>JAODJW010000026.1:11725886-11753935 GCA_026777045.1 Hyperopisus bebe
ACCCAAGTTCCCCCCCCCCCCCCCCCCCACCACCAGTCAGAAAACTTGCTGAGGTTAATCTGAGTTTCCCAAATTGCCAGTAGCTGTGCTGGTGTTTTGAATGACAGCTATATAATATATGTGTGTAGTTCTGCTTTAATAACACAACAGAGAACAATATCATAAATTGCTGCATGAGATGAGAAGGGGTCTCCTATCACTAAGCACCCTGGGCGTATGCATGTGAAGAAGAGGTTGATGATGAGTCTACCTGCTTCTCAGCAATATCAGCCCTCTGGTCAGCTTCTGTCACCCTCTGTTCCAGCTCCTGCATCTGAAATAGGGGAGGGGGGGGAAGGGGAGAATGGTCATGGAGACAGGGGGGGAGAGTAAGAGTCTATATGAAGCCGGACGTGACTGAAAGTTGTCGTGTCTTAAAATGCTAACGAAACAAAATCACATACGAAGCACAGCATACAAAACCCAGAAATGATCGTGCTGAGATCTATGGGGTCCTCACTAAAACACAATCACTGAAGAAACCCTGCAGGTAGAATATGTAGACAAAAATGCAACATATCTGACATTCAGCAGACAGCTGGTGTCATTAATGTACTGATGTAGACTGTCATTAATGCTGGGGGTCAGCTGGCTGTGCCCCCCCCCCCCCCAGTTCCGGGTGAAGTCCATGGGATGCAATCAGTCTCTGGCTCCCAACGGACCGCCATGACTGCATGGAGAAGCAGGTTCAGCTCACACAATGCAACCCCCCACCACCACCACACACACTTAATCCCCCACCACAGGAATTCTGCAGTGTCCCCACTACTGAAGGAATTCAGAGGTAGGCAGGATTTATTGGTGGCGGAGGGCAGGGGGCAGGGGTGGACAATAAGGCTCTCCTCTTGGTCAGGCTGTTTCAAAGAAATCTTAAGTTGTCTCAGGCGTGTGTGCTTTTGTGTCGAGGGAAAAACACAACAGGAGATGAGAAAGACAGATGGATCTTGGGTGGTTCAGACACACAATGCATGAATCTCTCCATTCAGTTAAGGATGGTGTGAAACCTAGTATAGCATCAAATGACAACTGTCATAACATGGATCTAAAGTAGCGTGAACACAGTATCGATAAATAAGGTGCTTAAGTAAAGAAGAAGGTTTTGTAGGATAAAGTTATCAAATACATGTGAAATGACAATGGCTAATGTTTTTAAGGAAAAACAAGCCAGATGACTAGCTGGGTGATTATCTCTTAAACAATGTTTTCAAATTTTTAGAATGCTGACATTCAGCTTAACAGCACATTAAGGCAAACGTGATTCAAACTCAGCAGGGAAGCAGAGGGCTGGATTGGGAAATCTCTGCACGAGGAGTCGAAGTCTCCTGCCACCTGCATTAAAGTCGAACTCCCTTCACAGAATGCATAATGTTAACAGCAAGTCTATTTCCTGACCTGACAAAGGTGCAGACTTGGGTAACATGCTTCCTGCTGGAGGATAACTCAGCACAAACTCTGCAAATTCTGTGACCCAGTACTAACAGAGCAAGCCAATAATCAGTTCCAGCTCTTGACTGGGGGGGGGGGGGGCTTGTCTTTTTGTTCACCAACTCTCCCCTTTTTTTCCCTGCTGAAAGGAGCGCCGGCCTTGTTCCCAGAATGCAAGGGGCTCAGATTCCCAGTGGTCAGTGACCAGACCAGCACGGTCACATAGGTCACCCATTGACAAAGGAGCTCCTCCCACATTCAAGCCTCCACATGATTAGATCGAGGACGTTACTACTGGCGTCGAAAAAAAAAAGTCAAATAAATTGTGTGAAAGTCTTAAGCCTCAAGCTTTCAGCATCACTGCATGTTGCTGCTGAAGTAATTATCCTCAGCTAATACCTGAGTTATCATAAATTGCTATTGAATTTATCTGCTGTATCACAGTCATTAACTTTCCATGGCTTAAGCCTGATGCTGCATACAATGAGTTGTTTTGTTTCGCCACCTCAAATGGACATGCAATGGATAAAATCTACAAAAATTATGGTGGAATGTTCTGTTCGGTTTTTTTCTTATTATATAAAGTGAATGGTTACAATACGACCTTTCAATGGGTAAATGTTTTTAACTTTCAGTACATTATTCAATAAATTGCATGTGATATTCAGCACTTTATTGTAAAATATGCTTTGTGTTAATGATTTTGCCCAACTGTAGGCTAAGGTGTACCTTTAAGGTAGGCTAGGCTAGGCTATGACGTTTGCTAGGTTAGGTGTGCTGTATTAAAATGCATTTTTGTGTTCTGATATTGCCATCTTATGATAGATAAATATTCTGTCAGTGTCAAAGTGGAAAGAGTGATCTTTTGTTTTGCAATAATAACAATAATAATAATAATAATAATATTTTCATACAACTATAACTTTATTTTCATACATAAAGTGTAGCTCAAAGTGCTTCCCATGAAGGTTGGATGTCATTTGTTTCTGAGGTCAGATGCTGCTTGCATTAAATGTGCATATCATTAGCTTAGATTGTTTAGAGTCGAGGGGCTTTTGATGGCTAAACATCAACTGAACCTGTTTACATCTAGATTTCCAAGCTCATTAAAAACGCAGATGAAAGCAGCCTTGACCAAAACATGTCAAAGGGGTACGAGACTGGGATACTGATTCATGCCATCACTCCAGACAAACAGGAAGTGACAAAGACCTCTAAAGTCTTAGCGTGCTGTGGGTCCAGAGTGGGTAAAGGGGGTGGGTACATGTTCAGGTAAAGCCATGGCATGTAAAGAATGTGTTTTTTCACAATCTGTTCAAACTGAATTATATGTTTTTGCCTTGTGTTTTCATACATGAAACTGTTCCAGAATATCACTTACTCTTTCTGAAAAGCAATGACATTCTAGAAGCAATGACATTCGAACACATTGAGACTACAAGTACCTGCATTGTACTGCAACAAAACACGATCTAGAAGGAGGGGATTACATGTGTGCTTAACAGCAGTTTGATCAGCGCCCCCGTCAGGTCACATCTCCCAAGGCCAGTAGAGATCTGAAACATAAATTGCTGGGTCCCATCAGCGCCTTCTCCATTCGTAATCTCATCTGTGTCAACGTAGGAGGGCAAGGCGCCAGATGCAATGTGTACGCTGCAGCCTGACGTAGCCCAGGATGAAAAGACACAGGCAAGATTTTTCCCCAACAACAGCTGACATTTCAGTCGTTCTGTCTACATCCCTGATCCATCAGTTTGCAGTTAACGCTATATAATTCTGTGAAACTCTCTTGGCAGGTGGGACCAGTTATACCATCTTCAAATAAAGCACTCAGTATGAATCTTAGTTTGTTTACAGGAGTAAAAATCTGAGCTTGCACAGAATCGTTAGAGTACCGGCCGGCACACGGTGGAGGTAGCTGAATGCTATGGGTTTTGCCTGCAGAATACCTTGTTAATCGTACTACTGCTTTTCCATTGAGGGGCAATATCTTTTTCCTCTTCACTTTTGCAAAAAGAAGAGCAGAAATTTGTGAGATATGCAACATTAGCAACTTATGCTAAGTTCACACTACACGATTTTAGTCCTGATTTTCTGCTTGCTGACAGTTTTTGGAGATCACTGACAAAGCCCCCAGATCGGAGGTATATAACCCCAAGATGGAATAGACAATCTGCGGCTGTAAATGTGAATTCAATCGACTAGGCGAGATCAATCTGTTGTGACTTAGTCTGCAATATAACCAATCAGATGTTATGCTTTATTTAGACCCCGCCCACTGAGTTTGATGGGTGACTTCGACAGATAATTTTAATGGTTGCTGGAATCATTTAAATTGTCATTTAAACTAATCAGTTGCATGCAATACCATGTTATTACGGACCTTGAAAGGGTACTACCTGCGTGGATTTGTATACATTCCCACAGTGTAGAGCTGACTAGCTATGCAGGCTGCATGACTTCAGTGGGATTAGCTGTGATAACTGTTCTCTTCCCCGGGATGAGAAAGAATCTGCTACAACTAATCTGTTCGAGTCAATATAGTTGGTCCCAGTGTGCAAAATACCCATCAGTATTCGGGGGGGGGGGCATCTTCCTATTGGTGCGTAATACCGTCTTGAGATCCCCTTAAAATTTTGCTTTTGAGGCTCTCAGGGGGTCTCATGGGTTAATCGGGGGTGTCGGACCCCCCCCGAACCCCTCCGCATTTTGCACACTGGCTGGTCCTATGGGCAGATACTACATGCACCAAGGACTGGAAACACTCTGAGCCAACGTCACAGGAGAAGTTTGATATGGGGGGCGGGGAACACACACTTAATTATTCCGGTATAATGATCTACTTATTTGGGGGATGGAGGGGCATTTGTGCCCCCCGATTACTATAACAGTACTTTGAGCTCATCAACCCTCTTGCTCCCTCTCTCTGTAGAACCGAACCTGAAATGCAATGTACGATTAGGCATTCATGGCAACAGGTCGAGTATACATCACAAGCCTCAAGACGCATGTAGGGTAATGTCGCATTCTTCCCATGCTGATGCTCAGTGAGGGTCACAATTCTTAATCCCTGATCAGAACCTTATAGTTTAGTAACAACTGAAATCCCCATTTCATACTAGATTCTCAACAGAAGTCAATGTAACACCAAGTTATGCCCCAATGTCTAAACCCGGAGGGTGATATAACGGTTCGAAAACACTGATTAACTAGCATCCATAAAAGGTGAAGTCAGTGAGGACTGGATTTGGTTGGATCTACAGTGCCAATGAACGCTGAACTCAGCAGACAGAAAGAATGAAGGATGCAGCCAACCGGAGATAAGGTGGCATGGGAGAAGATAACAGCCTATCCCCACAGCAGATAACGTCCCTCAGGCAGATAACGGCAGTCAGACGAGCCAGCTGCCGGGACTCACTTCACTGTCATCGCTCACCTACTGTCACACATCAAACCGACGACGGGAAAAACAATGAATGAAAAACAGCGCAGCTACAAATATGCGGCATTAGTGACCAACAGACATGTCTGCACTTCGACTGGAGAACAAGATGACTTGTGCAAACTTCTTTCAGCATCCGAATCCAGATCCAAATATAGCTAGTCAGTCCCTTTACTCCGACTCAGCAATTATGGGCTTTTCGCCAACCAGCGAGTCACCCCCCCCCCGCCACATTCAACCATAAAACCCCACGGGCAAAATTAACCCTAGCTCACTGTGTGATACCTCTTCAGTCTATAATTATTAACCCTATGAACAGACCTATTTACTGTGAGCTGCAGCTCAGTTATTAATTACACCCAGCTGTGCAAGAACACCAAGTCGACATCTGTTTTGTCTGAAGCAAAGAGAGAAAATGTACTGTTTCTGAATATCCGATTCAAAGAGTTTGTATGATACAGTACAGTATGGTGTAGAGCAAACCTTTGCGAGACAAACCCATGTCCTCTCTAGAGTGCCTAGACCTTAGGACCTCTGTGCTTGGTCTCAGCTGACGTGTCAGTGCAAATCGGGCCACTTTCTTTAGCCAGGGCCTGGTCAGTCTGCGCTGCTCCAGCAAAACAATTCATCCTTGCTCATGCGCGCTAAGATGCACAAATATGCTCCGACAGACACACACACAACCACACACATGCATACGCATTCATTTCTGTCTTTGCAGGAACTCGCCCACAGTGCTGGCTGTAATGGATTTTACAGGTCCTTACTCCACTCCAGTTGGTGCCGATCTATCCTAAAAAAAGACTAAACTGTAAAACAAATGCTGCATGGTTTGTGGGGGGGGGGCATCCCTATAATTCCTTTTTTCCCTCAGAATAGGTCCCCACTAAGTAAGCATAGCCTGTGCATCCATGCAGACCCACAGACAGGAAGAACATCCACGAGGACGTCCACCCATGACCAGGCAACACTCCAGTCGGGATCCTGCCCCCTCTTTCCTTCCACATTCCCGCCCACACACCTGTGGTTTCAATCTAGCGGCCGCATCTCTCCGCAGAACGACAGTCAGCCTCCGCTAAGCTTTCCCTCTTTCCCTTCCCCAGATGCCGTGTTTAGCTCTTCATTTGTGCGAGTGACGACGAGGCCGGCCCATCATAACGAGGTCGACTTTAAACTGCACAGCTTACTCTGTTTACCCAAAATTCTACTCAAGCAGACAAATGACTAAAACAAAAGATGACCAAAGTGCTTTTACCCGCAGCACAAACAGTAACAGCAAATCACTGAAATCGTTTGAATCAAGAACACAGTGAAGTTCTTGACACAGTGAATGTTTCTGCACAAACTGTGACGGCTCTATTTTGGTCAAATACTCTAAACTGAAAAGCAATTCAAAAGACAGCATGGGATACAGATTAACTTAAACGTTAAACGATTTCCCATAAAAAGTGAGTGTTTCTAGTTTTGCCTAACACAAACAAGCTTATTTTGCCAGTTTAAAAATAAATAGCAACATTTCCATAAAATGTCTGAAATAAAAGTTCAAGGATCATCTGTAATTCACTCAAGAATGTTTAAGTCCGTGCTTACAAAATATCACATAAAAACCACTTAATGGCCCGTTAAGTCCTTGCAGAGTTCTAAAATAAAGGATATACCCAATAAAACGTGTTACTGGAAATTATCAACAGAACCACTGTGGGCAATTCTATTGTAAGCTTTTACATCACTGCTTTTTTTTTTATTAAGCTAACATTTTTAAATGTAAAGTTCTTAATTGCAGGACTGCAATGCTTTTACAAAGCTATGCATTTATTTATTTTGGAGAGAGTAGCCATTAAACAGACATAGTAAAATGTACTTCAACTTTCAGTTATGCAATGCAATAAAGTGCCTAAATAAATTTTGGTCATAGTCGTGGCCTTTTAACATACTCCTTTAATGGCTATAGATCACAGAAGCTCGAAAACAGTGTATTTTGTTTTCCTTTCATTATATTCAGTCACAGTCCCATGGATTCAGATCTGGAGCTTCTCTCCTGTTGTGATTCAGATCAACAAACACACAAAGAACGGTTCTGTGTTCACCCCTAAAGACACACACAAGCAATTCTGCAGTTCCTCAGTGCAGCACTCGTTCCCCTGTTTTCTAACGATATACTGCAGAAGTCACGTAAAATAAATGGGAGCAATATGGATGATATGAGGTAGACGGTACTAAATCACAAGCATGTCATTGCACCTTAATCAACTGCCCTGCTCCTCAAGGGGCTCCTGGTTTGTGTTCACTGAACTGAAATTAATGAATGTAGTTAATTACTACTCTAAACCAATGCAGGTGCTAATGTATCAGAAGTGTAGGGGGGCATGGGGAATCCCAGGGCAGGCCAAAGTCAGGTTATCAATCCATTCCTTCACTTCTCCCAAGCTTTATCACCAGTTATATTAGCCTCGATTCTGATTTTTCTCACCCCAGAAAAAAATGTACCAAGACCTCGACGCAAAGCCAACAGCAAACTGTAGACCATCCAAAGACCCAACAGCCATTTTGTGTTCTTGTATGTTTCCTTGGTGTTAAAATGGTTCTTTTTTGTTTTGCTAAGTCCATCTCCACTCCTGTGCACACATTTAATCCCCATTCCTTCCTACCGTCTGTGTCACCTCAGCATACCTCAAATAAGAATAATTACTTTGGTAACATATCTGCGGGTAGGCTTGGATGGTATTTGGGTAATACGGAATTCTGGATAAATCATGGTATTCTTAAATTCACATAACTGGAATTGTGTCGCTTTTAAAAATGAAATACTGTCCACAGTATAATGCCTGGATGGTAGGAACAATTTGATACCACCCAAGCCTACCTATAGAAAAAGTTTAAGGATCAGAACTGCCCATTCATGTAAGACCAGAAATAGGAGCCAGTCCAGATACATCCACACAGCCTTACCTTCTCAGCCAGTAGCTCTCGGATCTTCACGGCCTGCAGTCGGAACTTCAGGAGCTGCATCTCCAATGCAACGCATCTCTTCTGCCAGTCTGTGCCATCTGTACCCACAGGGCCGGCACAGCCGCCCTCCACGATCTCAGCCATCGGCTTCCTCCCCGCTGCCTCCACCGGTGGGCCTGCAATGGGAATACGAGGGCCATTGGTCCGCCTTTGCCAGAACTCAAGGGCAAATTTACCCAACAAGCAGCTCTGACAATCTGACATGCAACCCCTTTGTATCCCAACGCTGCACAGAAAAGGGAAGCATATGGAGCTCAAGAAGGTCAGAGACTCAAAACACCAAAGAGCTACAGCCAATGGCAACACTCTTTTACTTCAAAAGCAGACACTTTGAACATGACAATTAAGGTTTCTGTTTCCATTCCTGTAAAACCATTTAAGCTAACACAAAGTTTCCCAAGACTGAAATAAACAAAAGGGGCTGTTGACTCTAACAACACACAAGTTCTTTCTAAAGAAAGACATACAAATGTCCTTCTCTGGATTTTAGAAATTAGTGCCAAGAGCAGCTGTTTATTTCATTCTTTTTTTTTCTCTTGATGAGAAGACTTCATATGGTTTACCGAGAAAACAGCTGACGATTAAGTTTGCCATTATGAGCTCATGATAACACTATTAAACAAAGGCTTCCTGTTTGACCGTGAAGCTCTGGGGAGGATTGAACAGGACAGAGCAGCTTGAAGGTCATGGAGAAGGACTTCGTCTCATCAGCTGTTAGAGTGGCCTTCGGAGTCTCTACCTTCAACACCCCCACCCCCCACATTACAAATACCTGCCAGGGGTAAAACTGGAACTGCCCCAACACAACTGTCTGGGCTATCACAGAGATGGTGAACAGTCTGGGCTATCACAGAGATGGTGAGCAGTCTGGGCTATCACAGAGATGGTGAACAGTCTGGGCTATCACAGAGATGGTGAACAGTCTGGGCTATCACAGAGATGGTGAACAGTCTGGGTTAACACAGAGATGGTGAACAGTCTGGGGTAACACAGAGATGGTGCACTGGCTGCTCTACAGGGGAAGATGAGCAAAATGCAGGGAGCCAGATGTGGGGATACAGGGGTTTAGATTATCTTTACCTGAGACAGCAGCACATGCTCTCACACTCTTGCTTTGCTGACAAAGCCTCGTGTCACATGCGTGAATATTCACACCAAAAAGACTCGCCCCAGATTCTGGTTTTTAACTGACTGTAACATGATAGACATAGAATCTGTCAAAAGACTAAAGAACACACTTAACATGTTAGCTGTTTCTACACCCTTTCTGATAGCACTAGATGTCTTAAGTTTCAAGTAATTTTTTACCATCCATCCCTCCATCCATCAATCTATCTGCTACAGGGCTTGAGACCAACTTTTCCACTAGTAACACTTGTGCTCCTTGCTGAAAATTTTAGGAGCACCAGCAGAAAATTTAGGCGCATCACATAAACCAACATGGAACAAAAGACATTCATATTTTTCCATCTTAACCATATTACTGATAAATGCTTGGGTAATCAATATAAAATTTACATAAATATTAATTTGTTGTTTTATTTTAATCAATGTATACTAAACAAAATATTTAATGTGTATTTACAAGAAGTGCCGCATGCTTAGAAGTGCAAATGTTAAAACCTAAAGTGATAAAAACTATACTAGAATTTAATTTCACATTTCACTAATGTGAAAAGTCACTTGGAGAATTAGTTCACACATGACATTTCTGTTAGAAATTTGGTATTTAATGAATGCATGCATAATTCATTGTAAAGTGTGGAAACTTGTATGGAAAGATACTTTTTGCGCTTTTGTGTTATATCGCTTGAGATTGTATCTTTGTATTTGTTTGTATTGCAGTTATAGAACACCTGGTTGGATTTCACAGGTGAGTGTTTTTTATTCAGTGTAATGTAATACTGCTCCATTTATTAAATTTCCAAATATTGCAATGTTAGGGAAAGGTCAGTGGATTGTGGGAACGGCCGTCGTTAAGACAAACAAAGGGGAAGTATTGTGCATTACTGAGGACACAGCTTCAACCTCCAATGATTTAGCCAAATCATTTTAAGGCTCAGTTAATACTTATAAAACAACAGGGTAATGAGTTATTACAGTAGGAGTCAATAGTATTGTACTTGTTTTTGTAAAATCAAAAGATAGAAGCTCAAATCATGGGAGTCAAACAACAGAAATAAGCAGCTTTATTAACTTAAATCCTAAACTGACAACAAATGCCATAAACTAAATGTATTAAAGATGACCTTTTAAATCCTCAGGTATCTAAGCAACCACAACAAAACAGAATTATAATCCTATGCTTGAAATCATTTACAAAAAAAGCATACAAAGTACTGGTAAATGTTTAAACAGATATATTAATAAAATTATAATGCTACAAAAGGACACTGAATGTAACTACAGTATGATGCAATTAAAACTTTAAAGGCTTCAAAGTGGAGGGTGAGGGAAAGCTAATGAAAATTTGGTCTAATGGTTTCATTTTAATGTGGGCAAAAGGAACTTACATTGTGTGCGCACATGGAGGAGATAACTATTAAAAAACAAAACAGAACCACAAGACGAGAGACAAACTGAAAGTCCAACTCTTACAGGAACAAACCAATTGCTGGTTAAACACATTCCACATCTATGGACACCCCTAGAGGGCAGGTCCAATGGTCTTCACCCACACATTAGTGTCTAAATGAGGTGGCAGTGGGGGCTGGGTTTTGTGCTGGGTGGGGCCGGGGTGAGGTCCTTCTATACCCATGTTTATCAGGGAGCACTGAGCTTATAACTGCTTATTATTCAAAATAAAGAGAAAGCACACGTGGTCATTGGGTCCTTCCAATAGGATGCACCACGTACAGGAGACCCAATGTGTGATGCAGGCAGTGTTCTTGGATTAATCTTAACGCATGAATGTTTTTTTCAGCTGGTATCTTGTTGCCCCGTTTTTTGGATTATTGTAAGTAACAGGTGTAAAAGAAACAAATATTTTCAGTGCTTCCAGAATATTGTTCTGCAATATGGTCCACGTAGCACCAGAAGAGATCTGACCGACACAGATGTTCATAGTGGAATATAGTCGCTACAGGAGATGAAAAGGAATAGAGGTTCTTGGAAAACTCTGAGATAGCAAATATGGTCTGGCAGGCTCCAAGTCCAACAAGGATTACGCTGACTTTTCTGTTGCACTTGCCAACAAAACCACCAGACAACTTCTGTCACAATAGCTGATGGAGGATTATTCACGCTGCCCAAGTCTGAGAGAATCCTGGGGTCTAAACTTCATTTGTCGTTAACAATCAAACCACAGGATGCTGGCTGAAGGAGTTCCATTCATTAAGAACAGCAATAATAGGGGAACATATCACAATGCAGTAATGATGCAAAGATATCTCAGCATGCAAGAGATGATGAGTTAACAGGATAATTATGCCAAAATGGATTAATATGACAGTTTACAAACTAAAGCAGGTTTTCCAGAGTAGGTATAATATGGAAAATAGCCTTTTCCAAAGAAGTACTTAAGATCTGATAAATTTTATACATTTTCACTGGCTGATCTGAAACATCCAAATATAGCAGGTCAAAGAAACTATTTCATATACAGAAATAATCCAGTTTATCAAGTGAAAGGATTACAATACAGAAATAGTCCTGGTTATTTGGAATTTGAGGAAGAGCAGAATCTTTGGGGTCAAACACAGAGACCGTGTAGTGTACCACACATACAGGTTTTTCATCTCACCCTCCCAACCAGACCCATACACACACTCATACACACACACACACACACACACACACACACATACACACACACACTTCCCTTTCACCCCTCTTTTCACTGCGCTTTTCAGCATCAAGCTGTGGTGATGTAACCTATCAGGTGACCCAATGATGTCATTTCTCCAGACCTTTCAAATCTCAGTTAATGTTGCCCATTCTGTTCTCTACTGTCATTGTGAAAGCCGAGCTAATTTGCTTTTTTCCAGGGAAGGGGAATCCACAGCAACAGCTTATGTATTTTAATCTTCCCTGGCCTTTGTCAGCTGGTGTAATTACCAAGGACAAACAGGGACCAGTTCTTTACACTCAGACCCCTTTCCACACTCCTGTTTAATTTTGGCCACGTAGGACTGACTTCATGATGACATTTCTGTCCTTGGATTTGGTTTCCATACATGAGCTCTTTCTCAAAGAAAACAGGCCACCTTCTGCATGGCATGACAGCCCGCTATCCTTTGCCTGGTAAGAAAAATAACTGCACATTTCCTTGCATGGCACTTTACTTTTGTCCGACCAGCTTGAACCTGCTACCCTGATGAACCAAGGTGTGACCACAGAAGCTTCAGGCCTGGATGAGTTACCCTCATGATGTGGCCAGTTCCTGTTTGTGTTATTCCAATGGAAACATGTGCACTTCGCAGTCAGCGACATCTAATTGAGAGAATGTCAACAAAGCCTGCCAGGCTGCCACAGTGACTGACACTGGAAAGGGAAATGGCAACCCATGGATGATATCTATGCAGCTGACATGGCAAACTCGAGTCTCGTGTTGTTGCCATCGAGACGTCAGCACAAAATCGCACAACTTACAGATTCCCTAAAACTGTGAGCAAAAGCGTGAAAATAAGCTCCAGTAAATGAATCAACAAATCATAATCAGTCTGTTTTCTCCATTTACCCCAATCCAACCCACTTTGAGTGCACATACTGTCAAACACACAATGAGTCACCAGACAGCAATAGATTGGGCTCAATACAAACTGGGAATGATGCAGATGAATTTCAAATTGGAGGGAAAACCGATGAGATATCAATAATGTAAGCTGTACTAAAGATTTTAACTGTTGCGCTATTTTTTCCTAAATGGGATTTTTTTTTTTCATTTCAAAACATTATCAGTACGAATATTGATAGAAAGATCAACCTCTACTGACATTTACTTAAACGGCCATGAAAATCATACTTAAAAGGTGATAAATGTAATTTCCTGCTGGCTATACCTGTGGGAACAGCAGGACGGGGTGATCTATGGTGCGGCTGACTGTTACAGAAACAGCGCCCAAAGCCTCAGTGTGACTGAAAGATATAACACAGCCCTGCTTACTGTCCTGCTGTCAAATGATTGCAAATGTGTAGGGCAGTCATGTTTCTATGCCGTAGGAAAGGTAGAATATAATTTAAAGTTGCATATCCACCACTTAAAGAAACTAACGCAATCAATGACGCTCCATTCTACAGGTCAGTTGTGTCTACGTCTTCAAAAAACTACTAAAATTATCACAACTTTACATGTAATCTATGAGTACTTCCAGCAAGCAGTAATGTCCGACAGCTGAAGGACACAACTCTGGCGGCGATAGCACATTTGGTGACATTTGTGAGCCGCTGAAAGAGACGTTTCCATCACTGCACTTAATATTCAGCGTTAAAATTACGTGCAGCTCCTGTATTCCGAATGGTGGATACTGGTAATTTGCAATGCACAGGTGTCAGACATCTAGATCCTGTGCTAGTCCAGCAAACTCTTTCATTACAACTTTGGTCCGCCCCACTCACTCATCTGTGCACAGACCCTCTCTGCTACCCCGTAGTAGTTTCTACTTAAATGCAACACGACGACAAAAAGTTTATTTCATCCTGATTTCCTGAAGGACACCAGCGGTAGGACGCAGCCGACCGTAGGGCTATTAAAATCCCATTTTATTTTGTTCCATCCGTTTTTCCCTGATATCGCATGTGAATTACCTTGTGACTTTCAGTGCGCTTCCTCTCCGTCCACTTGCGTTTACACCGTCAACCCCCTCCACGAAAACCACATGGTGGTGTCCCGATCACTCAGCATTTAGATAAATGTCCCCAGACCTCGACACCAGGTTTTCATACTGCCTCGACCTTCCCTCCCTGCTGTCCCGAGTATGAGGCTTCCAGCGGCCACTTGCCCCCATTCACCGGGATCATCCCCTATTCCTTTAAAAGGGCGACGCGTAGGGTCGGGTTACAGTGGAAGCCAAGCCCCCCCTGTATATAACTGCACAGGATATTGCATCAGAGCTCCGCTTACCTAGTATTCTAATACCTTATAAAACAGTCTATATACTTGTATATATAGTACCAGAGAATATCGCTGGATATAAACATTTTATTTTTAAAAATATTTTTCATCAAGATGCTGCAAAAGATGAACAAGACAAAGAAATGTCAGTAATGTTATTTTTAATAATGAAAATGTACACAATATGCATCAAATAATTAAACACTCAATGTACACTAAAACTAAATTCAACATAGACTCAAAGGTAAGACCCAGTGTGCAGTCAGTCCACTGCGGATATCGCCATAAGTTTCTCTGCAGTGTGGAAACTGTAGTTAACCTTTTCAGCACCTTTATTTTCAGTGAAGGAATGTTAAAAGTTTGCACAAATATTTTTAAACTGTTACAATTTGATTTGAGGGTTGTAAAAAAAATCAAACAGCCATTACTAAAGCAATAAAACTGTTGTGGGAGGCAATTAATGGGACTTTTGAGACATCGCCTCACTACCTCCAACACAGAGGAATATTCAGCTACTCCTTTATACATATGTGTCGCTTTCCAGCTAAACAGAAATAATGTACAAACTGTAAATGTGTTTCACTTACAGTAGCCATATGCAGCTTATAATCCCTTTATACAGTGCTACTTTGTTGCTCTTCTGTAGTCTTTTATTTTTTGCACTATATCTTTCCTTATTTATGCCACATGTACTGTTTTATTTCTTTTATTTTCTTTATTTTCCATTTACTATTCATTATGACGGAGTTGACCGCCTTGCATTTCACAATGCGACAAAACTCCCGAATCCCCAAATCCTTGAACATAAAGAACCTTCTTCCATCCTGTTGCTGAGAGTTTTATGGGAGAATAAGGAAACTTTTTATTGCACTCTGACCTCACCGTGCAAATTTACTCCGGAAGATTTATGCTGGAGTAACTGCGGAGAGCAAACGGTGCCACTGGGTGCATTTGGGAGAGTTCGACGTTTTAGCATGAAGCAATAAGCGCAGGCCCAGCGTGTGTGGATGTGGTACGGCCTCCCCCAAACCCCCCCCCCGCATGTGGAGCAGCTTGGCCAAGCTACAGCTTAACTGTGCAATCGCGTGGCCCCTGCAATCACTCAAGCAGCCCTGACTCCCCAGCCAGGAGGGTGATAAGATGGAAAAACAGCGTCACAAGCGTCATGTTCGCAGATGGCTGGATTCGTTTTAAAAATGCAACACACGAGTGACCATCTGCAGAAGTGAGGGACTAGGCGAAAATAATAATCATGGTCATGACACACGATTCAGTGCTTTCCACTGTGTGTTAACACCCAGGACCCGTTATCTGAGATGCATATGCACACGTGTGGCACTTTGCATGCCAACTTGAGATGAGTGTGTGTATTTTAGGTATGCATTATGAATATTACCTTGGGTTTTACTGTGCATGTATCTATATGCCCCTTGAAGAGGTGACTGTTCAACTTGCATTAATAATGTTTTTTTTTTTAACATCACTGTTTTTCCTGTACATGTGTTAATGCAATTTTGGGTCTTCAAACCCAGTGATCGGTCTGGGTCTTTCAAAAGGGTCTCTTTACAGAATGATCCAGTGCCCTCAGTGAAAACAACTGCGTTAATGCTTTGCTGTATCGACATGCTTAGTTCACTAATGCGTGCCTGATCTTTATGGTTGGGTGAGGGGGATTAGTGCACCACAGTAAGCATTGCAAGTATAGATTTCATAATGTCAACTCATATACTGAACTACTGAAACTGCTGTGGTAACAAGCATGGCAGTATATCTATGGGACCTATAAGACCACTGTACCATACTTCATTTCTGATGAAAGAATCACGGGATGCCAATTAAATTTTTTTATCTTTACTCTTTTGCATGTGAACATAATAATACTGGTGTATCAAAGCTGAATACAGTTCTTACTTTTCATCCTTCTAATATGTCATGTTAACTGTTACAGTGGGTACCCTGAGACTTTTCACCCTGTTTAATTACGTTTGAGCAGGAGTGGTCGTCTTCATGTTTGATCTCCCATAACATTGTTTTTAGATATGAAATACTTCTTGTCTGTATTGTCCCCATATAATCTTGATAGTTGCACTTTCTATTTGAAATGGCATGCATTTATTCAGTGTTTGTAAACTAATGGGCACGTGACAGGTTTTGAGGGAAATTTTGTCTTATTTGCGTGGGGAAGGTTTTAAGTCAGATATTCTGTTATCTGCACTGCTGTTTTGATAAGTTATTGTGGAAAAAACCTCAGGGGTAGTGGTTTGGTTTGTCTCATCCTATCCTCAACAGCTGTCCTTCTCTGTGTTTAAGTAAGATTCAGGAGAGAATAGATCCTCAGGTATATTTATAAGTAAAACAATCACCTTTGGTCACAGATGGCAGGAGCGCGGCAAACCAAAGATCTTTAAATCATAGGTTCAAGCTAAAGGTTGTTTAGTTTTCTCACAACTATTCATTACGGAATACTCCTCTACATTTCAGAAGGGTTTTGTTATTGTCTCTTCCATGTGTTCTCTGTCTCTTGACCTTGCTGCCTTTGGAAAGATGTTCGTTTGATGATGAACCAGCTTTGGACGTGGCCACGCCGCCTGCACCTTCTGGATCTCCAGCGTTTAAAGCTGTGGGAGGTGTCTCAGTCAGAAACCCAATATTTATGGCTGATTGATTGGTCAGCTGCTGTTTCGAAACTTGCGTTTCATAGCTGACTGATGGACTGTGGCCTGTAATTATTGATGTCTACAGATTGTTGACTGAGCAAAACAGAGAAACCACCATATTTAATAGGGATTGTCGGAGACCAGTAGTGAATTTGGCGGCAGCCTGTTTACCACAGTACTTCAGCGGCACTTTGCTCTGTTTTGAAATGAGCTGAAGATCAGGGATGGTCCTTCACAGATGAGCAGAATGGTACATACCCTTTGGTCTAGTTGGACAATCTTTTGGGAAGATTTTTTTGGGCGTGCTTTGCAAACGTTTCCTATAGACACAACACAGACCTCCAGCACCCGTTTTGTGGACAGAACAATTTTGTACACATGCCTCTTTGTTTATGTGGAGATGTACCACAGGGAAATCAGTAGGGGCATGTGGAAGGAGCAGCGCAGGGGCGTGAGCAGAAGGCAGCCATCAAAGTCAGCTGAAGGGCAGAGGTGGAACTCGTGCCTTTTACAAGTTGTGTAACAGCTCTAAACTTTGGCCCTGCAAACATTCGCGGCACTCTGCAACACAACCCCTCATTTTTGAGAATTCAGTCACAAAATTATCACCTAACTCTTGGAAACTTTTGGAAAAAGTATTTTTTTTCATTTGATTTTCATTATTTATTTTCAGATTTTTGGTTCAGTCTTACAGTTTTAATGCTGCTGTATTGATTCCGTTTGAAATACACGCAGTTACACCTTCAAGGTTGTGGGCTTTTGGTCTCTGTGGATAGAGTTTGCAGGTTTTCCCCATTTTAACACAGATATTCCAGTTTCCCCCCAAAATACACAAGCATGCTGTTTATGCCTGTTAATTGCACTTAGCATGTCGTTGCATGTGAGTTTGTGTCCAGCTATGGTCACCACTTGCCACTTGTTTCCCCATATAGGCTCCAGACTCACAGCAACCCTACAGAATAAGTGACAAAGGCAAATGGATGGATTGAATACATGCATTATCTGCAGAAGCCTAGGTTATACTCATACTCACCAGAATGTTTTGTGTACCAGAGGTGGAGATTTCAGGTCCAGAGAGTACAAATCCAGACCAAGATTTTGTTTCAACCAACCAGTTGAGTACTCTGTGACTGTGACTCTTTATACTCAGGTGGTTGGTTGAATCAAAATCTTGGTCTGGATTTGTACTCCCTGGACCTGAAATCTCCACCTCTGTTAGGTACATGGATTAAATCTGGTTGTGCTGGTACTAGCCTGCTCTGATGATAAGTTGAACTGCTTAGATTAATATGTATATTAAGCTGGTTCTTCAGTTTGTCAGCTGTGGTTATTTCAGCACAAAGGAAGGGATGGAAAGGGAGGCTTATATGGGTGTAGAGAGGCCCTGCTTACTCTCCCATAATAACACATCCCAGTGCTCCTCAGAGGCAGTGGTTAGCATTGGGCAGCAGGTTCCGTACGGCCAGGGCGAGTGGCAGAAAGTGTGGCACGGAGCCCATAAGATCTCAGGCAGATGAGCGTCGTCCAGCTGGATGCAGTTGCAGTTTGGAGAGTCAGACGTTGGCACAAGTGCGCAGCGTCACACTGATGACCTGGTGGTCACCACTCACTCTGTCTTGTCTACTGAATGTTTTCTTCAAGCTGTAATCTGTAAGCATAATTATACAGGCTCAAGGTCGACGCAGAGACTCCTCTCACTGTTACAGATTGTAATTGTTTTTTTTTTTTTTTTCTGACCTCTAAGTCAAAATGTCCAGTATTGTAAGGCTATTATTTTAAAATAGATACTTTCAACTGCTTTGCATCCAAATTTTATATGTCTTGGATTGTATATCACACTGGGGTTGTGTTTGGCACCACAGGTTCCATGTCAGTCCCTGTGACCGGAAGGTTGCCGGTTCGAATCCCATCCGGGGCCAAAAAAGAGTCATATAGCTATGGACCCTGCACTTTAACCCCAAGCTTTGTGTGTGTGTGTGTGTGTGTGTGTGTGTGTGTGTATAGACTCAGTCATCATTACCCTCATGTGCAGCAGCAAACCAAAACCAACTGCGCTGCCACTATAGAGGTTTAGTTAAACGTGTGTGATCTTGTATCTTATGTTATACAGTATATTTGACTTCTCCCCATAACAATGAAGATATATCCAGACTGACTTAAATCCTCCCTTCCAGAACATAACCCTCATGTGAGCTGTTGGATTTCTGCATGTATATGTAGGTGTGTTTCAATGGGGAGCAAACTGGGATGGGGAAGACTAAAGAATTTCAATGTACTTGTGCCAGTGGCAAATTAAAGGATGATCATTACATTTTAGGGAACGTTATAAGGTCACGTTTCCTTATTCTGGGCTATTAAAGGCTGTGAATCCAGCACAGAAAGTCTTGCAATGACATGAGCTTATGGGATACTTTTGAACCTCCCTCCCTATTTTGGTTAATGCTGACTCATGGAAGTGGTTACCTTTATAAGTGGTTATAAGGACCCCCCGCCCCCCCGGCCCATGTCTCCGGTATGTTGTGGTTTATTTATGATGTCGTCTGATCCGGTTGTGACTGGGCTGGATGACGCTGCGCTTAGCTGGTCAGGCCGTCAGCAGATGGTGTACGCTGGGCCCTGGTTTAATATCCTCTGTGTCATATGACTGGGTTTTGTTCAAAGGGTTATAATGTATTATCAAGGCTACAGCAGAGTAAATGGGGTGACCATGGAATGGTTTACTCACAAGACACACTAAAAATCCCTCAAAATGTACCCTTTAACTTTGTCACGTTTCATAATCCACCCAAGCAGCTTGCAAAAAGTTTGTGGGTGTTTTACTTACAAGAAAAACGTTCTGAGGGCAGAATGGAAATGATTGGTTCAGAGAGCTAACCAATCAGATTGTAGAAGTAATGGGTCCAAGCAACTAGAGGAGGTGGGACCAGAATGTCTGATTGGCTAGTCCCACCTCCTCTACAATCTATATGGTTTGTTCTCTGAACCAATCATTTTTCATTTCCTCTTCAGAACACTTTTGTGTAAGTAAAACTCCCATAGACTTGCTGCACTGACGTGCATGTAATGCATATATACCGTAGGAGATTTTTAAAAATTCAACTAAAAAAACATAACTATTTGTTGTGAGTGTTTCTGTAAATAGAGTCAAAAACAAAATTATGCTCCACAATGAATACAGGAATGCATTATGCTTTATGACCATACTCATTCTTTCCAAGCCTCACAGAGACCTCAAATCATATCACATTTATTGCTGACATTGATTAAAGTACATTTTCATTGTTGAAGAAATTAGTATCCTTTCATTTTCCACAACCAAATTTCCAGTGGGGAAATATCAGGAACAAGCCACCAGTCTATCACTGGGCACCCAGTTCGGGCAATTCACAGACACCGTTCCAGTTAAACCTCATGTCTTTGGACTGAGGGCGGAAACCCACGCAAAGACAAGGAGGACATGCAAGTTCCCTAAACAGAGAGTCACAGTGGGAATCGAACCCACAACACCCAAGGCATGAAGCCAAGCCCACAATGGTACTTTCCCGAGCCATTACACCGCCCCTAATGCAAATAGCACTTGATAATATTATTTAAAACTACACAGGCGCGTGTCAGTGACAAGCTACATATTTTCCTCAGTGTTAAGTAAACATTCTCTATGACTGAACATCTCAGAAATGATGTTGTGGCTGGTGGTGTTAGCATGCCTTAACTCTGGTGTGCTGCATGCCTCATCCAGTAGCTGGGAGGGTCTCACTTCCCCTTGGTCACACAGCCATCAGCCCCAGATGGAGACCAGCTTTTCCATGTGTTTCAGAATGTTACAATTTGGTCAGTGGAAATACCACTGAAATCTATGTACATGCCGCAAATGATGTTACGGAGTGACGGGCCTGATACTTTCCCATTTTATTCCCTGCTGATTTTTGTTACAGCTTGTTATTTTCTAGGTGTGTCTCTCATTGTGGGATTTTATATTATTCTGCGACATAGATGCAAGGTAGATTTCATGTTGCGATAGCAGAGATCTAACTTATTCTGAAGGGGGTCATCTGCTGTGGTGGGGCCACCAAAAACACGTGACGTCACCACTGGCTGGGAATGAACACCGGGTGAGCGCCAATTGGAACTAAAGCACCAGGTTCACCAGGTACGGAATGCGAGATGTGTTGGAGATTATCAGTGCATAAATACCTTTGTAAGAGCACGGCCAGTTCTTCTAATTGAAGTGTAAATGCTTGACAAGTCAGATGCAGGGTTTAACCTGAGGAACGTGCCGGTAGAAGGTGTTTCATGGATAATGCTGCACGTAGACGGCTTCAGAGCCTCGACTGATATCATTGTTCCTGGTAGACTGGATTGGATACGATGGAGACCGGTGTGTCACTGGAAACAGGATACACAGTCTCATAAAACAGCCCCCCCCCCCCACACACATTTTTTTTCACTTTGCTGTTGCTTTCACGGCAGAGTAACACAAGCATAGCTGGGGACCAGAGTCCTTCTGATTCCGGGCCAACTGCTCCAATAGCTGACAGTCTGAGGTATCTCGAGTTCTGCTGAGGCCGACCGAGCAGAGTCGCACGGGGGGGGTGGGGGGTGGGGCTCGACGCAGCTGGATCAGGCGCGAGAGGCGGGCAGCCGGGGGAGTTGGATTGGCGCTTGGGGGGGGGGGCGACATGTGTGTTCAGTTGACAGTGATGGTTTTAGCAGACACTGGGAGATATGGAGAGTGAATAGAAGTATGGAAAAAGTGTAAGGGGAGAAAGAAACCACACAGTGTACAAATGTGAGGACTTCTTTTTATTTACCATGAGGGGATATTGCCGAAAAAGGCAGAGAAGTTCCCACAACAACTATCAATTTTCCGATGATAAGCAAAAAGCCCTCTATCCCTGCTCGTAATCCTGCATCTCACTGACCAGGGGGGTATTCTATGAAAGTAACTAAAGAAAGTCAGACTTTCCCTTAATCCTGCTTAGTGGAACACCCCCCAGGCCAGTGAATATGATCTGTCCCTCACTGCAGCTCGCCAGTGTAGCTTTATCACACTGTTTTTTTTTTCTTACCCAGCAGTAATGTATCTTCTTGTAACTGTATTTGTATTTTGTACAATATGTTGACAGTATGGAATCATGCCCTCACCCAGGCCTGTACCAAACAGTAATTTGTGTTTATATACTCCACATGTGCCAAAATAGGACAGTTTATAATGAAGCATTCTTCAAAGATACTTCCCTGCTATTGGTCTTCTGCACGATACTTCTTTGGGAAGTATATTTCAGATCTCCAAACACTGGCTAAATTAGGATAGTGTGTAAAAAGCAGGAAAATATTGTGCTTTTTTCATAAACAAGGATTCTGGCAAAAGGATTCTGATCTCATTTAAGCCCTGAATCCTGAACCCTCTGATGTCATGTTGGGACTATCTGCAAAAGAAAGTTTACGTATAACGACTGCAGGCATACAGGCAAAATTGGCGGCCTTTGTCTCTCTGAGGACATGCGGACATCAGACTTGTCAGTGTAATTAAAGGATGGTTCCCTATGATGTAATCCCTACCCAAAGTTGTAGTTACTGTAAGCATAAGCCAAAAACAAGCAGAAGCATTAGAAGTATGTATCTGAGGGTAAAAGACAGGCAAAGACAAACAGCATGCACCAAATTAACAAAAAATGTTCAATCAGAAAAAGCATTTGTGAATGTCATACATTTAGAAGGTCAACAATCTCTCAAATTATACAAATGCTTTAAACACAATGGAGTAGCACCATATTCCACATGTGTATTATCACATTCGTTTACAGTTCAGAATTCCTCTGTGTATGTGCTGCCATCTGCTGTTTAGAGAGCAAAGTATATTTCATTCCAAGGCGCCAAAGAATGGTGCGATTACCGTACTAGATATACATTTAATTAATTCCTGAAGGAAAATTATAAGCAATAGTTTTAAATCCATACAATTTTGTTAGCACTTTTATTTTTCCAATATGTCATACTGCTTTACTTTTATTTCTGCTGTGTTTAAGATTTTCCAGGTAAAGGTACTGTGTTTGAGTACATGAAAAGTCCATTGAAATCTAAGACGAACGATAACTGTGATTGCCGCGGTATTCTGCCATGATATACCTTCCAGATTTTAAGCAGTGACCAAAATTCTTTCAGTGTACCATCATATAGGCTTTAATGTAAACAGAAACAGAATTATTTTTTTGTATTTCATATTGATTTTAAAAAGTCTTAAAAAACCTTTATAGAAAGTCTCCAGTATAACAGCCAAAGGAATCCAGCTCCGAAATCCAGCATATCTAATGCAATTTTCATATACAGTGCAATAACATCAGCATCAGCTTCTCTGGCGCATAGATGACCAAACATTGGTTCAGGGATACAATATTTTAGCTTCCTCCCACAGCTAATCATAGACTTAGTCAGCTCCTTTATTCTTGTAAAATACATCCCCCTACTCCCATCCCAAAGGGTAGGGGGGCCACGTTGTCCCTGAATAATCAAGAGATCCTTTTTTATTCTTTATTATGTTGCCATAACAGATGCTGTCAGATCTGAACGATTGCTAACAAAGTGATTTTTGTTTGCCTTTTCTTCATCTTTCGCTCAAACCGGACCCTCTTCGAGCACAATGAATGGGTGGCACTTTTCCAGGTCACCCCCAGCAAAGACGGAGAAAGGAGGAACAGCCAAACGTTCAGCGCGGAGACAGTTACGGTTCCTTTAAAGACAAGCTTGACAGCTAACAAGGCAGCCGACATTCTTCAAACGTGATCTCGCAAACTTTTCCGACTACGGTGCGGGGTGCGAGGTCGCGACCCAAAAAATTAGCCTCCTGGGGGATTTTCACATCATAAAAAGGAGAGGATAACAAAGTCCCCAACGCTCGCACTCTGCTCTCGCCTCCTTGTCTCTTTTAAACGTCCCTTCGATCACTGTGCGCTGCCTTTCACTGAATAACGAACACTTTGATCAAAGGCTAGCTCAAGCTCTTCTGCTCTCTCTCCCTCTGTCTCTCGCTCACTCTTTTAGATAAAGAATGGCGGTATAGCCCTTCTTTCTATAACGAGCACTATGCATATTGCCCATTAAGAATGACCCGCTCCCGCTCCCTGTCCCCTCACTGTAACCTCATGACAGGTGGTCCGTATGCCAGTATGCAATATGTCACATTCAAGGCCCCTGCTCCCAGATGCACATCCACCACAACCTGCAGCCCTGGACTGAAAGCTCGTTCAGCTACTGCTTAGCAACGACCCGGCCGTGAATGCTAACTAGTTCTGCAGCAGCTGTGCCAACCGTCAGGACCTATTGGATGGCTCTTCTGTGCAAATCAAATCAATCCCGTAACAGCCAGCTCCCAAGGGGCTTCTCACCGATGGTGCGTCTACCGCGCAGGGATCCTGGAGCCGTACAAGTTCAATTTCCTTCGAAAGAATTGCAACGGATCATATCAGCTGCACATGTTGTTCAGTTTATGGCTATCTCCTTTCTTCGGCTATGTAATGCGATGTAAATGTCATTTATAGTCAATGTGTACAGCCATCATTATCGTAGCACGATTTTCCACGCAACGCAAGATTAATGTCATAGGTTTTGGGGCATCTAACAGGCATATAGGGGGGTAAAATGTCACAAACACGCAGTTCATTCCTTGGACCTCTTTTTTTTCCCTCTCGTTTTTTTGAAGGCCTGATACAACACGCTGAAATATTGCGGTTTCAGATGTGAAAGCTGTCTTGACAGAGCAAAGGCAGCGCAACACACACGGCGGAAACAAGACCCAAGCATGACCACCAGCCGTAGGGCCCCTGCAATCAGAGACGGGGGGGGGGGAGCCCCTTTTTCTCCTGCAAGTTGAACACAAAACATCCTCTTGCAGTTATGTTGTTGACATCTGGAACACACCTGCTGGCCCAGGAGGGGTTGGACGGTTACAGAGCCATCTGTAATAAGTAGTGTACTTTGTAGCGGGGGAACATGGGAAAATAGAGTCTCTGTGACTGGCTAACTAGGGTCCCTAAGATAATTATTTGTAATTTAAGACCAAAAGCATCAGTGTGTATATCTGCAGGGCCTATATCCTGAGAGTCTAGAAATAACCCAACACAAAAACTAATGCTGCTTATTAGAACACCACGGAACCAACAATGTACTGTTGAAGTATTAAACAGAACGGGAAAAAGAGTAAAAGACAAAGGAGTGTTTTGAAAGAGGCTGATTTAGTAAAAAACGATTTACAGAGTTACTACCTGGTAAGTAACTCCTGCATATTGCAAGCTTACTGTGAGCTTCCATCCAGTAGGTGGTGCTGGTGCTCTGTGTCTTTTCTTTTTATTCTTTTAGAGAACCAAAACAAATGTGGTGATTGTATGTGCAATATACGCACAGGTCCATATAGTGTCTCTTCATTCATATGAAATATATTTATAACACACTGTGCAAAATTGGGAATCTTCATACATTGTGGGAGAAGACAAGGTGCTGGGGACGTTTGTCGGAGCTTCTGAGAAAGTAACTTAACTGTCGAATCCTGGTGAGGCTGAAAAGCAGGTATGACTCGCCGTAAACTCGCGGTCAGCCTATAGATGGACGACATCACTCGGGCATCGAGGAAAAACCACCAGAGAGAATAAACAAAACAAACTCGATGCCCCAGTACCAACACTGCCAGAAGCTGCAGCAAGAAACGAAAAAGAAAATCCCACTGGCAAACGAAAGACCTTGTTTTTGCCATAGCTGAGTGAAGTATAACACTCATTGCGCAAACCAATGAGATGAAAAGTACAACTCATAGATGGCTGCCATCACTGGAGCTGATCCAGTGGATTCCTCCCTGCTCCAGTTGCTCAACTCCCAGTTTAATGTCTTCCCCAGGACCAGTTCAGTGGGTTCTCTTGGGCCAAGGAGAACTGTATAGCTAAAACACATCCATATGTGTTCTGCTCATAATAAACATAGTCATTGTGAATTTAATGTTTTTGTCTATGTGATGTATATGTCCTCTTAAACTTTAAAGTTCTGGTGAACGAGGAGGGTCCAGGCCCACCTTTAGAAAGGGAGCTTGCATAGTACCCGTCCTTGGTTGCAGAAACTCCTTATTCGCCAAAGAGAAGTTGAAGAGGCTGAAATACACTTCTCTGCCCCAGTTTTCGGTTCCACTTTTTTTTGTCACACCGATCCATTTAAAGCCGTCTTTCCACAGGCCTTGCCATTTCCACGCATGTGACATCGCTTGAAAGAAGAAATATTTGATGAATGCAAATTCTGAGCTGCTAAATGATTGCGGACACTTGGCTAAAAACAGTTTTTGGAAATGTCTTGAAATGAAATATATGACATTGAGAGGGTAACAGATATTTCCATCATAATTTCTTTTTTTAGTACTGCCTATCTGTGCAGATATTGGACATTAACTTCCTCATGGTCATCAGACCTGATTTTGTAATCTGTTGACCCACTCTGGGGTCTCCTGCAGTGTAGAGATGTGCAGATAGTGTGAGTTTGAGGGAGTGTGGGGTCTGGTGTGTTGGGGTATACCCTGGACCCAGAACTAGAGATGTGTCGTTCCTTGTCAACCACAGCCGTAGCCACACCTTCACATTTCTAACACGCGAGTGACGTCCATTGATAGATGTCCAATCCTACAGTTTAAAAATTCCTCATCTGTTTAGCATACTGTGCTAAACATAACATGTCTTAATAACGATTACAGTAGCATGCTTTCTGTCTAATTGAAATCTGGTAAAACTTGAATATATTATAAACAGGGAATGTAAGTTACGTCTGCAGTTTTCTTTTTTTGAGTCAAGGAATTAACTATTTTACATCTTTACGGAGGAAACTCAGAAGTGCTATGTACTAACCTGATGTGTACACCAAGTACTGAGAAGTGACTGGACATTTGATGTCATCAGCCATCCTGCAGGAAGGGCAGATGTAGAAAGAATTTTAAAATGATTGGAAAAAAACACTTCATTTATTGAATAAAATGACATCTAACTATCCATCTTCTCACCACTTATCTGGGTTAGAGTTGGTGGGGGGGGGGGGCAGACAGCATAGTTTACAAGACAGGGAGCATGCAACGTATACACACACACACACACACACACACACACACACACAAAAACACACACACACATATATATTTCTCTTCAAGAGAATAAGACATGAAAAGAACCATAACTTATATACTTAACATAACTACTAATGGCACTATCAAAAACAGGCAAACCAATATAAAAATGTAAATAAAACCTAATGCGACGCTTCAAAATGGATTACAACTGTCAACTCATGTTTGGAATTTTCACTGTATATATTGCTCTGCAATATATACATACTGCTCTGATATTGTATTCAGCTTTGTTTCTGCTAAACACCTCGTGTTGCAAAGTACTGCTTACAGCTGAGAGGCTGTCTTTCAATAATAGGGACAGGTGCAGCTTTAAATGATATAAATATATGAACAAAAAAATAAGCCTATGCACCTTTTTCGGCTCCGAGTCAGCGAGGGGCACCCAGAGGGGATGGAATGGGGTGATAAATGTGGTGGGGGGGTCGCGGGGCACGGGGGGGTCAGTCCAGGCCCTGCTTGGCCGCGGAATGCAGCGCGACTCGTCTGTCCACCAGAGCGGCAGAGGCGTTACTCGGAGGAGTCCAGGCACCCTCAGGCAACGTCCCGCTTCTGTCCTGCGATGGGGGGGTGAGACAAAACAGACCGCTGGGTAACAGCGACAGACCTCGGGGGGGCCTTATGAATCATGTTATTCCGTTCACAGAAAAACGCTACGATGATCACATCGCAGCTGCTTCGGCGGGAGGAAGGCGGAGGGGTGGCGTGGTCCAAGGAACGGGCCTCGTTCAGCTTCAGCACGAGTCGGCTCTCACACACAGGCTGTTCAGCATCGCAGTGGCACCCAAACCTTTTTATGCGACATTTAATTCTCTATATTTGCATCAGTGCAGGCGCCTGACAATCAATTTGCATATTACTGTACATCCATACTATATGTATGGATGCATGTTGTCTGTATTGTGTATGTCAGCTTTCAGCATTGCACTGTAGTGCACTGTGCATTGTGCCCTAATTGCTAGTTGTCTATCGTCATGGTATCTCCAATAGTAGCAAGCTGTGCTGACAAAGATTTCCACCGGCCTTGGTCATGTGGCAATAAAGAGTCTGATTCAGATTTTAGACCACAACACTGGTAAATGATTCTATCACAGAATGAGGACAGTGCGACATCCCACACAGCCCCAGCCACCCACACAGTGATCAGACGCAATAAAGGCCCCCACCTTGGGGAGCATGCGGGCCTGTCAGCTGATGTTGTTTTTCCAGCATGCAGGCCACGCAGAGGTGCAGTGCCCCATGTAAAAAGCAGTGGTGATGCTGGTGGTGGCAGGGTGG
>JAODJW010000026.1:11753957-11774589 GCA_026777045.1 Hyperopisus bebe
AATCATATCCCTTCGATGATAAAGATGACAGGGCCTGAGCTTCCTTACTTAATGTTCCCTCCGTGGCAAAACCACATCTTTCACGGTAATTAAGGAAAAGCAGCTTTGCCGTGTGTTCTGCTTAAACACTCAGCCTGGGGCGAGAGGGAGGCGGGTAGGTGTACGTGGAGGGGGGGGGCACTCCCCCTGCTTTTCCCTGGCTGAATGAGAGAGTGAAAAGGAATGGGACATAATTACAGTAATTGATAATTTTCCTGTCTCTCTCCCCCTTTCTTGTTTTGTATTTTTCTTCTTCCTCAAACACACCAGTTCTCCTCTGTCCTTGTTTTTATTTCTTCCCCTTTTCCTCTTCGTAAGGGATTCGCTGCCGAAGTTTAAATGGATGTCACTCGACGTTCCATGTAAACCGCAGCTCTTCTCGTCGTCTCCCTCCTCGTCTATCTCTCTAAAACTATATATAGCCTCTATTTAACCTTCATTCAATTAGGGTCTAATGTCAAGAGACTTTCCAAGAAATAAAGAGTTTTTGGCTTGTATGGAAAAATAGATTACCTGTTCTGTTATTGAAGAGATTTCAAAAAAGTCTATAATCCTTATTATGTATGTATATAATCACCACTAAAGATTTTAGGGCCCATGGAAGCTTATTGTATTGGGGCCCAACCCAGATAAATCCAATAATGTTCCAGATTTTTTAGGGCCCCTTCTGAATCATCCTAAATCCCCCACTCCCCATTACAGTGCCTCTGTGTTTAATCTGCAGTAATGCGCGTGTCGCATGTACTGCATTAATATGCATGAAGAAGCTGGGCCACAGCATGCAGTGAGAATTACTGAATAACAGAATCACACTCATTTGATAAAGCTGGTGGTGCACCGTGCCCCCTGGATCGTACTAAACTCAGCAAAACTCACCTCGCAGCACAGGAAAGTAACATGCGACACATACGCACTGGGGTCCCAGTGCTGAACAACAACAAACACAAGCTCAGCACCTGTGGCTTTTGCCTTCTCAAGGCAGCACTAATGACTGGGCCCACTGACTCTATATTTATACACTTACGGTCAAAGTCGCTGCTGAAAACCTGAAGCTGAATCCACGCTCTGTTCCCTGATACTGGTTCTAATTAGCCACGTAGACAGGGGCTGGACTTCATCACACATGAGCAGGACGTTAGGGACCAGCTGAGTTGAAGTGTTACAGACCTGGGGGGGCCCCCAAAAGGTCCTTTTGTGGTGCAATCCGATGAAGCCTCTGACAGAAAACATCGCTCCAAAACAATACATCTGTTGCCTTAAAAACATCTGAACCCATCCCAGAGGCGGAAATAGCTCTTTCCGCAGCGTTCCAGATACAAATTTTCAAACTATTTGTGTATTATTGAGGATTTAATACAAAACACAAAACAGGGTTGCAAAACGTGCTGTGTTTACGGCAGTATTCCATCTCTAAGTATAATTTAATAACCACACATACATCTTGCATGGAACTCACAATCATAAATAACTGGGATATATTAATTTGTAGATTTCATTAAGATTTTGTTCTTATAATTTTTTGAGACTAGCTGTAACTAAGATGGTGAGGAATGTGCTGGTAGTTTCCAGAATATATTAAAAACTGAAGCTATTAACAGCATCTGACTAACTACTGTATGTTCAAGATATGTGCTGACTGAATCCCAGGAATATAGAAGATATACTTTACAATATATTGTCAATACTGAATTGTAGAGTGGCAGATCTGAATTAAAAACATTCCTCAGCGCCGTCTCTAATGTACTGATATGAGCTGTCATTCTACATCTTTAATATTATTTAAAACTATTTAAACCAAAGATTTAATCAGATTACCTAACATTACCTTACATTACATACACCATGAACACGCCGGAAATTTTCCACTTGTTCCTATTATTATATATCAAATAGTAACAGTGTGTGATTTTTGAATTTGAATATAAAAGCATTAGTTATTGATATGACTGCTACTTTACAGTCATACGAAAGTGATTCAAGATGTAGAAATGCTCTTTGCATGCTCTTTGTCTTTGCATTATGCTGCTGCACAATACATTTTAAATTTGTACAGCAGGAGATCTGTACAGCTGGAAAAACAATATTCTATAGCATTTTTATAAAATGTGTCAATGCGTAAAATATTTCAAATGGCTCTGAAAAACTTGATGTACAGTGTCAGAACTTCAGGTTCCAGGGCGATATCCTCCTTGGTCACTGACAAAGGACCTTTCTGTCATGCCCTGGTGAATTTCACACACACACACACACACACACACACATACACACACACACACACACACACACACACGCACAAACAGGCCTCAACATGCCTTAGCACCGGTGTTATGCTAATGACAGTGATTATCCAGGAGACAAGCTGCAACATGGCAATAGAAGCTGCTGTTCTTGTCTCTGTTTATGTTTGTGTGTGAGAGAGAAAGAGAGGAAATGAAGGGAGGTTGTATATGAACATCCATGCGGGTCCCGTCACATGCTCACCTATGAGTACGTGTGTCTCTAAGGGGGATGATACATGGGGCAACTCTTCAAGCAATGTTGCCCGGCAGTGTTGCTGATCGGCATTGCTGGAACACTTTCGCATTGAGAATGGGCAACAGATTTCTGTCTGGAAAATTTTGATCTCTCTAGAGAACTTCTTGAGGTCTTCCAGTCAGAATACTAGCAGCTGATTAGGTGACCGGCTTGGAGCTTCAGGAAAATTTCACTGCAGCAATGGTGTGAAGACTAGGAGCATCTCCTTATACCTTTTTACATTGGTATAGTGTCACATGTAGACCCATGACAGGGAATTTGCCTCATTTAATGCTTAAAATGCCAGCAAACATCCAATTTTATATGGCCAGGCTACACTATAAACATTGAATAGTTTTTAAAGAAAATGCCAGCTATCCATTGCCTTGATTAGTTGCCCTGTATATCATCTGGTTGCTCATTGCTGGCAAAATCGCCACCAGAATTGCTCAAAATGTTGCCCTGTCTATCATCACCCTTGCTTACTGGATGAAATGAACATTATCTCTGAAAACGATCAAAAGACAGACATGTATTGAAAAACTCAGCGAGTCGGATTCAACATGGTGACATTTAAAGCACAAGGCAGCAGAGGGTCCCAGGCTGGTGTATACCCTGGGCAATCACGCAGCACATGCATGCACACATGCAACCATGCACTATGAGCAATTCAGGCATCTCTCTGTACTGCAGCAGAAAAGCCATATGACACAGGAAGAGCATACAAACAGCACACGTGCAGCGCAGAGGAAGTATGAGGAAATTGTGTGAAGATGCACACATGTTATATAATAAGGGCATCAGATTAAACTTCCTCAAATCAGCAGTCTGGATGAGAAGAGTACATAATGTATTCTGTCAGTACACACTGAGGGCAAGAGAGGTCTTTGTCAGCACGGTGTGCGGCCCTTACGCAATGTACCTCTGACTCGTCTGGTTTTACCACCAGGTCATAAACTGCAGTATTTAAAAAACAGGAATAACAAACATTTTGGAATCGCTGTGTTTTTCTCAAGGAACACAGATTCACAAATGCAGGGGTAAAGATTTGGCCGTCGACCACAATACAACAAACCCCCACCCCAACTATAAACTGCATCCCCCCCCCCCCCCCCCCAGTCATGGCATGGGTCCTTTTGTAAAGCAATGACTTTGGAGAGTATCGCTCCACTGCAGTTCATGACGAGTTCAGCCAAACCACAGCGCAGGGCTCTCCCAGGTCCTCTGGTTCCCCCCGCCCGACTCAACAGGCGGGTGGCCGCTGAGACGTGCTGGCAAGTCCGCCCCCCCCCCCTCAGGTGGGGTTCAGGCCCAAACACGGCTTGTTTTGACAGCTAAATATGCACAGAATTTCCTCCCTTTATCTGCTGCATTTCATTAGGAAATGAAATCTGGTGTTTGTCTAAAGCTGTTTTTATTATCTTTTTATTGATTTATTCTAGTTTTTTTGTTTTTTTTATCGTTCATGCTTTGCTTGTATTTACAGGGAAACACATCATCTACAGGACTACATTTAGAATCTGCTGGAGAAAATCTTTAGATGCAAAGCCAAACAGAAAAAAAACGCTATTTTATTGCTGCACAGAGTCTGCATTCAGTCTCCTGTTCATTTCCTCCCTAGGTTAATTATATATTTATTAGCAATCCTGAGCGATTACAATGCTATTGATCTTTGGAATAAATAAGAAAGCAACTAAGTTTCAGGCTTTACCTCTTCTGTTCTGCTGTGACTAACCATTATGCCTATAAATGGAATGAGCTCCTCATGATCTCCAGCCCTGTTGCCTGCTTGTTTCTGGAGGCCTGGAGTTCACAGTTAAGTGTGAGACAGCAGTTAAGTAAGAGTTTCTGCGTGTGAATGATTTACTGAGAACAGTGCCAAGAACATTGACTCAAAAAGCCAAATGAGAATTTTACAAGACCGACGGATGTAAGCAGACCGTATTAACTCCGAAATCGCAAGCAAATAACCACAATGATGTTTAGTTTTATTGGCTGGATCTGTGTGACAAAGTCCAGAAGTGAAAAGACTTTACATTGTAATGAAGATGGATGTACAGACATCACTGCAGGAACAAACACCTCCATTTTGACCTCTACCCTCTGACCCGCCCGAGGACCAGATAAACAGCTCTGGCGGGGAGGGGGTCTTTTTGCTGAAATTTAGCATTGCATGTGACCAGTTCTATGATGACGCACATTACTTGGTATTTAATCAAGCACTATTTCAGAAAACACACGCACACATATTATAAAGAACAATAGCATTGCAGTCCCTCAGGATCACTAATATAATTAACCTAGGGTGGAAATAAACCCCATACATGGGGGGGCATTACAGATATTAGGCCCCAAGAAAGGTCATATTGGGCCCCCAACCCAGACCAAACCAGTTAATTTCCATATGCTTTAGAGACCCATGTCACTCTAGGTGCAGGAGCACATATCTGTTGCTTCTTCATATGTAATTTATACATTTTTTTTAAAATAAAATATGTGCATGCCATTATGTGTGGGGGTTATTGCTGTCATGGTAAATAAATGCTATTTTATACATTTCTTTCTATTTAATGGTTGAGGTATCCATTCATTTTATATAGTTAACCCACCATTACTGTCACAAACTCATATTTTGGCTGGTATGGAGGGTATGCCTAATGCCTTTGCTTGTAAATCCTGACTCCAAACTCCCACATCTTTCTGACCAACTGCCTTGATCAGCCCCTACAAATATGCCTCAACACTGACTTTTGAACCCTAACCTCCAAGAAAGTCAACAGGCCAACAAAGGAACAGGCGGGCAAATACATATATAATACAAAGAGCATCTGAGAGAGTTTTTTCCCCCATAATCAAACAAAGCTCACCCCTAGTCTACTAGACTGCTTAAGGAACACACAGCAATCAGGACGCTGCCTTCTACTCTGTTACTGACCTGCCCCAAACATCTGGATTCTATGAACTCTATACAGCTAAAGCATTACCCAGCGGAAAAAGCGCAAGAGCATAAACAAGGCAGTAGATTCCAACTGGAGCATAGTCCTGCACTTACAGATGCATACACATGCGCACACACTTGCGTGTGCAACACGCATCGTAAGCACTAGAACACCGGCATTAGGCAAGCACACGCACACGCACACGCAGAAAGTCTTAGGAGATTACGTATGACTGCAGCAAACACACACGAGGGAGAGCTGGAGACTGGCTCCATGTCAGTGTAACCTACTTGACAGGACCCAGCTGGAGTTCTGTTTGAGCACAGGCACCCCCCATATAAACCCCCCCCCCCCACACACACACACACACACACACACACACACATGCACGCACACACACCCCAACCCTTGAGCACAGACACAGTATTACAGAAAATTAACCCTGGATTCTATAAACAAACTCAACAACAATGATATATAAATCTGGAGGGATTTCTGAGGAGGACAGAATGAACTCTACTCGACTCCGGGGCCCCAGCCTCATTCTCCAGAGGACGGTCAGGAGTAGTTCATGACGATGAGGTCAGGAACAGAGTATGACTTAGGTTGCTCTGAGGACCAATATCCTCTGTCTCATATTGTCCCGTTTTTAGCAAAACGACACTTGACTGGCCAAGTCTTCTGCACTATTATGGTTAATCTCACATTGCCGATCGTAATACCAGGCTGACAGAATGCTCGCATTGTGTGGAGGCCTACTGAGGTCCTCAAGGCCTTGCCCCTGCTGAAAAGAGCTAATTGTAGGCTTCTGATCAGCTCATTTGGAGCGGATCAATGGTCTTGATGACATGGACTAAACCCAAACCTCAGTGGGAATGCAGGTGAAACAAAACCCCTGTTCTCTAATGATGGCCTCTGTAGAAATAGGCCTGGCCCAGAGGTCAGAGGACACAACCCTGTGGTTAGGTTTGGGGGGGGGTGGCGTCCGACTGGGATAGGGGCAGTGGGATGAGAGGTTGCTTTTGAGTCGTTATGACCACGCAGAGAACCCAGCTGTAAAAACATCCCCGTGACATGGAGAGCTGAACAAGGCTGGACTTCACTAGGGACCAAGACCCAAGATATGGGGACACAGACCAGTTTTCTTTCCTCCTAACATTTGCCCCAGGTCACTTTGAAGAGCCAGGACTGACCCACGGTAGTTAGCTGGCCTCCTACTCCTGACTAGTTTGGGAACACAGGGGTATTGTGTTGGCACACCCCCTACCCCCGAGCGCACCCTTACCCACAGCACCCCACTTCCTGTCACGTCTCTCTCATCCTCTCCATGAATTTAAAAAGAACTACAGTACATTAGAGTCACAAAAAATATACAGTACATTGTTGGTAATTGATGATGTCATCACATTGCTGCTCATTGGTATTGTTGAATTAAAAAAATTCATAGAAATGCACAAGAAAAAAAAAAATATATAAACACACACACGGAAGATGGATGGATGGATGGATGGATGGATGGATGGATGGAGATACACATTTATATGAAATGGTTTTCTTGAAACAATTTGCACTTGGACTATTGCATTATGACATTTTTAGTTAAAGCTGAAACTGACATGCTAACTCATTTTTGGCTAATGAAAGAATGCAGCCTTGACTACCGGGACCTGGTCTAGGGAAGACAGGAAAAATCACGCCAACAGAAAAGCCACAAGCATTTGAAAATTTGCCTCAGTTTACAGCTATGTCATCCATCCGATTATGCGAACATTTTTTAGAAACTAAATGATAAAATATTTTGAAGCGTTCACTTTAGTTGTGGTGACATCCAGGAGAGTCTGTGAATACCGCACTATTCAAACTATGCGCTGACCCACTATCCCATTAAGAGGAATTGTTCTGAGAACAGGGTCTGTCAGAATGTGGATGTTTTCAGATGTGTCTCATTTTCGTGTAATATCTGTAATATCTTCTTTATTTCTAATTATTTCTTTTTATTTTGTCAAATGGATACAAACTTTCGTCTCCCTGTTCCTCATCTTCACTTTCCCTGACTCTTCACCTTCTTCACCGCCACTCCTCCTTCTTCCTCTGGCTTCACACCCAGTGGATACTGGGTTCAAGTCCCCCCAAAGCCAGGGTCAATGAAGCAATTAGGTCACACCCCTTACATTGTTTCCCCAGCCCAGATGCAGGTGTGCCTGTGTGCTAAACTCTCCCAGTTCGTCCCACAAGTAAGAATGGCTTGAATATCACAAATCTTGCTTGAGGGCCTTAATGACAAAATGACGGCAGTTTAAGTTTAACTTAAATTGATGTTATTCCATCCTTCCATTCATTTTCACATGATCCATCACCGGGTTGCTGTCAGCCTGGAGCTTATCCCAGACAACACAAGACACGAGACCAAAGACACAATATCAGTCCATAACTGGGCACACGCTGACACACATAATCACATACTAAGGGCAATTTAGAGACACTAATTTAACAAACCACATGTTTTAGAACTGCTGGAGTGTGCCCACGCAAACGGCACACACACGGAGCTGTGGGGGTTACCAGAACCCACAGCCATGTAGGTGCAAGGTCACAGCCCTACCCAATGAAAGACCCCAATATGGTTATTATTCATTTAACATGATGATTACTGTTTCAGCATCCTGTCTAAGTTAAACAATAGTCTAGCACCATGTGTTGAGCTCTGGGTCCCCTGACCAGGATAAGCATTTAGTAGATAGAGAGATTGATTATTTTAGCAGATACGCTGCTCTGGCTATTGGTCCACATGCATAAAACAAACCTCCTAACTTCCTCTGCTGTTCCCTCCTTTCTTTTTCGAACCACTGAATTTCCAGGACTCTGTACCAATTCTCCTCACTCGTTTTTCATATTCTTCTAGGGCATGTCCATCTCCTGCAGCCAAACGTGACCTAGTCCAACGTGGCATTGCTCCTTGACAACCCACATTGATCTTTTCGAAAACGCTGAATATGATGCTGGCATAAAATTTCATGAGGCACATCAATGTGTCCAAAACACATTTTAGCTGGATAGGCTGCCAGTCACAGGATATACACCCATTCATGCATGCAATCACACACTATTTCAAAATTTAATTTACCTTGTCGTGTATTAATATCCAACTGCTTTTAATTCATTCAACATCTGACTTTATGGCTCGAGGCTAAAATAATCATTGGTGTTTTTGATCGCGGTTGGAAAAGAATTACTGTAAAAGTCTTTTTTTTATTCCAGAGGAGGTTAAAATATGCTTTGTGCTGTTCCTTGTGTTTAAACCTTGTCAACTCGTCTGTTTTGACACTACATGGGCCGAGAAATTTGAGAGCCATGTTGCTGGACTGCAAAAAGCTAGGAGCTGGTTTGGTGGTTATCGGCGTGTCTAAGGGGTTAAACCACATCTGCTGATGGGTGTCGGGGATGGGAGTTTAATGAGATCCATCGATGCAGCACACTTGGGTCTCGCCGTCGGCCCATCTGCATCACGCTCTGTTTAGTGTCAACAGCACAATGAGAGAGCTTCTATGAGGGAGGTCCTGAGGGCAGGCCACGTCGCTCACCCTGCCTTCAGAGCTGCCGTGTGGCCTGACCAGGCCCGGTACTGAGGATCCGTCAAGTATGCAAGCGGTGGCAGTGGGCCACACACAAAGCAATACCTTTGTAATAGAGGGTGGTGAGTGGCTAAGTCTCTTTGCCCGTGATCAGAAGATCACCAGTTTGAGTCCCAGCCTCTACAGAACAGTCACATATTCATGGGCCTTGAGCATGGCCTCCAACCTTAACCCCCAGCTCCAGGGCACCATACGGTGGTTGACCCTGTGCCATGACCCCCAAGCTATGAAGGGTAAGATGGGGCAGGTGAAGAGATAAACGCCTACAGTACGTACCTGTATGGACCTGTACTTATACATCTGCAATGGCCAATAACGGTTTATTATGTTACAAAAGTTATTACAAAGGCCTGGATGACCAGATGATTAAAATCGGGCCTCATGTGGCACTATATGGTGGGAAGGGGGGGGGGGGACGAGGTCGTCCAGCCAAAAAGAGCACTTGTTTTCTCCAGATTGTATGAAACGCCATTCATTTCACTTACAAAGATCTGCCGCATACCCTCTGCTCTTTGCTCTCCTGCTCACCAGCGCAGTCTCCCCCCCATTCTCCATCAGCCTTTAAATCCACCGGCTCTTCCAGCGACCCACCCATTTTTTATTTTTTTCCTGCAGTGTTAAAGTTTGCACCAGTTGCATGGTGGAAACAAAAGAGAAAGGAGGGGGAACGGAGAGAAAAGAACGTTACAGGAGTTTTACAACTTGGGACATAGTTTTGGCTTTGAGCCAAGCAGCAGACAATAATAGACTCTGCGAGCTGTAGAAGCTCTATAGTGACTCAGTGGAGCATCAGGCAATTGGGAGGACTGGGGAGAGAGAGGTTGGTATAGAGCAGCTGGAGGCCAAAGTGTTTCACATCTTTGGACAAAAGAGGGTGGGAGTGCTAGGGGGTGTGATTGGACTGGAATTATGTTTGAGACCCATTGAAGCTATGAACCCATCATGCCTGACTTGCCATTGGCCACGATCGCCAAAGCGCAGCGTCCGAGGCGCAGGCCAGCATCGCCACCTCGACGGGCGCTGCCCCGTCTGCAGACGCCTGCATTCCGCCCCATCCTGCTCGCCTAGCGCGCTCTTCCTGGCAGCAGCCTGTTGCTGAGTCTTGGAAAACCCTCCGAGCAAAACAAACAAATGAAAAAAATATACTGACTGGCGAGCTGTTTGCGTTGCCCTATTACGTTTCTAAATCGGTAAAAGAAAAAAAGAAGAAATGCCCTTCGCCTAATCAATGTCAGCTTCTTGTTTGTGCTTTTCTGCAGAACTTTCATGGGTCGAAACTTTTCTCTACAAAGCAGTAAAAGAGAGTCAGGGGAGGGGACCAATGTGGCCTTAAAGAAAAGAAGGGAGGGTGTGCGAGGGGTAGAATAGAGTGGTCCCACTCTCTCAGATCAAAGGTTCCAGTCCATTGTGAACAAAAGACAATAGTTAACTGTTGCTAGGAGCAGTGGGATGGTCTGAGGTTGCCGGGGTGGGGGTGGAGAGCTGTGTGTGTGTGTGTGTGTGTGTGTGTGTGTGTGTATGTGTTTTCAGGTCCCCACAAACACCTGTGAATGCAATCAAAAAAAGTAAGAATGCCAAAAGTCTCATATTTAATTTGGTTACTTATGGTTAAGGTTAGGACTGGGCAGGGGTTACAGTTGCCATGTTGGGATTAGAGTTTTGGCCATAGAAATGGATAGAGTCCCCACAAAGACATAATTACAAACCTCTGTGTGTGTGTGTGTGTGTGTGCGTGTGTGCGTCTGTGTTTTGGGGGGGGGGGGGGGGGGGGGCAGAGACCGTTGCCCCCCCGCTGCCTGGCTGACAGCCCCACAGGGGTAGTTATGTGTGATTCATTAGAAAGATGATGGGAAGAGCCTTGCAGCAGCTGCAGAGGTTAGACTGCACCCCCCCCCCCCTAAAGCAAGACTGTTATGATTCGCAAATGTTCAGAGCTAATTTTGAGACATTTTGTTTTTTCATCATGTTGCAGTTGACTGTAGCTCAGTTCTCTGCCGGCCGCTTCCCTTATTCCCATGAAAATGAGTAACGCACCACATGAATTACAAGTGAAACTGAAGTATTATTCACCAGATCTGGCCATATGATTCTGCCCAGTGGTGCAAATGCATTAATGCTTCTTCCCGCCACCAGAGAACCGCATTCGTGCTTCAGGATGAGCTCAGCTGGTCTTATTATATAAATCCCCATTCCTGAGGCTTGTCTTTAGACTTTGTGGGGTGCATTTCCACATGATAGGGTCAATGTGTCTCATCAAGCCTTAAAGTTGAATATCCCAAGGGGTTCTCAACTTCGGCCTCCTAAATGGGAAATGGTTACATAAAGGCCATCTGGTTTGGGGAGGTGTGGTCGAGAATTAGACACCATCCATCCACCATCATACTGAAGAAAACAATTTGTTCCAGCGCTGTAGTTGAGTCACATCACATTTTCTGATTCATGAAGGTGTCTGACTCTCGCTCCCTCCCCCCAACATGCCCAACACGCATCCCAGTACCATGCTGGCAAGTTAATGTTGGTGTCCCATTCTGGAAAATCCCAAAATGCCATTTAGACGGGCTGAATGGGGGGGGGGGGAGACACATTTAGTTGTCTTCCAAAACACCCAGATAGCTCTGATACCAATAGAGTTTGATTTCAGAAGTATCCAAAAAAGGGGGGAAATCCATTGCGCTCTATGTATCGTGTGAAACACAACAGAATATAATTCAAGACATCAGGAAATGTGCTGGCAGTAAGACTGGGAGGAAGCATGATAAAGACCACAGTACCATAGCCAAGTTCTGCTTTGGTATTTTATTAATTCTTCTTTTTCTTCCCTTCTTTATGTACTTCTTGCATAACTGAAGACACGCATGCAAGTCAAGGAACGAGAGAGGGCTGGTACTTTTAAGCCTGAATTGGGAACAATCAGTAACCACTGCCCCTAACCTCCTCCTGCTTGGTTCAATATTAATCTGCTGTGACAGGACCACTGTTTACCAAATCCACACAGGATCCTGTCAGATGAATGGGCCACACTGTGCTCTTCCATTAACCTATGACCCCTGACCCCAACTGGCTAGGCGCTCCCAGCAGCTTGACAGACCAGTCCTGACAAGACCCTGATGGACAGAATACATGCTAAGTGTGGTTCTACATGTATCCTTCCAAATCCAAATCCTGGCCCCAAAATCTACACATCTCTTCCCCATTGGACCCCCTCCCACGTCGGCCCCCACACCCCCACCCCTATGTTCTCTGACATTTAACAGCTAGGGCAACCTAGCGATTCTGCTGGACACTTTTCAGTAAAAACTAAGTACGTAAGTGCAAGTAAGTAAGTAAACATTAGCAAAAACGAATAAAAGTTCACAGAGGTGCAGCACGGCACAAACTAAACAGTAAAACTAAATGTTAATATGCAAGCACTGCAAGAAGGCATGTTTAAAATATGGAATCACAAACAAAACAATGAATAAAGACCAAACCAAAAAAAAACATAAAATGGAGAACGCATTTATAAAAGAACCAACCACAAAATCATTGTATTTCTGGACTGCTCCAACTTTTGCATGTTTACAGATCTATGTAAGTACCCACTTCAATTAGGAAAGATCCCACATTATTAACAGGAATCATTCGAGGTAAAGTTAAGTTTTGCACCCAACAAACATATTCCCTCTTGTTTTTATGTTCTCACGTTTGCTTAAACAAATTTCTACTTATGTTGCTCTCACCTTAATTACTCCTTGTTTGTGATACAGTCACATTCATATTCACCCAGTGTTTTTAAACGTGAGGGCAAATTACAGTACCACACTTCCACCAGCAGTTGGCAGACTCAACTGCTCATTTCTTTGAGTTGTATGCATGGCAAATGGGTGCAGAGACATCAGCATATTACAAAAAACAACAAAAAATACATTATGGAGTGGAGACAGGTGAATTACTAAAGAACCACTTTATTTATTGGAATTTGTGGCCAGACTTTGAATTTTTGTTCTATTTTCTCATGCTTCATTGTATAAGCTAGTGATAGCAGACAACAGGCCTCAAAACCCATAGTTGATGGAGTCAATCACCATCTGTTGACACCCAATAGTACTCAATAAAGTAACCAATTGGGAGTGATTTACAATGCACTATATTGCCACTTCACTATATTGCCATTGTTTGCATCAAAGCCTTGTATCATTCTATCACTATTACTAATCACAAACATTTGCACACTGAAATTATGTGTATTATGGTGTATGGTGTATTATGAACACTGTGTGATATATCGGTATAAATTATTAGGCAGCAATAGGTTGTAATGTGTTCCAGCTGTTACATTACTGTGTGCAATTGTGTAGAGTAAAAAATAAATGGTTAAAAATGCATTTGGGGAGAAATGTTAGCAAAGCAGCTAGATGTTATGCAAAGGAAAAAAAAAGATGCAATCAGATTTAATGGTAACAGGAGACATGATAATGTCAAGAGCAGACAAGAACAGACAGAGCAAGTGATATGCTGTCTCTTTGTGTTTGTAACACGTATATTTTGTTGATATGAAAGAGGTGATGAAGGTTTTAGGGAGGACTCAGTTGCTGGAGAAGCAGTCAGGCAAGAATGAAGACGAAGCACAGAATGAAGATCTGAGGTTAGCAAAGTAAACGGCTCTGTGTTATTGGACCACGAAGCTAGATTAAACACTCACAACCTTGGAAAAAAGTAACTTACTAACACTGAAACTGTGCTCTGTCAATAACCCCTTTCTGGATAATAGCCAAAGACCCCCCATCAGCTGCTCCCTTTCCCATTCCTCAGGCGCAGGCCTGACAGCTCCAGTCCTCCAAACTCCAACAACAGCACTGGACACAAACATTCAGCCACCGCGGTCTGTCTCTGCTGCAACCTCGTCAACCTCTGACCCTGCTAAAGAGCATATTGTCGTAAAACTAACTTTTGGTCTGTGTAAACTGAGGAGGTCAAGAACCTTGGGTCGATTGAGATGGTACAGATTTAATGGTCTGCATGCTGGAGAGTGGGAGAGAGCAGTGTTTCCCAATCCAGCTCTTGGGGACCCACAGACAGTCCACGTTTTTGCTCCCCCCAAGCTCCCGGTACAAAAACGTGCGCAGTCTGGCAGGGAGCTAGGCAGGAGCAAAAATGTAGACCGTCTGTGGGTCCCTGGATGGGAGCAAAAATGTAGACCGTCTGTGGGTCCCTGGGTTGGAGCAAAAATGTAGACCGTCTGTGGGCCCCTGGGTGGGAGCAAAAATGTAGACCGCCTGTGGGTCCCTGGGTGGGAGCAAAAATGTAGACCGCCTGTGGGTCCCTGGGTGGTAGCAAAAATGTAGACTGTCTGTGGGTCCCTGGATAGGAGCAAAAACATGGACTTCCTGTGGGTCCCTGAGCAAAAATGTAGACTGTCTCTGGGTCCCCAAGGACTGGATTAGGAAATGCTGGTCTATAGAATTTTATGCACATAAAGTCAAATACCCTTGCATGGAAGCACAAGCAGATACAGTAGCAGCACTAGGGTGTGGTAAAGTTATGTGTAGTTGCAACACTTGTCATTGTCTGAGTGTGTTTGCTCTGTGAAAATGTTCCAATTTACCATGGTAAACGATTCACATTTGCTGTTCCCCAAGAGAGCTGGGCCACATTTCCATCTTGCACATGCTGTGTGGGGTTCGGGGAGGAGACTGACAAGATGAGAATCAGCCTCCTCCACAGCTTGTTGCTCTTATTGGAAACAAACCTCTTCCCTTCAACCAGAGCAAGGGCTTGTAGACGGTCTATACTTTATCACAACAAACACTCACTACCTCCGCAAAGTCATAAGACAGACCTCATGTTGGACAGCTGCAACTCAAGTGCAGTTGTGATGGCTAAAGTTCACTGAAAATTCTCTATTTATCTGCTAGTTCTTTCAGTCCTGAGGTTCTTGACAGGAAGCCACACACAAAAGACAAAAAAAACTGAGGAATGACCAGTCCATCTGAGTTCCTCTATCAGCCACCTGACTTGCTGCTTCCCTCTCTACACAGCTTTCCTGGAGATGATGAAAACCAGTTGCACCATCGCTAATAGCAGTTGCAAACTCCTAATATCATATTTTCCTCCATCCCCATACAAATCATGTCTCACATCCACCACTCGCCCAGCTATATAAACTTTGCTGAATTCTCAAAAAGTGGAGAGAGAGGGACGGACAGACAATCTGCTGCTTAAGGAGAAATATTTACCTCAGACGATGACGCAAGTGGTGCCCTGTGTTTGACCCAATCTCAGCTATATATAGCGGGTCCTCATTGCAAGGCTGCAGTTTTAGTCTTTCAGTGCACGTGGGTCCCATACACTCCCAAATAAAAACCTCCACATCTACAACACACGTACACCAAGATATTCCTTAAACTACACACACTCATTTTCACACTCATTCCTATATCCTACAAACAGAAGTGCAGTAAAGCAGGGGGAGAACGATTTTCTGGGCCCCCAGGAGACGGGGACCTTAAAAATTTAGGAATTTATTTGGATTGATCTAGATTGGCAGTCCAATAAGATATGCATCCATGGGGCCTAGAATCACTAGCTGTGCTGATGCATGTAAATATAGTCTGATGGGTACCAATATGCATTTTATATACACTTATTTACTTAGCTAAAGCTATTATCCAAAGGGACATGCAATATGTATTTTGAGAAAGCAGGGTCTGAAAATCTCTAGAGCAACTTAAGGTTTGAGGCTTTGCTCATGGGCCTGCCTGGGACATCGTTCTCCTGGTGCTGGGATTTGAACAGCAACATTCTGATCAGTGTATCCAAACCCACGGAGTCAGTCACACACAAGCCACCCAAATTTTGGTATAAAACTCCATGAAAAAAGAGGTCCTAAAACAAGGAAATGTGTCTTACCTCATCCAAGCACCACAACTTAAACCTATTACACATCCCTTTGACAGACGCAGGGACACACGCAAACAAACACGCAAGCACATGAACGTGCAGGCCTCCCTCCCGCTCCCATTACTGTCCCATCACAGCCCGCTTTCCACAAATCATACGCAAATGTTTATGGCTTTTTCCACAAGCGAAACACAAAACGGGTGAGAAGAAAGATGTCTGGATGCGCTACAAGTTAAGCCAGCTGGGCCAGTAAACAGCCCTTACTGCTTGTATTAAAAATTCCAAGACAGCTGGAGTGCATTGACTGAAGCAGAAAAATCAGGGATCAGGAAGAAAGCTTAGATATCCCTAACATGGCCAACATATTTAATTCACTGTGCATAAGAACACAGGACTTATTCATAGTCGCATTAAAAGTACCATCTTATATTATATAACGCAGAGTCTGCTAGGACCAAGCTATCACTGAGTATGTGGAATGGTTGCTACATTACAGTCTGATGAAGTTTGACAACATTCTACACTTAGTGTTAATGAACTCTATAGCATGAATGAAACTGAAGGATACAGTAGTCCTTAAATTTTACCATGGTTTACCATGGTACATTTTAATAGGATAACATTGCTGTCTGTGGTATAAACATGCAGTACCAAGATGGAAATTCACAGAGGATTTAACAAAAAAGAGTAGGAACCAGAGGTGGAAAGTTCAGGTCCAGAAAGTACAAATCCACACCGAGGTTTTCATTCAACCCTCCAGTTGAGTATAGAGAGACACATTGAAAGGGTAATCACCTGGTTGGTTGAATCAAAATCTCGGTGTGGATTTCTACTTTCTGGACCTGAACTTTCCATCTCTGGTAGGATCTGTGTATAGGATGTGGACTAGCTGTTCCAAAATCACATGGTACGTGATATGGTATAACATGGGAATTCTTCTGCAGGGGACAGGAAAAAGAGTAACCTTTGATGCATCAGAAGGCCTGCTCATAGTTAAGTGAAAACAACAACTCGAGTTAACTCCTGCTCAGAGGTGAGTGCAAAAGCAGATGCCAACATTAAACGTTGCTGTCATTTGTTTCCCTTTGAAATACCTCAGAGAGGTGTTGGTGTCAGGAGCCGTGCGATGGGACTCGCTGAAGGCCTGTCGTCACTCTGACGCCTGCTTTTGACCTCTGTCCCTCCCGTCTTGCATGTTAACTCATCAGCTCGGTGGAAGCTCTCTTTCACGGAGCTGGTTAACGAAGGCACCCTCAGACAGGAAAACAACAAGTGAGAGGCCGCAGTAGCGACAGCCTGATGATGGTGTGGTGGAGGTTTAGTAAGACTGACTGCTCCTGGCCAAAGGAGTTCAGCCTCTCCATTTGTGTCCTTCAAACAGACTGGCTCCTCCCCATCTACACCCATAATCTACCATCCATGCTTTTCTGCATGTGGCCTTTCTGCATGGGGTCTTGTACTCTGGCCTTTAACTTCGTCTCCATCTCCAAATTGTTTGGAATGTTTCCCTCTAGAACTAATTAAGTTATACTGGCTTTTTTGACCTTTGTTTTGATTCTGGATTTTGTATTTTGTTTATGATACTGTGGTCTCTGCTTCACAATTGTTGGTACATTGGTTGGTTTTATTCAAAGAAGCTTAAATCACAAGTCTAGTTTACTACATTTGAGCTATGCTTCCTCTTTCTCCCAAGCCTCCATACCACTCAATGATCATTTAAGTTAGGTAGGACAAGTGCGCTGTTTTCAAGCCACTCCTTTCATCTTCTGTCTTTCTCAGTGCCGTCGAAGCTAAACATGGCTGCAGAACCATTTAGTGGTGCTTCTCCAGTGGGACTGAAGGCTCCCCTGAAGCTGAAAGCATTTTTGGATAGGATGGGAAATATGACAGCATCAGCTCTGCTTCAGTCCAGACCTCCCTTAAGCTTTCATTACAGTTTTTCTTAAATGCAGCATCAAGTTTTACTTATACCATATGTGTACACTTGGGATTCAGCCTCATTCAGGCAACTGTCACGTATTGTGTAAGCTGATGAAAACTGCAACTTCTCATAACACTGAAATAGCATTGGACTAGATGGCTACCCAGACCTTTGTCAGAAATTCTGCAGTTTCAGTTATGATTAAAAATACATCAAATAATTACTGTGCATGATAAATGCAACATGACAACATGTCTGACAAGATTTCTCCTTTTTATGTCTCTCAACTTAACTCAACAGACACTCGTGTGTTTCTGAACAAGGCCATGAGTATAGGATGACATCAAAGGGGGGTAGGGTGACATCACCGGGGGGTAGGGTGACATCATAGGGGGGTGTGCTTTGGGGTGATTTAATTAAGCACTTCACGCACATTTATTTAATTGTTGTATTGTACTGGTTCTGATGTCTTTTTCTTTATGCTCTGCTTTTAGTTAATTATCAACAATCATATTGAGTTTCAAAGCTGGAAACTAAATCTTATTGTACCTGTGCAGTGACAGTTGCACTTGTGCAATGATAATAAAGGTGTTCTATTTGATTCTATGCTTTGTTTTACAGTTATAAAAAACTCTACAGTCATTAGGAGAAATTAAGTCAAGTAATTAGTCTGGAGTGATACAATATTCATCTCTCTGTCAGTGTCACTGCAGCCTTGTGGAAATGAGGAACATAGAAAACTAATCTGGCATGGTATTTTTTCCCTATTTTGGTTCTACAAGACCACTTGACTGGCATTTGGCTTTGATGGACTATGTTTGTTTATACAGGGTAAACCTGCGATCTGGGAAAAGCCATAAAGAGTATTTTGTGTCTGCAATTAAAACTCCACATCCTTGCTCTGAAAGCATTTGTCAGTGGGGGTGGTTTTCGAAAGAGAACCAAGGATCATTTCAATTACGTTGCACCTATAACAAGCTCCTTCTGTTCTAGTGCCAGCAAGCTGTTCATAACATAAATTATAACAGGCCATCAAGGAAATGACTCAAGCCACCTCCTGGAGTATCTTATTTTCTTACTGGTCTATGTTCAATTTTAGCACTCAGTTTCAAAAATGCTGTCCAGCTGTATATTGTTCTTGTTTTGTGCATGTTTCTTTTGGAAGGTAGAGTGCAAAAGTAGCCTAATTTTATTACACGCAAAGCATGTACAGATCTAACACTGTTCTCCATTTCAGCCTCCTGTTCTCCATTTCTACCTAAAAAAACACACAAAACACAATAAATGAATCATTACGTATATGATATCTATTACGCTGATGTCTTTGGTTTGCCATGACATATTACACACAAAGGGCTGTGAAACAGGAAAAGTGCAAGAAAGACAGTAGAAGGTTTCTGCAGTAGAAGATTTACTGTCGCTTCCAGAATGTTATGGCAGGGAATGATCCACGGTCCAGCTTACAGACAAAGGGGGTTTTTATTTGAATCTAAATACAAATCACAAGAGAAATATAAGGACCCCGAGGGTTAAAACAATGGCAGGCAGGGTATACAGCGTAAACAGGGGCGGAACGTAACACTAAGGAAACAGAGAGGAAACAGGAACACAGGCAAAACTGACAGGCACCAAATGAGAACAAACACACAGAAACCAAAAGCAAACACAATGATCGACCGAGGAAAAGGGCAAGGGCAGCCACTTAAATACACAGATAACAAGGGCATGATGAGGGAGAGGTTTAGGTCTTTACTAATTACACAGAATCACTAGAAACTAGAGGCAACAAGGAACAGGTGAGGATAATAAACACAATCACAATGGACTCAGGGAAAGCCAACAAAGGCACAAAAATAAAAACCAATACATAACATAAATGCATGTTAACAAAGCTTAGGGTGGCTTCTTGTCTGCCTGGAATACACAACAGTAGGGGGCAGAATCTTCAGCTGTACACTTAGCCCCTTCAACCACACGGTGACCCAGGGAGTAGGGGAGCACACTAAGAGCAGAACAGAAAGCTAAACCGAATGAAACACAGGGAAAAAGACGGGATATCCAGCATCATCTGCTGGCCAAACAGGGAAATGCCGGACAGAAACAGAACAAGGTTGGGACTGATCCTGACACGGAAGTCTGCAGCAGGATGCTTATCGTCGCTTCTGGACCCCAAAAGTAGCGGTGCACAGTCTAAGAACAACCCATGACCTTTATGTCTGCCTTCACAATGTGCCATCATCAGTGTGGAGTGTTTGTGAAAAATCATGAGACCCAGACAAAAATATTTTACAGCAGCCCGGTGAAAAGCATAGAACACTTTAACGTGACAGGTTAAAAAGAAGCTGAAAGGTCAAGGGCGACGAAGAGAAAAGAGTCGATCATTCAAAAAATGATTTACTTGCCCATGAATACAGGGGAGAAATTTAATACTAGTGGGAAAGTGAAGGGAAGCATACAAAAAATAAATATAAGCCATGATTTGAAGCTTTTCCATCGTCTTGAATGGAAACTGTTTTTATTTCAGAGGCTAATATATACTTATGGAGTCACATTAATAATAATTACAAACAAAGTCTGTTAGTCTGGGCCTACTTTCCCGGCATTGTCAGAGTGGCATCATAGTGGTTAAGAAGGCAGAGGGCCTCACTAAACCAGCTTATTAATCTGGCTACTTCACCATCCCCCCACCCCCAGCCCACCCCCTCCCC
>JAODJW010000026.1:11784148-11795033 GCA_026777045.1 Hyperopisus bebe
CCGCCGGATCTGCCCTCCCCCTCCCTATCCCTTTGCACTCACACACTGACAGCTGTCTCAGATTAGGGCTGTGAAAAATGAGGCAGTCAGGGCAGGATTCACCCCCCAGCATTCCTTAGACATGACAGAGCACTTTCTCCCTCTCCCTCTCTCCCCCTCTCAAACACACTCCCCATCTCTCATTCCTCCTGTTTGTTTGCTGCATCTCCCTCTGTCCATTTCCTGCCTCTCTCTCCATCCTTTACCGCCCGCATGTATGAAAGGCAAACCATGAATATTAAAAGCTGTAGTACCTCTTGGTTGTGGTTTGTAATCATTATCATAAACATTTGTTCCTTTCCAGCTTAAATCAATCTTTCAGTCAACTGATAATCTGCAATTGGTAGTATGAATTATTTACTGTTATACTCAATTACACTACAAGATATGCCCTCAAAACATAAATATGTTCTTTTAACTATACTATTTGTCATTTTAAAAACTTGCATTTATTTATGGAATAGTCCTCAGATCCACTGTCACATATGTATAACTTCCGCTCTGTCTCTGATCTGAAAGTCTGAGTATATACTTTCACATTATACAACATTTATTGTTATTTAGCAGATGCTTTTGTCCAAAGCGATGTAAAAGTGAGGCTTATGGCACGTTATAAATGTACGTGTTGCCGAGAGGTTGGTTAGGCATAAGTTCAGGTAGGCTGAGCTTTCAGTGAATGTCCAGTTTTAGGCTGTAGAAAGACGGAACATTTTGTTTTTAATACGCAGGGTGGATATGCAACATCTCTCCCGTTTGAGAAGTTGTAGCCAAACTCTCATTTAACCTGACCCCCCCCCCAGTGTCCTTCCAAAGCAGCTCCTTCTGACAGAGATTAAAGGCTAGCAAGGGCTACCCTCCCCAGGACATTGCTAATCCTTTAGCACAATACTACACCGTGTGGGTCATGAGGGGTGATGCTCTTCAGTCGCTATCAGTACTGCCAGCATTTGGGTTTGGTGCCCTGGTTTGAGTACACATCCCATATTGATACAGAGGTGAGTTGGTAAATGGAGTGGGGGGGGGAGAATAAGGAGACGGGGAGAGAAAACAGGGAGAACACAGAGTGCCCCCCCTTCTTCACAATGAAAATCTGGCATTTTGCCGCACATGAAATGGCTATAGATATATCGCTAGAACTGTGGCCCTTTCAAACCTTGTCATTACTAGCATTTTCCACTTACCCTTTTTCCGCAATTTGAATTTGTTTGTTCCTGAAACGTCCAAATTTCGTATAATTATGTTGCTCTTAGATGTGAGCTCTTTGTTCTCAGAGGATGTGTGTCTTCCAGTCTGACATTAAATAACAAAAACAACTGCAGGACAGCGTACAAGCTGGTCTCAGATGTGGCCAACAGTTTGCCAGCGGTGCCTAGCAGTATGGTCTCGTGGCTGTGATGTTGGTCAGCCCCTAACAAACGCAGCCTGACATAGCCGAGCATATGCTGACTCTGATCTGTGGTCTTTTGCCCCCAAAAAATAGGCTCATATGTTCTTACTAAACAGTCTTAAACTTGGGCCACTAAGCAGAGATTTATCAGCGGTAAAATGGTTAGCCAAGTATGTTTGTGGCAGTGTGTAGCTCAGTCATTTAAGATCGGTTCCCATGTCTAGAAGGTTGTGGGTTTGAATTGCTTCGCCAGAAGAGTAATCATATTACTATCGGACCTTTGAGAAGAGGTTGACCTTAGCCACTCCTCTGCACTGGTTGACCCCAGTCCCAAACCTGGCTTTCTCCTGTAAATACATGTGTCCGTACATTTAATCCAGCCTAAAACAAATTGCATATGCAATGCATGAACACATATTTAACTAATGCACCCTCTTAAGTTATACCCCCTTAAAAATGAATGTTGGGGGTATTCAGTCTTCCTTTACCCATTTTAATAATTTTTACTACTGGTAACACTACATGAGGGGACACGAATATAGTAGTACATGATGCATTAATTAACCAGTAGCTAAGTGTTTCTTAAGTACTGATCTCATGCTTATTCATCATTAATCAATCATGACAGTTCATGTATTTTGTGATTTGTTCTTGAGTAGTAAATGGGTTAATAAGTAATTTGCCCCCTCAAGTGGTCTTACCATTATTAACTAATTAGTTAACTGCTAACTAATAGTGTTTGAATGGAACACATGAACTGTCATGACTGATTAATGATGAACAAGCATGGGATCAGGAAGTAATTAACACTTAGTTACTGGTTAATTAATGCATTAAGTAAGTACTACTACATTATTCATGTCCCCTCAAAGTGTGACCCAGCTACCTTATTGTACGAGTATGATGAGTAACTACTGCAATAGTTCATGTAATAGGAAATTGAAACCCAAGTTATCAGGATGTAGGTGCATATTGCATGCCTTTTATTTGTAGTCTTTTATAGGCAGTTTTCAAGGTGCGAATTTTTGAAAGGGAAAGTGTTTGAGAGTGACCCAGTGGGAGGACTTTGGACTTTGGGGTATCTACATTATGCAGCAATATGCTTATCCGTCCACAGATATGAGTGATCAGGCAGAAGTTGCATTATCAAACTATTCGGCAGAAGACCCTGTATTCACTGCTACCATAGATAAAAAATACCACCCTCTACAGGTGTGATGTATTACCATAAATAGAACCAATATGTCACACTAATCGCTGTTCCTAAATCAGTCTTACCGACTTAGCATTGTAATATTTCTTTAAAAGAATAATATGATACATACATAATGGTCCAGTTCCACTTTCAAAGGTGAACAATTGCCTTGCATCACCTTTGGTGAAAAAGACCACATCTATTCATTAATCATGGTGTTGAATGAGAAGCTCTTGTCCAACAGACTGCTTCTTGTTAAGTCAGAGATAGTTCCACCATACAATTTCCATGAAATAAATCATTGCTGTGCTCTTTAAACAAATAAGTTCCTCTCTGACTTGCCCTTTTCCTCTGTCATGCCTGCCCAAAAGGACTACATGTCGTGACTTTAGACCACAAAAAAAAAGAAAAAAGATTTTAAATCAGAGTTTAGTGAGATTTTAACTTGCAACATCACGGTCAAAGAGACTAAATAAATAAAAAACAATCCACTTTGTATTTTAAAGTACAGTTCAGTCAACATGCACATACCACTAGTGGCCTCTGCCAAAGTATGTGACCTTTTGTGTTGAAAACTCACTGTTTGTGGTGGCAGCAAGCCAACGCTCGCTTAGGGACAGTGACAAAGATGCTGGGCAGTGAGGGGGGAGCTGAGAAGCTAATTTCTCCTCTTTATAAATAAGTCCTTGAGGGCACTATGAGGGGTCCCAACAAGTCCCACTGCTCCAACCCAATTGGCCAGACATAACCTGTCCTAAACCCCATTCACTTCCCAGGTTCATAAGGTTGGCATAGGGCTCTGTATGGAAACCACTGCAATGTACCTACTGTAGGAACTGATTGCCTCTTACAATCAGCTGGATGTCTGACAGGATTGGGAAAGACACCCGGCAGCAGTACAGAACAGAAACCCTATGCTCTCCTTCTCCTCCGTGCTTCCTAGTACTAAAGGTTATATTCAGAAATCAATTCCCTGGGATCATTCTGACCGCTGGAAAATCAGGGTTTATTTTTGTAATCCAGCTTGAAACCATATTTGGGAGCTTACAACCCGATACATTATAGTTAATATAAGCAGTAGCTGAACCAGTGTAAAGATAGATAGATAGATAGATAGATAGATAGATGATAGATAGATAGATAGATAGATAGATAGATAGATAGATAGATAGATAGCAGAGACATATCGCTGTTTACATCTGTGTCTATCTTGCATCTCCAAGGGGTCCAGCTGACCATTTATGCTCGGATTTCAGTACTGCCCTGCGCACAGTTATCGTGACACCCCTGTCAGAGCATCGGGATGATTTCTTTTTTTACACTACAGAGGATATTTGGTCAATTGTGTCGCACCTCAGCAAGCAGCCTGTGTGATCGGATCACGTTGCGTCTCGGTGGTTGTTTGCGCTTGTATTTAGCACTGTCCATTTGCGATCCAGTCGTCCAGGATGCATTTTAAGTCCAAAACTAAAAAGGTCCTTAGATGGGTACATACATACATACAGTAGATTCACATCAAGTTGTCACAGTACTGGACTTGGATTGACTAATGTGGCCCACAGTAACAAATTGTGGTTGACCACATAGAAAATATAACGATGCTGTCACTGTGATGTCTGAGAATGTGGGTGAGATAAAACTAACAAAGGCAATGATAAGAAGAGGTACAGTAATAAGAGAAATTCTCAAGAAAATGAACGTAATATGGCCTAGATTTCTGAAAAGTATCCACTTTTTGAAAAGTACAACGGTAAAACTTCCCAGTAACAACTTCTGGAGCCGACTAGCTCCTATGTACAAGAAAGTGGGAGTTAATGAAACCATCTTTCATCACATGCATTCCGCAGTAAACGCCGTCTGTTTCTCTGCCTAAAACTAGTCAATCTGAAACTGATTTTGAGTTGAGCAAGCGGAGAATTTAGCCGTTAACTGATGCACTTTCAAATACAGTTTGACTGACTGAGTGGGAGGGTAATAGACACAGCATACCGTTTAATGTAAAGCTTGCAGGTCTGAGAGAAATAACCTTTAAAATCGGAATATGATTGTTATGATATTTTCATACTAGCACCAACTCGGAATGGCTAAAAAATGCGTAAATTTGACTCAGATGTAGGTTATCTGGGTCAATCTATGCCTAATCAAAACTGTCGGTATACAATTTTTTTTAAATGTGTGACGGAGTGGAGACACTTTTCAATCTACCTCTGCCTATGAAGGATTTAACCTACAATATACTGTGATGGATTTTTGCTGAAGCAAGTTTTAATCACTAAAGGTAAAAAAAAAATGACATATCTAGGGACTCAAGTTACATGACTGACAACTCAACTCGCACTTGAGTCACAAATCTGATGACTTGTTACTCAACAGCAAAAATGATGGAAAGACTTAGACTTGACTTGGACTTGAGGGCACATGACTTGAGACTCGACTCAGACTTGCAATGTTTTGACTCGAGACTTGACTGAGTCTCATTTTTTTTTTACAGATTTTCTTCATTTAATAATTGAGTTTGGCTTTAAAGAAGACTTTTAAGTCACAGGAAAACAGGACATCTACGTATGTGTAAATTATCTAAATCTGACACCGTATTTGTGCCAAAACAAAGTAAACTGTGACCAGAAAGATCGAAGTGATTCATTGTCATTGTTGACACACTACAGCACACAACAATAAAATGTGTCTTCTGCATTTACCTATATATGACATAATAGTGAGCAGCTAATTCAGCACCCAGGGAGCAACGCTTGGGGGAAGTACCTTGCAGTCAGGGATTTGAACCAGCAACCTTCCAATCACAAGTGCCCTTCCCTATTCACTGGGCCACCACTGGCCCAAAAATGAGAACTGTGGTAGTAATTCTCTTTGTACCATAGAAATCCTCTGTTCTGCCCTAAGAAGAGGAAGAAAAATGAAAGGCCTTCATCAGTGAGGTATAAACATGCCACTTTCATTAATGTGTATTACAGAGAGGTTTAAATAATTCAGTATGATCTGTTTTTATTTTCTGCACATTTCTCTCTCCCACGGCTATCACTACAACATACAGTATAAAAAAGAAGGCATTTTAGTGGATGTGTCAACAGCTAAAGTAATAAGAATGTGCAACTGGAAAAGTAAAAAATTAAATCACTGCATGCAAACTTTGTGTCCTGCCATACAACCAAATACTTAACTCTAAGTGAAAATACTGAAGTTCCTTCAGTCTGGGGCAAGAGATATCCTTATCCGCTCATACTCTTCAGCAACATCTGCAATTTCACTTCCCCATTTGCTTCTGTCCCTAAGCAAAAGCAGTGATTGCAATCAAGACACTGATGGTAATAATAAGCTGCATGCAGTGATCATGTAGGCACAGATGGATTCAAATAAATGCAATCAAAATTAGGATTCAGTCTTTTTTTATTCATGCCTGTGTGTAACTAAGTGTATGATGAAGGTCAGTAAGGCGTATACTCCACCTCAACTAGCCTGCACACACCGCCAACTAAATTAAATCTAAATTAGAATCACCTGTATGGACTGCAAAGACAAATCAGTCAAGGAGCTTAATTTTTATTTTTAATTATCGTAAATGTCAAGAGGCCCATGTTTAATCTTCACTCCAGCCAAACCATCCATTTTCCTGGAAATCTTAGAGTCTTTTAATTCAGTTGACTGCACTTTCAAGTAAGACAGTCAGAGGTGGGTAAGTCCAGAGAGTAAAAGACCAGACCAGGATTTTATTTCAACCAACCAGTTGAGTATAAAGAGTTACAGTTAGAGTACTCAACTGGTTGGTTGAACCAAAATCTTGGTCAGGATTTGTACTATCTGGACCTGAACTACCCATCACAATTCATTAATGATGAACAAACATTAGATCAGTATTTCAATTGTCTTATTCATTATATTTTCCTTCAGTAGTTCACAAAGGTTTACAGAATTAAGATATAGTAAGAAATATAGTAACTGATTGAGATAAAACATGCATCATGTTTCATGAATGATTAATTAACATGAGATCAGTATATAACAGCCTTAGTCTGATGTTAATTAATACATGAGTAATAGTATAATATAATATTTGTGCCCCATCAAGTAAAGTGTTACCAAAAAACGCACCTCAGAAATGGAAGTATCACTTCAGTCCTGCAGTTAAAACAAAAACTGGGGAATTGGGAAATAGGAAATTACATTAAATTGCAAATATCATAAATAATATATTTTCTTAGCATTCAAGCTTACTGGCTAGACCTGTCTGGCAACTTCCAAAGCAGTGGGAAAGTAAAAATCATTTTTTCCATGTTATATTCATTCTAGTCTTTCTGTTTGACAATTTTTTCAAACAATTAAGTAGTGAGAAAAACAGCAAGTGAGTCAACTACTTTATCACAATATTAATGGTAGTGCTGTTATGGAGATACCACAGGTGGGATGTTGTGAGATGATGCTAGTGGAATTCAAATTGCCTATATAAATTACCCAGAGATTTTCAGGTACAGATGGGCCAGTTCATCAATGACGGCATGTGGACAAGCATCTGCAAGTTGTACAGAGAAGCGTTATTTAAAAAATAATAATTCTGTCAAAATAATGGCCTTATAAAATCTATTAGTGTCTTTTTTCTCCAAAGGTACTTTTCCATCTGGTACTGATTGTTTCACCCTTATTCCCAGTTTTAAATGCCACATTTTTATTGAGCCGTGTTGTGATAGTAAACTCATTAAGAAAATGCTTATCTGAGTATAAAGGTAAAATAAGGAAACAAGTCTAATTTGTGGTTCAAAAGGCATTTGATTCAGTTCCATGGCTCCAGATCAACACAAAGCAAAACAACCAGATGACTCAGAAGAGCAAGCAGGTGTGCAGAGGCACTTAACGCAATACTGACCATCTTTGCGTAACTATTCAGGTGTGGGAGACCGTGTGAGCAGGATGAAGCAAGAAGATGAAAATAAATAAAATGAAACAATCTGTTTGATGAGAGACTGCAAGTAATCACACACGATCATCTTTAGCCAGTTATAACGATCAGTGCTAAACATTTCTTTCTCCTAGATTTTTATCCCTGGGAATAATGTTTTCAGCCTGTGCAATGGGAGGGACGACTTGAAGTTAGGGGTATGCTACATTTTATGTACTGCAATGGAAAAAGGGAGGTTTCAATAAGTTTTATTTTTTTTCCCATGCACTGAAGCACACACAGGGAATTGCAACAAAACTCAAACCAGAAACTATTCAACCGTATCCATATTTCAATATGACACAGGGGTTACACAAAACAACCCCAAAACGAGCATCAAGCGAGGACACAAATAAGCTGACAAAACACTTCAACAGCTACTTGTCCTGGAAGGGCCTTTGTCAGTATTCACTAGAAAACTCTTCCGGGATGCTTGGGGATGAGCGCACAACATCTTGTTGAGATCTCTGCGACGAACCAACTAAACAAACTGACCTCTTCTCTGTCCTTGTCTCGGTACTCCTGCTCGCGCAATACACTGTACACGCATTATATGCCCACGCATTTCATACACGCGCAAATTCACAAAAGCGATCCAGACAGCACCAAACAAACAACAACAAAAAAATCCAATACAGCAGGACAAACAGAGGGTGTTTTTACTGTCTTCCATAACAATCGAGAGCAAGAAATCGAAAATTTATCCACAGAGGACTCTGGCAGCAGGACAGACAGAGCAGCTTTTGCTGAATGGGAAATTGTATCACGTGGAATGGTTATTTTTCCTAATTCAGCTCCAAGGACACTGAACAGCTGTATTTTATTTTCATGCAGGCAGAGCAGGGTGAGTGTCAGGGAGGGGGGGGGGGTCTGATTTGTTTCTCCCACTCTTGCCTCATCCTTGGACAGACTAGCCAGACCTGTGAAAAAGGGAAGGTATGGAATAAACAGCCATGCATTCTACACATGGGGTGCCAGTGGGAATGGAGGGAGACTTTTATTGTAAACCAATGATCTGAATAGACTATTATTAAAAATAATAATAAAATTAGGAACCTATCATGAAAGAAACTAAAGCTCAGGGTGGTATTTTAAAAAGCAGTGACTTCTGAGAAAGAAGGATTGGACTTTTCAAAAGCATTTTTTTTTTCAGTTATCTGTGCTGGCAAGTTTTTTTTTAGTGAGGCTATTTTTATCTACAGTATATGTTTGCAATAGTGCAATGAATAGTCCCTGAATCCAAAATAAGACTATTTCATTGCACTTGATCGTTACTTGATTGTCTCAAATAGAGTAGTATATGCTTGGATAGTTTTAATAGTATTAGCTACCTGCTTAATGTAGATCTGGCTATCAAAATAAACAAACTAAACTCTTAGTTCTATTAGAACTACAGCTTGTGGGGTAAGAAAAAATCTCAAACGATCTGTTTTACATTTCTTCCAAGGCATCCAAAAACTTAAGAGACTTCAGTGTTGATTAAGGGTGTCTTAAAGGCAATAAATAAAATGCCTCGCTTGGTTTTATTCCCATCGTATTGTGCACTTGGATGACCATTAAATGGGAGTCGGCACTGCCTGGTTCCTCGGTTCCTCGGCCGTCCGTTCTCCTGTAGGCCGCTTCTGGCGCCAGCGTTCTCTGCGGCCGCTCTGCGTGCTCTCCGCATACTTCTGCCATTGCTCACTGAGCCGTTTCCTCATCATCATCATTAAAGAAGAAAATAGAACATTTCACAAGAACAATGACTCCCTGGGAGCACGAGTCACATTAGTTCACGGTGAAAAAAAGAAGAATTAAGCCGCAAACGGCAGAGAGTTTTCAGCTGGGCTTTCTCGGGCTGTGTTTAGGCCTTTTGAAAGGCACACCAGGTGAGTCAGCTGAGCACCATTCTTCAGCTGAACCAGGCATTCTCACCAGCTGCTTAACCAGAGAGCAACCAGTTATGACTGACCACAATACTTCATATCAGTTCATAAATTCCAAATGCTCCTTTTAATCTCAATTCACTGTAGATATCAAATATCTGCGTAGTCCAAAGTGAGTCCAAAACAGTACGCAAAGCCCCTGGACCTGATTCATTCTCAGTGCTAAGAATTTAGTCTGTAAATTGTATAAGTGCTGCCAGGCACCCAGGAAATGCTTATAATTAGATGGAGGTGTGGTCTTGGGAATAGTGACAGTTTTACGGTTAGCATGACACTAAATTCACTCAAATCACATGTTGGACTGACAGAGCGTCAATTCCAGACACACAGAATGAGACACTTCTGTTCCACACCCAGAGTTACCTCAAGTGAGAGGTCAGGGTTCACAAATTACAGCATCAACGTTCAAAACCGACCACGGTGAATCATATTCATCCAGTTGTGTGACTTTCAATATTTTAGAAAATGGAAAGAGCACAAATATAGTCTTTGATTATAAAAGTATGTCAAATTTGGAAAATAGTGACTAAGAACTTAAGGATTACGGCAATTTGAATTTGGTATCAGAGGGTAGTATCTTGGCTTTGGTCCTTGACCAAAATTTAGCACATTGTAACTGAAGTGAAATTCTAAGGTAAAGTGAACACTCCCCATTTCCACAACTGTACTAAACAACACTTTAACGTTTGCTGGTTTAAATGCAAAGAGACTGATCATAAAAGTAAGTATGACGTCTTCACCTTAGTCAATGTTGCAGACATGAAAAGTGTAATCCAAGTGTATGCCAATAACCATAAGGAAACTTCTGGATCAAATAGGCATCTGCATTGCGGACAGATGGTATAGAAGATGCAGAGAAAGGGGGGGGGGTGAATATTGAAGAAGCTTTGCACATTCCTGACGCACATTGATTTTCTGGGTTTACTAAAAAGGAGGAGAATATCTCATTTCAGCCTAAGCAGCCAGCGCTGTGACCTGGGCCTTGGGTGATGACAGTCCAGGGCCTACACACCCCAAACCTTAGCCGTGGACCTCCCTTTCTCCCTTATTTATTATTCTTCTTGCCTTTTGTTCCCTTCCTTCAATGCATTGTGTTTTTGCTCACTTCCTTCTTCCATTTTCTCTCTCTGTGCAAATCTTGTAATCAAGGTTTGGTCTTGTCATTGTCCTTCTGGATCTTTGTTGATTTGCTGAAATATAATTTCTTCCCTTCCTCCGAATGACCTAAATAGAAAAGTGTTTTCGCGAAACCCAGACTGGGAAGCAGCATAGGATTGCATGCCCTTAACTGTATCTCTTAAACGCAGTGGAATGAACCCAGACTGGGAAGCAGCATAGGATTGCATGCCCTTAACTGTATCTCTTAAACGCAGTGGAATGAACCCAGACTG
>JAODJW010000026.1:11795133-11810635 GCA_026777045.1 Hyperopisus bebe
GGAAGCAGCATAGGATTGCATGCCCTTAACTGTATCTCTTAAAGGGAGTGGAATGAACCCAGACTGGGAAGCAGCATAGGATTGCATGCCCTTAACTGTATCTCTTAGACGCAGTGGAATGCACACGAGCAGTACGTGAACAAAATCTATTTTTGACGTTTTTTTTTCTCCCACCAGAGACTCAACATCATTCCTGTTTCCATCCCCTTTCCTCTTTTCTCATTTCAACTTATGTTGCATTATGTTGAAAGTACACAGGCCAACTGGAAAGGGGTTGATTGTTGGATGGGGCAGGGGTGTTCCTGGTCGAATCCCAACTAAACCCTTTCATCTGGAGATAATCAGTCTAATTACCTGAGCTTTAGTGCTTTGGTGACGTCTGCAGTGCCACAGAATCAACTTACAGCTGGTACTGCCAGGAAAATCTGTATTTTTTCCTACCTTACAGATTTAGCATTTTGTCTTAGGGATTGATCGGGGTGGGGGGGGGGGGACCTGCATATTTATGCATTAATATTTGGGTACTGGTTGTCTTTGAATTGTACATGGTGGGGGGTTTATTTTGTCTGGTTCTTCATAGTGCATGTGCCACAGACACCATGTCTGGGGTTCATGTCATGTGACACGGGAGAGAGAGAAACACAGAACTTGGTCATTTGGGTTTTTACACAGGAACAACTTTACTAGAGAGAGACAGTGGTGCACCACTAACGACACTGTGGGCAGGCTTTTATGGTCAATTCATTTTTTATTTTTCCCTTCAAAACACATCTGCTTCTGCACAAGAAAAAGGCAAAGAGAAATCAGAATGAAAAAGGTGATAAAATATAACACATTTAAAAAGGAAAAAGACTCCCAATTGAGCTTCACCTCCAAGGTGAAAAGGAGTAGAGACAAATGGAATGGAATCTGTTTCTGAAAGGAGGACACAAATAATTACCATCTGACTTAATTACATAAACGCTATTATGCAGAAACAGAGCAGCCACAAACAATTAAATGGTACCTAACACAGAGTATTTTATTTGTATTATAATTTCTATTCATTCATTTTTATTTTGATGCACCAACCAGTTCACCAAGAAACACTACACATTATTACACAAATCCTTAACAAAACATGGTAATTAGAGCCATACACAGGACATGCAGAAAGGCTGCAATCTATTCCATAAGAGACTAGTGCCAAACCAGGCCAAACTAATAATACAGAAGATATTCTTAGCATTCCCTACATTACATTGTACGAAGTAGCATCTTGTATTCCTAAGTAACCAGAATCTGTGAAACTTCCCACAATGTCCATATGATCTGTTTGGCAGTAGTGTAGCTGATAGCCAGATTCAGAAATGGTTTCGGGGTCCAGAAACAAGGCCGTTGTTATAAAAAAAAATAGCAGCAGCAAAAACTGGTTCTAGACATTGCATGTTGCTTCATCAGATAAAAGCTTTGGGGAAAAAAGTGCAATTAAATTGTGAATATTGTAATTCCCGGGGCAACTCAAGAGCAGTCCTGTCTAAATTAACCCTGTCAAATTTTCCATGGGCGAATTTTAGGCCACTTCATACTTGTGTGACTTCCATTCTGAAGACTGTCACACAGACATGTGGACAAAATATATTGGAAATCTAGAAGAAACTTATGCATGACATCAGCATCTCACTGAAGAGATACTGGGTAGAGACTGAGAAGCAAAGGGCAGACATGAACAACCGAAGAAAGAAAACGTTATGCCATGAGCAAATTACATTTACGTAAATTACAGTCTGTTACAAAGGTCTGGGACATGGCAGAGAAATGTAATGTGAGTTTACAGGTATGTTGACAATGTACAGTAGCTCAGGCTTAGGCTGACCAATGTCAGTCACCGGGAAAAGTGAGACTTGTGGATGGTGATAACCTGCCTAATCAGTCTGACATTAACGCTACAAAGCAGCCTCAGACTTCTTCCTGGGTCATTCCCATAACAGCTAAACATCCTTTGCAACTGACTGGAGGAATGAGAGTCAGGCTTGGCACTGAGATTAATAGCTTGGCATGCATGTGGAATGTGGGAATTCTCCATGGAACAACCTTGCACAGAGAAGCAACTATTGAGGCAGAGACCATTCTATTTTCGTAGGTCTCTGAGCCCTTGTGCATGGAGTATTATGCAGGAGATTATAAAAACACGGCACATTTATTCCTTTTCAAACCACACAAACCCAGGTCAATGACATGCATTCCTGCAATATATTTTCTGCATTACATTCGATGTAAAAAGCGTCTTATCATGGTTCAAACCAAAACTGCTGCAAAATACTACTAGCAGTTTATTACAAAGTTTATTGCAGTTTCATTGTTACTATTCTACATGTAACTAAGCAATGGATTAGCAGTCTATCAAACCATAAGTATAGGAAACACTTACTGTCCTATATAGTATTTGGGATAACCATAAAACAAGAACAAACAGTACATCTATCAATCTGTGATGAGGGCTTCCAGAGCTTTTGTCTGTGAGTGCAGATCTTCATGGTAGAACCTGCTGTTTCCATATTTCTGCTGAGAGCGAGAGTGAGATCAGCATCGGAAAAGAAAGGGGAAACTGAGCACCACTCACAGGACATGAAAGGAACTGCAGGATTACAGTGCACTTCACGTAGTATAGTTATACTGTTAGAACACTCTTTGACGAACACAGTCCGCAAACCTCCATCTATTTATCGCTATACGTGACACCCTATACTTTACCTTGAACATACTAATAACTACCATTCCTTATAATTTACTCCATAGCGTCCTGCTGGTGTTGCTACACAGATAATGACAGTACATGAATTCCATGTGTACCCAGCTTCTTAGTCGGGTGATTTCCGAGGAATAACGATATGTTAGAGCAGAAATCATTTCTTCAGCTGTCATGCTGGAAGCTTCTTTCAGACCTGAAAATGGGGATGAAGGTCGACATTTCCAACGAAACCATAAACAGAACAAAATCGCACACGTGTTGGTTTGTGGTAAAGGCACAGATTTTAGGTCTAGGCAATGACTGGAAGTTGAGAATTTCTTATCTATTAAAGAGGTTGGGCAATTTGTGCTGGGATGTAGGCAACACGTATCTTTCCAAAGATTCCGGGAAACAACTTCAACGGTTTTTCGGCTCTGGACTGCCCCCTTTGGCAGCATATATTTATCGGCGATCGTGACACAAACAATGAGCACAGCAATCATACTGTACGTACCATCCATCCATCCATGCAGTATCTATACCGCTTAATCCATCTGTCAAAATATAACTGTTATAATTCTGAGAAATACCTTGAGATAAAAAAAAAGTTTGTCAGTCGGTCTGACACATTCAGTTTGTAAGGATCAGTGGCAATGAACAGGACTGTCAACTTGTGGAAGCTAATATATTTCTTAATTCCAATAACCAACTTTCAAACACAAATATTTACATATTTAGAAATATGGGCCTTTTAGGTTATGTGGATATCAGGTTTTCACCACTCAGAAAAAAAATCTTTATGAATCATAATTGTAAAATATCAAGGATTCCTTAGTTGGAGTGTTTTGGTTCCATTGCAACTACCCCCCCCCCCACCCCCCATCCCAAGGGGACTACTCCTTTTGTAATAAATTTCCCCTATAAATCTCCCACTCCGGCCATAAGATCTTAACAACTTTGTAAACGATGAGGATATTTTAGACAAATTATTCTTGAAATGCACATCTGCTTTGTTATGCAATACCGCTGACAGTGGGTGAGGCGGATTTTTAAAGTATTAATCCTAGTTCATTCATAGTTTTGATTAGCATGCTCTCTACGTGCTTCTACTATAATCATTCTTAGATGTGCATATTACGCAATAGTTACGGGAAGTATTAATTGATATTAATAGGAATCTTAAGAAATCGATGGAAATTCCTAGAGTTGCCTGTCTTCATGTATAAATTCAAACATAAACTTGTTCTAACATTTCTTACTTAGCAGTAAATCGTTAAGGGTAAACTTAATACGCAATAAGCAACCACACAAGGAATCTATATCCATGTAGGATGACTTAAGTTTTCTTTCCCGGTGATAGAACCGGAAAGTCCCATAAATGACGTTTCAACCCTTCAATTAAAACACATTATTCATACAGTAGGTATACGGTTTGGAAATCCATACAATCTAAGCACCCACATCGAAAGAAAACTACAGACATAAATATTTTTATAAAATGGCAAGATTATGTATTTTGTATATCTGTCGCCGCTTTTAAATATTGTTTTTTCCTCATACTACTGTTTACACAATCTCACTTAAATGGCAACGTTAAGAAAGCGAATACAATAAAAGTTCTGAAATATATAAAGTGCCTTCCGATTACTGGAGCTGGTTATAGTAACATTAAATCAACATACAGTAAAAGCCCCCGCTAAAATTACCCCCGTCACGATCCGCGGTATGAGGAAGCGCGTATGTATGAAGAGGCTGCGAGACGCGCCGCAAATCACGCCGTACTTGCTTAGGACGATCACAACAAAGTGAATTAATATGTATAGTGGGAGACTCTGTACATGCATAAAAGTTTCTTATTCTTTTTATTGATTGCATCAAAAGAGTTTGTTTCAACAAAGCAGAGAAAAGTTCGGCAGTAGGTTTCCTCTCTTCGCTGATGGTGGGAGGGAGCGGTAGAAAGAGGGAGAGAGGGGAGATAGAAAGAGAGAGAGAAATACCTCCGCAAGAAGTCGCGTAGCAAAAAAAAAAGAAAGATTCATATGAAAAGCGTCACTCAAAGTCAGGCTCCTCCTGCCGGGGGAGGAAACGAAACGCGCAGGAAATGCGCAGGACTTAAGGGAGAAGAGGTGGGGTTTCGGAGCTAAAGTATATAAGTTAAGGTGCTACCTAATCAGCCAGTGAGTTATAACTTTAGCTATTTTTTTTTTATTATAATAATTTTATATTTAACCTTTCGTCCCAACGAAGATGACGACGGCTGTGGTGTCACCTTACTTCGACTTCGGCGACGTGATTAACAAGGTAGTTAGAAACGAGACGCTTTTTGGGTCGCAGCCCCACTGCTCAGTTAGCGTTTGTTAATCGGGGTTTTAAAAGCTGGTTTATCCGAGCTGCCGACCAGCGCGTCACTGCGCCTTTGCGTTTAAAACACTGCAGTATCGCTGCCTAGTCGAATATCGGTAGGACTCCGGTGTCGTTTAGCTTTTTTTGGGTAAGAAGAGTTCAAACTTTTTTTTATTAAGAAAAAAGTTCCTTACTTGGTGTTTAACGTGCTTTGGCTGAGCCCTCGGTGGTATTTTGGAGCTCCCCCCCCATAGTGCACTCGTCGTGTTTTTACTTAAAATACTTTGTTTATCGTGACGTTACACCTTTTGCGTAAACTTTAACACGTAACCGTACGCAGGACTTCGGGAATCTGATGGGGGTCGTGAGGTTTTGAATGGTGCGTAGGCTGCGTACGGAGGAGCTCGGCGCGCCGGGACTGAACCGGCCGCCGCTTTATAGACGCTGGCGAGGTGGGTGGATTCGCGCCGGCTGCTGCCTTACAGTGTCGGGCTGATCGATCATCCTGCCTCGTTCTGGATCGCCTTTATTATTTAATGTCAGGATGTAGCGTGGCATGTCAGAAATCCATCCAGACCGTTTTAGTGGTACGTAGTTCGCAGGATAAAGGCAATGAAGGTCTGCAGAAACACTGGCTCTAAGCCCCCGATCGGGTGTTGGTACGAGGCGCCTCGTTTCCGATCGGGTGTTGGTACGAGGCGCCTCATTCCGGGTGATATTTAACATTTGATCCGCGAATCTTTGCGTGTGTTTTAACGCGTCCCCGACTCGGGCTGCACTGTCGAGCTGGCGTCTACTGCCGCTTACGGCGGCTCTAAATCACCAAGTATTAGCAGCTACTCGAAATCTGCATTCATGCTGGCAAACGCTTCACGCACTAGCGTCTTGTTTAGAGAAGTTCGTAACTCGTGTCGTTAAAATACGACGTCGCTGAACGTTGTTTTTTTGCTGTGTGAATAGCTTCGCCTTAATGCTGTTTACAAGTAATTTAACTGATGGCACTCAAATCTGATTTAAAAAAAGACTAAAACGGATGGCGATTTGCGTGCGCTATGAATGTGTTTTTATTCGAATATCGTTGCTGGTGAGATTCTGAATGGGGGGGGGTCTGGGGGAGGATTTCATTAAAAGCTGATAACGAGACGCGCTTAAACTCTGCGTAAACTGGCGACGCGGTGGAATTTAAAAAGTCCGGTTTTAAATTTTTAGAAGTCCTATGCGTTTTAAATAAAATGTAGTATAATGATTGTTATAAGAACAAGAAACCTCTTCAGTGTGAGTTATCACAGGTAAATGCGTCTGTGCTTATGTTTCACTTGCTATTGTAGCTGGGCAACGACTTTTTTGTTTTGGTTTTTTTCGTTCCCATACACGTTTTTTTTCCCTGCATGAGTCATAAAGAGTTAGACAATATACAGTATTTTCTCAGTCGTAGCATAGTTTTTAGTTACAGAATACTTGGAGGGGTTGGAAGTACTTGGAAGTATATGTATATATATGTATATATAGTGTGTGTAATGTTTGTGTTTAAACCTTTGTCCCTAATGTATGTAGGCATTGTCTGGGTTAGGCTGCCAACATCGTTATTTCAAAGAATAATTGAACCCATTCTTTGTTTACAGAATAACAAAATGCTGAACTACAACAACAACATTCTTGGCACCCCCAACTCCATGTCCGTCCCATGCACTGGTGCCAGTCCATCCATCTCTAACCCCACTGGGACCCTGCTGGACAGGAAAGCAGTGGGCACCCCATCAGTAGGAGGGATGTACCAGCGCAGGCATTCTGTCACATTACCTAGCTCCAAGTTCAACCAGAACCAGTTCCTCAAGATGGACCAGCCGCTCCCCACCAGCAGCAACAAGGAGAACCGCTTCCGGGATCGCTCCTTCTCAGAGACGGGGGAACGCCTCCTGCAGAAGTGCACCAACAACCCTGGCGGAAGCAGCAGCACCCAGGTCAACTCCAGCCGCTATAAGACGGAGCTTTGCCGACCCTTCGAGGAGAACGGCACTTGCAAGTACGGCGACAAGTGCCAGTTCGCGCACGGCATCCACGAGCTTCGCAACCTCAGCCGCCACCCCAAGTACAAAACGGAGCTGTGCCGCACCTTCCACACCATCGGATTCTGCCCGTACGGCCCCCGCTGCCACTTCATCCACAACGCCGACGAGCGCCGGGGCCCACCTCCGCTCTCCACCTCCAATAAGCTGGAGCGCCCACGTCTGCAGCACAGCTACAGCTTCGCGGGCTTCTCCAGTGCCAGCGGCTCGCAGGACAGCCCCACCTCCGTCACCCCGCCTCCCATCTTCTCCAACGAAGACCTCGACTGGCCCAGCAACCCTTTCACGTATTCTAGCCAGGAGTTGGCCAACCTGTTTGGTCCCAGCCTGGGTGGCCCTGCCAATGCTGACCCCCCTACTCCAGGTCCCCCTTCCCCATCCACACCTTACTACTTCAGGCCGTTGTCAGATTCGCCGGCGTTATTTGAACCTCCCCCCAGTCCTCCCGATTCCCTCTCTGACCAGGAAGGTTACCAGAGCAGCTCAGGGAGTCTGAGTGGATCAGAGTCCCCCATCCTGGATACCACACGTCGCCTTCCAATTTTCAGTAGACTTTCTATCTCTGATGACTAAATCACATGCACATGTTTTGAGATGGAAAGAAAGTAGATTTTGGCACTCCCCTCTACCTCCAGTCCTTGTTTCTACCTTCCCCAAATCTTAAACCCTTCCTCCCCCACCCCTCCCTGTTTTTTTTTCTTTCCCTCCCAGCCCTAGATATATACAGAGGAGCAAGGCAGATTTTGTAGTGTTGTATTGTATACCTGCAATAAGATGAAAGGTCTACTCCCCAAGTATTTCTTGCTTCGTGTCTGTAGTTGACCAGAGAAGGAATGCTTCCACATGTACATACACCCCCCACCTCCACAAATTTCTAAAGGACAGTCAGTAAATTAAGGGAAAAGCTTAATCATTTAACAGAAGCAATAAACATGGATCTTTTAACCTTTACTGGCACCAACTATGTATCCCTGATCCCAACTGTTTGTTTTAGTGCCAAACAAAGAGAAGCCTGGAAAGAGAATGTGAATGATGTTGGTGAGGTATTGGACTGTGACTCTGGCCAGACCCTGACTGCCTCCCTTTCTTCTGACTTGTAGCAGTGCAGCAGGTGTCTAGCCCTGGGGGCTGCCCCTTTACATCCCCTTTCCTGAGGTAGCCAACATGTATTAAGGCTGTAGTTCTAACTTCCGATTTAGTCACTCTGCCACAGGACGGGACATTCTCAAAATACTGGGGCCACCTACAAAGGTTTTGTTGGACTACTGTGTTCTGTATTTTTGCATAGCATTTTAGCCCCCATACGTGCTTTGCCTTGTAGTGAATTAGTGGATGAGGAAAGCCTGCAGGAAGGACTTCACAGACCAAGACCAGGTCCCAGAATCAGCCAGGAAAAGACTCCTATTTTTGGTGCTACGAGCTCAATTCCCCTCTTCCACAACACAAACAACCTAAAACACATGATGCCTTTTAAATCTTTTTTTTTTTTTTTGTGCACTCTCTCAACTTGCCCTTTTTCCCTCCCGTTGCTGGTCACTGGTTGTGTGTAGAAGGGAAACTTGACGTGTAATCTGGTAATGAAGCGCTAACCTAAACTGCAGGTGTGGTCTGCTTCCCCTGTGGAGTCCATCCCCCCACATTCTGAAAGTTCCCTGAGCTGTCCTCTTGTAGAATCTGCTCTATGGAGCACTTTGTCCCCTTTCCATTCAGCTTTTTTTTTGGTTTTGTTTTGCCTTATTTTTATAATTTTAATATTGTTACTGTTATGGTTGTTTTGGAAAACTTTCAATGGAAGGTTTTGCTTGTCACTGCTTATTTAACTTATCAAAAACATATTTATTGCCGATCATATGCATTTTTTTGTTAATTTTGTATTTATCTGGATAATGAAACGATAGAATATATTTTCTTTTATGTTAAATTATGATCTTTCACATTAATCTAAAGATTGTGAAGACGTCATTTTTTTCCTTTTCACAGTTTAATATATTATACTGCGACTTGTTTGCAACTACTCTGTTAAAATGAAACTTAATTTAAAGCAAAAAAAAAGCATTTTATTTATTGTAGTTTTTTTCCCCTTCTCTTTCCTGTCCCCTTTTCTCCTGATGTTGGACTGCAAAATTGGAGGAAAATTACTGCCCCATTTTTTATTATTGTTATTATTCCCGGATTGACCTGACGTGTCTTAGGACTGACTTTCCTTAGACCAGTACATATGTTTCCTGGAATTATTCTTCAGTCTAAATGGTATACTCCCTCAGGTTCACCCTGTCATAACCAGCTGGTAACTAATTAATAACCTCCCAACGTACCGGGGATAGTCTCCCCATATGTTCAAAGTATGCAAGCTTCTAGTAACTTCTGTTTTAATGAAGCTGGTAAGTAGCTTGATGCAGTTCTTTGTACCCTTGTAGCAGAAATATCTCCTTTCAGTAGAATTGGAGAAGTGGGTAGGTTGAAGGGTTATACATGTATATGGCCCCACTTTTGTAAGTAAAGTCTAAAGATAGTAACGTAACGACCAGTTTCTCTATTGAGGAACCTATAAGCTTACGATTATAAATTGCAAATGAACTTGATTCTCCATTTACTGGTTTGAATACCTTTTGAGGTATGAGCAGGCTGCAGTGATTGTATTCAGAAAAGATGCAAACATGCTGTTTGGTAGGGTTATGCAATTCCGAATGTTCTGTTGGGCCAAGAGGGAAGGGAGATTATGCCATTAAGTGCATTTCTAAAGCTAGATGTATACTAAGTGGAAAGATGATTGCCTGTAGGTTAATTGTCAGAGGCTTTAGCTGTGACATTAAGGCTTTTTATTTGGCAAGGCAATAATCAGTAAGTGTCAATCCCTTTGGTCGTAGGCCGTAGCTGTGACCAAACCTGTACATATCATGTTCGTTATAAATACTACTTTTAGAGTGGGTTCACCCTCAGCCCGAAGTTAAGTGCCTCAGCAAATACATTCCAGGTAACCAACACATTCTGCCTTTTTCCATAGAGATATGAGGGAGACATTAATTCCATGTTCTGTTTTTCCTTGTAGCTGAGGATGGAGAGGTTAACAGGACTGACACAAAGAAAGTCAACTATTGAATGTATTTCTGTTTTACAGCTGTTGCTGTTCACTACAGTAATTTCTATGTGTGAGTTTATACAAGTTTTTGTATTGACTGATTGCAGTTAACCAATAAACCCCATATTTTTGAGAAAAGTTGGTCTGTGTATGAATAATCTTCCAGTGTATGTTTTTCCCCTGCACTGCATTTCTGTTGGACGAAGGGCTATAGCCTTTAATCACCTGAATAATAGTTTTTCTTAATTGTGATTTGTCAAAGATTTTGTTTAAAATATTTTACAACAAACTTTAGCAGTTTTTGTTTAAGCCTGAATGAATGTTAGGTCAAACGAGGTTGAATAAGAATGCAGATTATGATTAAGCTACTGGGGTCAGTTTTCCTCTGGAATGCTGCTAGGAAATGACATTTTGTTTGACCAAACATTTGTTTGCAGCTTACAGTTTTTCTGTTAAGTACAGCTCTGATCACCTTTGTAAAAAGGGACAAAGAAGACATTTTAAACGTTATTGGTAGAACTATTGGAATGCTCAGTTGAAAACGTTCCTGAGTATACAAGAAGAAATGCAGGTTTGATCTGAATTAGCCTTTGAAATTCAGTATCATGGCTAGTATTGCAGAATCATTGATTGTGACCTTATCTGCACATGAAGGATCCCACAATACACAGACACTCCTCCCGTTTTTTATTTGTGATTATTCAGGTGACTGGGGGTGTATTTGAGTTTCTACTTGTCCAGAAAAGCCTCTGTGTGTATTTGTGGTTCAACTGTTGCTGTGTTTACTTGAGGCTGGTTCTGCAAGCAGTAAGATGCTCAGAATGTCTTCCTGTTTGGTGCTACTTGATCGGCATGATCTTTTCTGCAGAGAATGAGAACGTGTTATCTATAATGCTCTTGTTAAAAATAAAAAATCACCTTTGAAAGAAACACGTAAGCATTTCAGTTTATCAGGAATTTTCAATATTCCTGATATCTATAACCGCAGGTTGAAAGTTTTTGTATTTGTTCCCCATATCCTTATATTAAATATTCACCGTCTCCATAACAAACAAACTTTTGTATTAAAATGAGTAAGTTGTTTTGCTCCCCAATATCAAACTCTTTTTTTTTTTTTATACATAACATTAATATTTGTGGGTAAGTATATGAATAAGAGTTTTTCCTGAATCCTAGTTTATGTGAGATATCACTTTGAGTCACTTTTTTTAAATAGCAGTAGTAGGACCTCTTGCTGAAGGGGCAGTAGTGTTGTTTTGCGTTAAAGAAATGTTGCATCATTTCTTATAAACAGTTAGCAATGTCTAAAAGCATGATGGTTGCCATATGAATATTTTTGTGTGTGCATGTCGTCCTACTGTGAATGTTTTATATATCTATTGGAATCCAGGTGAGTACCACTGCTGTGCAACTGCAGCATTTTCCGGTGTGTCTAATCAAAGAACGAGTATGCGTGACATGAAAAGGGCCACTTCCTGTTTGTGAGACATGTACATTAAATGACATTAAGCACATACCAGGAAGTGGTTTTTACAGACCTTGGGGGACGGCAAGGTGCAAGGTCTTTTTTTTTTATCGATGACACATATTAAGATAATAGCTGTTCCACAGGAACCTGTGATTTCCATCCCCAGTGTTAATGTGCATGTGCAAGAAAGAAAAAATGTAAACACACTCAGCACCTAAGGAATTTGCTGTGATTTTGTGCTGGCTTTTTCTTTCACCCATTTAGCCAATGTTTCAGTAGCCTTATGGCAAATGTCACCAACATGGTGCCCGCGGGCACCAGGATACCCCCAAGGACCACGAGTCGCCCGCGGACGGGTACTAAAAATAGCACAACTCACCAGTGAGCTGCAAGTATACCCTGCCTTATGGTAACCCCTGCCTTATGGTGTACATATTTTCACAGTGCAGTACAGCACCTCTTGTCTTAGAGATGTTATAGATTATTTAGGTCACTCTTACTGCTACTGACCTTCAGTCTAAGAAAATACAGCTGCAAATCTGGGGCTGGGGGCTGACCAACATCCCCGCAGTGGAAATTTAACATTTTATGTCAGATGTCTGCCTTTGTGTTTGAGCAAGACGAAAGTAAACATAGTAGGAAAACACGCTGACTTGGTTCTTTTTCTTATCTCGGGCCATAACTGAGGGCAAACAGAATGGGGTCTGGGGCAGAGGTAGGTGTGGAACTGTGTTGAGGGCTGGTCACCTGAGAGCAGGTCAAGGTCAAGTGTGGCCAAAGGGATTTGGGATGCTGGAGGGGGTGAGAGGTACAGGGCTGCCCTGAAGCACAGGCAGGAAGAGACTGAACGCCTAAGCTCGCGATCTGGTGCTAGAGGGAGAGAAGAGATATGGGCCCTCGACTAAGAACTTAAACAAGCTCTGAAGTTTGTATATTCAGGAAATTCCAATGTGCATCCTGCAAGCTTGATCATCTAAGATTGTGAGATACTTCCCTGGCTTTTGTGTATATTTAACATTTTTAGCACCGTATTACACTTGCAATATCCCATTGCATGCAAGCAGTAGAAGAAGTTTAAGCAAAACTAAGAAATAAGACTTGGCTTTGTATTACGGAATGCAAGAGTAAAGCAGCATAGCGAGAAATGGAAGAGTTTAAAATTCAAATATCTTTTTTTTTGGTACAATGTACATCAGGGTTATTCAAATCACGATCCTCGAGGTCCGAGCCCTGCTGGTTTTCTAGGCTTCCTTTACCTGTCAGTCAGGTGTGAAGCCTCTGACCAATCAGAGTCAGTATTTATTAAACTGACTACCTGGGAGAACTGAAAACAAGGCCCGGATTTGGAATCGAGGCCCAGATTTGAAGAACCCTGATGTACATCCTAACGAAGAGTAATTATCAGTGTTGTCAAAATTTTTTAAAGCTATTACCACTTATGTTTGACCTCAGTCCTGAATAAATCGCGCATCATGTTTTCAACACAGAATGGTATTGTTTGGCTTGCGTAAAATCATCAGAATTAAAGCAGGTGTGGACCACAGGAAAGGTCCTCCTCTCCTCGTAGCGTAGGTGTGGCATTTCAAACTGGCTTGGGAGATTGCTATCAGGCGTTCATCCTCGAGCACTCTCTCTGCAAATGAAAAAGCTAAGACTACCATAAAAGTCACATTACAGCAACAAACAATGCTGAAATCATAAAAAAAGTTATTTACAGAGTTTACTCCAGTCCACATCAGGTATGACCATTCTGGCGGTGTGCCGTAAATCCCAGTACACAGCTTGTACTTACTGTTTATACTGTTGATGGTAGACGGCTCAAGGGAAGGTGCACAATAGACACCACTTAGCCACTCATAGTCTTGTCTCCTTTTATGCAGCAATGCTAGGATGATAACAGAAACAGGAGGTTAGCTTAAAGCTTTGTACTGTAGTACAGCTGAAAAAAAGCTCTCTGGATTCCAAGAAAGATTTCTGTGGTACCTCCAAAGTGACATGCAATTCGAAAAAAGCTCGGGTCTTTAAAATGTGCTTTAAGATGTGCTTTAAGATATGCTTTAAGAACGCTTCACTGGCAGCAGTGCTGATGCTGTGGCTCGAGGACAGGAGTGGGGATTCAGTAACATGTTTGTAAACAAATTTGGCAACACTTCTCAATTGCATTTCTGCTATGAAAAGCATAATTGTTAATCACTGAAAGAGGTCTTTTACAACTGGGATTTAATATATCATATTTTTGATTTAATACTGAGCAGCCCTTTAAGTCACTGTTTACATGGTACACAGAAAATGGAATATAGTCACACGATTGGCTGAAAGGTATATGGGTCGAGGCTATATTCCACAACAAATAAAAAGCAGTAGAACATATGCATCTGGTTTAGCCATGTCCACTTGAAATATAGTTTGCAGATACTGTTAAAATCTAATTGGGCCTCTACGGGCTTGGTTCCTTGGTTCAAAACGTACTGCCACCACACAACTTGTGTTCTGCTTTTGCACTTCCCTGTTTTGGGGAAGAATTGCATAAATGCACATTGTACAAAAAAGATGGGCATTTCTCAATATATAGAAAAACGTGTTGTAGGTTTCAGCAACTGGCTCTTCCTGTGTGTATGTAATGGACTGTAATGTGTGTGTGTGTGTGTGTGTGTGTGTGTGTGTGTTTGTTTCTGTGTGGTCTGTGCTGCAATGCATATGGGAGAAAGCAAACACTATACCAACCATAATGATAACAGAACAATGAGTGTCCTGGTAATTGCCTACCTGTTATGATGTATAGTTTGAACTTTGATCTCTGTTATATTGTGAATCCCACAATGAAACAGGCAGGTTTCTTATCAAGGTTTATTTCTCTGACACTCTGAAAATATTTAAATAATAAGACTGATTCTTTTTTGTACTTGGCAGACAGGCTGACAAGGAAGTATGTACTGGGCAGAGTTACGATCTATGCAGCTTTGAAGTATATGTCTGGTGTATATGGAATGTTAGTATGAATGTGACAGGCCAGAAAACACATGCTTTATTATTTAAAAAGATCAGTATGAAATATTTATGGTTTGCCTGTTATTATTGTTGCCAACATCCCCCTTTCCCCTGTTGCCCTGCAGAATAAGCACAAAACATGCTGTAATAAGCATCCACAAAAAACTAACCTGCAAATGTTCTGTTTTGCAAAGCATCAGAGAAACAGTAGGCCGGCCAAATCCTCTTCAGTACTTAATCACCTTTTAAATGGCATGAGTAAAAGGGGAGAAAATGATCAAGACCTTATCTGTCAAGAGCAGTTCATGAATCCACGAATTCTGAATTCCTAATGTCAACATCAGTAATTGAGAGAAATATACCATATTGTTGGATTATCTTACATATTACATTTAATTATTACAGGCTGTATAGACATTCTAACAGTGTTTAAAGACACCAGGGTGTGATGTTAAAAGCAATCACCTTCCAGGTATCCATTTGAGCTCCGTTTTATGCTCAGCTCATTAAGTGAACCAGATGCGTGTAGGTATGTAGTCATTGTCATTGAGTCTGAAGTGGACATAAAGAGTGACCTTTAAAAAGAAACTATTCATATCTCTTTTCATACCCTGAACCACTCTCAAAGCTTGTATATTCACAGCATTCTCAAAGTCTGTTGTAGCTGTCGCATCTGTTTCCTGAATTTCTTAGGCAAATGCGACAGTATTTTTGTACTTTCAAGTCCCCAAAATGCAATTTTGGTTTCTGTACGGCATTCTATCCGCTGTCTGTATTTAATCCTGAGTTACAGTGTCTTATAGCTGGAGAAGAACCATAGCTGTACACCCCCCCCCCACCCCCAAAAA
>JAODJW010000026.1:11810735-11823259 GCA_026777045.1 Hyperopisus bebe
CCCTTCCAAACACACTGAAATTTGCGGTTCTGCTGAACCACTTCATTACAGTAAGAAGGTAAAACAAAAAAAGAAAACATAGGTATTAGCCCAAAGAATGGCGCTATTCCACATCTGCACATAAACTGAATATGAAAACTAATCTTATGAATGTTTTTCAACAGTTAACATTGTGCAAAAGTGCTATCACATATAGCCATACATAGAAAAATCAGTTGGAGCTACAGCTTGTGTTCCTTTGTCTGACGCAGACAGCTCGCTCTAATGCTCACAGACACATTGCAATACGTTTTATGCTTTTAGAAGATATTCCGTTTTATAAAACGTCCTGTTTGAGAGATAATAAAAAAGACAGAAGCAAAAAAATACATCCTGCCTTATTGTGATTAGCAGCCCCTACTTCAGATCTAAGGAGCCATGGTAAGAGTTGATGAAGGATTAGACAAAAAAAAAAAAAAAACTTGAGCAAACAGTCAACTGAAATTTTAAAGTCTCACAAATAATCCCTGTGAGTAACCTACCATCAGGGCTAAGCTCTGCCTGAACCCCTTAAAGTCAGATCCCACCCACTCCCTCCCCTTGGGGTTAGTGCCCCGCCATGACTCTGCAACACACACAGATGTTTAAGCAGCAATATCCCTCCTGACACTCCTCAGTCAGCCTGAGGCCCTCGTCAGTGCCAGCGCTGTACAGCAGGGGCGAGTCACAGCACGGGGCATGCTCTGTCTCCTCGCGGAGTCTCAACCTGTCTCCCCTGGGGGGTAGTACCTGGAAGAGGAGGGATGGGGGCAGGAGAAACATGCAGGCACCATCCGCTTGGGTCACCGGAGTCTATTTTTTTGGCCACAGTGAAGCTCTAAACCCCTCATTTCACAACACCTTCCCTCAGGCAAAACAAATCACCCATTTACTCACTTCAGCTTCAAATGATCTTTGTCACAGATAATGGTAGATAATGCAGCCATCAACCAGTTACTCCACATTTCAGTCTTAAAGATAAATACTATTATTACCAGAGCTACTACTACTACTACTATTACTACTACTACTGCTACTACTAACACTACTACTACTATTACTACTACTACTACTACTAACAATAATTATTTATATTAACTGTAAATGTATCCTTATCCACTGTAAGTCTACATACTTGGCACAGATAGGGTGTTAGGATTTTATTATCTTGCCTGGAAATTTAAGCCAAGGTCACAACATACTTTAAGTAAAGTGGAAATTTTGCTATAACAGTGTATTTGATAGACTGGAAAGCCCCATCCCAGTCTGTGATAGGTAGGCCTGTTCATCAGAAAGGCCCGCATTGCATAGAGATTATACGTCAGAGCTTATAGGTCAGCATCCACCCACCCCCAAGCGCATAAAACAGCGTACTGGGCAAGCACTGGGGGCAGGGGAGCTGGCAACGGGGGCTCCCGTTTATAAAAAAGTGTGTTTTTCTGGACCCAGTCAAAACACTGTGGGAGCTTTTGTACTGAATTCTTGCGAGCCATAACTGGCTTTGTGTACTCACAGGCAAAAATGCTGCTTAGGTTACGCCAGAAAAAACACTCCTCGTTCGTATGATAGTTTGACATGGTGTAGCATGCTAAGCATAGTTTAATTCATAGCTGATGCAAGCCAAGGCTTAAAAATTGCAGATGTGTTTGGGTATACTGTGGAATTTTCAAGCAATATGTCTTTCATATTGTGTTTTATTTTACGGCAAAAGTCTTGCAGTCAAAGAAAATGTTTATCTGAAGCTGTTTATCTGGGTACTAAGTGTATATTTGCCCAGGAAAATACACGCAATTTAACATTAGAACACGGAAGTAGACAGTAACACTAACAAGAATTTCTTCTGTTCTGGAAAAAGCTACGTATATCCTGTTAGATGTCTAGATGAACACTGCTTCACTTCCTAATCTATCCCCAGGGACACCTCACTCATTGCTTGCAAGTGTTACATTTCACCACCGTATCAATTCATTAATTAACTTAATAATTTAAATAAATAAGTTGATTATGTAATGATTAGCCAGACATGGCATAATATTGGTCAATTCAACAAACACATGGGTATATTTCATGGGTGCTGTGAGTACTGAGGTGATTTTCGGAAAGAATTTGGAATGACTACGCTAACACACTTTGACATACATAATATCATAAAGATTATTGAAACACCATTTTCTTTGCCTGCCTAAGAATTTTACACCATATTGTATATGGATATGGTTGGATATTGTTGAGATTTTTATTTAAAAATATGGACAATAACCACAGTAATTTTCTCCTCATTCATTTCATTACAACAGCCTTTGTTCAGAAAATAAAATCACACATTTGCTTTTTTTGTTGTAATGCTCAACTGTACTTCAGGACAGAAACATTATTATCCCACAATCAAAGATCTCTTGGAAACAAAAACTCAAGGGGACAAAAGACAATAAGCTAAAGCTAAAGTTGTTCTGATTCCAACATAAACTGATTTCACACCTGTTTCCATTGTGTTTTACGGAACTGTTTTCAGTCTCAGTTTCATAGGTTCTTGCTTCCCCCCTGTGCACACTCTCCCTAATCTGAATAGCTTCAGAATTGATCAGGTATTTCTTGCTTTGTTTCGTACTTATCTAAAGTGACTTAAAACCGTAATCACTTACACAGTTGGATGTTGCGGTGAAATTTTTATGCCACGCCACCTCCCTTGAGGGATCCACAAGCAGGTCACCACTGGCAAGCGTTTCGTTATGAGTCTCTGTGTAATCCTAATGCAGCCTGCTATGAATCTTATATGTGGCGTATTGCATTACACATATTCCATTATTAAGTTGCATTAACGGTAATAACATGCGATATCGACTTCCGCTCTCTTCCTAAGCCTTTCTGGTGAACAGGGCTGCAGGAACGCTCAAGGAGGAGAGCGTGGGCTTGTTTGTTTATTCAGGTCAACTCTATGAAAACTCTCATGGCCTTCAGCTCTTCCTGCCTCTGTACCAGGAGAAGCATATTGTCTAGTCAGCCACTCCAAACCCACAGCCAGTACACATGGTAAAATAATTATTTATGGGCATATGGCCCCCAGCGGAGAGCATGGATTATACAGGGAGAACTGTACAGCTCTTTTTAAATTATTTTATAAAGCACTTTCATAGAGTAACATAATAAGCTTTTAGTTTCACTCAGTGCTGATTGACTGCTGGTGTCTCTGAGTTCTTTGTGACTGTGAAAACTTAATATTTATCATATTGTTCAGTGTCCATGACTCTGAGGTCTGCTCTGATTGCTTCATAACACTTTAGTGCTGATATTTAAGTGAGTTTACTGAAACGTGTGTGTATATAGTCCTCAAATTTGATGGATAAATTAAATTACAATATGAGACCTACTTTAATGTTTATGCTGACACAGGAACATGATGCAAAAGGAAACTTTTTGTGGCCTAGTAATGATCACAACAAAGACAATATGTACTTTAAAAAAGAAATGAGTGCTTTCGAATATATATTGTGTACTGTAGGCAAAGTCATTGGACCTGTTCAAGTTAGCACTAGAATAAATTCTGCCAAGAGATGTAGAAAGAGGTGTAATATCGGCAAGTACTTTAGTCTGTGGTATAAAAGTATTTCAAGTGTGTTTCTACCAAGAAAATCCACAGTTCACTCTCCTGGAAAAGGTCTAAAAGTATTCAAAACCAATGAAATCAGGGAACCTGGATGGAATAGTAGGTAATTTTATCCTATATATTGTCTTCCAACGGGTTTTTAGACATGTGATTGAATATGGCCTAATATATCAGTTCCAGCTTTGATTTATCCCCTTTGGAGAGAAAAAAGGAGAGGAACAGAAAAACAGAGAAAGAGTGTCTTGAAATGAACACCTAATCAAAGCCTGTCACGGTATAAAGTAACAGGGACTGGCCCCTTTCTGGAGCCTAGCCAGACGCAAAACTCGATTGGTCATTTCATTAATAGGGAAAATAATACCACCAGGACACCCAGGAGCTCTATACATTACCTGGCAATCACAGAGGTTGGCCGAAGGGGAGGAGATAGAGGGACGTGGGACATATGGAAGACTCAGCAAGACGGCCCAAGGGGCCTAGAACCTTCTCATCACCAGCCTGGCAAGCCGAGTCCATTCGAAGCCTTACATAATCATCAGCAGCCTCATCAGGGACCAGCGAGGGAACAGCCAATACAAACAGAAAGAATGGGATCAGTTTAGGGCAACTAGCACAATTTAACACTCCATCAACAAGCAAATTCAACAGTGGTTTGTTGGGAGCTGGAACTGGCTGTTGTGAAGCTTAGTAACAAAAGATACAGGGTTCTAGATCCTTATCCAATGGCTGTTTGTGTACTGGAGTCCCGATCCGGTCCTTGGGGACCCACAGACAGTGCATGTTTTTGCTAGGGAGTTGGGAGGGAGCAAAAATGTCGGGTTGGGACTGACTGGGAGGGAGCAGGAAGGGAGCAAAAATGTGGACTGTCCAGTAGGGAGCTGGGAAGGAGCAAAAATGTCGAGTTGGGATTATCCAGTAGGGAGCAGGAAGGGAGCAAAAATGTGGACTGTCTGGTAGGGAGCTGGGAGGGAGCAAAAATGTCGGGTTGGGACTATCTGGGAGGGAGAAAAAAATTTGGAATGTCTGGTAGGGAGCTTGGAGGGAGCAAGAATATGGACCGCATGTGGGTCACCTACGACTGGATTGGGAAACACTGTACTAGAGCAGTTCTTTTCCAGGACCGACTGGAAACTTTGAGTCACCTATGAGCTATTCTTGTGTTTCTTTATATGACTTATACTGGAGGCCTTACAGGTGATAGGGAGCTCTGAAAGAGCTGCTGCACAGACGATTACTCTGCCTGTGCTGGCAGGACAGCTTCTTATTCGCATCACAGAGCATATTAATATCAGTTAAATGCTTTCCCAGCATTCGCATGACTTCAGTTTTCCATTTTTTTAATTAAACTGTGCAGAATGAGTAAGCACATATCCATGAGTCACAAAGGCAGGCCTGCTGCAATCAATTCAGGTTGTGACCAAGTCCCACAGACCACAAAACCCTAAAAATATGTTTAGGTAGAACAAGAAATCACTCTCTGACCCCATGTAGGGTAGGCAAACAGCATCTTTTAGGAAAATTCTGGCAGTTCTAAACAAGGAGAAGCTAATAATATCTTCAGATGTGTCCAGGAGTGGCATTAGCTGGACTGAAAATGTTCAGCTTCATCATATGATGGGAGAAAGTGCGTCACTGTTTCCTTGGGTCCTGTGAAGGAATAAAGTCATACAGTAGGCTTTGTCAGAGTTTTACATCGATTCCCAGAACCAAGCATTTTTTTGCATCTTTTTTATGTGAAGAAAGGTATTTTTGAAAAATAAATCTGCCTTTGTAGCACATACTGCTCTTTGAAAAGCCTCTGAAAAGAAGCTGTGAACCTTTGACAATGCCGGCAGTTATGGTGTCGCTCTGTGATGTCACTTGTGTTCCGTGAATATCACTCTCAGCTCCGTTATGGAGCACAGGGTCAGTGCTGTTCTGTGGGTCTTCTGGGGATCAAGGTTCCTCTCTGTAGATCACAGTCTGACCGGTCTCACCTCTGCACTCACGCCCCCCCCCTTTTCGGATGAATCAAAACAAGTTAAAAATGGCAAAGGCAGACAATTAGCAGAGCTTGTTATTGCTGATAGATGCATGTCCTTCCCACACCCCCGGTCCCAGGGAGCACAACCCCAGCTCAGGCAGCTGTGTCCAGGACTGCTGGCGCATTTCTCCCAGCCAAGTTCCATGTCCACGCTGATTATGGCCCTGGAACAATGCAGTCCTTTGTTGGCCTGATCCTTTCCTGTCAGTATGTGAGGAAGAGTCCCAGCTCGCCTCCTCGGCTCTCTCTCGCACAGATATACGCACGTGCGCGGCCACACGCAGTTACAGAGGCACAAGCGAACATACATGTAGGTGTAAGCGCATAAACACGCGTAAAACAGGTGGGCGATCGTGCCTATTTAAGAAAACCCAGACAAGACACAAAACGCCGATAGCTGGAATTTTGGCGACACATTGGAGCTTCTCTGCTGTGGGTCACAAAACCGTTACATTCGTTTAGCAGATGCTTTTGTCCAAAGCGGTATGTGCATATAATGAGAGCTGAGGACCAGCAACAGGCACCCATGGAGCAGCTGGCCATCTGGGTCTCGCTCAAGGACCTAACTGCAGGCCAGGGGATATGAACCCACAACCTTTTAGACATGGACACAAATCCCTGACTTACAGACCACACATTCCCCGTGATGCTTCTTATGTTCTTTAGATCTTTATCCTCCTGAGACCCAAGGAAAAAAGTGTCCTTCGATTTAGGTTGTCTTTGGAGGAAATGACATCTTACAATTTAGATTTTTTTCAAATTTATTTTTATTTTTAATTTCACGGCATGTCCTCTTTGGTGTACAACAGGAATAAATGTGTTTCCTAACATCAGTGAAAACATAGATGCAAAAATAAAATGTCCACTACAATGGACATAAATGAGTGGGTGGGGACTCAGGAGGGTATACAGTAGGTTTTACTTATCTTTAATGTAATAGGCCATTTACCGCTAAGGTGTCTTTAATTTTGGCTGCAAAATGACTTCCAGAGCATTATCTTACATACCAGCTAGACTACACGATGCCATTTCTTTTTTGATACGTCATATATTATCTGTGCTGCAAAAAATAGACAATTTGACACAGGTACTATGAAACCTACAAATGTTTAATAAAAAAAAAGGTTAAATGAGCACCACACCTGAAAATCTGTGTCCTGTTCCTGTTGACTGGTCAGGAAGACGTTTCGAAACTAATTTACAGACTGAAAGTGGGAAGTTGCAATACTGTTTCTCAAAGATTTTTTTTTTCACGCTTGAAGGCTCATGATGAGAACAACGAAATGAAGCAGCCGTTTTTTCGGCTTCTGCTTGAATCATTGCAAAAGTAGCAGTATGATAACAATTTAAATTAAGGATATTTTGAATGTATAAGTGCAACCACTACTACTAATAGTAGTACTATATTAACTACTACTGCTAATACTACCACTGCTGAGATTAATAATAATAGCAGAAGTGGAAGTCTCCTGACTTTCCTTATTTCAATTCTTTGTCTTCCCTTTTCTCTGTTTTCAAATTATTCTGGATAAATGATCCAGGATTGTATCACAACACATCCATGTAAAGCACCTTGGGGCGACTCTATTGTGAAAGGCGCTACAAAAAACATTAATTGAATTATAATAATAGTAATAAAACTGGTTCAGTTTGTGATGCCTCAGAAATCCTACTTCCACTTTGAGTCTGGAGTTTGCAAGGGATCACGATATTGTGTTTCAGAATTTGTTATAATTTTGATCAAAGGAACTGAAGGATCAGACATGAGAATACCAGGAATGTGAGATCAATCAAATATTTTCCACCACAAACATTTATTATAATCATCAAACAGGAATGAAAGCACATTTATACTGTGTATCATATTCAAACAGCACCTGTTGCTACAGTTGTTTACAGACTACAAAGTCAGGGACAGTGTGTCTGTGGCCTTCATTTTGCCACAACCATGTGCTAAGAACTACACCAGTGGCCAAAATTGTGGAAACGCTTCCAAATTTTAGAGATTGCAGAATTTTATTCAAATGTTGCTCCAGTTACTTATTATTTAACCGTTGATTGTATGATATCTGTAACATTCTTATAAACATTACCGCCAACACTGGTGTAGTAATTTTTAGAGCATAACGGCAAACATGCTGTTTCCACAGTTTAGGCCACTAGTGTAGATACTATATTGATGTTTTATTTTTAACAAAATGTAGTAATACCGGATGACACACACACACACACACACACACACACACACACAGGTTTGCAGGGACTATCCATTCATTCCTATGAGGAAAACTAATCCTAATATGATGACCCCTACCTAGCCGTATCCTGAACCATAAGTAATCGATATACTTTCGATTGCATTTTTAGTTTTTTGATTGCATTCACAAATATTTGTGGGGACCTTAAAAACGGTCCCCACAATGTCAAAATAACAGGTTTTTTGGTCCCCACAATGTAATATAAAAGTAATCCACGCACACACAACTACGATTGTGAGCAAAAAGAGAACACATTTTAGATTTTAGATTCCATTAGTCCTTAGTACACCATTTGATTGTATATCATGAACCTCAAGCAGGGCTTACCAGATTACATTATGCAAATTATAGGAAATTTCTATGTTTCCGATCAAGTTACCAGAAGAAAGTCTGCCAAAGAGGACATGCATGAAGTCAGAGTTTGTTGTCATGGTTACAGTCTTCACCTTTAAAACACACACAATAATATACCTGTAAACATCTAAACAATTTTCATAGAATCCACAGAGGACAGAAAAAAAGAAGCGTGTAAGAAATGAATGTTTGCAGGGGAGATCCTGGGGCCACCAGCACAGCGAGAAGAGTCTGATAGAGATTTTGAAGGTTAATGTTATTTTTGAGGAAGTGAGGGAGGTGAGGGGGGCGAGGGAGCCCNNNNGGTGAGGGACACAGCTGCCAGAGTGTGTGAGGTCACCCTAGGAGCGTGTGGGCAGCTGGAGACTGGGCACCGCACAGGAAAAGAGATCCAGTGCAAAACGAGTGAAAAGGCCACTATGTGTTTTTCTTTGCTGTTTTTCTTTAGACCCTTACATGTGTTATTGCTCATTGCCAACTGAACAGAGTGTCCTGGGTGAGTAAAGTCAAGGCTGCAATTGTGTGTACATATGCATGTGTGTGTGTGTGTGTGTGTGTGTCTGTGGGTCGTGTATATATTACATTGTGAGGACCAAATGTTCCCATAATGTGAAAAAAACTGCTACTGTATTTTGATGTTGTGGGTTGTGGGACCATTTTTTTGTCCCCACAAGGGGAAATTCAATTCTATAAAAATCTGTGACTGCAATCAAAAAAACTAAAAATGCCAAAAGTCTTGTATTTTGTTTGGTTACTTATGGTTAAGGTTAGGGCCATTGTTGGGATTAGGGTTATGCCCATATAAATTAGTGGAGAGTCCCCACAAAGATATAAATCAAATTAGTAGTGAATTCTAAGTACACCACACACACACACACACACACACACACACACACACACACAGAACAACAGCAGCAACAAGTTTAATTTATATGGCATCTTTCATCAACCCAAGGACACACACCAGCTTAAGCAGCATCAGAGGAATTAGCAAACTGACCCTCAAACATAATGCCAGTGTGCACTGCACTGCAATTTTCTTGCTCTGTGCACTGGACAGTGGGATGCACCTGTAGAATTTTATTTGCTCAGGTTTGCTCTTCAGTGACAGTGTAACATGTTCTTTTCTGTTGTTTTCTCTCAGTGTGCAGAAAGTCCCTTCCTAAATATATTTAGGCAATATGTGGTGAGAGCATAACACTTTGAACTGGTGGTAGATGCTGGAATTTGGCCAAAGACATATTTCACAACTCTTCCAGGTAAACAACAGGTTCAAAGTGACAAAACCGGCAGGATTGGAGCATAGACTTTCATTTCGCTGCCAGTGTGCTAAACAATTCTGTCGTCTGGTTTAAAACTTAAACAATATGTTATACATCTTTTTACACACTGGATCTTGAGTGAACCTTTTTGACACCATTGCAGCGTGCATGTAGAATTCACAGCGCCTGACCATGGATGGAGGACAATAGAGACTCATGCAGCATCTCCCTGCTGTTTCTTCTAAGCTTGATGACCTAACATCCTTCATATACCTTGGCATTCTCTTGAGTTAAATATGCACAGGGCTAACTTTTAATAAACCTATGGATAAGACAAACTTTTTTCAGGGCACTCCTTTCACACATATTATAATATAACACAGACCTGAAAGTTACATCCTGAACACAAAACAGGAAGCTGCACACTGAACACAGACCTGAAAGTTAGTCCTTAACACAAACCAGGAAGCTGGACACTGAACACAGACCTGAAAGTTAGTCCTTAACACAAATCAGGAAGCTGGACACTGAACACAAACCTGAAAATTGTATCCTGACCACCCACCAGCTGCAAAGCTAGATAATCTCCGCGCATGAACATTTGGCTGAGAAATACAGGCTGGATATCATCTTCATTTCATTGTTAAATACTTTCTGTAAGACACCATAACATCAAAACAATAACCAGTAGGTAACAGTATTCTAATGAGTGGATTAAATATTTTATTATTTCCGAGAACAAGCCCTCCCAGCTGTTTTCCCAGCTTGGGCAGCTGTACAGACTGCTGCTACAAACTATGACAATTAAACTAAATCATGGAAAATTCTTGTGTTTAAACATTTTTAAACAGCGTATTTAATTGGGCCTGCTCTTACTTGGTTCATTTACTTCTAAATGTATGCCATTACACATGATCTCCCCCTTTTGAATGAAGCATGTTCCTGCACCCTTTGTATATTTTATAACAATGTGCAAACAGACAGACAAATAAATAGACAGGCCAAGGCGTGACATGGAAAACGACAAAGCAGTTTGAGTTTAATTACGTGTACATCCCTGTGTGCTCTGAAGTGAATGCTTCCTTCTTGGTAAAGGCAAGGCCTATTTGGGCCGGACATCGGAAAACAACCTCCATACCCCCCCCCACCAATTCCCACTTATTAAATGTGTGGGCAGCCTAAAATTCTTGGTGGTAAGGGCTGGGGAAAGAGAGAGAGAAAAAAGAGGCATTCCTTTGCTGAGGGTGCGAGGGGACTGGGGGGCTCCTACTGACCACCCTGCTGCTTGTCAACCAATGGAGGCGGGAGAAAGAACAATTGGAGGAAAGGGAAGGAACGAAGGGAGCGTTCAGACCTCAGAAACGGTTAACCAGAACTGCAAATATTTCTTTTCTTTTGATTACCCCTCCCTATTTCATTATTTTCATTTCTTTTTTTCCCCTTAGGTTCTTTCTGGATATTCAAGCAGCCTTAGCTGTTTAGCCCCTTGAAGGGAAGTGAATGAGGAATGAATTTAGAAATACAATCTGTCAAAGTGTGAGAGAGCGTGGGGTGGAGAGAGAGAGAGAGAGCGAGAGAGAGAGACAGAAAGAGAGAGAGGAGAGAGAGAGAGAGAGCAAAAGGGGCTGTGGAGAAAAGGAGGGAGAGAGCAAGAGGTGGTTCTTGCAAAGACAGAAAAGGAGCGAGTGAGAAAAGAGAAGAGGGAGGGGCATTGCTTTACAAGAGCAGCGAGAACAAAGAGGCCTTTGTGCAGAGTGCTGAGACACTGAAGTGGAGCCTGGACTTAGGGAGTGTTTAACAGTGTATACCGACTGCATTCCTGCAGTGTGATTACAAGCCGCTTTTAATTTATACTCCTCAAGGAGACTTAACCATTTCCTGCAATTTTACTTCTCACCGCTCTCTCTCTCTCTCTCTCTCTCTCTCTCTCTCTCTCTCTCTCACCCCGTGTTGCTGTTTTAAACTTAACTGCAGTTAAATATGTGGGCGATGGGCACAGAACACAAATGTTGTGCAGAGCTATCTAAGGAATAGCACCTCTGCTTATTACCCTTTCTGAAATATTCCATGTAGATGTTTTTGGAGTGAAGACGTGAGGCTGAGGTGTGACATATAAGAGACCCTAGTTGCATTCTTTGGGTGTAGCAACAGCAAAGGGTTCAGACTCGACAGCTACTCTATGTGAGAACTTCTCAGGAAATATTCATTATGATGTCATATTTTATGAATATAGAACATGCCGCCAAAGCCTGAGTTTTTATAGTTTGTAGGACGGGACACAGGAATCTTGGGTGGAAACAACCTATTGAAGATGTAAAGATGGAGCCTTTATTGACAAAGCAAAGAGTAACGATGAAAAGCATATTTAATCCCAGCTTTTGTATACTCCTCATTTCTCACCTGATAGACAATATCAAACATACAGCACGCAAACTGGGTTTCCTCACTTTGTGCAGCAGAACAGCACAAACACACAAGGCTGCCTTCCCTGCAGACGTTTCCCTGTGCAGCTTAAGACGGACCAAAGGGAGAGATTATTTACTTCATCAGTCCAAAACATTGTCTCATCGTCCTTAACGGTGGGTCTCAGAAAATACTGGACATCATTCACTAATTTCCCAAATACCATTTGAGTTTTAAGTCAGGCGATTTTACTTTAGCTGTAGTCTGTACCGGAACCAATGAAAAAGGTACGGATCGAGGAAGAGGAGTGAAACGGCGGCCAATCAACACAGCCCAAGAAAGCTTTAAAAAAAATCATTGACTCAGCTGTAGCCTTCCAGCCCCTTATTAATAACCCATATCTGGGGCTCACAAGCCTTGTTTTCCATCTTCTTCTTGTAGGTCAGAGCTAGAGATCATCATAAAACAGACACTGTCTTATCATGCTGCAATTTTATTAGTCTGTATTATAATATACTTAAAGAAGTATAATGGACCATGTAAGGTTTTCACTATTTGTAAACTGTTTCACGTATACTTGCTCAATTGTACCAGTACGGACC
>JAODJW010000026.1:11823269-11833606 GCA_026777045.1 Hyperopisus bebe
TTCCCCCCCCCCCCCCCCCCCCCCATCACATTTATGTGCACACATGGACGCCGACACATGCAATTCTGTCCACCGGTATTTGATGTCCACCGAGAGGCTGAAATATTATTTTGTTGCTTCTTGTCCCTCTTGGCCTAACCAGGCAACTCGCCCAATAAGAGCACTGGAGAGAGAGAGAGAGAGAGAGTATGAGGAAAGAGGGATAGAAAAAAACAAAGGGGAGGGGGGAAATCCTGAATATCTTTTTAGGAGGCAGAACAAAACCATCGTAGGAAAAAGAGATGGCAGCCTCCCGAGAAGTGAAAAGAATTAATTAATGCACTCTTTGCGTCCATTTATTCTCTGTTTTCCCTTTTATCTCACTTTTAATTCCACTCTGCATTCTTAGATTTTCCTCTCCACATTTAAAAAATGAACTTTAAACAGCTTTCCCGGTAGCGTCAAAGAGAAAGATGATGATGAGTATGTAGACAACTTCAGCAGTTCTCACTATAAACCAGTTCGCTTCCGAGTTTATCATTTACGTTGCGCCAAAATTTATTCGACTTCAGACCGTGCAATTATGTTTAAATGCAGGTAGCATTTTTTTTTCTCACAGAAAACCAATACACAGAAAACTAAAAAAAAGTAAAAAAAAATTTTCACAAGCACTGATCTTAAATTTTATATTTAAAATAACTTTTGCCAGTAGTAATGGGGCTTTGCATTTTGTAGTATATGATATATAGTGTATGTTGTAGAATTTACTATACAGAGTAGCACGCTTCTTCAGTTTTTTTCGGGGGTCATTTACCAGCTTGTTCTGCACAAGGTCACACCACTGAATGGTGCATTTCCCAGAAGCGTCTCCCATTCCCAACACTGGCAAGGCTTGAAGTCCAATCACGGCCTGTTTCTCGTCTCTGCGCCTGTTTACCCTGCAGATGTTACCATATAGTACTTCATGTCTCATTCTTTTTCTCTCAAACCCCACACAAACTCAGCAGCAGCCCAGGGGTCCCCAATTAACGGCTAACAACGCCGCCCCCCCCCAACTCTGCAGGTTAGAGGACGCAGAAAACAAAGGCAGCCCCCCCTCCTGGAGTGCCGCCTATGTACAGGACCTCTTCAGTATGAAGGACCAAGAAGCAAAGTCCAGCTGTTCAAAACAAAGAAAAAAAAAGAAACAGAAGAGCAATCGAAAGAGAGGTGGTGGGGGTTTTTTTTGGGGAGGTGGGGGTGGTAACCAGTGGGGGGGCATCAGTGAAAGTAAGCCCAAGTGGAATCCCCCTTTGTTCTCATCCAAGCTACAGCTGACAATTTAACTGTATGGGAGAATTCAGACTCCCATAGGATATGCTAACTCCCCCCATTTTACATTTTAACACCCCCTGAACCCCCACTGGCCTCCATCCTGAAGCGCCTCTCTCTCCAGCCACGCTCCGCTTCAACAGGCGACCATTGTCAGCCCGAAGGGCGACCGTTCAGAGAGTTCTGTACAAAGTCCCAACGCCCTGGCCATCTCCACAGCAGGGGCAATGTAGGCTAGGGGGCAATGTAGGCTAGAGGGCAATGTAGGCTAGGGGGCAATGTAGGCTAGGGGGCCATGGCAGCAACTGGCTCTGCTTCAGCTCACAGAGGCTTGTGCTCACAACTGCTACTAAGAGTTTGTGGGGGTGAGGAGATTCACTAACCAGAAAAAGCACCAATGATAATACTTTTTCTTTTCTTTCAAAGCCCATTAAAGCAGCTTAGCTCATCTCTAAAAATATGGGCAGGGATTACAGGAATAATGGCCTAACGAGATACACCGACCCTGGGGGGGCTTATCAATGCAATCCCACCTTCCAGGGTCTGTGAAATCAGGATCCACTTGAACGATCTGAGATGGTCCAGTCAAAAACAGCGTGACCCGGACGCTACCCGTGGGGCACAGCTGACTAGCCTGCCGCAGCTGCAGCTGCCAGTTTGCACTGGAAGCATGATGCGTTTGCTGAGTGGGTGTGCACTGGGACCAGGAAGCAGCATGACTTACAGTAAACTTCACATGTATCTGGGCAAACAGGCACTTGGTAGTAAAATGATAACAAGGCTCATCTTAACCTGCCCTCAACTCTCCAAACCTATAAGCTAGCCCTTAATTTCCACTCAACCCCTAATATGTTTCTGTTCAAATCTTATTTTATACATTCCATATTTCATCCTGGGAACTTGAACAAGAGATTAGGATTAAAGTTTCCCTTCTTCGATAAACCGTCCCACAGAACCTAGTAAAAATAAATACATACAAAACTGGATAATCACTAAATCAGGGGGTTTTATTCACTGTGTGAGGTTGGATCCTTGGAGAACGGCAGACAAGCAGGCATTTAAGTTGACGTGCCTAGAGATTCAATTCCTTTTATGAAAGACAGCCTTAGACAAACAGGGCCAAAAAAAACAACTCCTCGTCAACTTTGGCAGAGATATACTAAGCACATGAATATATGACACTTTCCAATACTTATACGCATAACAAAATACCTTAAATTCCCACTTTTATTATGCATGCGTACCAGTTTTGCTAGGGAACATTATTACAAACAAAAATTCAATGTTTTTAAAATCCCCTCAAAATAAGGCAGGAAGTATGATGTGTTTTTGTACAGTATTGGTAAATTCATTTAAACTTATTAATTCATTTTCCTATTAAGGGCAGCACAAAGGCTCACGCCTCCAGGGGTAGGGTTTGAATGGGTGCTCTGTCTGTAGTCAGAAGGTTGTTGGTTCAAATCCCTAGGTTGGCTGAGTGACATCATTGCTGGCCCCCTGAGCAAAGCCCTTAACGCCCAATTGTTCCACGGATTGTTTGGCCTTGCTCTCTCACAAAAAGATATGCAATGCTTTGGGTAAAATTATCTATTAAGCAAAGTGTACGTGTCCTGCAATTGGCTGGTGTCCCCTTCAGGCTAAACCCTAGTCTTGTTGCCTGGGATGGGGTCCAGCTGACCCCGGCAATGATAAGCGGTTAGAAGGTGGACAGAAGGAAGAAAACTCAGACATACTGAAGCCACTAATAATTATCTTTAATTTGTAAGAAAGTCAAGTTCATGTTCCTGTAAGAACTACACTATGTCACTGGTATTTTTCTGTTTCTAGTTTTTGTGCCTCTTTGATATCCACCCATGACAGCACTGGATTAGTGTACTGAAGTACACTCATATTTTACTCAGACGGGCAGTAAGTTTACAGTGTAAGACCTCAAAGAAGTGCGTCATTGCATTCCTTCATCCTCACATATATGCACCACGATCATCTGGAAGTGAAACCTTTGGGGGCAGGTGGTCAGAATTCTACACATTCTGTGTAGCAACACTTTAGAAATGAGACTTTTACAGAATTTTGTTCCAGGTTAGTGTCTCTCTTTGCCGTTCCGTTTCACATCCAGCTTCTTGATGGATTTTTTGAAAGTGTTCCTCCGCTAACAATTTAAGCATTCAAAGTGTCCTGTTTTCCTGATGTTTCCAGAACAACTACTACTACAACAAAGACTACTATCAAAGCAAGGTGTGGTACAGCAGCTGGCAACATTGTTGCTTTTTGTTGCAAAGGTCATGGGTTCAAGACTGAATTGTGTGTTCACAGTATACACATATAGCACTTCTACAAACTAGTATTTGATTATAAAACAACAGTTTTCAACATTAATTGTGTTAAAAGGATGTTTGGTAATAATTTTATTGTGCTGACATTGACAGAACCTTTGTTAAAATGTTAAGCATGGAATTAACGTTCCATTAATATTACATTAAGAATGTTCTTCGCCAACTTTGAGAAAAATCTTCACATAACGTTGTCTAAAGTTCTGCTAATGTTCCCTGTTAGCTGAGTCCCTCCCTATGCTGTACAAGAAGGACCTTGCAGGATTGCTCGACGTGTAGGGCATTCTTACTCCTTCATCTTCAGCATGTTCTGGATAGACTATGTTTTTAGGATGGTCAGATGTCCACAGGGGATTGCTTGTGGATTCAGTTCACTGTACAAATAAAAGCTGGCTCAGAAGACCTCAAGATCTGCCTGGGAAATGTTAAGTGATGCTCCAGTGTGCTTCTGTGTTTGTGTCATGTTTGCCCATCGCTGGCTGACAGAAGGACAGCCCTGCAACTTTCCAGTACTTAATACCAGAGAAACCAGCTCAGAAGGACTTGGAACACCTGTGACGGAGATGCAGCAAAGCGTGAACGAAAAAAAAAAAAAATCTGCTGTTCAGAACTGGAACACGCTTTGCGAGATGGCACGTATGTCATGGAAAGCACGTAACAATCACAACACACCTCAGCTCACTAATTCTGGACTCATCAGATGTTGGACACCTGCCAAGTTTCAATCTGCGGCTTTGTATGGATGACAATGACACTTCTGACATGCTTACAACCTGCGGGACAGTCTGGCCCCACCTTGAGCTGAACAATGTGTCACAATGCGCCGTCAAACCTATCAGTGTCATATTCTCCAGGCATGAGTCACTCACAGAATCAACAACATTCTCAGACAGGAAGTGTATCATCTAGAAAACAGTTATTCCTCTTCAGAAATTAATATTTTCAACTATAGTTTATAGCAGGAACATTTCTAGGAATTGACCATTATAGGAGCTCTGCCCATCCCTCCCCCCCCCCCCGCCAAGTTGGGCTGCCACTTTCAATCTGAAGAAATACGGGGGCATCAGTTTTTTAGGGGAGCTGAGACAAAACAAAGGGCAGCTGAAGCCCCTTAATTGGGTCTAGAGTCATTATGGTTTATAGTCATGCGAAATTATTTTCTCGGGTATCATAAACACACCATTTTAAAAAGATTTCTTACGTACATATTATGCAAAATAAATAAATTACCCCCACAGTGGCTGGAAAGGTGGATAGATAAATATAGATGAATTATAGTCTTGTTTTGTATACGTTTATGCAGCTGGTCTGGACTGATGCAAATGAATTGAAGTGCCCTACAAAGGAACATAACTGCAGAGTCCCCATGAGATTTGGATGAATAGCTTTCTGGTCTTTGAAGCCTTGTAACTTTTCATTATGTGAACATGTTATGAGGGACTTGAACTTCTTCAGCTGCTTGGACTGGGACTTCTTCAAAAGGACCTACATTGTCTTTTTAAAGATAAATCTTATTATAATCTCTTTTTATTCACAGCGAAGCAGAATAAATTCAGTTCTTCTGTTATGTCATACTACAATTTCACAAATTTCTTCATTGTAAGTTAGCTTTTAGATGATAGAAGTTATCAGAAAATAGAAAAATTATCAGAAAATTGAACAATTTAGAAAGTGCAAAACTCTCTCCTGTTCGCAGTGAAAAATTTATATTAAAATCATTCAGGACTTATGAAAGCTGGTGAGGAAAGTGTTTGCGAGATGGTGCTGCTCCTCTCACACAGGAGGGGTCTGAGAATATCCGATGCCTCACCAGGGAAACCACAGCAATTGGAACAACAAAAGATCAAGGCTGGGGGGGGGTAGGAGGTGCTCGGACAATCGCTTAGAATGGAGGAAATGAAAAGTATTGTATAGGAATGGAAAGGCAGCAGGTAGGAGGTAATCTGTCGGCGGAGGAGTGGGAGGGGTAAGTGGATTAGGCTGAAGACTGTTTTCACTCGAGCCTCATATTGGAGCCTAGACTCATTCTCATTCATGCTTTGTTTCCACTTGTAAACAGTAGCACTTGCATATATATTTTTGCATCATGAATATAGAGTAATTTAGCAGTATAACATGATCAGACATTTCAAATTGCTAACAGGACATTCTCAAAACAGCCTTTTTTGGGGCAGTTTGATGTAGAATAATATTCTGTCACACATAAGACCCTGGGCTTAGTTTGCCTGATTCTGGCATAATATAAAAAGAGACCTTTTTTTATATTACATTTATATTTTATGACCGTGGTTCTCTACATGTGAATCCAGGTGATACATGCATATCTGGTTTTGGTTTCTGTGCTCTTAAGAGTGCATGTTAACCGCTTTGGTGTCCAGTATGTACAGAACCAGTCAAAAGTCTGGACACGCCTCCTGAAAATCATTTGGTTTTCAACAAGATAATGACCATGAGCAAAGCATGAGGTTATGCAGTATCTTGTCAACAAGAGCTGGTTTGGGATGAGTTGAGTCAAAGAGTAAGAGCAAGGTAGTCAACTTGTGCCCAGACCTTGTGGAAACTCCTTCAGGACTGTTGGAGAAGAATTCCACATCTGGCTACATCTGGAAGCTGGTTGAAAGAACGCCAAGAGTCTGCAATGCTCAACGAAGCAAAAGGGGGCTATTTAGAAGAGTCTAAAATTTGAGAAAAAGTTTAGGATTTTAAACACTTCTCTTGGTCATTTAAATTTTTTATATGTATTGCTTCATTGACTCTGGGCCTTTTACTATAAAGTGAATAACATGCCTAAAATAGAGGCAAAAGCATTAAAAGCAGGTGTGTCCAGATTTTGCACTGGCACTGTATGCCTGAGTTAGAGAGCTTCAGTGCATGTGCATTTGTGTCATTCTGAGTGTGTGCAAGCAACACGCCCGGGATGGAGACTTGGGCAGGCTCTGCTCTGCGGGCTCCTACACAGAGGGCTGATTTAAAAACAGGCTGAAAGAAGAGAAGCACACAATGAGAAAAAGAGCCCCCCACTTCGGCCCTCACTGCCAGCCCTCGGGCCCCCCACCCTGACCCTGTGACACAGCCTCTCTCATTATTCACGGGTCGCTAGGCGCCCACAAAAAGGGGTGTAACGGCTCACCCTGCTGAGGATCACGGTATCCCCACTGTCATCCCGCTCCTCATTGGCCCCCGCACGCATAATTAATCTCCCTTTTTAAGCAGAGATCAGTCACTAGTGTAAAGGAAGGACAACATTCTTCATGCACTTTCTGTCTGCTCAGAATCGCATCTGTGAAGGTTCGGGTGGGACAGGATTGCTACCACTAAAGATGGTGTTCTTTGCTTTTGTTACCGAAAATTCTAATTCAGATTATTCCGTCCTACATGGGACAACTCTAATTTTTACATGCACATTTCAAACTGAATTAAAAACTGTTTGTGATGTCGTGAATGTGATCCAAAATATGAGCAGTCAAGGTAACGGTAACTTACTGTGATTGGTCTCTTTTGGGCGTTAATGATTTTTCCTGTTGTTAAAAAACCGATCATTACACTAATCACATTCACTAATACTTAAATTTGTGTGACCTGTAACTTTTCTTCCATTTTCAATAATGAGCGTTAACAGGCGCTTATCAGTGAAATCTGTCTTTCATTAAAAGAGTATGTAACATCTGTGGATCGGGCAGGCATATGTTATGGAAGCTAGTGTTAGTATATAATACATTTGTGTTCTGTGTTCAGTGCAGGCTAAGCTACACTCAGCAAATCTTTACAATCTTCTTAAGTTTGTAATTGCTGCTACATTTTACTTTTTTACACTCCTCCTGAACAAATTGCATTTTTACCCAAAGGGTCTATTCCGCCATGCCCTTCTCCTGGCTACATTCACTGGCGGGGCCCAGTTACACCTTGATACCGCTATTTTCTGCATATTTTCGGTGACTCATACATGGGATTAATAACAGGAGCCGTATATATAACAAAAAAGGAGCGAAGACTGTAGCATTCATGCTCACCACACACTCCGAAATGACACGTTTGTCAAAGCATGGATGACATCATTGCCAAGAACTTTGCCATAGTCATGTCAGTTGCTTAAGATGCTGGGATCACCTTCCTTCTGGCCTTGGGGCCGTCACATTGTAAAGAAGAAGGGATGCTGGGTAGATCCTCAGCATGCAAACAGTGTTCATCTGATGCTGAACTCATTGTCAATTCGTACTAAACTCATTCTAAGCACCATAAACACACACACATACAAACACACACACAAATATATACTAATGTTTTCCATAATTTCTGTATTAATACAAACAAAGCTTCCCATCTGAAGCTTACATGTTGTGTGACCAGCATAAGTAGATAGTACAAATCCAGACCAAGATTTTCTTTCAACCAACCAGTTGAGCATAAAGAGTCGTGGTCACAGAGTACCCAACTGATTGGTTGAAACAAAATTGCGAGCTGGATTTTTACTTTCTGGACCTGAACTATCCACTTCTGCTGAGCAGTGAATAAAACCCTTAAGTCAGAGTTTCTCAGTCCTGCTCCTGGATCACCACCTGCCAGAAAGTTTTCAGTCAAAGCCACACTGCTTACAACTTACCACCTTCATTAATAGGCCATTAGGAAGCACCCGATGCTAATCAAGGTCAGGCTGGTGTAAAAACTTACTGGCAGGTGGTACTCAAGGAGCAGGACTGAGTATCACTGCATTAATTTATATAAATGGAGAAGGGTTGGATTTCAGATATCTGCTTGGCATCACTATACTGTCATTTACCACATAATATAATTATTTACTTAAAAAGACTTGTTGATGACTTTCGTGGATTCTGATGCTCAGTATAAAGAGCACTTTATGATGACTTCCGTAATACACACAAGAGTATGCAGGCTTGGTTATCATCTCTAGCAGAAGAGAATCATAAACAGTCACAGCTTTCAGGTCAGCTTGCATCACTGCTCAGTCCAAAAGACAAGAAATACTGTTTAAGTGAAGCTAAATGAAATCACATGGCGAGTCAGCAGGCCTCCTGGCTCCATATCAGCGTGCGGCAGGGAGGTAATGTTATCTTCTTGTTAAACATGGGTGTTAGGACTTCAGACAACTGAGAAGGGCCAGTAATATAATCATATTTTTCTGTTACATTCCTTATTTAATGCTCCTTAAAATATGTTTCCTTTGCAATTTCCTGTGTTTCCAGTTTTTTTTTGTTTGTTTTTTTTTTTTTTTGCTCACATGCAATGTAGGATATTGCAAAGTTTGCTGAGCTTCCAAAGGTCATTGATAACCGATACAGAAGCCTAGGGCCCCATCTAATTTAGCCGAAGGAGAGAGCGGAGATCCGAACCACCGTAATGCCGCATTACTCCCGATTTCCAGGAAGAAGATCTGAAGGTTTAGTGGAACCCAAATAATTTCTGTCAACTTGATTTTCCATTGGGATCTAAATGTGTTTTTAGCTAAAAAATATTAAGTAAATCCAATAAACAACTAATAAAAGGCAGGGCTGTTTTCTGGCAAGACTTAGCAGGGCATTAAGATGCAGACATGTATTCAGACCAAGTAACATCGATTCACATTTGATGCACATCTTTATTCATACAAGAAATTTTCCACAAACAGAGTTGCATATAATTCATGCTGTAAATCAATTGAGGGCTATTTTGCCTGTTTCTTTTTTTTAATTTTTTTTTTACTTAATTTATATCTATTTACTTGTCTCCATGTCACACTTGACACTGCTATTTTTTAACTGTAAAAAATTTTATAAGCTTCTCCTATTTTTAAATAGTCTGTTGGTGCATCTATCCAGTAGTGCTTCTCTTCCTCAAATCACTGTGCACTCGCCATTTCAATCGGTGCATTTTTACTGGGGGGGAGAAAGGCATTAGTCTTCAGCTCACCACTGCGGCTGCTCAAAGCCAAAGGCACCGAGCAGAAAGACACTCGACTGGATGCGGGGCTTTAGCTCAGAGGTGAAATAGAAAGGAAACACAGGAGAAAAGTTAGCCTACAGCTGGAGCTTTCAACGGGCTTCGACAACAAATCAGGATGAACGAGGCCGGTGGCGCGGATGCGGAATCTTTCGAGATTCCCACTCAAACACGTACAATCCGTGGCCCCAGAGTGCACAGAGTCTTTCCCCTTCAGCCTTTGAAGTTTCAGGAAGGACTATACAGGCGTCTTTTTGCGCCCTCATTTGTGATTCCTCCCCTGCCGCTTCTCTTGCGCCGTCTTATAAAGGAGCTGTGTCCCCTGGGTCTCAGAGCCCGCCCTTTCAGCGGCTGTAACCCCAGTCCCCAGGGAGAAGAGAAGCTGCAGCAAAGAGGTTCCAGTGCAGCAGCGTGTCTTTAGTGTCCCCTCTCGCATTCCCTTGTAACGAGTGATACAGACACTTGTGTTCGGGCCTCTGAATTAAACGCCATCATCTTCTGGCATAGACTTGAATGTCAGCTTTGGTCAAATCGCACAGCTTCGGGGGAACTGATGCAAGTCTCATAATGCAAGGATTCTTTTATAGATACCCACAAGGCATGCTAGCATTGAATACATTAGATCTAAATCATGCTCTCATTCAGGTAAAATGTAAGGTACAGTAACCCAGATGATGAGGCCAGAATTTACTTTTTTCATACTGGAGAAACAATGATTATGTAAAATATGTCTAAAATAATAAAATTGAAATGGTGGGGGGGGGGGGGGGGTTCTGTAACCAC
>JAODJW010000026.1:11833718-11847896 GCA_026777045.1 Hyperopisus bebe
CGCCCCTTTCTTTTACAATGCCCTGCTTGCTATTAAACTTTTGTGGTGTTTGGAATCCATTAGGAGCAATATCCCTCTCTTCAAAACATTCTGTCTGCCTTTTTTGTGGGGGGAGGGAGCTGGAACGAGTGGTGGGGGGGGGGTTCATTTCTATTAAATGCAGACATAGAGGGTTTAGTGTGGATGGCTTAACTCAGACATAAAACTGACGCCAGCAGGAAGTACACAGAAAGGACAAATCTGCGCCAAAATGGCCGACCATTCTGTGACCATTCTGTTACAATATAACACTACAAAAACCATTTAAAACTCTGCATTAATTCCACTTATCTATGTCTTTCCATGAGTTTTTATTAAGTAAATGTCCCCAATAAATTAGGACTAATGTGATTTAATGTTTGATTTAGTTGGGTCGGCGAGGATAGAAGTAAAAACCAGGATGTAGGACAGATGAAAGAGTTGAAGATTAGCCCAAGCCAGTTAAGTGTCAATAGTTGGATGGGCAGGTAAAATAACTGAAGATTATCCTTAATCAAAGTCAGGTGCCAGCATTATTTGGATTTAGTTTGGTGGTTGATATGGCAGATTGCTCTAGCCGTGTATCTGCTGTGATTTGCAGGTTAACGTGCTTCAGAAAAGTTGGGTGACAGTCACACTAAGTAGGAAGGGGAAGAGGCAAAATGGTGGAATATTAGGGGTATGAAATTCTAGGCACAAGGGCAAGTGTTTCAAGGAGGGTGCCAGATGACATACACGCCTTGGCAATGAAGGCTGGAATGAACGCCACTCTCACGCATGCTTACTTCAGACGCTGTCTTCATGTCTTCCATGTTCAGACACAAAATCGGGATTTTATGGCCCCTTGGGGATTTTTCCATGACTTTTGCGAATCTGCTTTTGCTATACAGCAGGCCTTATATGTTTTCTGGCAAGACTTCACTGCTCAGCTGTCTCTATCAGGAGGATTCACATACCGCAACAGCCAAACATCTCAGAGCTTAAAGTATCTTGTAACTTAAAACTCAGTCTAAAGGTGTAGATTTTGCATTGAGAAAAACCTCATTCTCACGTCTTACTTACTACCTCTCACATTATGTTCTTCAGAGATGACTAATGTGTCCTTCCCATAACAATAATATTAAACCCATTAACTCTCTCTGTATATACATGCATACGCTTGTAATTTTTTAAAGCCTACCTCTAATTTTCTGTCACTTACAATTTCTATTTAATTTACAGATATAGTGTTAGTGTATTAATGAAGCTAAATTTGCATCATCATATGCATTCCACTGGCAAGCACGTTTTTTTTTGGGGGGGGGGGGGGGGGGGGGAAAAGTGAATGTAGCTCTGTGAGGTTCAAGGAGATGATATATGCACAGATAATTGTCTCAGATGTAAGCATACAGTATGGTTTTCCCATCAAGTTCCTACCATAAACAACTTATAGAGTTATACAAATGAGGTACATAACTTAGGGCTGCACAAGCTACATGATACACATGCACCCAAGATCTTATCTTATGTATGGATTAAGAAAGTGCGTGGAAAGCTGCAGACAGAAAGCACTTGAGTGTAGCATTTACTGTTCTGTTGTGTGTGACAGTCAGACAGAACCACAAGAAACACAAGAATGTAGCGGGAAAATCCGGCAGATTGCCATCAAAAGAGAAGCATTTGGTTACAGAGACAAGATGTGAATAAACATTGTGTGAGGAAATAACTTTACAGTTGAACAATGGTCTTTCCTGGTTGACAATAAAGGCACTTCCCTGTGTATCACCTCATATCCCATCTGAGGCCCTTCTTTGTGCAGTGACCTGCTCACCAGATAGACAGCCTTCGCTTGCTCCTCAAGAGTTCAATACTCATCACTCACATGCCTTCAGTCTTTCTATGTTGGACTCAGACACTTTGCACAAATTAAGTGCCTTGCAGCTCTCGGTTACCCTAGCAGAACACTTTGCCAGTCCTCAAATGGCCTGGAACGCACAATGCCTCCAGGGTCAAAGGTCAACTTGGCAATCAGACACACAAAGTGCTTCAGTGAGAGTCCTGCAGATTTTAATGTCCCCTTTCAGTTAGCCACTGATTCACACCTGAGAGAAGAGACGTACCATCTAACAAAGAGCCAGAAATTAGCAAACCTCACAGCTCTTGTGCTACTCTCCAGCAGAGTGGACAAGAAAAAAGTATCACATGCACTGTTAACAGACAAGTGATTTTAAGAACCACCTATGCTTTGTCGAAATATCAACATTTTCAACATGGACTGATTCAATGAAAACCTAGTTTCAAATATAACCAAAAACTCATCATCAGTGCCAATGAACACTGACCAGAGATTTTTCACACTTTGTTTTACTTTTTCTGACTCTGATTCATAGAGAACTGAAAAGGCACTTGTGAGTAATTATTGCACAGACCAGTGAAATGGTTTTCGAGCAATTCAGGGCCAGATGTGTGAGGAATGTGCTGGCAGCTGTAGCGCAGAGGTGGGAGTTAAGACCAGTCGAATTACACCGCCTGCAGATAGTTAAGGAGCTGTCAAACCTTGAGCGGTCTACTGCGCATTTCACATTATTTATATAACCCCACAAACCCCTCCTGCTTCCATGCCACAGCATTACTTTAAAAAAAACTGGGTGTCACTAATAATGTTTGCAGTGCAAAGTAAGGCTAAGGCCTGTTTAAGCTTGCAGTGACAATGCATAAGAAATTAACGATAAATCGTCTCATTTATCTCTCATTTATTTCCCTTTCCGAAAACTGAGAAGCCGAATACTGAGAAGCAACACAATCCAAACCAAGGCGGTAGATTTAGGCACATGGACGATTTGGGACTAATTTGGTCCCTACCAATATTGAAATCAAACCCATGCCCTTGATACAAAATCAGTTCATCCTACAAACAAAATCCATTCATCCATCTTCTAACTCATCCTGGTTAGAGTAGCGAGGTTTAAGAATGTTTAGCAAATGCTACATTTAATGTATGGAAACGTTCAAAGAGTTCCAAAAACAGGATCCTATTACTACAACTTCTACTATAATCAAGAATAATAATAATAAAGAAAATGATGAAAGAGCACAATAGAGCAGCGGGCCCAAAGCTAGGCACTGTATGCATACACAACATTTATAAAATAATATTTTTGCTTTAAAATATTCTTCAACATTAATTATGTTATAAGGGTGTTCAGGTGATAATATTATTGTGCTCACATTCACTGAACCTTTGCTAAAATGTAAAACGTGGAAATAACTTTCCACTAACTTTACAGCCAGACTGTTCTCTGCCATCCTTGATAAGACCTTCAAATAACGTTAGCTGCAGTTCTGGAAACGTTCCCTGTTAGCTGGAGTGTAAACAAAATGGCTCCTTCAAAAAGTTTATCACGAGATTCAAAGATATTCATGTTACACCCCGAACAGAAAACTGTGACTACCAAAGTGCTGTAATGTACTAGAGTAGGAACAGATAGAACCAACCTAGAATACACCATGCAATACTTTTATATTTCATCCAAAGCTGGGGATAAACGCGACTAACCGACTCCCCAGGACTGTTTTTGTGCCTGACTTAGTAGAAGCAAAGACAAATCTTCTCTTTCAGCCTGAGTGCAACTGATCTCTAGAGATAAAGAAGACAGTAGACCCACGAGAACCAACGAAGAGAGAAAGTCTGAGTCTTTTTCCCGTCCCCCCACACTGCCAGGTTGTCTTTGCCTAACCACAGAGGAACAGAATGGGCAGCGTTAAATCAGCTGCTTATTTTAATATTAGCAAAAAGACCCCTCCCACATTCCCGAATGCGAGCCCCTCCTCACCAGCTTCAAAACCCAATTAGTCTTTCGAAATGCACTGTCTGTGCTGCCAGATCCCTGCTTTTGGGAGTCTGGAGTTCAGCCGTTTTGTTTGTTCAGCTGTTAAAGGGCTGAGAGAGAAAAACCCGGGAGGCTGCGGAGAATTTCAGCCCCCTTACCAATGCATGAGAAGAGAGAAAGAAAGAGACAGAAAGAAAGAAAGAAAGAAAGAAAGAAAGAAAGAAAGAAAGAAAGAAAGAAAAAACGAGTTAGTGGGGGCAGTGGGTAGGATGAAGTGGAAGATGCAAGGAAAATCCCAGCCAAGACTCAGTGACAATCTCCTTGCACCTCTGAATATTCAGTCAGAGAAACAGGATTGTAGCACACAACTTGTTTTCATCAGGATGGATTTTTCCTTGATCACCTTAAGAGGAGAGGGCATAATCACTGCAGTATTTCGACTTTTACGTCGTTTATCAGCTGCATGTATGTGATAATGTGGGATTTAGGTGCAACAGGGCAAGCGGGAAGAACAGAGCATTCAGATTATTGCTCAAGAAGTAAATTAGCAATCACAGCTCTCACTGGAAATCTGCACTGTAAGCAATGTGCAATGTCTTGATTATAAAGAATTCTATATATACCATAATGCTATAACATGGATGGACTGTATACTATAAACAAACATGGATTCCCAACAAGACTAAAACCATGGTTTCTATTCATGCATATAGTTATTCATTCAGTTGTAGCTACACTGGTTTGATAAAGGATTTATGGAAATTCTCAATAACAAAGAGTTCTGAAAATCAGTTTTTAATCAGCTTCAATGGTGTAATTTCTATGAATCATAAACCACTGGCAGCGAAACTTGTTCTTGTTATTACGTGTAATTTTTTTGTACTATTTTTTCAACAATGCAATTATGTCCTGATCAAAGACACATATTGTATAACTTGTATTATATATAGGTCATAAGTGACCTTTGGGTTTACTGATTCAGAGAATAGTCCCAACATTATTACCCATCAACACTCAAACCACTCCGACAAACTGGGGCATTTCATATCATTGTTTTTCATCCAGTAAGCCATTACACAAGTTTGCATCAGCAACATTCACTTCCTCAAAACATTTCCTGAAAAAATGTGTCCAGCAATCAGAAAATATTCCCGTGATGTGAACCACACTGAGTACAAAAAAAACAAATTTGCTGAGTTAGCATAGTAGTATCACTAAATAAACACAAATCACTATGATTTCTGAGTTAACAAGCATTGCTACTAAAGTAAGCTCTCAAGTACATATGTTCATCTGACTAAATGTGGTGGGGGGGGGGGTGAGAAAAGTGGAAAATATGAGAGAAAAAGGGGGAGAGTTGTGTTGACAAAGAGCCAAATCGTTTATTACCCTTTATTTTCAGGTCTGAAATTTCAGCCTCACTGGGAGAGAAACTCGAACTGGGGTCCAGCTGTCTAAGGCCTGTCAGCCTTTTGCCCTTCTTACTGCGCTGCTTCTCCGTTCTCTACTCCACAGCGTGAAGATTGATTTGTAAGCACCTAAACAAAACATGCCAGAGGGAAATTTGTTTTTGGTGCCCTAAACACTGGGCATCTGTAACTCGGCCGCCCAGCGCCAGCTGTTGTACTCACTAAAACTTAAAATGAATTCCCCTCTTCGTTTCTGAGTTGAACTCACAAAGGCGACTGCATAAAATTTGTCACCATATCGAATCAGCTGGGAACGATGGAGGTACTCCGTGGTTCCGGTATTGGAACTGGAAGTTCCGGACTTAATCGTACAGAGAATCAAGGTTTGCTTGAGTCTTGGTCTGACTACTCCTGGAGCATACTCCACTTTTATTTGTCCAGGTTGAGTTTATATTATTTAGCTATTCCTGTAATCTGTTTCTTTGGCTTTGTCTCCTAGGGCCATTTTCCTGGTGCCCATGATCTTCATCTCCAACCCCTAAACTCTCGGAAAACTTTTGCTTGTCACTGGGGCCTTACCCATGTACCTGTACCTTTTAAGATACAGAAATGGATTCTGAGGAACATTCCAAAAGTACAAACAGCATTACTGTACCATCAATGTACATAAGTGATCCTCAGAGTCCATTTCTGTACCTTAAAAGGTGCAATTACCTACAGCTAAGGGTATATTTGGCAGACCCTTGAGGGTACAGCTCCAGTGACAAGAAAAGGTACAAATTTTTACCCTTTTTTCTGGGAGTATACCAGTCATCCTCACTTCCTGTACACTTCATTCTAGAGCTGTCCCAGCTTATTATTGGGTTTTGAAGCCGTAAAGCATGTTTACCAAACTCCTTGAGTACAGCTGTGATAAAAATGACCTATATACATACATTTTCTATGAGAGTTTGTGTACCGACACCCTGCCACCCCCCTCTCTTGCTGGGCCCCGAACACAAATAATCATTTTGTACTTTCAGTCCTTTAGTCATAAATGTTGGGGTTAATGGAAACACAGAAGTAAGACGCCGCACTGTACAGATAAGTGGGTGGCAAGAATACATTGAAATGAAAATTTAGTTGGAGAAAAAGCACTGAGAAAAAGAAACACATCTTCCAAGCCTCCGCCAATCACTCCTCAATTCGCCCGAGTTTTTCTCAGCCTTGTCATCGTATTTTCCTTCCCTTATTCCTTGTTAATGGACCCCGTGGTGAGACAACATGAAGTGGCAAATGTACACTCAAAGCTCGGAACTGAAAGGAGACTGAAGTCTCTGTTCGTGGATGAAATCCGTGCCCTCCAAAAGAAGCACAGAATCCAGAAAGAACCAGCACAATCTGAATGGAACTCCCCAATTCACTATAGGCCCTGTCTTACGGAACACAGAAAACAGGGCTTCTGATATTTAAAAATAATCCACTAAAAGGAGAAGCTTTGCAAAGGGGAAAAAAATCTCATCGAATAAAACCAGAAGGAGCAGACAAGAGATTGAGAACAGAAGGGAAAAGATGAAGAGAAACCAGGAGTAAGTGCTTGATGCCATTATTGGTAATATTTGCTAAATGTCTTAGCTTCCAGTAAAGCTAAAACTGAACAGAAGTGAGAGGCAGCACATGTACTTGTGTGATGTACTTTCTGAACATATGAATATCACGCACACGCCTGTTTCCTACACTTCAGCGGAAAAACCAAGGTAGTACATAACCAGTATGTGTCTCAAGACTTCCGCCACCAAATACAAGTCTCCTGTGACAGACCCCCGCAAAAAGAAACGGGACAGGGGTGGGGGCATTCACACTGCTAATATCTGTATAGTGACTCATCGTGACCCTATGCATTGTGCAAACGTGAAAAGTCTGAGAAAAGAGCAGAGAAGAGAGCGTTTACCTCTACACAATGTGTCCAGGAATATTTCCCCTGGCTTCCAGAAATGCTTCTTTAGGAGAACAGACTTTCTGGACAGAGAATGCCCACCTACACCAACTGAAACCTCAACACATCCTGTGTGATTCTAATGTGATTTTACTGCTGCTTCCCACACCCAGAGCAGCTTCAGTCACACGCCACCTGAGTCTTCTAAAAACAGTCATTTAATCTGTCAGTTAAAAATAGATATAGAATAGCTATAACATTGTTCCACAACTGACTCTGTTAAGTCAGTATGAAATGTAAGTAATCTTGCTAGTACAAAATAAGTTAAAATGTAATAAATTTGTTAATATCCATCCATCCATCCATTTTGTGCACCTGCTTGTCCTATATAGGTTAATGGGATCCAAAGCCTTCCCCAGAAGCTATTGGCACAAGGATGGGAATATCCCAGTATGGGGCACCAGTCAATCACAGGATTTGTTAACATGTGTGACTATAAAAGTTGTAGAAAAATAATGTGTGATTTCTAACTAATGTGGAAAGGGAACAAACAGGCCGACTGGAAATCCGAAGCTAAGACCCACCTCAAAAAAACAGCAGAGGTCCTGCCTAGGGCCCCTAACACACCTACCTGCTACCTGCTTAGCCCTGTCACCCCACACTGCCACCCTCACTGCAAATCACTGGAGGAAAAAAGTCCCTCTCATCAGATTCCCTATAAGTCAAAGGGAACCTTAACTGGTTCTAATACACAGAGAGTAAAATGATAAAAGGTTCAAATTTATAGCTAATTAGACTTCCTCAGGTTCAAATATCTATTACAGCTTTTTCCATTTAGCCACTGAGTAAGAAATTTGATGATCTCTCTGGTAAAGCCATCATCCAGTTATACAGACAGGAAAAATTCCTCTCAGCAGGTGGCTTTGAACCATCATATTCTCTTTCTGGTTACAACAAGGGATTCCCTTTCATCCTCCTCTCCTCATCTCCCTTTCACTCCTTGCCTGTCTCTCTTTCCCTCTCCAGGGATCATTCGTCTGAGCCCCCCGATCTCCAGCCCACTCCCACCCCCAGGGCCATCATAAAAAACTGCAGAAAGCAGAGTGTGCAAAGCAGCTGCCGGGACAATGAGAGGCGGAGCCAAGAGGCAAAAACACCAAAACAAGTCGCTGGTCGTTATAAGAAGCAGACATTGTGACAGAGTGAGGAAGTGCTCTTCCTGACTGAGGGAGCTGTCACACGGACGCAGTGTGCTGGTGTCCTGTTGCATTGTGAGGTTGAATTCAGGAGTCTGATTCAATGCTGAATAGCCTCTCCTTGTGTCACACTGCATGAAATAAGGACCCAGAGAAATGAAGACAATGAGCTGCTCCTTGCCTGGTTTATAATGGTCCCACATGTTACGCTGATGGTTAGGCTGCTATTTCAGGATGCTATTTCCTTAAAGATACAGCTCTCAAAAGGCTCAAGTTCTCGCAAGGCTATTGACAATATCTAGGGTATTTAAGCACAGACGGCAAGAAAAACTAGTCTCGCTTTACGGACAAAAAAAACACAAAACTTAGTGTGTATTCAATTAAGGTCATTGAGGTCATTTAAAACATATAATTTAGATATCTGGCAATATATATGAATACGCAACAGAAATCTTCACCATCAAAAGCCCCAATTAGATCAAATACTCAAAAAAATATAAACAAGACCATATCGTGAATGATTCTCAGCTGTACATGTGAGACAGATTCTGTGCCAATCTACATCACTGAAATCCAAATAATGCTGACATGTTATCACCAAATATTAGGATTTCAGCACTTAAAGGTAAGAGGAATGGCTTTTTTTGAAAGGTCTTTGATAGATTCCAATAACTTCTGAAAGATAGCGTTACAGAAGTATGTTTTTTTTTTTTTTGGTGTTGGGGGGGGGGTTCTATGCTATTCCGGTACAATCAGGGGTGGGATGGGGATGTGGGGATAGGACAACAGCGGGGGCGAGGGTGGGGGGGTGCAGCAGATGTTTCAGCTTTGGATTTTGGCTGGAAAGGGCAATTATGAGTGACCTTAATGATGCTGGCAGACGCCCATAAACTTGGTTCAGTGAAAGAGTTTCTCATTAGTTGACTAGTCTAAAAACACCCCCCCCCCCTTCCTCCCCACGTCTACGAGCCAGAAACTGTTGCAGTAAGCAGGGAACCAGGTGGCTACGAGTTCAAATCCTGGATTTTATGTACTAGTTGCCTGTGAGGAGCCTATTAGCAGAATGTATGGAACCGGTCCTGGTCCAATGCTGCATTTGAAAAAAAAAAAGGGTCCTTCATGTGGGGCCGGTGGGCAGTAAAACGCCCCGACTCGGTCCAAACGCACCGCGGTAATGATGCCTCTTTTCCATTTTGTAGCTCTGGACTTGGGGCTGGCAGGCCAGGTTTCAGGCTAGGGGAGAGGATTGGACTTCAGCACATTAAAAACATTGTTAAGAGCCCAATATAAAAACAAAAACCTGTAATTTATGTGTGCAATTATCCCACCTTTTTACATATTAACTTCACCATGTGCCATAAATCCCTGTAACAGCCACAGTACTGGGAGAAAGGCTAATGGTCTCCGGTGGACTTCCTGATAGGTCCAGGGCCGACGGCGGACAATTTGTGCGCAGGTTAACTGTGTCCGAGCCAGCCCTGCCCAGTGGTCCGTTCTCACGCACTTGGCAATGCCCGCTCTTGTCTTCTAGGCTAAGCCGCTGGCATGGGCAGCTCTTGGCACCACGGCCGCTATTGAGTTTTCATAAATCTAGGTCATCCCAGGCTTCCGACAGACGGGCACAGTGGAAACAGCATAAATGATAGGGTGAACAAAGTGCCGCTCAGCTAAAATGGAAGCAGAAGACCTCGCTGACATCCGTTCAGGATGGGCCTCCTGGAACCAGGAAACCAGCGCCATTTTGATAACCCTTTATCATTTCAACAGTATACCGACAAATATATAAAGGCCACCTGGGCAGAAATAAATTACATTTTTTGAACGTCAAAAGAATTTAAAAAAAAAGATGAAGACCTTGACTGAGAACAACCAAAATAGCTGAAATGGGACTTGCAGGCCTGATCGCAGGCCTGATCGCAGGTGTGATGCAGCGACTCACGGCTGCACGAAAATAAAGAAACGCAAAGGACAAAACCACACGGGAGGCCTGCATCTGTGCTTAAAAAAAAGAAACAAACAAGAAAAAGATGGCTACGAAACCCAAAGGTCCTGTTTAATTTCTGCATATTCATTCCATAATGAATATATTCAGAACCATTATTTTCTATAATAATACACAAAGGACACATCATTGTGTATATTCTCTCCAAACAATTCTGTTTCCAGATTATCGGATTCATCAGCCAGTTTCCACCATTTTGTCATATTTATATTGCAAAACAGTGTCAATTAGTTTTCCAAACCACTCTCAATAATCCTAAAATATTCCTAGGATATACATATATACCGCAATGCCGGTCCCAAGCCCAGATGAGATAGGAAATGGCTTCTCTGCCTTGTAAAAACCTATAGTTACTCTAACACCAACAAGAGTTCTTGACACCTCAAGCCTAGCAAGAGAGAGGTTATGAAGTCCTGTGGAGGCATGAGGACAAGGTACCCTCATGCCATCCAAAACAATCAGTCTTCCCAGCAGTGATTGGTTAACAGAAATCTTCACATATTTGCGACACAGAAACTTCCGTAAGGCAAGAGATGAAAATACATACAGAAAACAAAACTTCTGAGCGTAGTATTATTGTTGACATGAAGACTATAAACACAGATCTCCACCATAAACAAAGTATTTGAGCCTGATCATAAACTGACTAGGATTTGAAAGCCAACAGAAACGAAACTCTTCGACAGCTGTGCACAGATGGAGCCGCTTTAGTGGAGATTCAGACCCAGGCTGTGTGTGAACAAGTGGCTGCTGCTTAATCTACAGGAAGCGACGAGGAGCGGCAGGAAGGGAGTCAGAGGGACAGATTCTTCCCGGACGGATGCCCAAGACAACAGCTGAGAGACCACAGAACACAGTATACCTACAATGGGCACTGGTACATCGATCACCCTTTGAACCCCATTTAAATGATGTTGGAAGCTGGGTCTGAGGCTGGTTACCTGGAGAAGATGGATCTAGATGTGCAACTGAGACAAAATAAAGCCAAACTTTGTAGTCCCCAGGCTGCAGTCACTTGGCAGAGGACTAGCCACATTCTTTGCCGGCTTCCATTGCCCCCAAACATAGAAATTCCCCCCCGTCTGGCCCCCGATGTATGCATGAGCATGGGCCCTTATGTCAGCCAGATGTTGAAAGAATAGGAAAGATAAAAAAAAAAAAAAAAACGAAGAATGGCACCAAATGTCTCTCATATCCATTTCAAAATGGCATAACACACGCAATCATATTCAGAGGTTATTGGGATTCGTTCCCGGAATCTGAATGAAGGAACTTGACTAATTGAACTATAGTAAGTACTTGCATCCAAGATTCATGCAGGTGAGCTTCTCTGCCTAAAGAAGCTCCACCTGATTGCTCCCTTTTCCCTGCTCTGCGATGGCATCTGTATAATAAACCTGACCTCAGCCTGTGATCAAACTGTTCCATTCAAGGAAAGGGCACCTACAGTCTCCTAACACCTCAATGAGATCGTGGCTATTCTACAGCCCACACAATGGGCGGAATGGACAAGGCAGCGTCTGACATTTTCTAGGAAACAGAATAGTGTGGTATCACTACTGAAAGGAGAAACTCACGAGAAAAGGTAGGGGGAGCGAAAGACAGAGAAAAAGGAGGCAATGTTGCAGCAGAGGAGATATGAATCTGATCACACAAATGGAGCCGTGAATCGGATACACCTCATTGTCAAGCCCGATCCCCTCATCCCTGGACAGATGGGGAGAGAGGCAGCGCATAGAATGGCAAGAGCACAACTCAGGTATCTGTTGGACAGGAGGAGGGGAAATATACCTCTGCTTTTTCATTAGAGCATGTGGCTTTCGAGGTCTGTCACCTACATCAGCCTCCCTTCACTTGGGCACGAACACATGGCTGCATGAACAAGCTGCTCACTGGTTTTATGGTGTGTGTTTTTTTTTTTTTATCCCTGTCTCTTTCCTTTTTCCCAGTAGATATACCCAGATCTCTATCCTGCAGAGATAATTATTGACTAAAAGGATTAAGATCAACATTAATTGGCGTCGGCCACATGGGATATAGGGATCAGCTCCGCCAGATATCGCCCTGATTAGTTAGGTTAAGACCACATATGAAAAGGAAACACAGCAGCGGAGTTCAAACAGCCTGATCTTATCCAGATTTTCACACTGCAGAGCTTCAGTCCAGGCCTCCCTGAGCCATTAACTCACCTCATAAAGACACGCAGGAAGCTCACCAGTCACCACTGAGCTATGCTAAAGGTAGTGTAGAAACCTCACTCCCCCAAATTGTCATACTATGGGTAACAACCAGTTGGGGGGCAGCTGATCCTCAAAGCAATGCTATTTGCAGGCAGGCATTTTTCATCTCTTACATGCCAACACTCAGCTCCTCCGTATTGCAGTTTTGGGAACACAATAGCGCTGTGAGCACAGGTGCCCTGACTCTTTCTCTGGGCCTAACAAAGGAAAGGGCAGGCTGTCTGTGAGTGAAATAACACTGCGCAGCATAATGCAGTTTCGTTGCAGTATTCGTCTGCACCACAAGGCACACCTACGAATCCAGCACGATGAGCGCAGACAGGGTCGTTCAGGGGCACACCGACACGCAGAGGGACAGTCAGAGCTTCCCATTGCCCCTTGGGAAAATCTAGGCATGGGGGACTGTAAAGGCAGAGTCTGATGGATGTTTTCACTACATCAGACTCAACTTGAGTTGGTTTTAACCTTGGTATTAACAGCAGAAAAAACACCCTCTCCAGCGATATGACTCTAAAGCTGAGTCTAAAACTTATGAACATAACTTATGGCAGAGTGAAGACTTTGAATTTTAGCCGAAGGCAGGACTATTGTGGGGAAATCAAATAGATTATTTTATTTATGTAACTCATTGACGGTGATAGAGTTAGATGGTCATATGACTTACTGGCATGATTACCTCAACATGGGGTAATAGTAAAAAAAAGAAATGTAAAATTTAAATTTGAAACCTGCAGTTATGGGAAACCATCAGGCTGAGAAGCTGCATTTCATATTCAGATGGTACTACTAACCATAACATAAGGAGGGTCCAGACAGAGAGATGATTTGCTGTGGACTTTCCTGTATCCCTCCCAGCAAAGCGAAGTAGGACGTGATTTAGATAGGGCCGCAAACTACGTAAACGAGAGCAAAACAGATCATGAAGATAAAGGTGGTTAAAAAAAAGGGAAATAGAATTTAAAACGAGAATGAAAAAGCGAGGGATCGTGGCCAACTTCCAAACTGTACACCAAACTGACCAGCCCACGCGCGACACAAACAGCCGCCCTTCATCTTTGCCTGGTCTTCTGAAAAGAAAAGAAGAAAAAAAGCCAGCGTCACGTCGAGCGGGCGAAATAAATAAATAGATAAATAAACAAACAGTGCTGAGCTAAAGAAAAGTCTCCTGAAAGGAAGTAAAGCTCAAGCCAAGATAACAGCTGCCGCAGATCTCTCTCCTCCTCTCCTCCTCTCCTCCGTGCACGTTTGTTTGTTTCTGGGTCAAGAAGTGCCCAAAAGACACAAACACACACATGCACATGGGAAACAAGTTAATAAGTAAATAGGCTGTGATCCATATCTGATTTGGCATCGTTGCAGCATCTGATACAATAATACAGGGGGGGGACAAATCAGTGTTATCTTTTCATTCAAGACAGACAAGAAAAGACTAAAGAAACAGCACAAAGAGAAAAAGAAAGCCCCCTCCTTTCTGGCCTTTTCTCTCTTGCATACATCTCCCCTGCTTTCCTTGGTGCTCGGCTGCTCTCTAACTAGACGCACGGCCAGCGTTTATCTGGCTGGAGATGCAGCCAGATTAATGTCCGTCC
>JAODJW010000026.1:11847996-11859643 GCA_026777045.1 Hyperopisus bebe
GGGGGGGGGGGGGGATGGGGACCCCCTCTGTCAGAGAGCCTGTTACCCTTGGTGACCTAAGGACGATGGTTCCCTTCGATGCTGAATGAGCAAAATCCTAGATACGAGAAACAGGACTTGCTACTCGCCCGTGTGCGGAGATGAGTGTTTACCTGGAAAGACCTGAAAGTTTGTTAAACCCCTGGGTAATTGCCACGTGCTTCACAGGAAGCCAGATGCAGCTGCTATGGAATCGGGAGTAGAATTTATTTGCGCAAACAAGGTCAAGAATAACCCAATGGGCATGAAAACTTTACAAAGCGAATGTTTTAAAGTGGATGAATATAAGATATCAGTTGGTCCCTTTAGGCTTAAATCTAGTGCTAATGCTAAAGCTAATGCAGCAAATTAGTAGTCAGAGCACAGCCGGACTGGGTACAGGGCTGCTTATGCCAGGATTCTGGCTTCCCCTGACCGAGCATGACAACTATCACAAATAAAACTTTATTTAAAAAAAAAAAAACAAGACACGCATCACACTATTGCTTGAGAATAGATGCTGTCCGCTTGACTCAGCTGCACGGTACAAAAACCTGCCAGGATTTCAACATAAACAGCCAGTCACACGTGGCTTAGTGATCGGGGAAGGGCTGGATCGGGCTGCTTTTAGCGCCAAATGGAAATCCTTCCCTTAATGTATAAACAACAGATGCTGCATTGTCTTGGTCATGCTGTTCAGCAAGAAATAAAAATATATGTTCTTTATTTCTTTATCGGTGTAATTTTTTAGATCTGGCAAGTCCAAGACCACAGCAAATATACTGCAGCCGGTGCAGCTCACTTGTCAGAATGCGTCTTGCAGCAGTGCGCATTTTACGATCTGGGGGTGGGCAGTGTGTGCAAAGCGCCTTCTGAGCACATGTAGTCAAACACAGACGTGTTCTGCCCAAACCACAAAGTGCACTGAAATGACACAACTCTGACAGAAAAATGAATCATTAGACCAGACATGATTTCAGATCCTGAAATGCATTGGTGTTTTTTTTAATGAACATACATAGATAAATAAATAAATAAATTCCAGAAGACTGTACTTTCTCATGTTCTACTCCAATACCTCAGCAGGCTCTGCTTGCTGGCTGTGCAGCTCACTGGAGGGTATTCTGAACTCACAATATCTGAAAGTGATTTTATATCTTTCCGTGAATTCACCCCCATCTTGAATTGCTGCCTGTGAAACAAGTCATTGATCGTGCACATAGCTGTACAGCCAAAAGCACTGCAATGATGGTCATTATGGATTACGCTACACAAAAATACCTCCATCAGCATTCCTGCATCGTCAGTTTCAAGTTTGTCGTTTTTCCTGCATGGGAAGCAGACGTGATGAAAATGCTGTGTTGGATCATGGACCATGGAGATATTGCCTCCATGCCTCTGGGAACTCTTCTCCTGCCCCCTGGTGGCATAATGAACAGACCAACCTCACACAGGCACAGGAATAACACACCAAGATAACTTAACAATCCAAAAAAGAGCTTATAAAAGCCATGAGAGGTCATGTATAGAATCATGCACGCTATTCCTTTGTAAAAACTACACTTCCTACACCAAGATTCGGCCCTCACCCAAAGGGTTTAGGAAAGGTAGCACATACTGTAAACAAACAAACTGTTTTTAATTCAACTTGGTTTCAGATGTGGGCTAAATATAATGTGACCAGATAGTGCACGTCAGAGAGGACACTTTGAGGTTTTACAAACTACTATAAAACTGAAAGGCTCCAGTGCTCGGCTGAATAGTTCAGCTCTTCTTGTGATTTGACTTGCTTATGATCTTGATTGAAAGATTCGCCCAGCTGTTTCGCATTAGCATTACTGACACGTGCATGATCATAATAACCAATGAGAAAAGAGACTGACCATTCAGCATGGAGCAAGAACTCAGCGCTCATAAGCGAATGAGCTATAGCAATCTCTTCTTTGATGGGTGTCAATGTCCCTCAAAGCCTACAAAAGTATGTCCTGATGTTTCATCGGGCTATAGAAGGGTTTGTAGGAATATGCCTGCGGCTTATGGCCAATCACAGGAGCCATATTAATACACCCTCATACGCTATGGGAAAATTCAGGCACACCGTAGTCTAACCACATGTAGTCAGATGATGGCAGGAAACCAGGGCACCCGGCAAAAACGTATGCGAGAACCTGAGAGAGAACCTGAGAGAGAACCTGAAGCCTCAACGCAGAGATGGGATTTGCGTACCCAACCAAGAAGGTCTATAGTGTTCCCCACTAAGCCAGTTCACAGCCTGACGTCAGGGTCAAACTCCATTATTAAACCCTTCAGCCTGTTCTTCCTGCTGGGTCTGGGTCTACAGAGATGTGGGGGCTGCCAGCTCTGACCCTGTGACTGAGGTGCGACCCATCGCCTGTCAGAAGCCGGACGCCTGTATGGCAGCCCTGTGAGTCTGGGGGGCATTTCGGGACAGTTAGCTGTAAAGTTATGTAAGCAGGTGAGTCATATGGGGCGAGGCCAGCCACTGCTGCCTGCCCCAAGATTTCTTTGAACTTAGCAGCACTGTAAAGGCTTTTCTCCCCTATTCGTGTGCCTTTATTAGGCCCAGCTGCCGTCAGGATATAATACAGGCATTGACTAAGTAGCGGCCTACTACCCAGGAAGTAGCCAGATTTGTATACAGTTTCTGGAGTGAGGCTTGTTTAAAAGGTTTAAAGGCACCAATTAAGAAGAAGTGTGAGAGGGGAAATTCGTACATGTGGGGTTTTAAAACATTTAAACAGGAAGCAGTGCTCTGTACGTTGATAGGGGGAAAAGGGGCTTTTTGCATTGCTAAGGATATTATTGACACAGACGGTGGAAAACTAATAGCAATTCAAATTTATGAACCTAATAGTTCCTCAAGAGTCTGTGCCAAGGGTCTGTGTCTATCAAAGAGCACGGCATACTTCCATTCCTGATAAGTCTGAGACGTGATGGATATCTCTAGCTGTACAATTACCAACAGTCAGCAGGAATGAGGAAATCTCAACGTTTGGTGTTGCTAAACGTGAAACATGTGAATAAACTGATGACATTGCAGTAATTGTGTATTGAAAATATACGTGATTCACCATGGGCACTGAGTCGACTCAGAAATGACCAAATAGGTGCAGCAGACACAGAAAAGAGATTGCAGCAGTCACATTGTCACCTGTAAAAGCACCATGCGTAATCAAATAATAGCTCCTCTGTGGCCAAATAGCTGAACTTTGTATTTACAAACGTAAGACTGAGTCACACAGCACATGGCTTACGCCCACAAAGAACACTGACCTGTTTACCCTTTCCTCCTTTGTTCAGTTTGCCACTACCTCTCTGTACTTAAGAACAGAACACCAAAGACATTAGCAATGCTTTGAGTCAGAGGTATTGCTTCAAGTTGTTTCCAGAATAAAACAGCATGCTATTCACTCCGTAGGAATGACAAGGCTCCAGAAATGGCCATGTGGAGTAGGTATATGACTGCAAGAAAGGGAGAGTCATGCCAGTACTGTCTCGACCAATCACAAGAGCCACTTTATTCATTGCATTGGCAACTTCAGGCGACATCCTCTTGACGTGTGGGAAGTAATTCTTTACTGAGTTTAATAGGTAGCTGGAGTCAACATGTTCACTGTCTTCTTAACCCGTCTCCTGTTGAATCATCATCCTCCTATCAAATCTTCATCCTCAGACTATTGGAGTGCTGAACAGTCTGGCTTCTCTTAGCCTAAGACTGGGTCTGTTTAAAAGACTAATACCATGGGACTCACACTGAATCTAAATCTGTTTATTCATTGCACGTTCTATTTCTATGCCAAGGTTCCATACCAAATTTGCAAAATTCCTCCCCACCACTGCTAATCCGCTAACTGCTAATTAGCGAAGCTAACTTTTTCATTAGCAGATGTTTCTGCTAACTTTGAAAATCATTAATGGACCAATTAGCTTCTGTTAAATTTAGTTCCACTGTCATTTTGCATTTAACAAGTAAAAAGAATAAAGTTTAACAGTCAAAAATGTTTGTAAACCGTACGTATCTTCAACAGCCTATCTGGCACGCTGTTGGCTGACTATGTGTAAACACAAGAAGTGATTAGGTAATGACTTGTCGGATTTAAGATAGTATGGGCTAAATTTAAGTGAACGAAGATCAAGTCCATTTAAACTGGGGTACCCTGAGCTAAGAGAAGAACGGGTGCCTGTACAATGAAGAAGGATTTCTTGCTTAGACAGATAACTTTAAGGTACCATAGTTTAAAGGGATTTTATCTTTGTTCACTTACATTTAGCCCAGACTACTATAAATCCGACAAGTTATCCAGCTGAGCCAGAAAACCAGCTTACTGATACAGGCCTCAGGTTGTTTTTTTCAGGTTCTGAGTGACAGAGTTATAGACCAATAAAGAGCTGAGACCCTCCTTCCAAGTTCCAGGTAAATGGCACCATGTTTGTAGTCCCCAAGTGGTTCCACTGAGGGTAAAATGTCAGCATGGGCCAGCTGCAAAATAGGGCTTCTCCAACAAGAAAGCTTATATCTTGCGAGCAAAATATCATATAAAGAAAACTTCAATGCAGATTTATTCCCAAAACTTTACAGAATCCAACAAAACCCAATTGGGTGAATCCTAAATTTCCCCTGGATCGCACTCTAGTGTAAAACTGGGTTTTTAGCTCTCTAGGTTTGTTTTTAAGGGTTTCAGAGCCAAAAAACAAACCGAAGTCAATTCATATAATAAAAGTTAGCGGTTAGTGGTTATCGTTAGCTTCCGCTAAAAGTTTTAGTGGTTTATCAGTTTAGCATTATCAAATTAAAACTAGTTAGTGGATCAAAGGTTATTGAAGCTAACTTTTTGGTTAGCTGTGCCCACCATTGCTGCCCACCAATCAGATGGTTTAACTGTATCTGTTTGTCTGTGTCTTAATATCCATGTTGTAAATACTTTTTGAAATATAGGGGGTCTAGGGGGTCTCATTATTAATTGGATAATAGTTGTGAATGTTTATGTGTAGACATTCAGGACCACTTAGCTGACACTGATTCACCTAACTTACCCCTGTTCCCCAGTATACATGGATTTGCACATAACTGAACAAAACACAGGGCTGGGATTTGATTCACTGCCAAGGCGGATGATTCTTGTCGGATGAAGATTTAACGTCATTCAGAGTTTCAGTCTGACTCAGTTAAAGTGACAAAAGATTACAAGATTAGGAATTTTGGTACTTAGTTGCCTTGCAGACGATTTTATTCCTGTGCCTTACGTAGTTGACAATTAGAAGCTTATCCTTTCACCAGTTTATACAGCTGGATATGTGCTGAATTAGTCAGGTATCTCACCCAAGCCAATATTTGCCCCTAATCAGCAAACATTTTGTCTCTGCATTCTCATCATTCACCTTCCTACCATGATTCATGTGATTTTGGAAATTTGAAATTTTTCATAACCGTCATATGTGGTCATCTGATTATACCCACAATTCGTTGTGGGTATAATGATTGTATATGTATCAGGTCTTGTGTCCAGATAGTAATTAAAGGAAAACCTTTAACAGAAAACCTAACAGTGTATCACTAGACCTAGGTAGTCTTGAACATATGAAGGGAAATCAAGCAAATGTGGCCAGATCAACTATCAAACCAGTTAAGGGTGCAAATACCTACCAGTTGTAATTTTGTAATTTAAAATAATTCAATCTATCTATCTATCTATCTATCTATCTATCTATCTATCTATCTATCTATCTATCTATCTGTCTGTCTGTCTGTTTGTCTGCCTGTCTGTGAGTAGGTGTGTTCGATTAAGTCTGTGCATCGCATCAACATAGATAGATAATTCAGGTCCACTAAGTAAAAATTCAAGCCAAGATTTAGTTTCAACCAACCACTTAAATACTCTGTGACTGTGACTCTTTAGACTCAACCGGTTGGTTGAAACAAAATCTTCATGGACTGGAATAATCCAGCTCTGCACATCATTAAGGGTTGAAGGAATGATATTTGATTAAGCCATTTCCAGTAAAACCAGTTCTCAGAATGCCACCTTACCAGTCCAAGCTTCAGATGTTCCAGAAAATGGTCACCGTGACTATTAGAGTATTAGGATAGACAGTCAGACTATCTGAAGCTGCCTTAATTTCCAGCAATGTGCCCTGATTTTGCTGTGGAGAACAGTAGTTGACAGCAGCCTGCGGCCCAGCTGACAGACTTCCCCACTGGGCACAGCTGCAGTGTTGCCATTGGCCTCTCAGGACTGATTATAGGCCATCGCAACTCTGTAGTCGCAGTCACATTTTTTACTCCTAAAAAAAGGCATACATAACCACTGGCATTCTTTGAAAATAAAATTCGTAAAACACATCTTTCTCAATAAGACGTGCTTTCACCAGGAGAATATGTCATAATGGCAGTGGCCAAGAATCAAAGCCTGGATAACGGTCACCATATGCATAACGTCTTTGCATCAATGGTGTGTTGCTTGTTAAGGCCCTATTTCTGACAAAAGATTACAATTTCATTAAAGATTAAGTCAATAACAGGCTTTAAAAAGGCACTGCACCATATCTCCACGTAAGCTGACCTTTCTGAGCATGCAGAACAGAAGCAAGTCCTAGATGCACACAGGGTCAACAAAGAAGTAGGGAAAAATCAATTTAATGGTTAATTCGCATGCACATTGTCTTTGTGTGAAATTTATGGTTGAAATATTAAACCATCTTAAGATAAAATAAGTGTGTAAAAACTAAAATAATAACATTTAAAAGAATCTATACAGTTCAGGTATTTAACCTGAACAATTATTGTTTTAATATAATAATAGTTTTCCTATAACGTGCCTAAATGTGATCCCCGTTCCTCACCTAATGTCTTCTGAGGTTCTCTACCTTCTGGTGCCTTAGACTGATAACTAGTAACACTGCAAGCTTATAGATAAGCACCATATTGTGTGCACTAATGATGGGGCAGGTCAATATGTGCCGACTGAATCAATCACGGGGGCAGGAGGGCAAACAAAAGCCGCTGAAGTAAAAGGCTAGCTCTGAAAGAGTATGCTCTGAGTTACATCACAAAACCTATGAGCATCATTCCTGCTTGTAAGGTAACTGAGCATTAGCCAATAGAAATGCAGAAGAAAAAGCTTCACAATGGAGGGCAAACATGACATGGGGAAGGACTAAATCTATGAGGATTAGCTGTGTGAGCCCTTTCTTTGCACATGGTTGGCAAAAGAAGTTAACAGCAGGAGCTAACAGGTTCTACAACTTTCTGCATGTCATTACCCAGAAGACACCTGGGCTGACCCAATTTCTGAAGGCAAATCCACCTTTTCAGACTTTGCTCATAACTGCTTATCATTAATAAGATAATGGAATCAGTCACAAGTGCCATAAGCATGACTGGACTCTTTCCAAGCAGCACCAAGTCCTACTTTCTACAGTTCAGGAGAGGGAAAAAAAACCCTCACACATCTCTCGTTAAAGAACGCCTGGTTCTCACAGAGTTCCAGCCCAATCACCTGTGAGTAATCACTCATCCAGTCTCCACCCACAACTTCTCAGACTATTTTTAAACCTTAGCCTTAGCGTGCAAAGCTCCAGCAAAGCCTATTTTCTTAATGACAAGGGGGTTGGGGGGGGCTGTTTTTAAAAGCAGACATGATGTAAAATAACTTTACTGCTAAAATCTGAGCCGTGGAAGGAAAAAGAAATTCCCTAAGGAGGTGTAACTGAAACAGGGCCACTACACAAACCCAACTGAGCCCTACTCCAAGATCAACACTCGAGTTTGCACATGAGATTCTCAAAGTCATACATAGGGCTTTGTCATCTGACCTTTTTATAGAAACCAAAACAAGCCGTGCTTCAGCATTCCCTTACTCCCATTCTTTAATGGCTTACAGTGTGAGATGTAACCACTTCCCACATGTGCTGTTTAGCCCTGGGCCCGACGGAGACGGCTGCACTGGAGCTCCGAAAGAGCTTGCGCCAGGTCCAAATACTGTCGAAAAACAAACAGGGAGAGAGGGCTGCAATGCTGTCAAACCAGAATATTTCCCTCCAGAAGTGAAGACATGAGATGATAAAAACAACCACACAGCTTTGCAATCACATTTACATTTTTTTAAGACTATGACATTAGAGGTAGCCTTTTACACAGAGTGCTGGTTAATTTCTTTATGATATAATATGAGTACCTTTATTGGCATTATGTAACCTTTTATCACCCTTGCAAATCATTAATTGCTAAGTGTATATTTTAATATCATAACATTCAGGATGCTTATATAAATAAGTGTGTCACAAAATCTTAATACTGCCTGAGAATTTAAAAATTTCCTATAAAACATTATTTCCGAGCTGTAAATGTCAAATCGTATGAAAACTGTTATTTAGTCACATTCAAAATGTAAAGTCAGCCCTTTCTCTCATTTTGTTCCTACAGGAAATTATGGTCACTTTCTTTGGGGACCAAGAAGGGAAATGGACTTCTTTCCATCAATGACAAGTACGTTTCTGACAATGGCTCCCTTAACAGTTGAGAAATCAAAGGATTTCTGGCATTTCGTTAACTCACGTGGCTGTATTTAACCACACCTGCGCAAACAAGGTTACACTATTGACTCACATCATCCCACTATATCCCAACAACAGCTCCATTGTGCTGACTTTGTGTCCCAAATGCACACCTCTGAGTGGTCATGCAGTAGTTGAAATTAGCAGCACTGTGAAAAATGTACAGACTGAATGGTTACAATAGTCATGAACCCTGACAGTGACTCAAGACAGCAGCCCAAAAACACAGGTACGCTTGTCATGAAAGCTTGTTTGACCAAAAAACAATAGCCTGAAAAAACCTGTAAGCCCTCCCATAAATAACCTGACAGAATCACACAGTGCAGCTGAGATTCACAGGAATAATATCGCAAGTCACACACTGATATGGGCTCATTCAAAGTTTGACCATTCCATCTGAAAACAATCTTCTCCATGCACCCCTGACATAGGGGGGGAAAAGCCTTTATTTTACAGCCTCGTAAATTCTAACTTATTCAAGAGAAGGCTTTCTGACCCCCTAAAAAAAATCTTTTTTAATGTATATCTTCCATAGGCACTCTCATTGCAGCAACCCATTGCAAAACCCAAGAATGAAAAGTAAAACGTATCTTTCCAGCAAATTCATTTAGCTAACATATGGTTGCTGAAAGCAGATATGAAGCTCGATTAAACCTGAGATCCCACTGCATGTGGCTGCTGCCGTCTGCTTTGTCTTCAGAACACTCTGTGAGGTTGATGAGGGATGAGATGATCATTTTGAGTTAAGGTTTAAAGTGCGAGTTTAAAGCAGGAAAGTGACAAACAGTCTTACACCTCCGCAGATGGGGGAATCTCGATTTGAGGTAGCAGCAAAACCTCAAAAGCTAGATCAAGCACTGATGTTAGTGCAGCTAACCCTGAAATATGACTGATGATAGGGTACGACACCCCCCCCTCACATTTCACACCATGCACACTGTGTTTGACTGCACTGGAACACCCCAGCCTCCTCCTCAGGACACACACTCTTCACTCTTTCTCTACCACTCCTATAGGTCACACCCGCACACCAACACTCGCCTCTGCCTGAAGATGGTGTGCTGATTTCCTTGTTTTAAACACATCCTTGCTCTTTGATCTCTCTTCCTTTTTACTGCTTGTACTTAATTGCGCTGAGTTGCACCAAGCTTTTCTAAGAAAGGTCAGTGTACACCTACACTGTCAGAAAAACGAGTATCGATTTGTACCTTTGCTTGCTCTGAGGCGCAGTGTAGGTTTTGCCAGCTGTACCCTAGCTGTAGGTAAATGTACATTTTAGTCTAATTTAAGGTACAGAAATGGACTCTGAGGAACATCCCCAAGTTACAAACAACATTAATGTATCCCCAATGGTAGACAAGTGTTCCTCAGAGTCCATTTCTGTACCTTAAAATGTACATTTACCTACAGCTAGGGTACAATTAGCAGAACATACAGCCCCTGTGACAATCACAGGTACAAACCGGTGCTCTTTTTTTCTAACAGTGTAAAGACTGACTAATATTTAACAGGATAGCCACTTTAATATTAAAATCGACAATTACAAAGACATGTTGCATTCCTACACCGAAATGAACTTGGCTGAGATGCAAAGTCAGATTCAGTCAGATCCTACTCAGCTACACATAGCTGGTTAAGGCATTAGCACAGTATTGGAGCCACGGCGATGGAGGCTATGCCTAACAACGGAGGGCCAGGAAATGTCAAAGCAAGAAAAAATACAGTTTCTGCATCACTAACATCTGTGCTCTTCATCCGAAGGTGAAAAAATGCAGCCAGTCGCTTCCCCTCCAATACATTCAGTCGTCAGCATCCGCCGCTTTTGGTTAATCTGTGAAGAGGATCTATGAAAGGTGTCAGAGATTAGACTCATTGATATAGGACACTGTGTTTACCAGAGGGGAGTGTTTTTCTCTGCCTTACGTGTGCCACATGTATAGACTTTCGCTCTGTGTTTCTTAGTGCAAAACCACGCAGAGATCCAGAACCCACTGAGTCTGGCGGTTAGAAACACAGAGCAGGCCGCCATGGTCAGGTGACGCCCCCTGCGGACCGGAGCCGCATCAGAATGACAGCTTTTCCCTGGAAGGGCTCCAGACATAACAGAATGTAATTATCATCTGTTTTTCCACTGAATGAATGAAGCAGAGGAACAGGCCGGAGGAAAATGTGGAGAAGCAGCTTCACACCCCAGCAGGACGTCCGCGGCCATCGCTTACATTTCCCTTGCTGTTTCTTGCCACTTATTCCTGAGGGAACTGAATAAACCTGAACATATTGTTCCAATACCTACTTTAGCTCCCTAGCATTTCTTGCGCCCTGACAGAAGGGGGCAGCACTGTGTCTGTCTTCTGGCAAAGTCGGCCATTATTTCAGGTACGAACAACAGGATGTCGTTATCATTACAATGTGTCATGGACATTCAACTGTGTGCACTATTTATGAAATAAAGGAAGAAAGGAGGCGGGCTCAATTTTCTGTGAATAAGAGCTGTTAATCTTCTCTTCCTCTCCCGCAGATTAACGGATCTGCAAATCTGAAATCTAGATTACAGGTTCAGCCTTTTAAGTGTCATTCTTCCTTTTAATTTTTGCACCACAAGCTATAGAAGCCAGTAAAGCTTCCCAGCCCAGCCGTGAGAAAACATTCAATTCACACCGTATCTTTATGGCCGTTTCTAGACTCAGATCCTGTATGACAATCGCGCTTAAGATCCACCAGGGCACAGTGTGTGGGGGAAAAAAACAATAATCTGTGATAAATGTACAGTCACCAATACAATCTTTGTGCTGAAGGTATATAATAATTCTCATAATAAAAGATGAAAGCAATACTGAACACTATCTAATGAGCAATAAAAAGCGAATAACAAGTAATCAGTTACCTGAAAACGTCTTTCATCTGTCTCAAAAAGATATGCACACTCGTCATCTCTATACACACTGATGAGGGACAGACAAGGGGGGCGGTACTGGCCAGGCTTTGCTGGTGTTACAGTAATAGCGTATATAGGGGTTTCCCCCCCCCCCCCCTTCCCCCCCCCCATGCCCCAAGT
>JAODJW010000026.1:11879843-11890432 GCA_026777045.1 Hyperopisus bebe
ACCCTCACTGTTTGCCTTTAGAGCAGTTTTTCCCAATCCGGTCCTACTAGGAGCAGGGAGGGAGCGAAAATGTGGACTTTCTAGCAGGGAGCAAAAATGTGGACTGTGGCTGTGGGGTCCCCGAGGACCGGATTGGGAAACACTGCTTTAGACTGCAGGAAGAAGCCCATGCAGCACGTGAAAAACAAATAAACACTACAAATAGAGCAGAGGTGGGAGTCAAACCCACAACCTCAAGTGTGGGGTGACGGCACGACACCCACTCTGCAAGCTCACCGCTCTCTTCTCATTTCCATATGGGACGACGGCAGCAACAAATGATTTGCTACAGGAATCTATTACATTATTAGTTATTTCAGGATATACATTAGTCACTATTTCATTTTTAACTTTTCCTACGCGTTGTGCGTGATGACCACAGCTCTTAATGGCTGCCAGAAGTCAGTGCCAGTCCAGCCTACTCCCAGTGAGGGTCATGCTGGAGAAATTAAGGACCATGCATGTTCTAATAATGGAGACAAAAGCAGACTGAATCCATGTGTGCCACTGTCTTCCATACTTCCTTGTAACTCCTGGGAACATACGCACAATCACCCTCACGGATATGCACACAAGCTTCCAGCCATCAGAGAAGCAAATGAAATGCGTACTGCAGCACTCTATCATTGTAGTTTTGAACAAGACAGCTTTGCTGTCACCTTTGCCTGAACTTACCAGCCTCTGCATGCTACTGAAATTAACGTTTCCAGTTCAGTTCCTTATTACGATACCATTTCTTTAAAAATGTCCCAGCAGGGATGCTTGACCTTGAAAGGAACTTCCTACTGGAGTCTCTCGTCTCTCAATTAACATTGTGAAAAAGTTTCTTGCATAACAATAATCAGTAAGAAACAACACGAAGTCATTAACTTGCACAAAGCTAAATGTCTATTCTAGTTTATGCAGTGTGCCATATGCGGCCCTTCAATAGCACAACAACCTTAAAGACAGTGAAACTCCTCTTACATAACAAAGCATATTTCTTAAGTAATTCAGTATATAGTGTTTAAAGTAAATAATACACAATTAAAAACGCTATACTAGAAATTCTTTCCTAACAAGCGAGTAGATGACACTCACGCATGAACACATAGCATGCAGGCAGCACCATCTCCAATCTGCGAGCAGAGAGTTGCCGCGCCGCCGCGTCTTTGAACAGCACTGGCGCATCCGTAAGGAGGCTTCGCGCGAGCCCAGGTGAGGAAGAGGGAGAGGGAGAGGAAGAGGGAGACCGCAGAAGCAGCGGCAGCCCGAAGCCCCGCAAGTGCCGTACAATGCAATGCGTCAGCCGGATCATAAATCCGCGACTGCTTAGCGTGCAACTTACTACTCCGTTTAATGTACCTGCACGTATTTCATTATTTAAATGTTGCAAAAGACGACTCCTAATAATAATAGAAATAAAAACAACAATAATAATAATGGTAATAGCTAAAACCCCGTTATCCCCGATTACAATTCATGCTACATGAAAGGTATGAATGTAAATGTTCTATTAACTAAACATTAGGTACACCGAATCATAAATGCGATGCATTTAAAATTAATAAGGGGGTAAATGTCGTTTGAATATTATATGTAATTTTCTGTTTTTTTTCCTTACCATTTGACATTTTAAAACCCCTTAAATGAGGCATTAACTGAGCAGTATCCTACCATTTTTTCAATTGGACGAAAAGGAGATACTATACCGGACAAGCATAATGCGCGAGGACAGGCGGGCGGCGCGTCGGACTCGGACTCTGCGGTCGGAATTCGGCTCAGGGGGGCTTCCATGGACATGCATATATCCTACAGCGGCAGTCAGGCTGTACACTGCGGACATCCAGGCACTTTCACGGAGACACGAACGGCATTCAGCTGATCTGTTGCCAGTGACATTCTACTCACCTCTTAATACGGCAGGTCGGGCTATGCATGCGTGAAGCGGCTTAAAACGACATGGCAGAATTACAATTCACGCTAGAAAACATTAAAGCACGTCTAATGCGAATTTGGTTTCCAGCCTGGGATTCTCCTTGTTCTGATGTTTTACCGGGGAGCAAAACGCAGCTTCCCGCCGTTGTGTCTTTGCCCGGCGGTCGCTGCACTTTGTCGCCTCTCGCTGAATGAAAATTGACACATTTTCCTTCACTGCACCAGCAGCACCGGCTGTAAGCGGCATTGGCCACCAACCGGCTTATCGCCTCTTCGGTTAACTGCTTCAGGGCTGCACCGAGCACCTTCAAGAGCATGCACTATGTTCATATATCAAATATTCTACATATAACAATATATGTAATGTATTTTATATATTTATGAGTATTTTGTATAATCGGGTTGAATCTTACAAGTGACAGCTATACAAAATGTAACTTTTATTGAACAGGTGTTACCTTAATCAGTGTATTATTTTTAACACTGATTATGGGCACGTTTGGAGGTGGCGCTTGCCCCTTTAAATACGTGCGTTTTAATATAATTATGTATGTAGCTGAAATTGTGTTTCTCTCCAGTACTTCAATTTAATCTGATTACTTAATAAAATATTCTCCCCGTTTTGCACAGAAAAAAAATTAATGAATTGCATAATTATCCATTTTGCTAAAAATGGACCGATAAAATTAGAAAGCCTTACAGGTTAACTGAACACGACAGACTTGTTTCAAGGAAGGGATATTTTATGAATCCAAGGACAGAGGCATTGTTTAAAAGTTACAATGTTTTACAATATAGCTGCTACTTACCTCCCAGGGGTTGATGTGTAATGCTGGATTTGTAATTACTATAGCTATGGTGATGTGCAAATTATAATGTGATAATCTTGGCCAGTGTTTTTAACTATGTATGTAAAAGAGGTGAAATAACTGTTTCACAACTAAACGTCGACTGAAACTGCACGAGTAGCAAGTTTTTGAACCCAGGTTCCTCGCAGATAGAGATCTTCTGCACCTGTCTCCAAAGGCCAGGACTGAAACATTAAAATTTCTGGTTTGGTTTCAGTGTGAATTTGAGCACTGAACCACAATGTATGGTCACAGAAAGTATAGGCAGTGACCTTCCGTGCGGTATGAATATTTCAGGAGTGAGCAGTGATGGCACTTGGGGGTGGGTGGATTAGGTTACTGGGGGGAGCGTCTGAGTGGCTATCGTGGTTAATTAAGGGTGAGAAAGGTCATCCTCCAGTCATGACTGGAAAGGTACGCAGTGCAACTCTAGCTCATATAAAATCCTTATATCTATATTTTATCTATGCAGTTATATCCAAGTCTTCAACATCAACTGTTTTTCCTATCTACGTTACGCAATGTGGTCAGAACTGTTCGGTTAAAAACTGACCCCCACACTATAACTTGCAATTTATTTTGGTGTCCGGCGATGAACAGATACTCAGGTGTCACCAAAACATTTTAATGAATCTCCGGTTGCCCTCGTAACCTATTCCTCCCAGTCCTTGACGCGACCTGAATTTTGAGACCTTCGACTATAAATAGCAAAACCCATAGTAAAAGCAAATATCTATATAGGGCACATCACTTTGGCCGGAACATGTGTCTGGTGAACATCACTTTGCCCAGAACATGTGTATGGTGAAGTAAGGCCTCAGAAAACACTGATTCAGTCTAGAATGAATGAAATCACAAAAGAGAAAGAATCAATTTATTCCTTAATTACATGGTTGAATTTCAGATGCAGTAGTTGTGAAAAAGGTAGAAAAAAAACAACACATTTTATAATTTGTCTTAATAAGTTAAACCTCTCTGGCCAGGGACCAGGCCAGCCGATAAAACAGAAGAAACTAAAAGCTCCAGAGAAATGAAGAGGAAGTTACTCATGTCACTGAACTCAAAGTTTGTCTCATTTTAAAATCACTTTTAACATGTTAAAAAAGTTGCATGGTTTATAAAGTCCTTCCATTCGCAGGGTACGCAAGAAAGTTCATTTTTTGAAACTCAAAGTTTCTTCGTTGATCCACTGTTAACTCATCAGGAAGTATTATAACTGATAAAAATAACAATAATAATTACAATGACGATTAACAACAATGGTAATTATGAGCATGGTCCCTTGCAGTCTGATCAGTCACATGATGGTCGAGAGCTGGGATCGGCTGTGATGTTGGTTCTTTTAGATGATGACCGGTAAGAGGCAGAGCTGCAGAGGCAGAACAGCATCTGGTTGGAGGTGTTCTCCATGCAAAACTGGTGTCTGGCATTGAAAAGTTTTTCAAAATATTCCCTGCTGAGGTGAAACACAGGGCCAGACATTTCAAATCAAAAGGCGTTTACTTCGATTTTTCCCAGATATCAAGCTTCAAGTCTCAAAAAAGCCCCCCAGAAGGATCAGTCCAGCTCATGGACCTTCTCACGCTGGGAGGCAGAAGTACGGCCTGTGTCCGATGCCCTTTTGGACATAATGTCCCACTGAGGTGCCATGATCTTGGACTTTGTTCCTGGACCAGGAGTGAAGAAAAAAAAAAAAGCATTACACAAATACAAAAAATAATTTCATATTTTAGGCAGATCAGCTTCCATCCAAATACAATCAGTACGCCCCACAGTGCTGCTAAAATCTCAATTTTTGTATACACCTAATCGTTTGAAGGTCACATGTTTCCAAGAGAGACCTTACCATTAACCAAAGTACTTAATCAGCATTTTTTTGCTAAGAAATTCCTGTATAAATCAGTATGAAATGTACAGGAGGTACAGTTTCAAGACATTTGGGTTGGGACATTATGAAAGAATATGTCCCATTAAACATGAAATATGTCCCATTAAACATAAGGATGAAAAATACTGAAAAAGATGGTAGCAATGACTGCATGCAGACCCCCAAATACATACTGCAGCAGTGAATAAAGGTGCTTGCTTCATCCCGCACCCCCCATTTACAGCACGTCACTAATGCTTAACAAACGTCTTTTTACAATCATCCTGGTGAGCAACTGTGCTAGTCATGGTGCTTTAGTTTTTTTTTGGAACCACATCACCCCTAAAAATGTTAATGATTGAAAAGCCTGGACCTAAACAATTCAAGCTACATTTCAGAAAGTCAGTCCCCCTCTGGACCCATAATATGAACAAGGCCAGGGTGCAAAGGAAATGTGACTCATAAACAAAAATATTGTTCTCCTGGCAACTCAGCTCCTGCTAGCAAAAACGAGTGATGCATGCAAAGCAGGGGTATGAAGATGCATTGGTCCATCGACCTCCTTATAATGCATTATAATTCACTATAGGCACCCGTCCTCACCCTCCGGCAAGTGGCTAAGAGGTTAGCTGGTTATCAGTATCAGCAAAATTAGACAAAAAAAATAATTGGTTAGCCCAGGGGAAAACGGGCAATCAGATACCGCTTCCTTACTTTGTTCATTGTTGGCCTTCCTGACAATTTATACTGGTTTGTTCTCCCCATTCAATAATAATGATAAAAATGAATGTTCTGAGATTGTACTTTGTATTCCATTAATAGTGTGTAATTAAGTTCCTGAGGTAATACTTGTGAAATTTTTTCAATGACGTTAAAAAGGTTTGAATTTAGGTAGTCAAAATAATCAATTGATCAAATTAAATCGTGGTAGAAATTAAAGATTTCTGATCCATTAAAATATTCCATATAAAATCACAATTGAATCAAATCTTTTAAATATATGCACAAATAAATATTTTTTGTAGACATTTTGCCATCCATACATCCATTTTCCAACCCGCTTATCCTACTGGGTCGCGGGGGGGTCTGGAGCCTATGGGCACGAGGCAGAGAACAACCCTGGATGGGGGGGGGGGGCAGCCCATCGCAGGGCACACTCACACACCAGTCACTCACACATGCACACCTATGGGCAATTTAGGAACGCCAACTAGCCTCAGCATGTCTTTGGACTGTGGGGGGAAACCGGAGTACCTGGAGGAAACCCCACGACGACACGGGGAGAACATGCAAACTCCACATACATGTAACCCAGGCAGAGACTCGAACCCAGGTCCCAGAGGTGTGAGGCAACAGTGCAAACCACTGCAGCACCATGCCGCCCCTAGACATTTTCCCATTACATTTAACTAGTTAGTTATAGGAGTTCTCCCCCCCTGCTGGAATAATCTAGAATAGCACAGAAAAAGAACAGTTATCATCCCTCACTCCAATCTCAATTTTCACCCAGAAAATAGCACCACAGATGGACACTGAAGCCAAGACCGTAACCCAGTAAGAATGTGTAAATGGATGTATAATACTCTAATGCTATAAAATTGAAAAATGGAAATAAAAATAAATATTCTTATGCACACTGGTCTGTGCTTACCTAGAATTAGCCTTAATTACATAACCACATATCCAATATTCTTTTTTTTTTCCATTTAACAGGCGATTACAGACTGAGCTTCAAATGACTGTGGTAGAGCAATACCTTCACATACGCTTAAAGCACCGTGATTCTGTCGGGTCACATGACATGTCTGTAACAGGTTCAGCCGATGCAAGTAAGGGAGGGTCATGCCCGTCTGGACACACGGATCCATCGGAGAGCCAGAGACATACTGCTGTTACCATGACTACACCAACTGTGGCCAGGAGGTGCACCAGAGCAGCCAAGCGCTACTCCGAGATTAAGCAGAGTGAGGAGGAGAACAGTCCGGATCAAAGGGGGGAGGGGGGAGTCTCTATACTGAAAACACCATAAAGAAAAGCAGAGCTGTCCCTCATTTACTCAAAGCTTTCCCACTTACCGTCAAGGCCGTTGTGTTGCTCGTAGATCCTCTTTCCCAGAATGGTGGGCGAGCTGGTGTTGAGGATAGGCGAGGATTTTATGGGTGTCAGACTTCCTGTGGAGATGCCAGTGCTGCGTGGCGGGTCTGGTTTGGGCGGGCAGGGGTGGGCCTCTGATCGAGGGCGGGGTCACGTGGACAAGAGTGGGCATTCATATCACAGTTATAAGATCAACATAATCGATGTAAAGTTCAGTTGAAGTTAATGGAGTTAATTTTGAGGCTGGCTCTTTCTCTGACTCTACGGATTTGACGAAACCGGCTCTTTGTACAATATTGATGCATGTCGCAATATGGCACGTGTTACACTGTAATGCGGTCATCAGCAAGCTGGGTGAAATTTATACAAAATTCATCGCAGAACCACGCTTGGCAAATGCTACGGCCAAGATTTCAAAATACTATGATAGTGGATAGCATTGCTTTCGGAAATACCATAAGGACGGAAGGAAGGAAGGAAGGAAGGACAGACGGATAGACAAACAGACAGACACATACTTCATTAACCCTGACGGAATGTTGAGAAATACCATACACCGCAGTACGCTATCTGGACGGTATTACGGTATGTAAACCAGACAGCTAGTAGCCTATACTGAATCCTGTCTAATGATACTAAAGCAGCAAGGTACCAGAATGAAACACTGTAACATTATACAGCAGACTGGCGTGCATCACTGCAGAGACACAGTACCACTGTCATCTTTTACCTAGATATCGCACCACAGACTCCAGCGGCTTCCTTGTCGCCTGCTTTGTCGAGACGGGATTCTTGTGTAGCTCGGGCAGCCTCACTGCACCTGTTAGGAAACAAACACAGAACACACTGATGATGCCTGACAAGTGTGCGGACCTGATACCCGGATGAGGGGGAACAGCATCCACACTTAGGTCCAACCATACAGCTCACAGTCAAAAGGGGCATCTCACGTCAGGAAATCCGTAACCCAAACTCTTCCTTGTTTTGAAACGGTAGGTCGAGGGAAGTTCTCACACTCTGCCTTGATGGCGGTGGTGTTTACTGGCATGTAGGGGTGACGGGCCAGGTATTTAGGCCGTAGAAGGTCCTGACAGATGCGTCGAGCCGTCCGGGTCAGCTGGGACGTCTGTAGGTAAAACGCCTGCCGCGTTTTGACAGCAAATTTGGGACTTCCGCTGTGTCTCATTGGCAAGCTGTGGGGGCTCTGGGGTCAGTACAGAACAAAGATAGCATGCTTACGTACAGAAATAGCTAAGATATTCACCACTTACACATTTATAAACTACAAGATAATCAATGATCAATTCTACAATACAAAAAAAGTCATTTATAGCAGGTCAGTGTGTAAGTGGTACGTTCTTAGTAAGCAAGCTTTCTAAAGATTTTTAAAACAAATCATTTTTTTTTAAAGAGCGCGTTTTTCTTCCAGCTTTGTGTGACGTCTGTAGTCATGATATGTAAACTTGGATGTGTCTTTTTAGAACTTTTTTATATTAGATGAATGCTCATTGATTAATCTTAATTGGAGACAGAAAGTATGTGGCAGAAACTGAAATCCTGAAACTCCAAATTCTATGGCAGATCTTCTAAGAAAGGAGACCCATTATTGTTCAGTATAAATCAAGCTAATTGCTTAAAATTAACCATTGAGAATTTGAATGTGAAATGTGCACTTTTTATAACAGACATCTTAATAAGCAGCGACTAAAAAAAAAAAAGTAATTATAACCAATCAAAAGGAATTCAATGCAAATACTACACCATAAATTCTTCGTGGAAGATCCTTAATTATCTTATTTTCTTGAATCCAAAATCACACAGTATAGCCTAAGATGCTTTGACAGTCGAAGCTGATCAGCATAGATAAACCAGTAAGGAAAAAAGGAGAGAGGAAAGTACATAGAATTCAGCAAGCCCTGAATATGTGTATATATTTGCATAAAACCGTGGACCGCACTCTTTCTTAGAAGGTACAATTAAGATCCCTTAGAAGGAGCTTTTATGAAGGGATCACACTGCTCAGCACAACACAATGCATTAAATGCACTGACAACAGAAACACAGTCACTGAGTCAGGCTTGGCTTGACGCAGCATCCGAAAGGGGAGACTCCAGTTTACAGTACTTCTACAACGTTTCGATTCACCAGCAGGGGGCGCTGGTGACGAATTAGCAAGTTCTAATGTGGCAATTGTCAGTAAACGATGGGACAAAAAACAGCATTACTAATTGTTATAGTTATTGCGACAAAATTATAATGTACAAAAGAAAGAAATGTGCGAAAAGTAACCCAATATGACGGAAAATGGCTGGAAATTATCCTGAGAAAAGCGTCCGAACAGCGTGCAATGCCCTTAGCGGCCGCCTATGTCACCCACGTCGTTACGCTCCCAGCGGGCCGGACGCATTTACCATGTTGTTGCGGTTGGGTCCCGGCCGCTCCCCGTCCAGCCTAGTCGGCATCTTCAGACCACCGTACTTCTTCCAGTAGGTCCAGCAGGAGGTGCACAAGCGACACTGCAGGTTAGGGGGCCCCCAGGAATACCACTGGCAGGAGCTGTTAGCTGCAGACATGGCAGGCGTGAGAATCACCAGTGACGAACCATTTATGTGGACGACGACTTGTGATTGGTCAGGCAGGTTACCAATCAGATCTGTGTGCTTTTAGAGACAGATGTAATAGCAGATACAGGGTTGGGCTGCAGACGTTTCTGACTCACTGTAACAACTCTCGCAGGCCCGGCCCAGTGCAGCTGTCTGGCCCGGAGCACCCAGTGCCGCCCCAGCACCATTCACCAATCCGGGCTTCACATTATTCACATTCAGCTGATTCGGGGTGGGTTTGTTGCTATAGGAGACAAGCCAGGGCAGCGAATCAGTCGGTGTTTTCGATTCTTAATCAGCCAATCGGCCGCATAAATTACAGAAAGTATCTAACAATGTTACTAATAATCATCCAGCTGTGAATTTACTATATTCTCTCCTATTTTCTCATGCCTACTAGATACATCATCTCTGTATAATACAGCAGTCTACGCTCATCCTGGAGATGAATATTTGCCGATTATATATACAGAAAGCCAATGGCAACAAGATTCCTTTAGCACTTACTAGTTAGGGATGTAAACCTGCTTCAGTTTGCTTTCCGCTTCGGCTGCTTTTAACCGTTTCTGTAATAGAGAAACAGATTGATCATTTCCGTCCGTCACTGAACAACGCGGAGGATAACAGTCCCGTGGTATGGCAGCCGAAACGTGACACCTGTTGAACGTATCGATCCGTTGTCTTCCACATGTAGTAATACTCGATAATACTCGTTAGCGACTTCCAGGGCAGCTGAAACAAGAACAAAAAAAACACGGATAATACACAATACTATTATAATCACTGCCTTGATAAGACTATATCACAGAGTGGCAATAAAATACTCAGATTTCTACAGTCTCAACTGTTATCTAACCCACCATAAGGGAAGTTTGAAGTGCCACTGAATTCAAATGGCAAGAGTCACTGGAGAGATTATACGCCTCTTCAGAAAATATTACCAAATGCAGCACAGCTTGTTTATCTTGGAAAAATAAGTAAGAAATTAGAAATCCAGTGGGAGAGGCGCCGATGCGCTGCAGTGGAAGATCTGCCAGTGAGATGCTTGTACTTTTGGAAGCTGCCAGGAGGTGGCAGAGTTTGACCCCAACTCTCATTTCAGTGTGTTGCTGGGCTCGCCAACCTTATTTACAGTGAGTGCTGCTTCTACAAAGAAAATAATCTGCCAGTTCAATGGCACAGGGCCGGCCAAAACTCCGGAACTGTCACCCGATGAGAGAA
>JAODJW010000026.1:11900107-11911004 GCA_026777045.1 Hyperopisus bebe
GGGGGGAGGGGGCCGCAGGTAGAGAACATCGCCGGTGCAGGCTGCCTACGTGCCGGGAAGTGAAGGCTGCGGGCCTTTCCTCCGACACCGATCCCAGCCCACACTCCCACCTGGGCGTCTCTCCACCACACACACCCCAGCACCATTTAAATGAATCATTGGCTTTGTGAGACCAGGAGAGGAAAAATAATAAAAAAAAAAGAGACAAAAAAGGAAGGATGGAATTAAGAAGGGTGCAGAAGAGCGGAGAGAGAAGAGGAAGGAGAACCTTTAAAGAAATATAACTCAAGACAAACTATGGGTCAATGTCTCCCAACTCGCTCCTCGGAGACCCCCAGAGAGTTTTTTCTCCCTCCCAGCTCCTTGCTAGACAGTCCACATTTTCGCTCCCTCCCAGCTCCCTGCTAGACAGTCCACATTTTCGCTCCCTCCCAGCTCCTTGCTAGACAGTCCACATTTTCGCTCCCTCCCAGCTCCTTGCTAGACAGTCTACATTTTCGCTCCCTCCCAGCTCCCTGCTAGACAGTCCACATTTTCGCTCCCTCCCAGCTCTCTGCTAGACAGTCCACATTTTCGCTCCCTCCCAGCTCTCTGCTAGACAGTCCACATTTTCGCTCCCTCCCAGGGGGTACATGGACTGCATGGGGGTCCATTGAGGACCTGGTTGTTGCTATGGGAAAATGCAGAGGAAAGAAAGATGGGAGATGGTATACAGTGTCCTGAGATCATGAAGTGGTCTTTAGGCTTCCTCATGTTAAAAAACCGATGCATCTGACAAAGCATTTGAATAAATGTGAACCGTATCAAATACATAAAGCAAATATACAAACACCAATGCCAAACAATAAACAGCAAACCTTAACTATCACATCTTATATGTCAGATCTGCCATATCTGCGGTAACCTTGTGTTTTTAGTATTTATGCTGGCTTAATGACATCCAGAAATGGAAATAATTTGATCACATAAAAACTACATTACATTCCAACTTTTTAAAGCTATAGGTCAGACGGAAGATGTCTTTGTTTCGTTTCCTCTGTTGCTAAATACAACACAGACACACAGACGAAAAAGCCGTAACAAACGATTAAAGAGTTGTGCAAAAGCCTCCTGTGATTCTGAGCCTTGCCCTCTATTCTGCTGGTGACTGCAGGATGTGCGGCTCAGGACTGGTCTCCTAGGGCTGGGGTTGGACCCATGTTGAGGGTGGGGGCAGTTCTAACAGGGAGGGGCACAAATCTTGCCAGTAAAATACTTAATCTGTGAATCACAGGACAGCCACTGGCGCAAATCCACTCTCAGCAGTGCAGACTCGTCTAAACGGCGAGGGTGGGGCTGGTGGTGCAAGCTATTTATGCCCAGCACAACCTATGGAAGCAGCGTAGCGCACAAAAGCTCGTCCAGAACGACGGTACCACACCAGGAGAGGTTTCAATACAAACAATACAGATCAATTAAACAGGCAGTTAGTAACGTGTTTATGTGCTCATACTGGTTTGTGAAGATCCATATTGTTATTTTGGCCAAAATATATGTGCGACAGAATTGTTATTAAATTACACAGTGCATGACAGCTTTTCTTGATTTGAAGAAGGGATCAAAACACTGGGTTATGCTTTACATGAACTGTATCTTAATAATGCATTCATAAGCAGCATGTAAGTATACCATAGAATGTGTCAATGTGCATTGTATACATAACACTTTCAATAAACAACATATAATGTTTGTTACCAAAGTACACTGAATCTGTTACGGTGTGTTAGGATGTTAAGGTATAGTTACCTGCTGTTTATGAGTGTTCTATCAATGCATTATGAAGGTGCACTGAATGTTCTACGGATACATTATAAACCTGTAGTTAACGTAAAGCATTATCAAACATTGTACAGACAGCAGTTTGCCTTTCAATGAATGAAGGTAAACTGTTACTTGGTGAATCTTGTCTAGATTTTTGATGCAGACGATTGCTATTGAATTCATCTACTTCTGACAAAAGTCAATAAATTCAATTAAAAGATTTGCTTCAGAAGTTCTAAAAGTCGGCATAAGGTGAACTGAAGACAGACTGAAGACAAAACATGTATTACATCAAAAGTTCAGAACTGCACTTAACTTGAACCTCGTATAAAACATATTTATTTTCTCCTGTACAACTCCAGAAGTGCCAGGCAAACCATAATTAATGTTTTATATACCTAGTAGAATATGGAAAAGAAATGGCATCATATGCTTAAATATTTTTTCCCTACAGTTAAAAAGTCCTGGTGGTTGACCATAAAATGCTTGTGGCAAAGTAAAAAATTTTCCAGCTGAAAAGACGAATATCCGTCGCTTGTTTTCATAGCCTGCCCCCCGTCTCAAAGCCAAATCCGGCCCAGAATTCTGACAGACTTAACCTGTGGGGACCAGCCATCAACAGGGGCGTTGCAAGGGGGTTATGGTGGGTCCCCAAGAGGGGGCGCGGAGGTGATGTTTGTGGAAAAATGGAATCTGTCAGTGACTAACAGGTATATCCGGGGTACAGGAGGAGGGCAGAACCACACAAAATCCCCCATTTTACACAGATGTCGAGAGTTTCCCCGTTATTCACTAGCCTGCTGCTTGTTACAGCAACACAGACAGGATACAGCTCACACCCATTGTGGTACGGAGCCAGGCCTGCCACGAATTTTTCACATATTGCACATGTCTAGAAGTCCATGGGGGCACTGCTGGCTCTGCAATGTTAAACACACAGACCTGCCTTCTGTGTGGTCTGCCATAGCCTAACACATGCAGGCCTGCCTTCTGTGCAGTCCTCCGTAGCCTAACGACATTCAATTCTCTGGACTCAGGTCCGAGGCGATGCTCTCCACTGACAAAGGTGCAAGCCACTGTTTTCACTACAGACACACAAGCCTAGACACACGCACACACACACACACACACACACACACACACACACACACACACACACGCTGACTTACCCTGTCACTCACACACACATACACACTACAAACCCACAGGACGCTCTCCCCACACACAGACTGCATGAAACGGGAAAAACAGCCAGAGATTCCTTCTGCATCAGACTCAGACGCTGAAGTTTACGTGAGGTTAGTCAACCGTTTACGGTGGCAGCTGCCAAGTAGACCTCCGTTCAAAGATCAAGCTGAAGTCTACCACATAATCTCATAAGCACAAAGAATATAATCTATAATATAATATTTCCTTTGAATGTGACATTTTACACATCACTTTCACATTCTCTGCTCCATAGCTTCTGAGGCCTCGTGCAGCTGCGTGATTGTTAGCACCCACTATCTCTCTGTTCAGTCATAATACATTATTATGTTTCAGTAAATCAGATGCCAGCTGAAAGAAAATGTCTTTTACGACAGCTTTTAAAACGACAAATTTTAATTTTCCTTAAACACTTGCATGACTGTGCACCATAGCATTAAAATTACGTCCACACGTGCTGCGTTAAAATGAAAATAGGTTGCATTTGTAAATAAGAGTAAAACAGATCGGCAGCAAAAGGTTGCAAACCAGGTTACCGTTTGCCATTCACAAAACGCAGATATAAAATTATGCATCAGAACTGTTTGTCCAGTACAGGGTTGTGGTAAGTCTGGAACCTACCCCAGGAATCACAGGATGTAAGGCAGGGAATTCCCTGTCTGGGACAGGGGGCCATCTCAAGGCCTATTCACACCCTCCATGACTAATTTAGAGAGACCTCTGTTCACCTAACCACACGGTGCAGTCTGGAAAAGGAAACCAGAGTCCCCAGACGAAACCTGCACCGACACAGCGAGAACCTGCACAACTCCACGCCCGCAGAACCAGGCACCACAATTAGAACCTCCATTCCCAGAGGTGTTAGGCCGCAATGCTACCTGGCAAGAAATTTTAGTGATTAGATGTGCATTTTCGTTCACTTAGTGACAGAAAAATCCAGTAACACTTTATTTGAAGCTGTCATCTATAATGCACTATAGATACTTGAAAGTGTTACCAAAAATCCTTCTAAATTTACCAAAGAAGCAATACTTTGCATTTATATTCATTATCTTTGCATGGAATGGCGCAGGAACGGGAAGATCCCAGCACCACAGACTTGCAGCCATACTCACGCGCATGTTTGTCTGCCAGGGCAATGAGCGTGCTGGAGATGTCTCTGCGTCGGTAGAAACAAACCACCTTAGCCTCCACGTTACCATTGGCCGTCTGTCAAAAAGGGGACAGGGCAGTCAGCAACCAAAACACTGAACAAATTGCCCCTCTGGGCCTCTGCTAGGGACTCATGGGGTCCCCAAAACCCAATGAGAAGTAAAACCGCCATGTGTCATTTCAGGTGACAGAACTCATCTGGTCCTGGTTTGGTTAGATTTAATGTCAAACTAAACCTCCGAGACCAGTGCTGCATTAGCTTAATACAGTTGAGTAGACCAAGGTGTCGGTTAGGTAGGTCAAGCGATGAGACTTTGATGGCAGGTGACCTACTCAGGGTATTTTTAGGAGCGTTTAAAGCTGTTTGATGACAAGATCAAGCCAGACTCCAATACAGGATTGACTGAGAAGACAACTGGCCTAAGTAACTGGTCAAGTGACTAGTGAAAACCTCAGGGAGAAATAACACGGTTACGTGTAAATCCTAACCCTTACACACCCTTTTAAGCCGGTGACCTTTCTTTCATTAGTGATCCATTCTACATACTTTGGGGTTTGCATTTATATTTATTTATATTTAGCAGATGCTTTTTTTCCCCCAAAGGGAGGTACAAGTGAGGCAAATAGCACATTAGAAACATATATGCTGTTAAGGAGGTGACTAGGAATTAGCGCAGCTAGGCTGAGCTTCCAGTGAATGCCCAGGTACTGGACCAGGAATTACAGTACTACTTATTAATAGGTTATGAATGACAGAAAATTATGCAAATTGACAGGATTCAATGGCTTGAGCAGTATTATGCTAAATTTTTAAATAGAACCTGGTAAGAGATCAAAGTTACCCCTTTAACAAAATCTATGCAAGCAACACATGCAGATGCTCAGGTCAATCAGGTCACAACAGATAAATGAGTAACAGCGTAAAATTCATTGCATGTTCAAAGCTGACTGAGTTCATCATTAAGTAACCACGAAAACGTAAACAGAAAGTTCTGGAAGGAGATGGTGAAACATGCATCTGCATCATATTTATCATAAAACATTTTTAAAATGTGCACTACGAAGTGCTTAGAGGGGGAGAGACTTTGAAAAACAGCCAAAGGAAAATGGCAAGTCTGAAAAAACAAAACCCACAACTCTAGTCAGCTCTCCACAGAGCAGCCATTGCAAAAAATCCAATCGCAACAGCTGAAACACGACACGTACAAAATAATGGCGCCATTTTCAGAAAAGCTGGATTTACACTTTCATAGCCATCATTAAACCAGCCATTTTGACAAGCGTTGCACTTAAAGAGCAAGTCATGTTCTGTCTTATATTTGACACAAACAAGATAAGTTCTTTACAGCTGTATCTAAAATTAACTGTTAAAATTTGAAGTGACCAGATCGACTGTATATTTACATGGAAATGTATACCATACAGACTCACTTGTGAACATCTAGATAAATACAAGATGGACAAGAAAGCAAGCTCTTATATACACAGTGCCACTTAACAGGGATATGTTAGGAGAAATACTTAGTTTGGTGATTTTGTCATTGTGAGAATGCCATACAGCAAGGGCGGACAATCTTATCCATATAGGGCCGGTGTGTATGCAGGTTATTGGGATAACCTTTAGGTTAGCTGTTCGAACCCAGGTGTGAGCACTCCTCAGCTAAATTGGTCCTCTAATTAGTAATCTAATTACGGAGCTGCAACGAAAACCCACATATGCAACAGCCCTTTCTGGATAAGATTGCCCACAACTGCCTAAATGGTATAAACTAGATGGTACAGTCTACTAAACACCTAGGCTACATGGTATAACCTAAATAACGATAAAAATTACAGTACACATAACACATAAACCAGTAATAGTGGCATATTATCATTATCAAGTATTATGTACTGTACATAATTGTAGGTGCTATACTTTTATATGACTGGCAGCACAGTAAATTTGTTTACACCAGCATCACCACAAACGTTACATCAGCTATGACATCACTAGGCTAAAGAAATTTTTTCAGGTTCATTACAGTATAGTCTAATGGGATCGCCATCATATATGTGATCCGTCATTGACTGAATTGTCATTTTGCGCTGCATGACTGTATAAAATAAAACCTTAGAAGCTCCATTATAGATTCTAAATGAGTGAAAGTTTCATTTTTAAAACATACAAACAGACAAAGCGGTCACAAAATTCAGGTGGTGCAAAGAAGCCCCAGTTGTACGTTGACGCACGACCCTCTCAGAAAACGTCAACAGACACAAACCCCTGAACACAATGTAAAATGACAAAAATCATGTGGGCTGGACCAACGTGGGAATCAGCTCCTATAACCTTAGCTTTGTGACAGCTTTGTGAAACTCGGGGATATCATGCGTGTTTGTTTTGTGTTATGAAGTGGGAAGTGTGAATATATGTGGTCTCTCACTAGGCTGTGCGATCGACGATAGGGGAAGTAAGAGCATCTCAGAGCCAAGTAGTCTGGGACTGCATCCAGGCCCAGAGGTGTTTTAATCATATTAAAGCATCTCCAATGGCTGCCCCCCACACATACAGACTAAAAGTAGGGCATTAAAACCACCACAGATTAAACAAAGGATTTAATCAAATCAAAAAACACAGTTCTTACCTTGTTTAGTTCCTCTATTCTTCTGATTAATAAGGGGTTACTTGATGAATTTTCAAAATAGACATAGTCTGTAAGACAAAAAGTAGACATTCCATGGTTTTTACAATGTCATTTTGGAAATAATTATGATTGTTCTATTAAAAAGCAACAGAAAAAACAGGTTTAACTTGTGGGGAACCCAAAATAGGAATATGGGTAAAAAGATTTATCACTCTGGGTTCACAATCACCTATTCAAAGATTTTACTGGTCAATTTTTATTTGTAATATGCAACAGTCGGATCTTTATATTCAAAAATCATATGGTATGGAACACAGTAGAACACAGGAATATCTTACAGGAATGAAAGCATGGTGAAGTTTGGTGATGACCAAAACGCTGTTAAAGATGCAAACCCAGAAAAAGCAGCGCTTTATACCGCACAACCAGGTAATGGACTGATTAGCAGACAAACTGTAAGTAAAACAGGCTGAAATATACCAAGGGTACAGACAGCACTATGGAAAGCGTTTTGCTTGGCAAGCAAAAATCAACACAAAGAATCAGGCGTTATAAATTACCTGGATCATATCACTCTTAGCAATACAAAGAAATGAGATACAACACTTAACACTACACTGATACACACTGGTGTTTGTAAACAAAAATAAAGCTGAAGATTTGGTAGAAATACCAGCTAAACATAAACATTTACATATATTTCCTATGGCAAAAATATCCTGTTTTTCACTGGCAAGATTTTGGGTAAGGAAGAATGATACTGGCGAAAGAACAGCAGTAAGGCACAGTAATTTATTAACTTTAATTTTAGGTAAGATCTCAGCGGGGCATCAGCTGTATTGAACATATCCTCTAACACGCTCAATACTTCCACCTGCAGTTACCTTACAGTTGGATATAAACTTATACTGGCTGACTAGTTACACAGTTTAAGAACTGATTGTAAGGAACGTGACCTCAAAAATGTGTATTACTTGACAAAGAACATCTCCATTGTTAAATAAGTTGTATAATAGCTTTGTTATCTAATAACACTTTAACAGCTGCTGTTGTTCCTGATGTTTCCTGACAATCCAGCTGCTAAGATGAGTCCAAAGAGGAAAAGGTTATACCTAGTAGTCCCTGCTTAAAATTGCATCAGTTAGTTAACTCTTAAATGAATCTAAATTTTATAAATCAGCTTTCATCATAAACACTTTCCTCAAAAAATAATCACAGTTGGATTACACCACAGGCGTATCTGGAAATTCTTGGACCATAAAAATGTTACCCCCCCCCAACCCATCTTACACAGCAATAGGCCCGCGTAAAGTCCTGGGCCCCCTGAATATGCTAGGATACCCATGCCCCACTGCGCCCCGCAAAACAGCCTGTTGCAAGATTACGGACCACACACAACACCCCTGACCATAATAAGATTGACCTTCCGGATTAATGGTCTATTCTGACAACCTTGGGGTGACTGTCTACATTTCATTACATGTGATCATTGCCAGTCATACGATTTTCATGCCACCTTCTTTACCATCATGGCAATGTCTAGCTTTCCAAAATGGTCTTGGAAAGCATTGCAAAGTCATACACCTACTCTAAGCCATTGGGATCTAGAAGCTCTTAAAGCACCACATGGCCTATAGATAAGCCATGTTCCCACAGTGAAAAAGAACAAGACTTGTAACCATTATTATATCCTATTGCTAGTTCCAACACAAGGGTAGCAAGATCCATGATAAGGAGCTAAGGAGGAGAGAGTATCTTGTACTACTAAAGTACAGCCTGGAGCATGTTTACATTGTTTATCGTTTTCACTGAGATCAGTCTAATCCATAACCTTGTCAAAGGATTTCGCAACGTACCCCTTGCTAATTGTAATGCCTGACTCATCTCAAAATCATATCAGAGCATGTAACTCATTAGAGACCAGAGGTACTGACATCACTCAAATATATATATATATATATGTTTCCACCAAATTTAAAACTTTACACAAAACTGGTTCATATAAAACTCCTCATTAAATCTATCAGTGCAAACCAATCAACATTTTGTATTATTTGACACAAAGCCCATAAGCGTCTGTTTTGGCCCAGCTGAACACACAGAAGCTACGTTTGTAAGTTAGGTATGTAAACATCCGCATGACGATTCATAAACCCTGACCAGCTACACCGACAATATGGTACAACGCAATTGAAGGTAAAATTAAATACATATAAAAGGGGAAAAAAAAGAGACATGGAGCAAATTAAGTCAGAGCAGATTAATTACATCCTCCTCTCAAACACAGACTAACTATTTTAGATTCTCACGAAATGAATATATTCGATGTCATGCACCGGGTGGAAGTGGGCATTGTGCTACCTTCTTTTCTACTGATCCATCTCTGCTAAGCCCCCCACAGCCCACTCCCACCCTGCTTTCTCTCTCTCTCTCTCTCTCTCTCTCTCTGCCCCGCTCCGTATAGGAGTCTCTGGCTAAAGGCCAGCATTCATGCGGCCCATTTCTTAGCAGGAAGTCTCTGAGCAGCCTCAGGCTTGGTAGGGTGCCTAGCCTTAACCCAGTGTGCTTCTTGGCAGCTGCCAGACTCCCTGCCCGACATTCAGTTGGGTGCCTGCTTGTTAACCCTATGCGTTTCGCCTGCTGACATCCTTCCTAGCCTCTCTCCAGTTACAGGCAGAATTGTTACTTCTCAGCTCCATTTGACTTTTGGAGGAACTGAAGCAAGACACTTTTTTTTTTTTTCATAATTAGCGTAGTTACAGTAACCCTGCAAGGTATGATCGATATCATGCGATTTAAATTCAAAATACACCATCTAGCTCTCAGAGGACATTCGTGTAACTCAGCATGCATAGTTTAACAGTGATGTACTTTATATTTCTATTTAAATGTTCAGATTAGATTCTCTTCATCAAGATTCAAGAGTGCTAATTTTGAGAGCTGCTACTTTTCAGAACACAGGTCCATTTCTTTAAATAACATGCAACAGGAATCACTACAACACAGACACCCTAAAGGGATGTTCATGTATGCAAGCTCGTTAATAGATCCGTTGACAAGTTTCAGTTACGGGAAAAGTACAAGTGCTCCATAAAAGAGCAATCCGTTTGTGTCCTCAGTTGCAACACGGTTAAAATTTTTGACAAGATCTAATACCCACCAGTAAGAATGAACTCTTCCTAAGGAAAAGGAAAATACACAGGGACACACACACATACACACACACACACACACAACAAGAAGAAGAATCAAGACGCGAAAAAGCATTACTAACCCAGTTTAGGATTTCAGCAGCAGTAACTAAATCCAGAGTTGGAAATGGGTTCAGAAAACCACAAGCCCCCCCCCCCACACACACACACACACACACCCCCAAGGAAAAACTGCATGGCTCAGAGTCAGTGTGCTAGCCCCACAATTAAAGCAGAACGGTCTCTCCTTCAAAAATCCATTTCATGAAATACACAAACCATCAGTGGGTCATTTCAAAATCTGAAGTATCACAAAACAAACCTTGGCATTGCTAACTGAGGAAGCAGAAGTGCTATTATTGACAATTTGTCCAAATCAACATTTGTTTTTTTGTTTCCTGATTAACTGAGTGAATCCGTGTATGAACAGAAAAAAATGCATAAATGATCAGTAAAACAGGTAATACACGAGCACAGCACGGTATTTACAGTAAAACCTGTATAATTTGATTGAATGTATATTGCAAACATCTGTTTTTTTGTAGCTTAATGTTTGGTTTATTATTATTTGGTTGTTTGAATGGTGGTTTTCCTGTTTTCATCCAATCACAAGGCCAGCAGTAACTGCAGATTATATTGATTGGGGGGGGGGCATGGGGGCCAGTTATATTTATGGAAGGGGCCGCAGCTCACTGTGTCGCCACTATGGAGCTGCTCAGAAAAACTATATTCATATTTCATTTGGATTATTTTGATGTGGGGTGGTGAAATGGAGAAGAGGCCTCATTTCGACTAGGAAGAGCGATGGGCACCTTAACATGTCCCTGCACGCGGCCGCCAATTCAGAGCGATGGGCACCTTAACATGTCCCTGCACGCGGCCGCCAATTCAGAGCGATGGGCACCTTAACATGTCCCTGCA
>JAODJW010000026.1:11934888-11947388 GCA_026777045.1 Hyperopisus bebe
TTTTCAGTGAAATTAAGAAGTGTCTTATTTATGTGAAAATGGACAGATAAAACTAAAACGCTGATTAATTAATGGTGAGTTCATCATAAAAACATCTGCATACAGCCCATCAAAGACTAAATATAACACAACATTCCCATGTCCCGACTTACATATTCAAGTTATCCTGGGTCGGCTTGATTTCACTATCAAATCCTTTCAAGTAGCTTGAAATAACTTCCTCTTTTTCCGTATTGCAAAGATCTTCTCAAACCAGACATGAACTACACCTGTCCTCTCAACTCTGAAACATGAACGCTAAGTTTTCATATGTTACCATAGCAGAGAAATAGTTAAATCTCAACAACCATACATACAGCTAGTAAGGAGTGGGACGCCTTGGTGCCCAGAGACATGTGCTTGGTGATGAGAATCCTCACAAGTAAAGTACAGCCAGGACAGAGTACCAGAGCTTTGAGGAGTATGAAGAGAAGCTCTTGTTTTGGCTGCAAAGATGTAGAGGTCAGGTCACATTTCACTCATTCCACTTCCCCTCAAATTCTAACACCTATAAGTTGTCAGGAATACTAGGAGTAGATTAGACTGAGAAATACTATATCAAGCATTGTGACAGGGAGAAATAGCCAGGTCTGTCTTCCAGTTATACAAGACCAGACAACAACAGAGGAATATCCTGGTTTTTATATAAAGAAACGTCATTCCCAGTGGGATCCATGAGTGATGCTGATGACAAAAAACCCTGTTTATATCGCCCTTCTGTGTGTATTGCTTCTATATAAAAACAGACAGAGATCATAGGTCTGGTTGGTGGTTTATATCTGATTTGAGCACAGCTGTGTAATACCCTTAAGAGGAAATTAAGTGGGTTTTAGGTCAAACCTAAGAACAGCGTAAGTCATCGTTTTCATATATTTCCAGCTTAAGAGGTCATTTGTTTTAGTCATTGACTATTTTTGTTCATGCTTCTGTGAACAGAACCTTTCTCATGTGTACGACGTCATCTCTGCCAAAATTGAGTGTTAGACTTTTGGGACTTTCAAATGACTATTGGATAAACCTCTGATGAATGATGTTTTAATTGGTGCTTCTTAACCACAAGTCCTTTACATATCTGAGTGATATGAGTTTTTATCTCAGCATTATAATACGGCAAGACGCACCAATAAACAGAACCACGGGTCATGGGATTCGGAGGAAAAATTAAGGATTTTTAACGGGGATGGAAACAAAAAAAGGTTGTTTAACGGGTTTAACAAAAAAGGAAGAAAAACAAAGGACAGTCATTTTGGGGTCAATAAAAAATAAAAATTAAATAAATATGGATGCAGCCTTGGACATCAGAGTCTGATCACTTTTTAGAGAAAACAATGATTGATTGTGCAGGTTACCAGACTTTGCTGTGCACAAGGACGTCCATTCCGCACTCACACTTCTCTTGCTGACTCTAAATGATCAACACAAATCAACAAATAATAATTTGAGGAAAGTGATACTTGCCCATCTGCCTTTTGAGGGAGGTTGATTCATGATCATAATTATAGGCAATAAAGAAATTGCGGTGGCTGCAGTGCTCTTGGAGGTTTTCCGGGTTTTTCTGGGTTTTCTCCTTGGACCAATGGAGAGCACACAAGGCAAGAACAGCACAATTTTCCCTCATGCTGCCGCTGGCTCAGCTTGAATCGATTTCACACTGAGAACCATCCATCTATCTTCCAACTGCTTATTTTGGTCTAGATCATGGGTCTACAAGAAAAGAAGGCCAATGAAATGGCTTCAAACCTAGCTGCCTTTTCCAGAGAAATTCAGGAAAAACAATATTATTGCAGGCAAGAGCACAGACTATTCGCACCCACCCCAACAGGAACACCATTATATCTGCCATTTTTTTTTACTCCATAATTCTATGTCTCATTGTTTTGTTACGTTGGAGTGGAACAGATATAATGTACATGTGCTTGACATCCTCGAGAGGTAAGTTGTTGCTGATGTGAGGATTTGCCACCTTTTGCAACAAAGATAGGTTGGCTTCTACAACTCAGACTTCAATGTTAAAATATTCAGGAAGGAGAATGGAAGTTTTAAACACACAAGAAACGCTAGCAAACATTCACAGGTGCTCTATCCTAACCGCCTTGTTCTTATCCTCTGTCACACTCCTTCCTTACATGCTAAGTCTGGTCTCTTAAGCAGCTGAAGTGTGATAAGCCCACCACTTACCCTGCCCGATAAACTGAAACTCTTGGAACGTTAGTTAGGCTTTATCTTTGCTGGGGAATGTTCAGTTAACTAACAAGCAGGGACACACACAGACGTATATCTTAGCTTTTACAGTCTTCGCATTTAAACAGGGTTTCTGATTTCTGCGCAGAGTCATCAATCATTCTGTAGCTTAGCATGTGGGGCTGTTACTCTTGGTGAGCGAGAGAATCAGACAACCAGAGGGCTATAGGGTTGTACTGCAAAGATAAGACGTGCCCCAAGTTGCCCTGGAAGGCCTGGCGGCATGAGGCATCAAATCATATCAAATCACTAAGAGTGGACAACTGTCTGTCCCTGACTCCGAGGGATTAGGCGGCCAATAAGGGAATGCGGAGAGCAGGTGATGGGCGTGGCACTGGAACACGCATCTGTTCCCAGCATCCCGCATGTGTCCACCCTGGTATGGCAATTTCTGATGCAGATCACACACCCATGGAAACCCATTTTCTTGTATGTTTGGGAGGGGTGTTGCTAGACAAAAAAAGTACCCCCCCCCCCACTCCCCATTACACAAATGATTTGAACATGAGATTTTTGTGGGGCATGGCACATGTTTTTCCTGTGGGGCATGTGCCCCAGTGAAAAGGAGTCTAGCGACATCCTTGATGCAGGGCTCGGACTAAGCTTAAGTCACATTAGCCTGCGTCATGAAATCAGAGAATTCATAACCTTCACGAGCCTTACGCCTGAACATCCTCAACAAGGAAAAGGGCATAAACTCAGTGGCGATATTTAATGCTAAATGACACAGTGTAAGATTATTGGGGAGGTAAAGTTTGGTGCACAGATGAAAGAATAGTGGTATATTACAGACATAATACAGTGGATATTACAGACACTGGGCACATATGCAATTCAAATAAAGAGCCACAATAAATACCAAACCAAACCAAATACAATATAAGCCAAAACAATGTGGGCAAAGAAACTTCTCAACGCCCCACACGAGTAACACTTTCACTCTCACATATATGTATATTTATGTATATTCTCTATGTAATTGTTCACCATTGCTGCTTCTTATGCAATATGCATGCATGTGTATATATATATATATATATATATGTGTGTGTGTGTGTGTGTGTGTGTGTGTGTGTTATTTATTCTATTAATATTTTACTTTTTGTCCATTTGACGTATGACTGGGTGTCAGAGGTGTGAATGATGAACGGACGGCTTTTGTTATTATTGTTTATTTTTGTTTACCTCATCACAGTTTGCATGGTCTCCCAGAGCAGCAAAGTTCCATGGCGTGTGGGTCACGAGGCACAAATGTTTGTGCACATGCATTCTTACATGATGAGGTGATTCAACAACCTGAATCTTGAGTAGAACAGAAATGTGAGAAAAGCACCTGTTAAATGTCGCAGAGTTTGGCCAGCTACAAAACTGTCGCAGATATGCAAGTAGCTTAACAACCACAATGTTTAACAATAAACAAATGTGAATTGTGTAAATGTCAAGGGGTATATCAAGTAAATTACAGGGCAAACTGAGGTTACTTCTATAATTAGCAACATCTCATTAATTCTGATGTTTATTAGAATGCAAAATTGTGTTTTGTAGCCTGTTGTCAAGACATTATCTCTAGGCTACGACTGTGAATATCTGTATTATAACGATATCCTGTTGGGTGATACCGGTGTCTTGAAGGAGTGAACTAAGGAACAGGCAAGAGCAACAGAATTCCCATTCATAGCTGGTGAAAGACACTATTGTCCATCTTTCCAGATCTCTGAGTCTGGGAGGGGGGCGGGCATGGTGGCCCCACCCAAGCACTGACTGTTTGGGTTTGGGGTGGAAGAGTAGGGCGGGAAAGGGCTGGCGGCGCCGCGAAAGCGGAAACTGAAGGCGGGGCTATGCAAAGTACGCAAAGCCGCTTTCACGGGATGCCCGGTCCGTATAATAAAATCCGCGCCGATAGGTGAGCGCTACAGCGGAGCAGCGCCAGGCAGCCTAAAGCACCGGCTTCAAGTATCCTTTCACTTATTGAAATAATGGCATCCAAGTGTCCCAAATGCGACAAAACCGTCTATTTTGGTAAGTTACTTTTCCGAAATGTTTACTTTAGTCAGCCAGCAACTCCTTCGTTAATTATCTGTTATGTTTCAAGAAAATCCCTGCCGGCCGCGTGTCTCTCATGTTCTCATTTATAAACAGTAATTAATGGCTAATTGAACGCGGGCGTAAATGTTTCGCGCTGCCTGTAGAAAAGGGCGGATGCTTAACTGGGGGGGGGGAATCCAAAGCCGCGGCTTTCGCAGCCAATACAACCTGCTTTGTATGAATATCATTTGTAATTATTAGATGTGTTCATTTTGCTCTTAATATAATTTTATTTCATTAGTATGATTGATGTGGTATTAAAAGATTTATTGATAATGTTAATAAAATATCGACTTTTGATGGTTTTAAGGCGGGAGAATGAATCAAAGTCGTAATTCTGATTACAAATTTCCCTTGATCAGTGCATCTGTTGCTGATATTCATGCTGCCCGCATAAATGTATATGTACTATATTACAATATGTGGTTTAACCTCGACCAATTCCACCAAGATATTGGTAACTGAAAAAATAAGCAACACTGAGCTCAAAATTCATCAAAATATCTATGGAACTAAAAAACTATTTTGGTTTTTGATACATTTGGCCATCAATATTTTTTAAATACACACTGGTTTGATAGCAGGGTGTTCAGCTAGATTTTTTTTTTTTTTTACCAGTTTAATACTATCTGAGTTTTGTGCATTTTCGGTTTACTAGTGTTGGAAGAGGCATCTTAACCAGCACAGGGCTGAGTTGCTTTTAATCTCATGATGACACATTTCTGTTACGGCACCTTATCGTATATTAGGTTATCTTGCAGTTTAGACTCTTTCCCGGATGCAGTAGTTCTCAAATAGCATTACCCTCTTTACAAATGTAGCATTCTAGATAGCAGGTTCAGCATTCTATACAGTAATTTCAGTTGTTTTAAGATGTAACACATTGATCACATTGTCACTGGGGTCATGATACTTGTCATTGATCACATAGGCCTCTAATGATTGGTCTCCTGTCTTTGGTGCTGCCAGTCATCATCCCAGGAGAGACCCAAGGGATGAAGTAATTGAATATAACCCATAAAAATTCTGCCTGTGCTGTCTTTGGCCACACCCCTTACGGGTCCTGACCTTAAACTTAGGGCACAGGAAAATTGCGGATAAGGTTTGGAATTGGAAAAAAAAAAAAAATAACTACTTGCACTTCTTCCATTTAATAGACCTAAAATTTTACACCACAAATGCAGAAAGCCACCTTCTGGAAAAATGATTTTTTTCCCCCACTGACATGCTATTTTTATTTTGCTACATCTGTCTGGCCATAGTTCTTTCAGCTCTTAGTGAAGTGGGTGGGGTCCTCTCAGAACCGAAGGAATGCTGGGCACTGTCGTAGCAGTGGAAAATCAGGAGATGCTATTTTGATCCCGCCATACCCTAACAAATGATCTTAGAGAGACCCATCTCTACTCGTACTTATAAATAACATTCATTTGAGACGTTGGCCATATATTGCTGGCTTTGCCGCATATTTAGCAATTTCTTGCTTGGACTCCACATGCATGGACTGGTCTGTAACTTTTTAAATAGAGCTGACATTTGTCTCTGAATTTCGGAGTTAAAAGAAACCATCTAAAAATATCTGACTTTTAATAATTCATCCATGAAACGGGAAAATTGCCTCCTTGGAGGATTTCCACTTGCCCTGTAATCTTTAACATAATTAAGAAGAGTGTGTGTGTGTGGGGTTGGGGGGGGGGGGATTAAGGGGGTTAGAGGGTATGTGCCCAGAGTTACCTGGTGTTGGGATCCAGCTTAAAGCAGTGAATTGATTACGTACGGAATACCATCTTACGGAATACCATAGCTATTTTGCAGTACAGTCATTCTAATTTCCTTTAATATAAAAGCTGATGTGCAGTACTGCATTTATTTTAAAAGAATTAAAATGTGTACGTGTTGCTGTAGGACCTAATTAGTGTGGTCTCTATTTCTTAGATTAAATGGACTGGAGTCGTTAAATCGAAAGGAAGGTCATACCTGCAAATGATTTGGAAAGGAAGTACCAAGTGGTTTAGCCGGATTAGCTATGCTAACAGATTTTAGTGTCTGTCATAACAGATGTCCATTATCGAACTATACAGGAAAACAAGTGCATTTTCTAAATAATTCTAAAATTATTCAATACTATAAATTAGCGGAGAAATGCAAGGTATAAAATAAAAAGATGCTTAAAAGATCTTTATTGTCTTTTAGTGGTAATTGGATTCTCCTTATTATGTGAATATTGTGCTTCAGGCTGTATAACCAGAATACATAGACAGATGCCGGTGTAGATTTGGTGTAGCCTGCATATCGATCGTTACACAGACGGGCAGAAGCACATCTTCCAGGCAGCTTGGGGGAGGAGCAATGCTGCAAATCAGGCAAATAAATGATTTGTTTGAGGTAAAACAAAAAATATATAATAATAATAATAATATTTTTGCTGCTTGTGAACTGAAGATAAATTGCATTGTCTCTCTGGATAAAAATCTATCAGATAGCTAACCCGGTCAGTGACTGCCCATTCCTTTTACTTATTCCCAGTCTCAGTTACAAGTCAGACGCAAACTGTCCCCCTCCTATGACGTAATGGTCAGCTTTTCTTTCTCGCTCTCATTGACTATCACGGCTGAGGCTGAAAGCTTTTTCTGTTTAATTAAGGTCGGCTTTTATAACCAGGCTTCAGAAGCATCATAATGAATTATGGCATCTCTGTTAAGCACTGACCCCTCCTTCAGTCGTAGAGCCCTCAGTACAGAGCATGAAGATGCTGATATCTTGGCTGCCATTCCCATCACCTCATGCTCCCATGTCCTAGTGGAGCATAAATCCATGTCATCTCTATATGACTTTCAAATTGAGGCATAGACATCTCTATTAATCTTTATCAATAACTTTCAGCAGACATTTTTACCCGACAAGTCTTCCATAACATTAATAACATACATCTACGTACCTTTATCAAATGATTATGTATAAACCTATTAGGAGGATATCTACTTTAATTGTTATTCTAAGCATCTGTTTATTAATACAATTAATACATTAATTCAAGACACAAGACACATAATACAGGGGAGTAAATGCAAGGTATTAAGATCTCAGGCCATCATAAACGTGCACACATACACACACAAACACATACATACACACACACAAATACACACAGACATACACACACAAACACACACAGACATACATACACACAAACACATACATACACACACAAACAAACACACACAGACATACATACACACAAACACACACAGACATACACACACACAAACACATACATACACACACATACATAGACACACACCGTTTAAAGACACCAGTTAACCAAGTCCATGCCTTTGGACAGCAGACGGAAACATGCATGATATGGCGTGAACACGCAAACGCAAACTCTGCACCCAGAACGGAGGTGGGATTTGACCCCTAGCACTATTCCCAGGTTTTCCTACTGTGCCACCCAATATATTTACCCAGGTTGGGGCCATTCTGGAATGCATTCATCAATTACATTCAAAAATCAGGAAATGGAACTGGAGTTGGGATTGGAAAACAAACTATGGGGAACAGAACAGGAATTGAATTGGAATTTCAGGGAGGTTTAAATTCCAGCTCCAGTTCCATTTCCTGATTTGGATTGGAATCGATGAATCCATTCCAGAATGGCCCCATCCCTGATATTTACAGTACCAGTCAAAAGTCTGAACACACCTACTAAAAGTCATTTGTTTTTCAACAAGATAGCAACCCAAAGCACAACTCAAGGCTATATGATTGCTGTATTATCTTGTGAACAAGGGAAGAGATAGAGTGCTGTGGCAGATGACCTGACCCCCGCAGTCCCCCAACCCAAACCCTATAGAGCTGGTTTGGGATGAGTTGGATTGAAGAATAAGGGCAAGGTAGCCAACTTGTGCCCAGAACTTGTGGAAACTCCTACAGGACTATTGGAGAAGCATTCCAGGTGGCTACATCAGGATGCTGGTTGAAAGAGTGCCAAGAATCTGCAATGATCATCAAAGCAAAAAATTTGACATATACTGTTTCAATGCTTTGAAGCCTTATAGTGTATAGTGAATGACAAATGCATTAAAAATGGGTGTGTCCAAACTTTTGACTATTACTGTGGCTGTCTGACACTTTTTTTTAACGTAACAAAAAAATTGCTCATGAAAATCCTTTAAAATAAATTTTGAAAATCTTGCTGAAACTTGAAATCAGAATGATTTCACTTTCCTAGTCGAGTCTTATTAATCATTACTGCTGAACTATAATACCCTAAATTATGTATTTTTAGATATTACACTATATTGTTGGAATATGATCATAGCTTAGTTTAAATTTTTTCTGAGCGACTGAGTTTAGACATTTTAGGTTTTACAAATAGTGTGGTCAGTTTGTCTATGTATGATGACATGTAATTTAACAGAACTTAGCCTGTTAATATATTTGAACCTGTTGCTTAAATTCTGTTGTGGAACGTTAATATCCGGTGACGTAAAGGGATGAATGGAGACTTGGCTTGAGCCAAGTCAGTTTCTAGAACTCTCCTGACCAGCAGTATCCGTCATTGGTGGCGTCATGGTTCAGTGCCTTGGCGCCTTTTTGGGTTTTCTTTGTGGGGGAGGGAGTATTTGCCTTAGGTGCAGTTTGCACTGGCATTGCGTCAGCCTTGGACCCGCCCCCAGAACCACTGGTCACACCCAGCAGTTTAGTCAGAAGGGAAAAATGCCAGTATGTGCCTAGTTTTAGAACTGGACCGTTATTGTGTGAGGGATGGGTCATTTGACCTGATGTCATAATTTTTTGTTCTAAATATGGCCATTTGGAAAAAAACGATTCGAGCATGGAAATAGTGACCACAGAAGTGTATGTGAGTGTGCGTGTGAGCTTAATGTAGTTTGGAAGCTCTCTCAAAGGGACATTCTACACTGACCACGCAGTCCACAGTGTCCTCAGCTTGGTGCATATCAAAGGGGTTATGAAGCAGAATAGTGGCACCATGTGGACGGTACCTCTGGACTGGGGGTGGCAGTGGGATGCAGATGGTGCGACCTCACTGATGTCAGGAATAGCAATCTGCCCCATTCACTGTACTACTTATTATTACGTATTGACAAAAACGAAGCCAATGTCAAACAGACTTTACCCAATTGATACCCACCTAATGTCATGATAATTCTATATATAACCATGTGTGTTTATTGTGAATGATTAGAATTTTAAATTTGTCCCAAGTGTACTCCTGTCGGCTGTAGATACAGCATATGATCATAGGTCCTACACCCTCTGGCGTTCTTGCTGACTGGAAATGCACTTCAACATGCACCTCTACAGTTTATATGCTGCATAGAAATCTCTATATGGCTGTTCTTGGCAATATGCCAAAAACAATATTTATATGATATTACTTTAGATATTACAAGTTATTTATAGTGAATTCATTTCTTTTACTCTGTTCTTGTAGTCTGTCACTTTTTAAAATTCAACCGCTGTTTGGTCAATCACAGGTTATGAAGCGCTCAGTATTTCAGTTAATTTTTGAAGACAGTGTGCATTTCTGAATTAACTAAATTAAATTTAAAATAGCAAAATCAGACATAATGAAGTGGACTTTAAGTATTTTACAGAAATGCTGGCACTCCAGCTGATGTGTATAATAATACTTAAATTGACATGATTCAATTATGGAAGTCGAGGTCTCTGAATGTCCGAATTCTCTCAGCAGCAGCTGATTTATTGGCAATTCTAAAAGACAACTGTGCAATGCTCGGATCTTAATCTGTCAGCTCGCAGCGATACTTTATGGGTTTATTTTGGATGTTGCTAAGTGAGAGAACAAATGTAGCATGTCTACTGGAAAAGTGCAACATGATGGGCGTACAGATGTTTCTTGGACGGCGCTTAATCATTTGCATGGACTTTACGCAATTTTGTCAGCAGAGCCAAGATCAGATGCTTCCGCTTCTCACCCTAAAATGAAAACCCGGGGTGATCCGCCTGGCACCCGGCTGGTTTTCTGCTGTGGAGCTGTGCTGTTTAGGTGCCAAATCATTGTGGCTAGTAATTAAGAAGCAGTAATTAAACACCCCGGAATATAATCACCCATTCTGAAGGCCCCAAAAGACGCTGGTTAAATGAATGGTTCCTCCTGACTATTTTGCTTTGCAAGTGCCCGTCTAATTATCACGACGTCCCACTCGCTCTTTGTTAGCCTGATCTGCTTCTTTATTTGGTGGCAACCAAATACTTGATGACCAAAACAGCCACACTCTTCACTCATCAGGGAATAATTACAGTCTTAAAATAACATTTCTCGTTCAGTTATGGCCAAGGCAATATTTAGTCAATAGCTTCAGTGCTGGCACAGTAAGAATTAAATATAATTAATAATATTTGTATGGNNNNAATATTTGTATGGTGTGTTGATCTAGCTAAAATAGAGAAAAATGCAATAAAAGCAGGTATCTCCAGATTTTTGACTGGCACTATAAAAAAATTACTGGGTGAAATTCAGACTGTCCCTGCTTAGATTAGTGACTCCTGATTGTCACACGCCGGCGTCACTCAGCCTGTGATGTCACAGCTTTACCGTGGCAGATTACCTTTCACTTGTGTCTTGACTGTAGTGTTAATTTTTTAAAAGCCCAGCTCTTTAAAATGCCACACTCAAACATTTGTCTCTTTGAAACACTTAATCTTGATCGAAACCATGGCAACTCAGTATATTTTTGGTCTGGTTGCATTTTTATTCGAAGGAGAAAAACAAACTTGCTCTGTGTGAACATACAAAGTCCCAGTTTTGATATAAAATGATTATCAGAAAATAAAAAAGAACCTAGATCCACAAATGCCCATTTACCTAATTTCTTTTCCTCCAAAAATCCAGTGACAGAACTGGAAAATGGGATCTTTGGTAATTGATTGTATTAGCGATGATGTTTTGACTATAAATCAGTAAGTGACAGAGTTGTAAGAGCGACCACTGCAGGCCTGGAGGACTAGAAGCACCTCTTTCACTTTTCATAGGTTATATGTTTTTCCTGTCATAGTATTTGTACTGTCAGTCGTATTGACTGATTAATACTGTAATATTAATAATTTTTGTTCCCCCCCATTATCAATCTCTCTCCTATGCCAATTTTTTCACACAAAAAAAGTGTTTCATTTTTTTTGCCTGGTTTTAATGTACTTTTGTATTCTTCCTTTTGTCTGGGGACTTTTATATATTGTATGAGCCACATCTACAGCGATTCCCCTCCTGATTTTCCATTCACTAATTCACCTGAGTGCCCAACTGGCAAAAGGTTCTGAAGGGATACTCTGCATATACATGAGTTTTTAGAATGGACTGTGGCCTTAAATAGCCCAGAGTAACAAAATAATGGGAGCCTAAGGATGTGACCTTGGGAAACATCTGTCTGCCTGTCTGTCTGTCTGTCATCAGTAGCCTATAATCAGCACCTATGACGTTGTTAGTCTATTTCATTTATTTCAGTTCGCAGAGAAGTAACTGGGTGCCAGTAAGACAAACATAGTGGTACTCTGAGAACGGTCGGGGTGGGCATGCGGAGGCTGATGTATAACAATGACTCTTTTTGGCAAAGAGACAAGAAAGAGTGAGATTTCAGGAAACGGAGGAAAGAGATTTTGACATCCATCTGGTGTGTGTGGAAGCGATAAGAAGAGCCGTTTCCTCTAATGTGTAAGTCGGTCCAGCATGCCGGCCTTCCTCCATTGTTTGGAGACAGAGATTTATAATTGGAAGGTGTATAATTAGGACAGCTAGCCTGTTTGGGCCAGGAACAAGGAAGTGAAGGAGCAAAAGGAGTGCTGATCCAGGACAAAGGATTTAGTTTCGGGCGTCCATGCAGTGCTGGCCAGCTGCACATTGGCAGAGCCCACTTCCTCCCCCCTCAGACATGACATCATAACTCCCACTGCTAGCAGCCCCACCCTCCTCTCAGCTGGGCCTTTATCCAGTGCCGACACCCATACCCTGTAACGCCCACACAGCAGGAACTATCAAACCATTAAAAAGAAATGCCCCGATTCTCCTCATGGCTGTGGGGAATAGGTCACGTACCTTTATTAAATACTGATGGGGTTTTAAATAGGGCGGCACCATAGCGTAGCGATTAGCA
>JAODJW010000026.1:11952119-11979039 GCA_026777045.1 Hyperopisus bebe
AAACTCCAGAAATGAGGACTGAAAGTAAAATACAAAAAGTCTACCATTTATTAACATTCTAAAATGTTTTTGAAATCCATCCATCCATCTTCCAAACCCTTATTCCAACCAGGGTGACCTAAAGTCTCTCCCAGGCAGCACAGGACAGACAGCAGGGATACCCCCCGAACCCCTAACCCTAACCCCAACCCCCCAACGGTACACCTGTCCATCACTGGGCATGTGCACACACCTGCAGCCGATTTAGGGATGCTAATCAACCTTAACGCATGTGCTAGGACTTTAGGAGGAAATCCGTCAAATTCCACATACGGAGTGGAAGCTGGATCCAAACCCACATTCCTGAATGTTTTAGGCTGAGAATCACTGCTTTATTATTGGCTGATTGAGAGGTCATGTGCCCACACTCTTCCTCCGTGGATCAGCCTCCCCATCCCTATTTTGGCAACTGAACCACAGTACTGCCATTTTGAAAATGTTACTAACAGTTTTTACAGTGTCAGGTCCTCCAAAGGTTCCTTGATCGTGTCCTTGTGGCAGTAATATGGGCACTTGGGTTCTTCTTTCTGCGGTGACATGAGACCTTTTCCACCATCAGCGGAGAAGGTGACTTCCCTGGGAATGGACTGGCACCGGCCTTGTCTGCGCTGCCAGAGATGCAACAAGACCCTGGCAGCAGGAAGCCATGCAGAGGTGAGTGTAGGAGCCTTGGAGTTCAGGGCCAGCCTGTGGAACAGAGGAGGAGAACGAGGAGAACGGCACATCGAGACAGGGAACGTGGGAGCAGGCAGGGGAGAAATGTTCTAAAAGTGTACATACAAATACCTGTCAAGTGTATTGTTTCTGACGGTGATTTGTTTTTTAACAGCACGATGGACAGCCATACTGCCACAAACCATGCTATGCCGTCCTCTTTGGGCCCAAAGGTATTTGCAGCCACCTCTAGGGGGAGCTACTGCTCCACAAAAAGAACTGAAACTGTTTCCTGCATGATTTCTCAAAATGATTATTTTGAGTGCTCTGTCGGAAAAAAACGTAACATATTCGTTTTCTGTCAGGAAACTTGAAAAGGCATACACCACCTTACTAAGAATAATAGAAAGTATTCCGAGAATAACATTTTTAGGGAAACGATAATATAGTAGTCAAGAGCATGCTGTAGCACGCAGATTCATTTCTCAGGTGAAATCCTGAACTCAATCTGAATCACTTCAATAAAATATGCAGCTGGATAAATGGTTATAAATGAGAACTTTAACACAGAGCTTACACTGAAGAAAAATAGCAAGCTACTCGGTTGTAAGAACTTCTACAGTAAATCAGTCAAATCCTATCATTGATGACGGTGGTTTATCACATTCGGAGTCACTGAAGTCTGTTTATTGCCTTTTATCACAGGGGTTAACACTGGAGGAGTCGGCAGCTACATCTACGACAAAGAGCCAAGCACTGAAACTCAGCCTTAAGGAATCTGCCTCATGTGCCACTATCTAACACTAACACCCTCCTAAATACGTACCGGTATAATCCTTAAGCAAATCGCCAAGCTCACCTGACCTCTGTGGTGTTTACCCACTGTAACACAGTCTTTCTTAATGGCAGGGACCTAATGCATTCATATATATGTGCAAGTATGTAAGACACACTATGTCAGCCAGCCGTATGCTTTATACATGGAATCGCCCTCTTTTCTGATGGTGTACTAAATGAATGACAAAACAAAACAAATTGTTGCCATACTTTAAAGTCTGGAGGTTTCTCCTTCCAGAGAATGCACAGATACGACAGGGCTCCAGTTCAAATGGCCTTCAGCGTTTTTACTAGACAAAAGTATACAAAGGGAATGATGTGATGCATATACCTGGCTCAAGAAAGAAGACAGTAATTTATGATTGAAATTATCCCTGTGCTTTTTCTCCCATCAACAATCCAATTTGCAATTGTTGGTAATAGGAAGTAGCCAATAGAAACTTAATTGTCCTTAATACATTTTCTGAAAGAATGTGCTTTAGTACTATATTGCTGTCATAAGATGAAATTAATGATCATTTTTTCTGTAATAGAGCTTTAAACATTAGGACTTTGAATTAGAAATAACATAGGCCTCAATCCATGTCATTTTTAACACAAGGTTTATATAGTGTGTCATTTTGTATTTTTCTGGTTTTTGTCACCCGCGCTACATTGAACACAATATTCTGTATGATTTCCAGCTCATTGAATTTCATTAAAATGCATGTAAGAATCAACTTTAAATAAATTCAAAAAAATGAATCCTCAATAAGTGCTTATCTGGAGCTAATGAGACATAAGGCAGGTGACACCATAGAGGGGACGTCTGTCCATCACAGGACATAAGGCAGGTGACACCATAGAGGGGACGTCTGTCCATCACAGGACATAAGGCAGGTGACACATTAGAGGGGACGTCTGTCCATCACAGGACATAAGGCAGGTGACACCATAGAGGGGACGTCTGTCCATCAGAGGACATAAGGCAGGTGACACAGAGCAGGGGTGGGCAATCTTATCCGCAAAGGGCCGGTGTGTATGCAAGTTTTTGGGATAACCCTTAGGTCAGCTGTTCAAACCCAGGTGTGAGGACTCTTCAGCCAATCAGTCCTCTAATTAGTGACCTAATTATGGAGTTGCAGAGAAAACCTGCATACACAGCGGCCCTTTGCGGATAAGATTGCCCACCCCTACCATAGAGGGAACGTCTGTCCATCACAGGACATTATCACTTAGGTGGGTCATACTGTTATTTTATTACGCAAGCATATGTTACACTGCCTTGACAACAAGCAGAAGTTCTCAGTCCAACCCTTCCATTGAGCTCATTTGCTTTTACAATCAGGCAGACTAGTCCTTTGATTACATGAATAACTGTATTTAGAGCTTATCTGTCTCACCCATTAAATCAGTTGCACATGTCAGAAGGAATATTTGAGGTAACTGTCAAACTTAAAAGCAATGGGTTATGATTTCATTCACCTGTGGCGGCATGCACAGAGATAATTGTTGAGGGGAGCAGTGTTGTTTTATTCTGTAATAACATACAGAGCTGACATGGAAAAACAAGACACAATTAAACTACAGAAATTTGTACATCATGTTCCATACTGTCTGGGTGAAGCACATATCAAGGATTATATGTGCCCCACTTTTCAGATTTCCATCAGCCCTGCAAAAAAAGTGTTTTCATGACGCGAGCACATAGCGATACACACAAACAGGTATGTCTACATGACTCCCTCGGAGAACAGTGAACATTTATATCAATCTGATTGCATAACTGCCTGAAATTGCAAGAAGGGAATTAAAACGTCAAATATTTTTCAGTCAGATAATGAGCACATTCATTTGCTTCACTTCTGCCTTCTTATCAATCATGGGAGTTTCTTTTTTTCCTCAGAAATTCTCAGACAATAATACCTGGGCTGTCACTCCTTTGAAGCCTTTTCTATGATCTTACGTTGTTTTGTTTCATCTTTTGTTTCTTCACAGACCAAAAGGCTGGGCCCTGTTTTTGTTCGTCTCCTCCATTTTTGTTAAACCTACCTCTCACCCCAAAGTTCCTAACCCATCCTCCATCATGTGGTTCTACAAGTTCTATGAGTTCTCTCAAATCCAATGTTTTCATAGGATGGCACGTTAACAGCGACTTCGCGGCACCCCTGGCCCAGCACCATGAATACATTTCAGGGGGTGTCCAGCAACCGGACAAGCTTTGCAGATTTGGGGGTGTTGAAGTAAATTTTGAGGGGGTTTCAGTTTCGTGATTTTGCTAAATGGGAAAGTGCCTGATCAGTAAGAAAAAAAATTATGGGTGGGGGTTCTCCATTGTTTTACTCCATGGCTACATGCATGGGGCATCCAAACCACTTTCAGAAGGATTCCACCAAATGTTTTCAAATGAAATTTGATTTCAGAAATGGAGCAGATTGTGATAACAGACTCATTATCTTTTCACAGTCACCACTAGTCAAATAAACCTCACTAGTCAAATAAATATGGTCTCCTGGATACAATTCATAAGAAACAAGATAACATACACAGGGAAAATATTTTCAATCAGTCACATAAGCATCTGAAGTATTTAGGTGATTCACGGTCTAGTTGGGTGTAATCGCTGGAAATGCTTGAAGCAAATGTGACAGTAACCCTTTCCCCCAAAAGCAGGACATCATACCCTGAGATTATATCCACGATGAACCCAGTGATGAGGGATAAGGTGTGTAAAACTCCTAGTCAACAAAATATTGCAGCTGTCTCCTTTATTAATGAGAATCCAGAAGGCGTAATCCAGATGGCGTAATCCTGTTCTCGGAGGGGGGTTCAACGGCAGGTCTACTGGGCTATAAAAGACAGGTTTCAACAAGGACATGTGGAAGGTGAGCAATATCCAGTACGTAGGAGGTAGCAACAGCTGGTAGGTAACAGGATTGATCAGTTTAACGGTCTTAAAGGGCCTAATGTATTTGAAACATAGTTTGAAGGATAGAAGATACAACTGGATGCCTCATATCAAGCTACATTCTCTCAGTGGATCGAAGGCAATGGTCTACAGATTTCTTCTGCACCTGGACAATTTTCTAACGTGGGCCATCTCCCAGGGGAGCATGGGAGGTTCGCATCTAACACACAATGGAAAGGTCTTAGTTTTATAGATGTGCACGCAACAGAGTTTTGTACATACTGTGGTACCGGTCAACTTGAGTTATACCTACAGTATTACTTTAGATCTGCTAAATCTCCTGATTTGACCTTTCTGTTTGCCCACTAAACTGTGTAATGGCCAGAAGGCAGGCTGATCGTGGGCCCTGGCTGCTTCTGGAATGCCTTCCATACCCGTACACAATCCCAGAGTGATATCCTGTGGTACGTCGTAAAAGCTAAAAACTGGCTGCAGAAACATTGTTCGGTAGCTTAAACTGATCAACAAGAAGCAAAATAATGATAAAACCACCGATGGGAAGCATTTTTAAAAAGATCCATAGGGGAGTTTCCCAATCTGGCCTTTGGGGAGCCCCAGAAGGTCTGGCTTTTTGCTCCCTCCCAGTTGCCTGTGGACTGTCTGCGGGTCCCCAAGGACCAGGTTGGGAGACACTGGTCTATGGCGATGTAGACCAACATCTGAGTGGGACTGGGACCAGCAAACATCAGCAATCTGAACATCACATGAGAGGCATACAGTTGACTTGATCAACAGAATAAACAAGCATGTCATCAATAGACATGTTCAGAAACCAGTTCATTATTTGATGAAAAATTCCATTTATAACGGACTGAAAGTTTGAAGGAACATTTGCAAGATCACACAGCATGACCAGGTATCCATACTGCCCCCTATATATAATGAATACTAATATACATCATTATAATACACCATAATGATAATAATGTACTTTATTATAAATTAACAATTTTCAATTATACGATTATAATGTTTTATCATCATATAATGTTTGTTAATGTATATTGAAGCTGTTAAGGTATGTCAGGATGTTAAGGTATAATTACATGCTGCTTATGAGTGTTCTATGAATGCATTATGAAGGTGGAATGAATGTTCTACAAATATATTATAAGGGCATTAGGAAGGTGCAGTCAAGGTGAAGGTAAACCGTTACCTTATATTTTTACTTTATCATTCTTACTCTCTATATGAAAAAAATATTTCCCAAAATTTAATAAAAACGGCTCAGTCGTGTCCATGTTTGACACTTACTCCCTGCAAACTATTAAGAGAAAGACTACAAATAACTGCTGCATCTGTGGATAGACTCTCAAATACTTCTCTGCAGGAAAAGGAAATGAATTCCAGATTTTAGTTAAACTTCTAAATTACTGCAATCGCATTCTATTTTTTTCTTCAACAAATAAAACAATTAGCCGGAAAACATTTATAATGATATCTGGTTTTTATTAGACTGGAAAAACCAAACTGGAATTCAGGAGAAGTTACTGCAGGATGTATATAAAGCTTCAACATCTTGGGTCTGGCTGTAATAATTGTATAATTGTTTAGTTGATCCTGTTTACTAGGATGACTCATAACAAGCTAGTATAATGCCTGCTTTTATATCTAGATAATTGCTTCAGGTCATACAGCTTGTTCTGAAGTCCAGTACGAAAGCAAAATACACTACATTTGTAAACTCAATCATTATTCCTTCAATATCAACAGCTTGTTCTAGTCAATGTGTCAGATCCACAGCAGACTGTAGCACTTTGTTGTAATCTGAAGAAATCACTGAATTGCATTGGAGTAACATAGTAACTCTACTATTTTGAATGTGAATGTGTTAATGTTTGTAACGTTAACATTAATTTTTCAGTTTAGAATGTCAATTGTCATAAAAAGGAAATATTTGAAGATGAAAGCATCTTAAATTTGAAAGTGCAAATCTACTAGAACATCACGTTTTTCATAAATATTTGAATTAGGAGCAATAATTCACCAATTTACTAATTATTCTGGCACTCTAATAGAATATATGCTCAGTGGTGATTATGTATGTTGCTGTTATCTACTCACTTTACTTACTTCTGTGATTTTTCCATTAAAAACTCACTACAAGTTCAAAAGTGGAGGCAAACTCTGCTGTCACGGCACAGCGCAGGCAGGAAAAATGTGAGATTCCACTTGCGGTTCCAAGAAAAACAAGGGTTTATTAAATGAAACAGAACACACAAAGGAAAGGCACAAAATTGAAGGGACCACAAGGGGTCAAAAACTAACAGGAAAAATAAGAACCAACTAAAGAAAGCATAAAAAAAACCAGGAAACAGAGCAACACAGGGATGAGGACTATGAAACAGACTGAACTTCTAACAAACAATGTCACAGACCAAAGATCAGAGAGGAAACAGGCACTTAAATACACACAGAATCCAGGGTAAAACAAGGGACAGGTGGAACTCAATCAATTAACCAATCGAGGGAGGTACAAGAACAACAAGAAACAGGTAGAAGAGAGACTAGGACCATAATACATAGAAATAATAAAACATAGCTAAAGCGGGAAAAATAGGAAAAAACACAAAATAATAAACACTAGGAAACTAGAAAACCTAATAAAGGGAACTGGTAAGACTGATCTCAAGCCAGCCTCAAACCCACAGCTGTAGAGTACAGCCTCTGAGCTGCATGCTCAAGCTATAGAGCTACAAAACAGTGTGACACACAAGGGCTGAGATCTACAAGAAGGGGGGGGGGAGAGAGAATGACCAGCAACACATACTGAAGATGGAGGACAGGGTCAGGTGGGTGTCGACCCTGAGAGTTTGCTGTAATCAACCTAAATTCTGACACATGGTATATCAGAACTTGCTCTGTAGGTTAAGTAAATTAATGGATGTAAAAATAATGAATGCTCGGGCCACACATCACACATGTTCCACGGATAAATCTACCTTTGTTACAGCATACAATAATTGCAGAGTAGTGTATGTGGAATTGTAGCATAGTGGCTAAGGAACTGTATTCACAAGGGTACGAAAGTTCCAAACAGCAGCTGAACACAACAGCTGAAGTTATAGCTGCACAAATTGGTGAATTTGTAATCTTTGGATTAGCATCAACCCCCCCCCCCCCCCCCCCCCCCCGCAGGCATCCCACAGCTCTCCAGTTATGCAAGTTACGCCGCCAAAAAAAAAGAAAAAAAATGATAATGAGTCAAATTTTTCATGGGAGTCAACAGCTTTGCAATTCTGGGTTCTGTCGCTCCAGCAGTAAAGTATCATCCTCCCTGCTATCTACCATGCATTCCCAATAAAAGCAGCCAGATCCACATTGTTATTCTCGTCTTTTATTAAAGCCCATTAGCCCCAGGTCCTCCATGTTGGTCGACGGCATGAGGACATGCTTGTGAAACACTTCCCATGTTGGTTGCCCATTGCAGTCTTCTGTGACATGCTTCCTGTTTTGTGTGAACCTGCACCGATTCACTTTCCATATATCTGTCTATGACGATCACAATTGCCCATCCATTCGTGGTACTCACTTTTCTGACGTCGGGTTGTGGGGGTCCAGAGACTATCCCAAAAGCAACAGGCACAAAGGGAGAAATAGCCCAGGATGGGGCAGCAGACCAACCACTGTGCTGCCACAGCACCCCCAAACTGAACCAATCACATTTAAATTAAATTAAATTATTCGGCGTGTGCTTCATATTAATGTAACAAGTACAAACAGAAACCACTAACACATACAAGAAATAGGCACAATATGCACAGTATTGCAAAGCAGGCGGCTTTAATATCTTGTTGAAACAGCACCATGGTATCTGGACATCTGGACAATACAAAATTTAATTAACTGTAGGGTTGCAGTGTAATTAAACACATAATACGTTGCGGTCACCTTGGCAGTCCCGTATGCCAGAACAAAGGAACTTCATATTGGACACAAACATCAAATGTTTGGATTGTAAACCAAAACACGTCTGTTGTTCATATTATTAATGAGATGAGGAAACGTAACATCATTCTGACAAAGAGCTCAAGCTGTGGCCTGAAATATATTCTGGTTTGTTATAAATCCCATAAACACCCACGCTATCCTGAAGGCTAAAGCATTATGCTGGGTCATCACTTGAATAATGCTGTTTTTCTGCGTTCCATCTCAACCACGGCACAGAAGAAACACCACACTAGGACTGGGGTGCATGAGTATGTTGTGTACAGAACATACTTTGCCATTTATATCATATTGACCAAAATGTTTCCAATCTTAGGATAATACATTATGCTAGGTTTTCTTACTGTATAAATTAAGATAATACATTTACATTATGGTAGGTTTTCTTACTGTATAATTTTGGATAATACATTTACATTATGCTAGGTTTTCTTATAATGCATGTTGTAGTTCTCTGATTTGTATAAAATGTGTGCTGTTAGAGATGATCCAGCTTTGCACGTTTGCTACAGAACCCAAAATATGTCACAATGTGCCATATTATGTCATCCATCTACATCATTAGTCTAATGAGTGTCAATCATGACAAATCAATTTTTGCATTTTTCATTTGCTGGAGACCTTTGTAGATCTTGCCAAAATTTGTTTCCCAGTTCAGGGCAGTTTGATTTTCTTTCCTGTTTCTCAAACTTCCCAACTTGCTGCAAATGCATGAAAGGGAAATGAAAACAAATCCTACACGTCTCTGGTCAGCAAGCTACTCTCTCATGGCCGCCACAGATATTCCCAGAGATAAATTCTTCCGCGGCCTGAACGCGGTCCCATATCAGCCCACCGCTGGAAGCCTTCTGCATTCCGCTCTCACTTGGCAAAACATTTTCTTAGCTCTTTTTGTCTGGAGAGCAAATCGATGTTTGCTTGTGTTTTGGGACACTGTTTCCATGGAAATGCAGAATTTCCAGACCACTTTTATTCCAGTAAATTTCCATACAAAAACTTTAGCTCAAAAAGATTTTTTTAATTATGTGGTATAATTTGAGGAGCTAGCTGGATTTCACATTTTAGGTAAAAATAAACAAAAATAAGGCAGAGAATTATGAAAAATAAAACTGCTCCTTCTGAATGTTGTTTGTTATTATTATTTAAGGGACATCTCGTATAATTTACCCACTGAAACCCAGGACTGTGAGCACCAAAATGTAGGAAAATGTCTTGTCTGTGAAATGAAGGTTTAATCAGAAAGTTTTGCTCTTGCTCTGCTTGCAGCACTAATGCAGGATTAATACGGCAATTTGTGTTTGGGTGTAACTAACTCTAATAGATCAATCAAAACAACAATTTAGCAGCAGTTACAGGGTTTGTACTTGATTTGACATAAGATGGAGTCATTCCTGCTCTGCTGTGCATTTTCTTATTCCCATCTAATATGTTTTAATATATTTGCAAAAATGTATTTTTTTCAGTTTTAAAAGTTGAAAATGGTATTAATCATAAAATTAGCATGAATTAGTGTGGAAAGATGGAAATTATAGTAAAAACTGTATAGGAACTAGAATTAAAAGTTGTGTCTCACGTTGACTTTCCTCATTAGAGTGCTCTAATTCACTGTTTTTAATGTGTTACGCTGATTTTTCCCAGAGCTCTGCTGCACCTAATTGCTGTGTTTATGGACAAGCCACAGACACCCAACAGCAAACAGCAGCAAGTTTTTAGTTCTGTAGTTTTCTTTTGCTTTAAATGTGGCGGTGAACGGTCATGCAGAAATCCAACATGCCTCCACTTGACCTAAATTACAGTCACCTTCCTGGCCCTGCTTCACCTTCCTGGCCCTGCTTCACCTTCCTGGCCCCTGCTTTACTTTCCGCCATGCGTCTCTCTACGTGCTTTATGCAGCTTTAAGGCTGAATCCTTGAGAAATCTGATTAACGTAAAAGCTGGATTTGTGCTGTGTGAGTTGCAGAAGCCCATCGATCTGTCCACTAAGCGTATATCCTGGTCAGGGCTGCAGGAGGGCTAGAGCTGATCACAATCACTGCTCTGACTTGGATGTCAGTCCATCAGAGGGCAGAATTCAGAAGCCTTTAATGACAAAATGTTAAAAAAAAAAATGGGTAGTTATTAGAATCTCCATTTACATTTTACATATTTAACAGATGCTTTAATCCAAAGCAGTGGATGTTTGTTTATTTTCTTTCTTACTTATTTATTTAAACTGGGTCAGACAGGTCCTGGAGAAACTGGGGGTCTAAGGTCCCACTAAGGTCCCACTAAGGTCCTACTAAGGGAACCCAATGCTGACATCACACTGCTGAGCCAAAGATTTGAACCAGCAAATTTTCGAATCAGAGGCAAAGGCTTAGCCAGCTGAGCCTCATGCTGGCGCGTCAATGGCTGGTGCTCTGAAGAGGACCGGTTAAGATTGTTACCTGGGATACTGGAAATTAGATTAATTCAAGATTTGTTTAAAAAATGCATTTCTTACAAATGTGTACAAAACGCAAAGTGCTGCTGACCATACACAGACTCCGCATGGAATAAACATCAGCCAGTCTTCTCTGTTCTTACTCAGCAGCTGGTACAAATGGCAAAGCTTTATGAATTGCCCTGCCCTTGTTTTTATTTAATTTTGGTGCATCTGCATAAAGGACTTTAACAATGGAAAATCAACTTTATTTCTTCAGCAAAGGCTCAAAAACCAGGCAGTGGCCAACGAACCTAACAAATCCAAATTGTGATTCAAATCTGCAGCGCAAAGGCAGAAAATCATCAGTAACCAAATCCAGCCCAAAACGCAAAGATAACAAAAACCAGTAAAGCAAATGGGAGTCACACAGAAACCATGAAAAATGTCCAGTCAGGGAGCTACAGCTTTAAAATCATAAAGCACAAGAAAATCATCATTTCATTTGGTCTTTCACTTAAAGAATCCTAGGCATCTTTGACAGTCTGATCCAATGCTACTTGGCTACCTAAGTCTGATGTAGATTAATTATTTTGGATTTCGCTTCCACTCAAGGTTCACCTTCAGCAGATCTCAGACAAGACTTACAGAAAAACTATCTTTATGACTTAAATATCCAGATATTAAGCTGCCACTGTACATTTCAGAATCTACAGTTCTGGCGTGTGGATATGGCATCCATTCGTTTTCTGTAGCCACATGTCCTATTCAGGGTCACTGGGGGGCACACGGCAGGGAATAAGCCACTGCAGGGTACACTCACACAGATGGGCAATTTTGTAACGCTAATCAACCTCAGCATGTTTTTGGACTGTGGGGGGGAAACACAGAGAGAGCATGAGAACATGCAAGCTCCACACACACAGTCATGGTGGGGACTCAAACCCTGTCCCAGATACCTACTGCACCACTCCTCATGGCTGAGACCAGTAGTAGCTATATACATTTTGTTGACTGAATTTTAATCGATATTTATTCATAGAAAATTTATATTTTACAGAACAGCAGGTTAGTGTCACGCCCCATCGTCCGATCCTGCTGTGTGCCTCGCTGTCATAATCCGTCGGGTGAGCAGGAAACGGGGAATCTGGGTCGGGGAGACGGAGATCCAGGAACAAGGGGTTTGTTTGGCAAAAGGCTAAATGAAACACGATACGGTGGAGACGTCAGTGACAGGACTGGGGACACATACTTGAACGTGGACTCAAGTACAGAGACTCACTTATACTAGATTGAAAACAGCTGGTAAACGTAGGGATTCCACACGAGCTTAACGAGAGGGCGTGACACAGGAGGATCGGACGACCATGCGTGACAATTAGGCCCTTAAATAGCTTTTCTGAATTTTCCAACTTGCTGCTTGAATCTGTGGAAGCATTTGATTTTTCTTCCAGATCAGTTCTGCATTCACATGTTTATGTTATTTACATGGCTGTAGTTGGTCTTACATTCATCACCTCATCTTGATTTAAAAAGCAGTTTCGTTGGTCTGTGTGAGCACGGTGGAGTCGTGTGGTTATGTAACACGGTTACTGGCTGAATGATACACCATTTGGAAAGGAGATTCAGACTGGGATGACACATTTGGAAAAAATCCCTACTGCCATTTCTGAATGGAGCACATCAGTGGGCTGTTAAATGGAGTCATACATAATGATACACAGCGAAAAGCCCTCACAGAGTAGATCCATGCCATTGGTGAATGTGAAAAATAGCACTGATCAAAAGATAGCAAGGTGCTCTTCCTGATGTCACTTCTTGACTCTAATCAGGGAGCTTTACATGTTCGAGGGCTTGATCAGTCATACCTCATTCAAAGACCCTTTAGTGAAATAAATATATCTATTTATAAACCTGAAAAATATCCGACGATACGAAGAAGACCCCAATTGGGTTGATTCACTTCAGATTAACAAGATTTAAAGGCACACAGCTGATCAGATGGCTGAAGACTGTGGGCATCTATTAGTTACAAACTTTACTCTAAGGTTCTAAAACTAGATTCTCAGAAACTCAAACAAGACATAAGCATAAAACAGCCACGATCCAGGGCATCTTGTCCATCAAAGGTGTAGATTTGGGTGTAGATATGAACAGTAGGGATGGGTCCCCACCAATATTTTGGGAGTCCCACATTGTCCATACCAATGCTATTAGTGATCTCCAAACTTATTTACCTTTGCTGACATTTATTGTGTGAAATCAAGGGTGCATGCCAGTAGTGTTCCCTTTCCTTCCTCATCTGTCTCACCAGGTCATCGCTGTCCTCTTTAAAGTTAATGGTAGGGTTGAAGGTAGGAAACAAAGTATTGAGACATACTGTAATGTGTAGGTTGGTGCAAGGTTTGTGACTCTCATTGGAGACTGGGAGCATGCAGCCGCTGGAGACGCCAGTGCAGTAAGTGATTCCCAATATCGTTAGATTTGTTTATTGCAAGCACACGCTATGAGAATTTCAGTTGATTATGTTTGGTGCATGTGGCACTGACCTTAATCACAAGCTTTAATCACAAACTTTCACTTTGCTGGCAACAAGTTGTATAGTTATTGTGTCTTGATTCTTTTTTGCTTTTCCTGAATATTTCTTTTTGCATATTTTGCCTGTTTTCTTTCATTCTTGCACAATTTTATGATAAATATTTTTTAAAACTGACAGTACTAGTCAAAGGTTTGGACAAACCTACCCATAGAAAGGTATATTCATTATAATATTATTATAAAGACATCAAAAGTATACAATAAAATATATGGAATTATGCACTGATGAAAAACATATTAAACAAAATATATTTCTTTGGGGGGGGGTGCAACTCTGTGGGTTGGGACTCAGAAGGTTGCCGGTTCAAATCGCTTGAGGCCCTTAACTCCATTCACTCCAGGGACTGGCTAACCTTCTGCTATCTCCTCTACGCCAGTTTCATGAGGTGGCCTCCCGGGGGGGGGTGGGGGCTGATTTGATCGCCTACATTGTTGAAACCAAGCCCACCCCCTGGTTGTCCATACAGCTAGGTCTTCTGCCCAAACTGCTAGGACCTGGTGTCACTACTACTGCACAGGAGGGGTGTGAGAAGGACTCAAGTGCTGAGGTGAGTGGAACCAGCAGAAACTTCTCTGCACAGTTATAGTCTTTCTTAGAAGTACTAAGCTTCACAACAAAAAGCAAACTATTCTAAATCTGCAAAGCCTCTCTTTTGCAGCATCAGATTGCCAAGCCTATGCATAAACATCGACATAAAACAAACAGACAAGCGTGCCAAGCCCCTAGAGCGGCGACAGTGAGCTTTGGGGCTTTTCTCATCACTCAGTATGTACTGAAGGTAATGACTTCAAGTAGCCAGAATCAAACAAACAGTATAACTCACACTTACTGCAGATTTTCTTTTATACAGACAGCCACATAGACAATTCTTTACTTCCTCCTCAGTAGCCCTTGTCCTCTACATTAATACTATAATTCTGTGCTGGAAAATCCATGTCTCTTTAATAGTCCAACCTGGGATTCGTCTGCATTGGGTATTATTCTATAAAGGTGCAACAATGGGTCTCCATTGTAAATGCATTTCACTTCAGTTCAAAATGCTACCTAAAAATAGTAATGATAATTTCAAGTAATAAGACGTTTTAAAAACGTTATTCAGAACGTTTTTTTTTTTTTTTTTGTGAACTTCTTATAACAATCGCCACTGGAGCATAATGGAATAGAGGCTCCATTGACTTCAAAAGCACATCTGAAACCAGTATGTGATGTTTCTTCTTTATTTTCCCCTCCCTACTCATTTGTTTGCCAGCTATAGATGTGGCTTGTTAGGTGGAATGATTGTTGTTTTTAGTTAGAAACACTGGAGGCATTTTCTACTGCTCGTTCAGCTGGCACTGGCCACTCCTCACGCAGCTGCTCACACTGTCAAGTGACAGGAAATCAAGAGTCTTCCGATGTACATGACTGTTTTTTGTTTACGCTCGTGTTGCTATGCTACAGGAAACCAAAGCACGATAACATTGACAGGCCCGTCACCATGGAAATGTTATTTCTTTCCCTCGTTTTCTGTGTATCATTTTATTGGCAACTGTGCATTTTTATTTATACTGCACCTAATTCCAGCATCTTGCCTGAAATTAACACTTTCACAAAGTTGTCTTTACATCGCTCTTTCTTTGCTAAGATTAACCGACATGAACCAGTGGAAATGGCATCTTGTCTGTCAAAGCAGCTATTTTTTCACTTCCCCCTCTGTTTTTCATAATTCATCGTTTATGCTGCAGTTGCAATGCCCCTTTGGCTCTGAACATAAATGCAAAATTCCTCATTTTAATGCAACTTGATCACTACTGTCTGGTTTTGTTTACAGTAGCAAAGAAATACACTTACCTTTGGTTGTCTGTCTATTTCTACAAGTCAATAAATATCCTGGGTTTTCCCCTTAACATGCTCAGTATTTTCTATATGCTCACCGTAGAAGCATGAGGTGGAAGACGCTGATGTTGTGCCTTAATATCTTCCTCTGTGCAAGCGTGTTTTTGTGTTGAGAGATTACTGGTGTAAAACAACAAGTGCCTGCAATCTTGTGAGCTCTGCTGCATCACAGTGTAAAATAATACGAATAACACTTCTCTGAAATAAATCACCATTTTCTTGGTGTTATGTTATTAAAACACAACCTAGCAAACAGGATATTTTAATCCATTTCCAATTCACTTGCCATTTTAAGTAAGTCATGTCACTTATAGTCTCTCAATATTGAAGATGCAGGCAAGTTAACAAAAAAAAACAGTTTAAGGACTTCTTGTCCTTGGATTACTTAATGTTTAAGGAATTAAGGAAAGTCAGCCAATCGGCATAGGTTTATAAATGCAGGCACTCATGGGACCTAGATATAAGCACTGTGATATTTTAATATTTGTACCAGAGACACAATCAAACTTCCTTTTCCTTCCTTTCTTGGTATTTTGAGATATGATCAAATCAGAATATATTTGCTGCTGGTAATAATTCTATGGAAATAACTTCACAAACTTGGAAACATACTATATTATAGAAACCAGTGGTGGAAAATGAAGAAAAATATACTGCTATATGTTGTAGTGAACTAGTATTCGAGGCAAGCAGAATCCCACCTTACACCCTGTTTTTCCAAATTCCAGATCACAAAAAATTAGGCCTATGTGTGTGTGGGGTGGGGGGGGGGTGTTGGTTCAGAAAATAAAATCCAATGCTTTTCAAGGCCCCACAATAAGAAGGAGGTTAACTGACAGTTTGTACCCATGACCTGACTTTGCCCCACCCTGAGACATCCACCCCCCCTCACCATACCTCTCACGACGAGGTTGTGGAAAAACCAGCACAGCCAGTGCCCCTAAGGCCAAGGCCAGTACAACTCTGCCATAATCTTCACTCCATTTTCCTCATGCTACACTTTTCATAAATGAACCGAGGTCATGACTTGCCAAGGCCTGTTACCGCAACATAATTACGTAATTAAGCTATTTGTTTTCTTTGTTCCTATTTTATTCTTCTGCCAGCGATGATTTGCTGTGCACGCTACGCTCCACCAAACTTTGGGATCCTGAAAATGTCTTTACTTACTAAGTCTGGCCGTGCCTCTGATGGGAGAAGTGCAAGGTAACATGTAAATTGTATGTAAAAGAAACTCATTTCAATTTCACAGACAAAGAATTCTCGTCTGTAAACAGATTAGGCCTATTAGCTTTTTCTTCCACCTTTTTTATAGAAAACCTAAGTTAACCAACGAAACCTAAGCTAACCCTATACCTTTAATCAACATTGTCTTAGTGTATATTTATTTTTGATAATTCACTCCAATTAAACATATCAAAATGAACTTTGAGTGAACTTTTATCACTTGCAAATTTGTGTGACTTCAAGGCCATTAACTACTAGATCAAAATGCATATATTATCAGAAGCCTTAACTGTCATTAACACCATATGCATGAAATTCATTTTTTGGTTGACTTGGTAGTGACTCTGACTAACAAGGCAATGGTCTGGATATCAGATATCAGCAGTAGCTCCTAAGTCAAGCATAAGTACAAAAGAGCATGCAAATTACGTGATGCAAATATTGACACACATACACTAATAGACCCTGACCAGAACATGCATATGGGCCAAGTCAGTATCATCTAGCAGTTCAATCTGTGAACTATACATGCTGATATAACAAGGTACAAAGTGACCTTTAGCCACTCTCTCCTTGAATTCAATAGTCCCCTTACTGAGATTATTAAAGGTTATGTGTTTGAATCCTATGGCCAGCAGAGTGATCATATGATAGTTAAGCTCTTGAGCAAATCCCTTAAAAGTGCCCGGAACATGCTCCAAAAACCCTCTCATAGATACGCAGATGGAATATATGAAAACCAAAGAATTCCACTGTATAAATGATGTCTTAATAGTGCAGGTATCACTATAGTTAGCAACTGAACCGTTCCACTTCCAGGCTTGGCACACTCATGATGCAATGATTACTCAATAGGACACAGCCCTTTGGGCGGAGAACAATATATTTCCAAATGACCTAAGCCAAGCTAGCACTTCTAACCCAAGAACGCTGTTAAGATTTTACTAGGACAGGTACTTTGGGAAATGTTAGCTAGTGATATTGAATAATATTTGAATTTTATACCGTACTTTATACAATTAAACCTTCACCCATGGTACTATACAGCACTTGCAAATCACGTAAATATTTCCTGAATTACACATTAAATGAATTATATAACTGCTTTGGTTCATGCCTCTTATGTCACGTACTTCATGTTTCAGATAATTCAGATAATTCGAAGACCGAATGCTCCTTCATAGTGTTTTCCTCTATTTTGCTCATTTTAACTTGTAATAAGCTTTCTAGGCTCTGCTGAAGAGGATCACTCCATACACTCCAACAGTTTTTTTTCTGCAAAATTGCTCTGGTGCTTTTCTGCTAACTCCAAGCGAGCTTTTTATCTTCAGTAACAGTTTTCTTCCACCAACTCTGTCGTAAAGGCCAGTTATGAAGCATTTCCTTGTAGATATTGCGGAGTGATGAACATGTTCCCCATTCCCTGAAATGTAGCTACACAGTTGACGGACTTCACAGCGGCATCCCCGACTCACGAGTATCTTCAGGGAACATCTGTGCTTCTCATTTCATTTCTGCCAGGTGTTTTGACCCTTAGATCACGAGAAAGCAGATTAAAGGCTTGTCTTAATGTTTGAACATAAAATGTGGCTTTAAATTAAAGTAACTGAAAATTCACGTTTCAGAGAGCAGATTCGCTTGATCCGCTTCAAGCTTACAGCTTCCTATTATTTGCTTACTCTTCTAAACTTTCTATTTCGATCTGGTAACGCTTACGAACATACGCAGTCGTTCGAGCCATTTCCGCCTTTTTTATTCCGCGCATCTTCCATTTTTCCGGCGGTATAAATGGGCAAACTTGGGCGTAGCGCTCAGACAGACCCAGGCGTGGCCGCGGAGAAGCAGGTGCTCTGCCACACGTTAGTCCATCTCATCAAAGAATAACTTCTGAATAGTCTTTTTACACAATACAGCCAGTATGCCGAAGTGCCCTAAATGCACCAAGGAGGTGTACTTCGGTAAGCCATATTTATTACGATACCTATATTTTGCGTTTTGATTCACATATTAATTGCAATAATCGTGCCAAAGTTGATATGGTTTATTGATATGTCTATGCTGTGCGTTTATATTTGGCTAGATGTATCGTGGTTGTTTTCAAGAAAGTGTTTCCTGGAATGCTTGCATTTAAGATGAAAAAGCATCTATTTGTGGTGTTTAGGACTGATGTCCCAGCTTCTAATGCAGATTCGTGTGTTTATTTTATTTTATGTGTATTTTAAGCAAATAACTTGCAATCAAATTTACAAACAATGTATTTAAGGTTGCAACTTATTCACTGAAATGTCACGTTTTTACCTAGAACCGGATGTCCCAGCGACACATGACTTTATGACTTTAATAAGTTTCACTGGCTGTACTGATATGCAGAAAGAGGTTAAATGGCACTTGCAATTAATTCTATGCATCAATTGTCTATTAAAAATAGGCCTATATGTCTTCTATTTGAACTTAAATAATTTTGAAATAATTTAATATGCATGCTATTTAGTTATAGAGCTGACACGTAGTTCAAATGAAAGTCTCTAAAAACTAGTGGTGCAATACAGCCGAGTGTAACTGAAGTGTAACTGAAGGCTTTCGTAAAATACTATTTGCCAAACAATACTCGTTCCGCTTAGTGTTATCTCTGCATATTACTGTGTTAGCAAGTTTTCCTGTTTTCACCTTCAATTACCTTCAGTTCACACTCAGGATATATTTTGAACATTCTTAGCTGATAATTACCGTAATAAAGCCCGTCGTTTTGCTACGGATCATATGCGAAACATTAAAAATTGTATGCTACAGGTCTTAAAAGGCAGCAGCAAACTGCATCATTAACATCCCATAATTTTAATATGGGCAACTGACCCCAGTTTGTCATACGAAATCGCTAATTAATGCTGCTCTCTACCTCAAAGTTACATTTTTGAAACCCTCCCATGATTTCACTGAAAGGATAATTGGATAAAGGGTGTTATACATTTAGCAAATACCAGGAAAATACCAATCATTATATTCGGGCTACTTATCTGAGGGTATCACTGTTGGCTGAACAAGGCATATCCAATCCATTACATACACAATCATTAGATAATGAACTCAATGCTATATTGGAACTAATATCGCTGTGCACTGTTGACGGATTTTGAAAGCATTGCTACATTTTATGAGAGGTGGTCATTTCAGATGCATAAAGTAAAAATCCAGACCAAGACTTTGTTTCAACCATGGGCATTGTTAGGTCTGATCACTCGGGTCTATAGCCCAATACCCAATTCCTTCAAAAAAATAAAAAGTCTAGCCCCAGGTAAACTTGACTTAGCCCCTGATCTTTTCAGTAGCTAGAAACGCCCCTGGTTTCAACCAGCCAATCGAATACTCCGTGACTATGACTCTTCATACTCAACTGGTTGGTTGAAACTAAATCTTGGTCTGGACTTTTACTCTCTGGACCTGAAATGCCCACTCCTGCATTTACAATATATCTAGATTCTTGACAGAACTTGATCTGTCAAGAATAGTATGCTAGATGCTTTGCTTTATTAGCACTTCTTAATAAATGTGTGTCCTTTTTTGATCGATCTCTGTCACGCATTATCTAATCTTTTGTTTTCTCCTGCAGCGGAGAGGGTGAGCTCATTGGGAAAGGACTGGCACCGGCCGTGTCTGAAGTGCGAGAAGTGCAACAAGACGCTATCAGCCGGCATGCACGCGGAGGTAGAAGCGTAGAGCTATGCTAAATAACATCAAATATGCACCAGGAATTTAGAAGAAAAAAAAAACGTTTTGTTTGTGAAAAATTTTAAGTACCAAAAAAACATTCAGACTTTCTGTAACAGCAACTCTCCTTGTACCTTGTAGCTGTATGTAATTATTTGTAAGTGATCAAAAGTAATCAGTAATTAAATACAGGAAAAATTCAAACTTTATGTATTTTTAAATCTACAGTCTGGAAGTTGTCCATTTTTTGATTAACTGTATTTAATGAGGTTTTCTTTTCTAGCATGACGGGAAGCCTTACTGCAATAATCCCTGCTACTCAGCACTCTTCGGTCCTAAAGGTTGGTGTAACCATAACCCTAACCCTAACCCCTAACCCTAACCCTAACCCCTAACCCTAACCCTAACCCTTCCTCTCATTTGTGATATTCGGCTGACTCATTACACATTTGCCCAAGTGGCCCAAATAAAGTGCGATTTATGCAGATCACATTAATTTTTTGTCATTTTTAAACAGAATATTACAAAAGTATATGGGAAGTATTTGTAAGTGGAACATTTTGCAGGCTACTTTTTTTGAGGTTTGAGGTTTTAATAAATATAATATCTGCCTTGGCAATAATTCAGGGGGGGACTTAGGCTCAGTTTAAGATGAAGTTTACTTGTGTTTGCAGCCTAAAGTCCTTATAAATGTATTTCAGTATTGTTGTGTTTATCATGAGTGGTCTGTGGGTCACTGGCTTAGGATGCTGTATCTGTGATCAGCTATATGGACAGTTCTTAAAAAGCCACACCTCACAATATATTTTAGCACTGTAAATGCAGGGAAGCTGGACTGATCTCCTAGCAGGGCCTCAAGCCAGGCTAGCGCCTCTGAGCATGGCGCTGTTCTACATTATTCCATCCATCCATCCATCCAGGGCACTGCACATTTGGAGGGCCAGGGGCCCAAGCATAGAAAACAGGCACCCCCACCCTCCTCAAAAAAAAGGAAACCATCACAGACATAGCAATGGTAATTACCAGACAATGGTAATGAAATCCTTAACTCATAATGAAGATTTTAAGAAATAACACAATTTATTGGTTATCACACATTTTATGTCCCTATATTTCCGATTTTGCATATCGTAAACAATCACGATATATAATTCAGAGTTTTGGTGACGTCTGTCCACCTTTAGAAAACAAAATATTTTGTCAGTTTAGTGAGCAGAAAATCTCTAGCTAGAGATGTCAGTTTCTATGTGGAAACATGAAGTGTGTGGCAGCTGCAGCCTCCGATGTCGGGCAGCAGGGGTCAGCGATGGGGGGACATTCGCGGACCATGCCCCCCCCAAATAAGCCATTGTGCCACCTCCCAGCACCCCCTACCCCCCATCAACAACGTTTACCCTCACCTAGGTCTGGGCGGTATGTTGAATTTTTATGGTATATCAATATATATTCATACGATGTGTTGCTTTCACACCACACAACAGGGACTTGGACCTTTATGCTAAATAAGCGTAAGAGACGCAAAAAGCTCGTAGGTTAAACTTCAGACATAATATCACAGGAAACTGCACCGCCACCCCAAAACAATCTAGGATAAATAAGTCGTTTTGTTACTTATTTATTAGTTATTTGTTATTTGGGGGATCGATCGCAACAAAAACAGGGCACAGCCTTATATTTAAAATGTGACATGTTTATAATTTATTCTTAAGTTTAATTTTCCACTGAACAAAAAAAACGTGTTAAGTTTCAGCAACAACACTGGACAAAAGTATATCAATTATCTTGAATTTTATGAAGCAGAAATATAAGACACAAGCAAGAACATATATTTATAATGGCGTTAAATGTAACTGAGGTACAAAAATAATTCCATCTGCTTAATTTTTGCTCCACTAATTTTCCCTGCACTTCTGCGTAACTTCCAATGAGTGCCAGTGATTGTGGTCAGCCAATCAGCAAGCTGTAAGCCCCTCCCCAGTAGTTCATGGTTCAACCCACTTTACCACACTCTATTCCTGTCGACACACCCACCTTTGCCACGCCCACAAACATTTTGATATGCCCATAAGCCGTTTGCCACACCCACAAACCTTTTGACTCGCCCACAAAGCTTCAGACACGCCCATAGCCCTTTTGACACGCCCACAACCATTTCGACACGCCCACAAACCTTTCAACATGCCCACAAACATTTTGACATGCCCATAAGCCACTCGCCACACCCACAAACCTTTTGACTCGCCCACAAAGCTTCCGACACGCCCATAGCCCTTTCGACACGCCCACAAACATTTTGACACACCCACAAACCTTTCAACATGCCCACAAACCTTTTGACATGCCCATAAGCCACTCGCCACACCCACAAACCTTTTGACATGCCCATAGCCCTTTCACTACGCCTACAGACATTTTGACATGCCCACAAATCTTTGGACACGCCCACAAACCTTTCGAATCAGACATAATCCTCTCCATACACTGACTACCTTGCAGAGACACTCACATAGTGTCTCATATGGAATTTGATGGAGGGGAAGGTGAAGAATCTTTGTTACTTTGTACATTTCATTTTAAAACATTGACAAAAGGCTCACAGCTTTAAAATAGTGTAATTTGCAACATTTGTGTTATTTTGATGAGGAATAAGTCCAGCTGTGAAGTGCCTTTCAGTGGCTTCCAGGCTTCTGTTAAGTTTTTGGATTCAGATTTTAGAGGAGTAAAAAGGTTTTATGTTGAGGTAGCTTTATTGGACCCATATAGGCATAATTAATTTTTGTCTTTATCCTGACACTTCTGTTTTCAATAATGATATGCAAACAAGGAAGGAAACCCTGTATTTGCGTTTTGTTTTGACAACACTTTAAATAAAAGTGTTAGTGACATTTAACATGTGGCTTTGACTTAAAATTAGTCATGTAGAAAATACATTATATGTATCACTATTCTGTCTAAAAATGTCTAGAAATTTACTATGTATTACTATTCTGCTTAAAAATATCCTGATATGGGTTTTGGTCCATATCACCCAGCCCTACGTGAGTCGCCCCCCTACATTCCCTCATGCCCCCACCCCCACACGCCTGCTATGGATGGTACATTATTATAGACTTAATATTTTTGAATCAGAAGTTAAATGTATAATGTTTGATGTTGGTTGAAATGGCAATGTCCGTCGCTATTAGTCAATATGATCAAATTGTATTACCATCTGGCATTATTACCAGGGTTCAGTGCAGATTTGAAGCGCTTGTTCAAACAAGATATTGACAGAATGTGCAACCGCATACTAGCTGCTAAGTTGTTAGTTAGCTTGATAAAATTTAAGTGAGAAGAAGAAAAAAAGTAGGAAATGTAGGAAAGCAGGTTTTTTTTTGGGGGGGGGGGGAGTAAACCAAAAACCATTGTCACTGGTAACGCCTGACATAAAACGAGCGAAAGTAACCTTGGGTGTGTTTTCTCCCTTTTTCTCATATAAGTCATTCTAGTTGTCTGTCTCACTTAGCAAAGTTTTGCCAATGGGCCAATACAGTGTGAACTTCTATACCAGAACTACCGTTTGAGATAACAAGCATATCTTAGGGCAAAGTACAACCGTAGTATGTAGCAAGGAATACTGAATGTTCTTATTTTATAAACACCTATGTGTGTTAAAGTGTGTGGCTTATTGTTGCTCTGTGTTGTCCTTAATCAGTAACATATTAATAAAGATGGATTGCTAGAATGTCTTCTCAGAAATGCCATGTTTTTGTGACAGAGAAGCATAAGGCTAGGTATGTCCGGTCAGGGAACAGAGAGTGTACCATTGTTGTGCTTATGACGTAACCTTTTCCACATGAGTGAATTTCCAGTCGCTTTTGAGCATTGGATTAATGTACGTCCTTCTGCGTCATCTCCTGCAGGATTTGGACGAGGGGGCACCGAGAGTCACACATTCAAGTAGTGAGGTAAGGAAGCCTGGAAGTGACAGATACAAAGCATACTGATCAGAAAACAGTCAAGGCTAATGCCAAAAATTGCATGATTTTAATCTGTCACATGAATACAGATATTTATGTATTTTATGTAACCAGTGATTCATTCTTTTTCGCTACAGGTTATAACAGTCTAGAAGAGTTGCTTTAAGGAAGGGAGACGGTACCATACAAGAAACTTTATCCCTGTGTTTTTAAACCAAAACATCAACAAAATATTTCTTTGTTGCAATTGTCCTTGCTCGTCATTCATTCATTTTAATTAACAAAGCTGGCTTTAATTGTGCCCACTCGATTTCTCAGAAATATTTTGAAGGGTATTATAACAATTAATTTCTTTGTGTCCAAATAAAAAATATTTGGCCATAAATATTGTGGTTATAGTTTTCTTCTGCGTTATGAATTATTGAATATATAAAATTCACCAAGTAAAATATCAAAATGCTTATTTGTGTTTATCAGACCGACAGGATATGTAGTATTGTACAAAAGTCTTAACCAAAGAAACTAATGTTTAAATGATTTACATGTTGATATAAAACTATGAGATTGTATCTGTCAAAATGTGTCAGCTTAGCCATTTTAAAGTGGCTAAACAGCACTTCATTTAGTTATTTAATTAAGTTAGTTAACTGAACTGGTAGTGAAATTTAGGAATACATGGAATGTCTGAGGTCCCCGTGAAGTAAGGTTTGGAAACCAAAGCAGTGTTCATCAATCTATCCAACTGAATGTCAATAACTCTTTGGAGAAAAGAAGAAATTCTTGTTTATTTTTCTAAATTATGATCTAATCTTAAATTTTGTTCTGGGAAGATATACATTTACCACCTAGATAAGTGGCCTTAAACATTTTCTTTGACTGCCTAAGACTTTTGCATAGTTCTGTATCTAACAACTCGATTCCAAAACTCTCAAATCGGACCGTTGGTGCTATCTCTGCTGAGTCATCAGATCATCAGATCATCTCGCAAGAGTTTGCCGGTTTCTTTATCTCTGCAACTGGTTTGTCTTTGAATGGCGTTTCAGCCCAAGACTCTGCCTCCTCTTCCTCTTCAAAGTATTTTCATGGAGAGATTTCTTCTGTTGCTACAGTATAATGCACCTAAGCGAGTTACTTTCTCAAACCAATAGCTACTGTGTAGCAAAATCCCCATTGTCACGGGTTCCTGTCAAGATAATAAGCAAGACAAAGTAAGAGAAAGTAAGAGCCAAAGTTAAACGGGGATCCACCTACTACCTGCATTTATCCCCCACAAATCTCTGGCTTTAGTTGCCTGCAGTTTAATGTTTTATACAGGATCAAAAAAAAGTTACTTGTCATACGAGGAAAGCTGGGGAATTTCCTGTTTGTTTACTGGTTCACACATCAGCCTGACACCTCCAAGGCCTAGCCGTCACCTCCAGCTCTCCATGTGTGGAGTTTCCGTCCTTGGACCCCAGTTTTGTTTTGCCTGCAGTTACATGAATGGTGAATTGCTGATAGTGCGTGAATACTAGTGAAGTGCAGTAATACTTGTTAGTTGGTTATTATTAAACAATGTTAGCCGTTATATTTCTGTAAATTAGTTGAATGTTAATCATCTTGGGATACACGCTTTAGCACTATAGAAATAGTCTCCAGCACAGAAACTGACCATACACACTTAAAATTAAACCCAATTATTTAACAACTAAGGGTAATTTTTCCCAAAGATAAACTAAGACTAAAATATATAAACAGATATATAAAAGAAACATCTTATTTGTAAATGTATGCATGTTTATCATAGTGAATCCAGAATATTTAGAGAAGGCGAATGGCTGAAATAGAGATTTGGCAGACAGCCGAAAGATTTAGTGGTTTTGGCTATTTCTCAGACAGCCCTCTTCTCAGCTTAGAGAGGGTTACTCTTTGTAACCTTTCAGAGGTTCAAATATACTATTATATTTATTTTGTTTAATGTATTATCCAATTACAATCAGTTATAATTTGTATGATTTAATTGCAATTACAACAATGCCCCTAGACCAGTGTTTCCCAGTCTGGTCTGCCTGGAACGGACAGACGGTCCCCCGCCAACTCCCTGCCAAACAGACACTGCACCAAACCCAGGATCATCAACCTGCCAGTACGTGGACAAACATGGCTGTGCCAAGACGCGTCTGTGTCAGTTGCATTTTGAAGAGAACGTCCGTCAGAATTAGCCGCGGCGTTCACCCCTGCTCAAGACACAAAGGAAATGTTTCACAACTCACTGACAGTGCTTTTGAGAAATAAAAAAGAACTTCTAAGCCAATTTAAAAAAGACACATTTTACTTGCCCTTTGAATTATCAGAAAATCCACCATTAAGTAGTCATCCTTAGTACTGCAATTAGCATTCAAAATAACCTAGCACAGCTGACCACCAGCAACAATGTTTTTCATTAATCATATATAACTACATCTGCAAGATTAATTTGCATATCTTACTGCTCATTGGCCCCCATCCAGTGGAGTGTGTCCAGAGGAACCAACCAGGTGGTACTAGTATGAGATGCCAAACCACCATACTTTTCATTTGTTACGTCTACCCTGGTTCTTTGGCTTGTTGTTTTGGTCATTACCTCAACACTATAGCTGAGGAGATGGATGTCGGCTGACCAGGGGGGTGATAGGTGGCTCAGGGGCTCTAAGCCTCTATGCTTATAAGCCTGAGCGCTGTATGCTGACCCCCCCCTCCCCCAGCCCCAC
>JAODJW010000026.1:11979753-12022812 GCA_026777045.1 Hyperopisus bebe
GGGCTACGGGGCGTCCCGGTCGGGGCGTGTGACCGTACGCGCTACGGGGCGTCCCGGTCGGGGCGTGTGACCGTACGCGGTACGGGGCGTCCCGGTCGGGGCGTGTGACCGTACGGCCTACGGGGCGTCCCGGCCGGGGCGTGTGACCGTACGGCCTACGGGGCGTCCTGGTCGGGGCGAAGAAGCCTCCCCATGCATCTTAAATTCTCTATATTTTTTTCTTGTCATATTTGCTTTTATTCATTGGTACCCAAGTAGTTGGTGGTCATTTACAGTATGTGAATTGCATTGGATTGTAAAACATTTGTAAAACTTTTAAAATGTCTATTCTCATAGAAAACGATGAAGCACTATCACATTGTATTGAAAGTATGTTGGCAGTCAACATACTCTGGATCTTGTGTAGAAGGAAATCTATCTGTTAGAAACCAACTGCAAAAGTAATTTTGCAGCAAAATTGGATGTATTGCATATATTAGAAAAGGTAACAAGGGGACAAATTTCCTTTGAGTCAAATTCAGTTTCAAAATGAATAAGGTGGGAGGATGACTGATACAGAGACCCACTCAGCCTTCCAAAGGAGCAGGGCAGGCCTTCTGTGAGTTACTTGTGTTTTTGTAAATGACTAAAGTGTTGCATTCATTCTTTGGTCTTTTTCTATGCCCAAAAAATGCAATTGGATCTAGTCTGGCGTCGTTGCTTTTGGGTTGCACAGTTTGGGGAAAAAAATTCTACTTCATAAGGAGAAGGAAATGATTTGATGCACCTACATGGTAATAAATATGATGTAGCCGGTTCAATCTGGTTCAGGGTTATCGAGTGCAGAAGCAGGTTATGGAGGATGTACAATAACAGGTTTGGCGGAGTGTTGATGATGCTTATTCTGTGCCAGGGGTAGTTTCCTGCCTGTTTTATAGGAACCTCAAAATGGGAGAGAGTTAGTGAGAAAACCCAAGAGTAACAAGGAAATGATGATCGTGTGTGGGCCAACAGCAACGCCAAGCAGAGTACTCCTGCTATTCGCCAGGAATAATCTGTGTCAAATCACGTAGGCTAAATACTCAGCCCCGCCAACCCTTCCTGTAGTCCTGTAAATGACCTAATTGCTGTGTCTGGTCTAATGGCTGATTGGTTGTTTGGGTTCAACTGAAAGCTTCCCACATGGCAAACATTTAACTTATCATTTTAGTACCTGAGATTCAAGGTTCTGCACAGGATAAAGCTGCACTTCAAAAATTATTCCATCGCGTCAATGAATTCCTAACTGGCTAAAGCGTGATGCTCGAAAGAGCTGTTTATAAGCAGCTGCTTGTATCACAAGATCACAAACCTACGATAGTGAAGCGGAGAAGCGCTGAGGTGTCGGTGAACACAGTAAGTGCTGGTGCAACAACGCCCCCCTGTGTTTATAGTAAATATAAAGGCTGACAACCTGGCTTGGTGATTTTCTCCTGATAACCCCAGGGCAAAAATGAATTTCCAATGAAATATTACGCTTAAAAGTGCATTTATATATAAGCATAATCATTTTCAAAATAGGAACAATTTCTATAAAATAAAAGTACATTTTAACGCTCTTCCACGACTGCTTACCCAGTCTGGGACCCATCCCTGACAGCACAGGGCAGGTGACACTGGTGCAGAATTGCAGTCCATACGCTCAAATGAAGAATGACACACTGGGGGCAAATCCACCTATCTATTCCCTGAGACTGCTCGTCCTGTTCAGGGTCAGACGGGGGTGTCCAGAGTCAATTGTGGAAGCTATGGGCACAAGGCAGGGAATAACCCAGCACAGGGCACCAGTCCATCACCAGGGGGCGCACACGCATAATTCAGTGAATCCAATTAACCTCAGCATATTATTGGGATGTGGAGCAAAACCACCTGGAGCAAACTCCACACACATGGAGCCGTGGTGGAGACTCAAAGCCTGGTCCAGAACATGTGAGGCAAGAACGCTAAGCACTGCGTCACTTATTCCGGAGGAATTGAAATGCACAAAGCAGTTAACTAGCTTGAGATCTTGCTGAAATGCAACAAATGCAAGCCCACTCACATCCGTCTAGCTATCTACAAAAGTATCCCACACACATATTTGCCAGCTGTTAGGAACTGTAACTGACATTCAGCGGTTTTGGCAAAAGGACATGCTTAACATTAACCTTTCCATTGTACATATCGTAGATACAGTTCTGCAATATTCTGACACATTAATACCTATTACACAACCAGTGTATCAAACTGGTAATAGTATGCAGATACATTTGTAATCTTTTTCAAAATTGTATAAGAAAGGCTCTGAGCAAAAGATCGTGGCAGAAACAGACAAGGTGATAAGAAGAGGAAACTGGACATTAAACAGGTGCAACAAAATCAGCAGAAGAAAAACATACAGTACAGAGAAAACACAAGACCTCCATGTCTGGATCATGGAAGAGATGCTATTGCATGTGAAACAGGCTTCGGGTCTGCATATGTTAGCTGAGAGGTGAGAGAACGCAAAATCCAATCTTATGTAATGATCTGGGATAAGAAATGTGAATTGTTTCTCACGGTGTGGTTGAATTACAATGCAATTCTGACTGATGCTTCTGTCCCGTTTGAATATTTTTATTAAAACACTTGTATTGATTCTCTCCAGCTTGCTCTCCATGACACACATTTAGGTGAGAGTAAGCTGGACAGTGAAGGGCAGCTACAGCCCCCATGTACCTGGGGGGTAAGGGCCTTGCTCAGGCGCCCACAGACATGTGACTATTCTGCCAAAGGTGGGCTTGGGCACAGAGGCTTGGCACACTGAGCCACACACTGTCCCCAAATGCAGGTATGGAACATGCTAACAATGGAAGCCTGTAAAAAAGTAGCTAATCAAAGGCAGACTATAAGCCATCTGAAAACGTCCCTCCCATGGAATCAAGGCAAAAATTAGCTCCATTAGCTCAGGATTTGGATATTTTTTTCTCAAAATACTTCAGTGCAAATTAATTAGCGATAGTGGTTAACAATCAGTTCTGATTTTCCACTGCATGAATAGCCAATAAATGAATTTTTAAGGAAACATATAATTAAATAATTATTGTTAAAATGATATTATGTAACTAATGCATTCTGCATTTTGCACTGTACCCATCCAAGAATCGAAATCCTATGTATTGTGATACATAATTTTAAAGCTATTGAAGATATCTAAATACTAAAATATTTGATATCAAAAGCTTCACAATCACAATGCTCGGTTAAATTATTACATTTATCAGAATTGTATACTGTGCATCATTTTAAAGAAAATGATACCTAATGTTTATGAAGTAGGTAATGCAACACATAAATAAATGCAGAAGTCATCTGTGGTCAAACTGCCCAATGCAATGCATATTCACATGACAGACAAAGCTCAAGTAACACTGGACAACTATAATCCAAGATAAACGGGCTATGCATTTCCAAAAGAGCATAAAGACCCATAATGGGTCATCCAGCAAAAGCTTATGCGACACATATTGAGCACAATGTGACACATCGCCAAAACGCTCTTCCCACCGCTCTCTGGCATTACAGTGCCACCTGCCACATTTCCATACAATTTCCTGTAGTCACTGTCGATGGTACCGACATGTGTGTAATGCTTGGGGGATGATTCAGGGCAAATACGCAGCAGTGCGATTCGCCCTGGAAGTGAACATTTCTACGAACAGGAACACAGACAGCTGGAATGAAAACTTACCCCACATTATCCATATAGATAACACTCCTGCAATGCATAGGTACACTTGGCTGTTGAAATATTAGTGGACTATACAAGCTCATGTACACACAATAAAAAAAAAATAAATAAATAATCACAGGACACCACTTCTTAGTCATTTTTTTTGTAAATGATCAGTTTTCCTTTTTATTATTCAAAACACAAGTGAAATGAAATAAATAACTTACAATGTAGTAAAAGTACTTGAGATAACCTAGCAATCTGAGCTCTTAGTGTGACGGCTTCATATGAAAATATTTCATATATGGATAAATATAATTCATACATACATACGAATTTATATAAATACTGGCTTCCGTCGTTCCCTTCACCACACAAGACTACAGCAAGGAATACTTGTATCTTAACAATTGCCGGCCAATTTATTTAAAATCTTATTTTATATTTAAAAAGTCAAAAAGCAGCTGAACCTGTGACTCTGGACTATAAGAATAATTTTATATATATAGAGAGATAACATACAAAATGTAACCCTTAGGAAGAGTCTCACACAGTAAAGACAAAGGACATCACAGCGAATACTATACGTTATACACACAAACACATTTCTTTGTGCATAGGCAAGTAAAACTAGAAGAAACTGAGTAGATCCATTCATCCTTTTCTCTGTAACTTTCCATCAAGGGAAAGACTGTATTCAAGGATGACTGTTGTCATGGAGACATGGTCCAGTACCCCAGCAGCTGGAGTACAGGCAGGCTGCTTGGAGTGGATGTTTCTTTTTCTTATTTTTTTTAAACTGGTCCAGTCTTTGGCCATTTTAATATCAGAGGATCCTTCACCATTCCTAAAGTGTGATTATAACAAAAGGGGCCACAGTGAAAAGCACAGGTCAAAATGTTTCCTTATCATGCATTACAGCAGAACAGAGTTGATCATAAATCTGTAAAGGATGAGGTGAATAGACACAGTGTTTAAGAATTGCACAATTTTCACCAAGACATTGTATTGCACTTAATGGCAATTATTACCTTCAACGTTAAAACGTAAAACAGCTAACCAGAGTACAGCTCTTTATACCAGATGACAAAGAAGAACTAACAACTTAATATTTACCAAAAAACCAAATACAACATCATGATAACAACATAGCAAAAAACTGTAATAACAGCATTCCACTTAAAGTTTTTGAATATAAAAAAGTCTGTAAAATTGATTGTCCTGTAAAGGTAAAAAGCATTCCGAATATCTAAAGCATAAGATTAAAAAATAAACACACGGAAAAATAGTACGGAATAACACAAAAACCCAGATTTGTTGGACACAGGGTTGTGCAAGCTTTTGGCTGTATTAAAAATATACATATAAAAATTATATTTAAAAAAAACAAGGCCCAGCTGAGTGTATGCATTCCATAGTCCTTTTGTGAGAAGCCCCATCTTTAATGGTCTGACAGCGGTCAACTTTGTATTATATCAACTTTATTTAAATATATTATTACCAACAATATATTAAAATGAGTAAAGATCAGTCTGACATGAAATGTGTGCCAATCCTAAAAGGCTCAGGATACATATAAATTTTGCTCTGAATATCAGTGCTGGATCAGCCTGAAAGTGCTGAGGGGCTTCGATGGACTAGGGAGTGGCAAAAAATACTGGGTCAGTGCCTGCATCCTGCAAAAATATGTATATTACTTGCTCACGCATTACAGTAAATACGGTAAAAAAGATGACATCCGAAAAGCCTAATAGAACGGTAGAATAAACATGGTGACCCAGTGTCTCTCTCCCCTAAACTCCAGCCTCATTCCCAATCCCAACCCCTCTTTCTTACAAGCGCACACGCACAGCAAGTCTGTCCCAAAATCCAGCGATAAAACACACACAATTACAATCTGTGACTTTGTTTTCGCGAGTCGCCACTAGGTGGCAGGGCAGCAAGCTGAGCGTCTTCTTCCCCACGTGTCGCTTTCAGGCGAGCCTCAGTGCCAGTCTTCGTCGTCTGCGTCTTCTCCTTCCACAGAGGACTCGTCGCTGCTGCTGCCGTCCCCGCCGCGCTCCCTGGTGCCGTTCTGTTCGGCCGCCTCCGCGGCTATGGCCGCCGCCGCCCGCTCCTCTGCCTCTCTCTGCCGCAGCGCCGCCGCCTTCTTCTCCTGCTCCGCGTGGCTCTTCATGTGCGCACTGCGACTCTTCACCTTGTAGAACACCCTGAGGGTCAGGGGTCACGGCACACCGTGGAGTGGGGGCAAAAAAAAAAAAAAAAGTTAACATCACAGCACTTTAAAAAGTAGCTAAGCGCAGAGGATTATTGTTGCAAACTATTTTAGCTGAGTTTAAAGATACCGTGACGGAGAACTTGCCACGACGCCACGCCAGCAACCCCTCCCTTTCATGCCGGACTGCTGCCTTTGCTTAAACAGCTTAGATACTTTTTTTGCTGTTTTCTGGCATTTTAGTGTTTATCCGTGAGATGCAGATCAAAGATAACTCCACAGCAAAATGACACTCTCACCTCTCTAAGGAAATCGCCAGGTCAAATTCTTTCAAGTACAGTTTGCCCTAACCCTACCACCGATAGGACTCTCTCTAGATTCACATAGATTCTACATCTCACATTTCACCCCCCACAAACCAAAATAAAGTGTCATCCTTCCTGACATCCTCACATGATTTTGACCACCAATGCTGCTTAGTACAAATTAAGACCACTAGAAGTTACACATACACATATTATATTCATTAAAAAGTACTGGAATGAATTCCAGTTATTGATGTCACATCTGGCTTGCAATCAGATTATTTTGCACTATATTTTCTGCACGTTAGTGTGAGTTTTCGTCTAGAGCTCCAGCTCCCTAGAGTGGGGGAGGGGCAATGAGTCCGTAACAAATCACGGTTTTTAAATCACTACGAGGGTTAAAAATCTATTTTTAAATACCAATTTAAAAGTAGTTCACTGTAATTATGTTTGTCACATAGGTTACTGTTAACATATTTGCCCAGTTGCACGCTGTCTGGATTTGTTAACGGACATACATATGTGCTAGCAAAAATGAGAAAGTGTGTGCAGACTTTTCCAGCGCCAAATCAAAGTGTGCGCAAGCTTCTTATAAGGGAAATGGACTCCTAGACATGAGCAGGACTATCTGCAAGATTTTAAATATTGTGGTGATGCCAACAACATTCACACGCACCTTTGCCAACACTCTGCGTTGGGTGACCACAAACCGGCAGCTACGTGTGAAAAGCAACAACCCTTGACACAACTTTAAACAACAGCTCAATAAATGTTCGTTAACGTAAGAAGGTACATTATTAAGGCTTTACTAAGGCTGTAATGGTACGCAAAAGTTTGGTTCGCAGTGCGGTGTAAACCTCGATTTGGGGGGGTCACGGCCTGCTGCAATTTCGGTACAGCCGGGAAACAGAATTCGTTCTGAAATTGTTTATCATTAAAACTCCATGCTTGGTATAAACCAGCCATTATCGGTCTTAACTCTGATCAATCATGGTGAAACGCCATCTGCAAAGTGCCTATAGTTTGCACGTGTGGTCTTGTGCCCACCGAATGGCATTTTGCCCCCACCTTGAGCCCTATGCTGCTGGAGACCTTCTCCGCGTCTTCATGGATATATATATGCAGAAGCAGAAGCTGCCTAACGCACCCTGACAAAGAAAAACCATGAGAATGGGAAATCCCATGGAAATACAATACCTACTGAGAGTGCTGCCATTTTACACGTAGCAGCTAAGAGAGAACACGCCCATACCAAGGACCCTGACCTAATTCAGGCTACCACAAACATGATATTTGGTGGGGGGTTGCCTGAGTATCTGGCCCTTTTGCACAAAGAATTGAAAGCGCGCCCCCCCCCCCCTTTTGCGGGCAGATTTGGCCAAGCGCATGTTTTCGGTCACACCAATTTCTGGTCAAGCACCTGCCTCTCGAAAAGTCTCGCAAGTAGAAATGCGACACGGAGCTTGGATACATGCCTAACGATAAACAAAGTCGAGATTAGTTACGCATCCAGATACGTCTGCATTTGTGAAAGCCCCCCCCCCCAAATTCCCCCACACAAACCTGCCACATTTCTTGCAGGGAAATTCCCCCTCTGGGCCTTTGGCAGCACCTGGCGTGCTCTTCTTCCCCGAGTCAGCGCTTGGCTTTTTGGGTACAGGACGAGGGGTCAGGGACCGGATCTGAGAGGGTTCCACCTCCATCTTTTCCTGCAGGCTCTTGTAGACCAGCAGGGCACCATCCTGAGAAAAAAAAACCACCAGGATCTTGTTTTCATTCTTTTCCGTTTTATTTAACCCTGTCATGCAGCATGGATTCATTTAACCTGAGGTTTAATCCAGTCTTGCTTACTTTAAAGGAGGTTGTGCAGAGCGAGAGCCTTCATGAGTGTCGCCAAATGGGGGGGATTCAGGGAACGAATCGACCAATTAAATTTTAAAAACTGCTATGAAAACTATGAGACTTTTAATACCATCTCCTGATATGTATTAGAGAAATCTTGCAGTTCTCTGAAAATGTGATGACTAACAGCAAAACTCTTGACTTGTTGTAAAGCAAAATGATTATTAGTCATACTGAGAAAGTTGCACTTTCTTTCAACAACTTTCCTCCTCATGAATGGAGTCAGCCTTTTAACTCCTGTCTGCAAACAGGCGCCAGTAAAGCGAAGCAGTTTCTCATTCAGCAACACAAGCGATACGAACTGAAGGAGAATGTATGTTTTATCGGGAGGGAGCAAAAATGTGGAGCCTCTGTGGGCTCCCGAGGTCCGGGTTGGGGAATACTGATTCATTGCATGGCCGGTTTTCTAATATACGACATATTTCCCTACCTTACTAAGCAACAAAAATCTTTTTAGGATGCAACTGATGTGAAAGTCAGCAACTATGTGACTCATCAACCGCAAACTTCCAGGCATACGGCTGAAGATTGCATGTAAAGCAGTGGAATGCATGCTGCTGCATTCTGACTGAGCGCAGAACAAGAGATTTCTCTTCTATCTATCCATCTCTGTTGCTCCCGCCATACTTACATTCTCAGACACTTGTAGTAGCTGCGCCGGCCTTAGGGGGGCGCTGGCTGGCTGCCTGTCACATGACTCCTCCCACTTCTTCCCTTGCTCCTCCTTCATTGGTTCCAATAGCTGTGAGCTCTGTGAAAGGCCAGATAAGACACTTTAGCCCACTGTAGTCACTCAGAAGTGGGCATCCTCCTTTGCTGACGTCCCCCCCCCCACGCACCCTGACGTCCACCTCTACCTCCGCAGCCCAAGCATCAGGGGGCTCCAGGTCTCCATAGACCAGGGTCCCACTGCGGCCAATTTTCACCTGTTTCTTATAAGTGTAGTAAAACTCCACACATTGTGCCACAGTCTTGGTGCTGACCTGTAAGCCAGGGAAGCAAAACACACAAGATCTTATTACTTAAAGACAAAAACAGTTACAAGAGTAACCACTTATTTTGCATGCAACCTAATATAGTACATAGGTTTCTCATAAAATCTTGTATATTTCATGAACAAATAGCATAGAACACATACTATCTTCTGCACCATGAAAAAATCCTTCTTGTAGGTAGCGATCCCTTTGTTGAACAGCCGCCTCTCTGCTGACGTCCAGCTGTCACAGCCTGGGAGAGCGAGCGATGACAGACAATGAGATCACAGGACTGTAAACGCTGACAATGAGGGTGACTGTTCAGCTTTTCTGCATTAGTGCAGCGCAGACGGGCCACGCAAACCTCGCCCCCCCCCATAAAACACAGGCTGACAATGAAGCCTCTGTGCTCTGTGCGGCTGCCGGGGACCACAGCATGGGCTGATCTGCAAGCCGTCACACCTCCTCCCAGCCCCTGGTCTCCATCTCCACCCAGGCCCCTGCTCCTATTGTTTACGCATGAATCAGGACCAGAACGTAGCTGTCGCCACGCTGCGTTGGGGGGGGGGGGGGACCCAAACTAATGGGCCAAGTGCACCAGCACCTGTGTGGTGTAAAAAAAGTGAGAGAGAGGGGCGGGAGCTGGACGAGTGACCTACCAGAGTAGTGATAGTCAGCGAGTGGGTGGGACTTAGTGAACATGGGCTTCTGTAGCAGGAGCAGAGTCAGGGTCTCCTGTCAAGCAAACCAAAAAGTGACTGGATAATTCAACACAACAAAACCATCAATAAAAATGTTAATGAGAGAGCAGCTCCATGCCTGCCGAATTTCAATACTGATGGGAAGACGGTTTAATACACAGAAAAGTATGATGATAGACCTGGAAGAAAATCCCAGCTATTATTCTGTCTTCCATTTACCTCAGAGGTCAGAGTGCTTGCTTAGCTGGATAACTTGTAGGATTTAAGGTGTCCCGGTTTAAACGGCCTTCATCTTTTCTCACTTACATTTAGCCCAGGCTACCTTAAATCCGACAAGCTGTCCAGCAAAGTAAGAAATCCTGCTTTGTGAAACAGGCCACAATTCCAGCCAGGTTCACCGTTAGCCACTGTTTGCAATACCAGTTCATAACGCATTACACGGTATTCTGTGCATACAAAGACCATAGCAACATGTCCACACACAGCAGATGGACAAGAATTGTGTGTATGACCAATTTAATGAAACACAAATAAGACATTAGTGCTAATAAACAGTATTTAATTACAGCTTTAACTTCTGTTGATAAAGGGCACAGCCATCCTGAATTCTGTGGTGAGGCTGCAGAGATTCCTTCGACTCTCTGAGTTGAAATTTCCGACCAGGAAGACTGAATTTCCGATTTCCGAGTTCAAATGGAATGCAGCATTACGTTATTGGCTGCAGAGGTCCCTGACCAAAAGTCAGGAAATATACAACTGTACACTGGGAAAAGCGTAAGTTTACAATTACACCAATACTCAGATTACAAGTTAATTTAATAAAGTTACAATTTCACTAGTGATTTCACAGTAAAGAACTCATTATATAAAGTTTGACATTTATTAAAGATGATACAGTTTTAAAAAGTTTTGCAAAAATTCCTGCTCCCTAGCCTAGATTCAATATGTCTGCAGTATTAGTTACCGAACTTTCAGAGAGGCATTCAAATACCATTAGACAACAAAAAAAACTATTTATCAAATAAAATATCATAAGTAACTTTCCCAAAACTCTCCTCAATATAAAAGAACAGGGTTTGTATTTTGCTATCCTAAAAGGGATATCAAGGGGTATAGACTGAAAACCTGGAATGTACTGGAAAATTTCCACAAGCAGAGAAAGTGACTGAGCATGTATCACTAATATTCCTGTTTTTATTTATTTAAAAATGAGGCTCCATTTCACTTCATATTTACTTGTCATCATTACCCGCATTGCTATACTGTCACACAAAAAAAAAAAACATGAATTTTATCTGGGGACTCAGGGGACCTATGGCACCCCCCCCACCGCGCCTGCCGCCCCCAGCCATTTTACTGCACTAGATTACTAGTCATTGTGAAGTCCAGACACATTAGTTATTACAAGCAGAATTCAATGCAGTCTCTTTCTGTTTTTTTTTTTCCTCTGTGCACATTATGCACTAACGGCATCTACAGGGAGGGATCCATGTCAGGACTGAAATGCTGACCACCGCCCGCCGCAGGGACCAGATAAGCAGCCGTGTGACCCAAACGGCACATGATTCGACATAAAGACACGGCGCTTCATCAGTGTGGAGGGAGTGGGAGTGAAGTCGCATGCGGTCGGTCTCCTTGACAACTTTTGGGTGGGAGGGAGTGGCTTATGTTCCTCACTGGGGAGGGGGTGGTGAGCAGTTTCAGTGGGCAGGCATGATTTAAAATTACTGCTTTCTCTACACTTCAGATTCACTTGACTGAAACCTGAGAACCAACACTGCTGGAATCATTATCTGCACAAAGCCTGAACGTTTATCTGCAGGCCTCCTTAAACAATGTAATCCTCTTAAAACGTCTTAGCACTCCATTTACTCGTATTCGCAAGGCACCGTGCCGTCAGATTAATGGCGCGGTTAATACCTCGCTTCATGTGATGCTTGGATAAACAGGGTCACAGACGCAAAGCCTGCCTGCGCAGCTCCCTGAGTTTATTTGCATTTACAGCACTGGGGACACTTATACCACAGTGCCTGCAGCTTCCTGGATAGGCTCTGGACCCCAGTAACCCTGAACAGGACAAGCGGATACACAAAATGTATGGATGCATGGATGGATGGATGGATGGAACGCAGGGCTGAATTAACAGTCATCTATATGACGTCCAGATGTGGCAGGAAAAAGTACTGAAGCGCAATCAGTATGAATTACCAGCTCAGCAGCTCACTCACCACAATGTCCCCCTTGCACTCATACAGACAATGCAGTGCCAGCTCCTGGTTTGTCCCTCCCCCAGGGAAGACGCTGGAGCAGGCCAGGTGCATCAGGTCATCCACTAGAGTGCGGAACGGAGAAAGGCAGGAGTAATGTAAATGGTTCATGGATCAATGTCACAGACATTAACGAGCAAACATTAGTTTCTGGGGACCCTGATACGGTGAGGGCTGGCACACAGTGATGAGGTCATAGAACCAAGAGGAGAGAGAAACAATCTTGGCTGAAGTTCTAGGAGTGGGGGATGATACAGCTTTAAGAAATATGACTTCCAGCTGATAACACATAGGTATGGTGTAACAATGCAGAACTGATACAATTGTGTGTGGCTTTGGAACACAGTAAGACAAGTCCCCGTATGCCATGCTGCTAGCGCTAATGCTATATAAGGCAGCAAGACATAAAAGCATGTTGTGAGAAGTGTCATTACCTCGCGCTGGGTGGGTGGATTCCAGCTCGTGAAGGGGCGCCCACACGAGTTCTGCCCGATGCTGGTCCTGATGGGCTGCTGCACGAACTCGCAATTCGGGCACCTCTGCCTGGTGCCGATTCCCAATGTTTATCCGTCTGAACCGGGGAGAGATGAGTTTTATATTTGTTTTAGGGTTCTGTTTGTTATGAGTACCCGGTGCTACAAAGGCGAAATGGGTCAAAATACGTCGCCTCAAAAAGGCTAAAAATTACAAGCATGCATGCTGAAATCGTATCATATTCTCCGTGATTTGGCATCCTGAAACTGAAAATTGAATTTCTTCCAAAAACAATTTATATATGATGAAAAAAAAATATGTAAATGCAGAAAAAACATCACTGTTTACAATGGCAAAGCACAAACAGGCTAAAACAAGGATAAACTTAACAGTTGGTTAGATGACTAATTGGTAGGGGAAAATATTTTACTCATACCAAGCATATGACTATCATAACCTCAGGATATGGCCCCCCCGCCCACTCCCAAGCAAGGAGAAACCACCAAGACCAAAATCTTTTAGACAAGATGCCAAATTTACAGGTACTGTACTGCATAGTTAATCAGATTAAAATACACCGTGTTCATAGATACATGCAGTCCTGTTATTAATAGTTGTGACACCTTCTTAGCACACAGGTAAATTTGTATTTACGTAGGCTCTGCACTTAGATGGATGAAACTTTTTTTTGAGTTAAGCTAATTGAAAATAACTTGAAATTTTTTATACATTTTGATCCATTTCTCCACAATATCGCCAGAAATGAGAGCTTGTACTCCGCAGCACCCACTTCCCTATTAAATGATCCTACACATTCTGCTCAGTTTCCTACCCCCTGTTTAAACTGCAAATACCTTTATTTAAATACCGCACAATTATTAAGACCCCCCTCTTTCAGTTTTCAAAAACTGAAAAATCTCACCACCACGGTTTACAGCAAATAAGCCGAAACAAAAAAGCCGGCGCACACTGACCCCACTGCAAAGCCAGTGGACAGGCCTTCGGTGCTGCATTATGATCAGATAGATCTTCATATGTGAAAACCGTACGTTTTCCAGTGCATTCTCACTGAAAAATAAAATCAACTACACAACTTTGCAAATCAGTGGTGAATTGTTTTTAATAAATGAAAGTTTCATATCCAGTTTATCACTTGTCACTACAGTCACTTTAATACTACACTGCAAATGTTAACATGTAACTGCACCTTGGAATTTCCTTCAGCATCAATAAAGTCCTACTACTACCTTAACTGTATTAACTGCCCCTTCTATTGCATTCACTGCACCTTGTATGAGATACAATACTACAATGCTTACATATACTTCCAATGACATCATTCTTGGGCAATAGCAATATCATTCAGCATCTTCAGTGCAACAGCTCAACTATTTATTGTATTTCATGTCTCATACATGGTTTATTAAGTTTATAATGTCTTGTGTGATGTCATGTCTAATGGTGTTCATAGGTCAGTTTTGTTCTATATTGCACTCTGGTAATATTTCAGCTTCTGGTAATATTTCATGTTTAAAAATATATGCCAAACACAGAAACACAGGTTTCCAACCATCCCACGCGTGATTAATCCAAAGTTATTTATTACAAAATACTTCTGCTACTCCAATCGTATTTACTAACCAATTATTGGCCCCCTTTACTGAATATTCCACACTACCGTGGCAAGATGTTCTGTACACAAATAGAAACTGACCTTCTCACCCTGAGTGCTACTAGCATGAGTCAGGTAACCGACACCAAGCGCACGGACTTGTGGGTAGGAGGCGGTCCACCGTGATGACATCACATGATGACATCACTAACTGCACTGCTATCAAATTCTTAAAATACAAATTTGTATTGGGGAAAAAACGATTCAGAAATATTTATGATTTGTGTGCGCCTAAACATCAAGTGTCTTCAACAGATTTTTCCGAAAGAGGGTAAGAAAATTTTTGTATATCTGGTCATTTGGAATGGTGGTTACATTCAGGGGATCTGGTATTAAATGACTTATTCAGCACAGAACCTTAAATCATGAGAGAAAACCAGCTTTTTGTTTCCTGAGCAATGCGGATGGTAGCGAATTAACCACACTGCTTCCAAGTTGCCATTCCACATGCTACAATGCTCTGATGTGAAGTGACTCTTATTGCAGGCTAAAAGCAAAAAACATAAAAAAAAAAAAAAAACAAAAAAGCAGAAGAAAGCCCTGAGAGGCAGTGATGCCGCCAGAAAAGCACGAGTACTTTTACCCCAGCAGAAGAATGAAACAAATTACGCCACAAACTGTGTCTCAGCTAACCGGCGATCTGAATGAGTAAATTCACAAGAAGAGGAACTACGGTCTGAGGCTAGCTTAGCTAATGAAGACAGTCTTAAAAATGGCTTGAGAGATACAGATAAGGTGAACATAGAGAATACATCAACAGAATACAACCCTTTATTTATTAGTAATAGATGTTTATTAATATTATTCAGTAAACTATAAACTGACCACATGATCAGCATATTGCAAGAACTATGATGCTGTACAACTCAAAAAAATAAAAAAAGGATTATGGGGAAAAAAAATGCATCGGGGAGGGAACAGTACTCACGGCTCAATGCTGACTGGGGTAGCCTCGTTCACTGCACACAGCAGTGGGGGTGTGATGTCACAACTGCCTGGAAAAAAAGAAATGGACGCTTTTTTCCTGTGTTTTGCATGCTAAATTCATTCTGGAAAAAGTGATGTGTTAACATGAATGAACGAACGTCGAATGTCACGGTCATCTGGTACAAAAGAGAAACACAAAACGGTATTCATAAAGTTCCGGAGCTTTTTAAGAGAGATGACAGACACTCACTGGAGCGGAGCAGGCTGCGTGAGGCAGATTTTGGGGTCGCCGGCGGGGGAGGACCCAGGCTGGGGGGGTTCGCGACGCCGGAGGACATAAACGTGGAGAAGTAGAGGCCGGATCCTTCCCGCACGGGACTGAGGATGGGGGGCGGGGTGTAGGGGGGCAGGGTGATAGGGTTGTCTGCCAGACGGACAGGTGAGCGTAGGTGGCTCTGGTAGGGCGTGATATTGGAGTACACAGGCGGAGCGATGAAAGTGCCGGTCTTGGGACAGGGGATGAAGAGGGGCTCAGGCCGCGGACGCCGTCTCGTCTTGGCTGCTTTCCCATCATCGTCTTTCCCTCCTTCCCCTTCACCATTCTGTACAGAAATCAAACGTGAGCCAGTTATGAAATAGCATTCATGTAATGTAGCGCACATCGCAAAAACCACCAGGCTGCTAAAAAGAGATTTGAGTGCATTACTGCAATGTTTCTCAATCTGGTCCTCAGGGACCTGCAGACAGTCGACATTTCAGCTGCAGCCGGGAGCTGGGATGGAGCAAAACAATGGACCGACTGTAGGTCCCCGAGGACCGGGATGAGAAACACTGTAGTAGTGCACTTTTGGTTCACTGCTCAGCTTTATACTGCACTATGACACGTTCTGTGACGCCAATGCAGTGCATCTTCATGTGTTTTTGGCTAGGCTGTGCTGTGGGGTAGATGTGCAGAGCAAACATTCTTCATTTACCAATAAAATTACTAAATATCATGTATAACAATTCCCAAATGTTTTGCTTGAAAGTGGAGGCAAACATGTACATCATGCAACACTGTGGCAGAACACAAGAAGGCAGCCATATAGAGGTACTTGGAATTTGTTACTTTGTTTCTCAAATAACCATGAAGCATCCATATTAAGCTGATGCATTGTTTGCTTTCTGCTAAGTTGATGCATAGTTTGCATTTTGTAAAATGGACACATCATTTGCATTTGAAGCTAATGCATTGGTAGCCTCCAGTCTATATGCCTTTGTTCTGTATAAAGTCGAGGCATTGTGAAGAGCACAGATGGACATTTAAATTAAATCTACATAAAAGTAATCAATGGGCACTTTGGAAATGAAACAATTTTTCTGTTAATGTAATTTGATTTCATAATTTCAAATGCTGCTGTTGAATTGAGAGTTTATTTTACCAAGACCGAAATACAGTCACTTCTTTTATATCTGAGCTTATTATGCAGCCATAATCAAAATGTGCACCAAAATATGATCGTTGATGGGCTATAAAAAGAAACACAAAGGAAATTATTACATGTGTCTTTTGATCGGTAGTAGCTTTAAATATTTCCTGAACTGACAATTTCGTCAATTTATGCACATTTTCCACAAAAAAAAGCACATAGGACTCCGTAAGATGCATAACAAATTTTGAGAAAAACAGCTACAAAATCAAGCGTTTTTAGCTGCGACAATCACAAGAAAAACGAGTCTCTGAAAAATCCCACAGAGACTGATATCCGTAATTGAATCACACATCTAGAGACACCTGGCGGGAGGAAGGGAAGTGTATTTAATGAAAGGTACTTGTTTGTATTACAGAAATGTGGCAAGCAGAAGAGTGGAAGCTCATGCTAAGCGTGCTAACTGTGATATGAGCTGACAGCAGTGAGGGCAGTGAGCGCAGTGAGGGCAGTGAGGGCAGTGAGGGCAGCGCACCTGGCCAGTGCTTTCGGACAGCGAGCTCCTCAGAGAGCGCCGACGGGTGACGATGACAGATGGCTTGCGCTCGCATTGGACCGGTTCGTGCGGCGGGCACTGGGTCCAGCCACTTGGAGGTTTTGCTGGCTCCGGATCGGCTCGACGTACTGGCACAGATACGGGCAGCACCAAGGGCAGCATGCTCTCCTCACGTGAACGCTTGGCGTTTGCCCACTCGTCCTCTGCAATCCTTCTGTCGGGGCCTTGTGGAGCCATGCTGGAGTTCCAGACCTTCTCCTGCTCCTGCTGACAGATGAAAAGCATGGCCTTTTTCCTCCAAATAAGCTTACCTACAAGTGAACTGTAGGATGTCACAACAGTCCATAAAAAACAGATCTGACAAGCAGTTATTAAATAGTAAGTACTACTGTACAAGAAAGCCTTCAACAGACAGGCAAATTAGGTGGGGTCCAAAAGTTGTAGACCACATTGAAAATCTGAGATTTTTCCGTTTAATCCTGGATATAAAAGTTTTGGCATCGGCTACAGTAAGACATACCAACATATAGTGGATTATTGGAAAGAAAGAAGTCAAATTTACTGATGAGATCAAGTTTGAGATTATTGGCAGTAACAGAAGAGTTTATGTAAGGAGATGAACAGAAGAGATAAGGATATCACAGTTTATCAAAACATAGTGGCAGAAATATTCATGTCTGGGGGTATTTTGATACTCTAGAGTTGGACACCTGCACTGAATAGACTACACCTAGAGAAAGCAAAGGTACTACGGCATACTCCGGAGCCATACTATACCTGCTGGCATGGATCTTTGTGGAGGATTCATAGATTTATACTGCAGCATGACAACCAGCTCAGACATACCACAAAGTTTTTGAAGAACTCAAGGCCAATCCATACTTCACTTTTCTGCGTGCGCTTTCGCTTGGGGACGAGGGGACGTGACACAGATTTTGTCATCAGGGGTTGGCAGTGGAGAACCGCGGTCGGTTGCATATGTAGCGCAGATTTTTACATGTAGTGGAAATCTTTCGCTTCCTTGTGCTTCGACCACGCATGTGCAAGATAATCGATTAGGTATTTCCAGTAGGCGGCAGCGTGAACGTTTACAGATCGGCGGTCAACGGCGAAAGAGTAGAGGACAAATAGTTGCTGTTTTTGTAGTAGTAGTTATGATGAGCAGCTATATGAGGAGGGCAGGAGGTATCTGCATATCTAATTTTTCATACTGTCCAGACATTATACCGAGTTACACGGTATTTTAAATAAGCACCCTTATTGCAGCATTTTGAAATCTTGGCCTTAAAATTTCCTTGGGGGGGTTAGTTTGGGTCCCAGCTAATTTTGTTGTAAGGATTTCAAAATACTGTAATATGCCTTATTACTGTAATGCTGCAGTATAATTGTTTATAGACATTGACCCGTGTCACTACACTGCTTATATTTGCATTTGTTGCAATACATCTGCCCTCTACTGGTCTGGTGGAATATCACTGCTGTATGCACATATAGCCTGTGACCATTCACATCCACAGCCAAACGCAGTATGAACACAAGCCGCCATGCGGACAACTTTCCCCAGCCCAAAATCGCGGAAATCGCAGAATGTGGAAAAGAGAAGTACAAACTAAGCTTTAGAAGAGCAAGGAGTTACTGAGTGTCGTGGTTTTTACGCCACAGTCACCTGACCTCAACCCCACTGAACACTCGTGGGAGCATTCAGGAGATCACAAGATGCTCTCTGGAACATTCTCAGATCATGCCGGGGTAACATGGATCATCAGGTTTTAGGCAAACTTGTGGAGTCATCGCCGGCTCAAATGCACTCTGGCGTTAAAGCAAAAGCGGCTATATCAAATGCTAGGAAAATCTGGAATTCATGTAAACTTTTTCAGCAAGAGCAGAATCTGGCAGCCCTGATGTACACAAGCCCCACAACTGCCTTTTGCACAGTTACATTTCCCGATCCTATTTTAGCAGTCTTACTTTGTACTATACACACCAGTGTTTATCGACCCAGTCCCCGGAGCTCCCCAGACAGCACACATTTTTGCTCCCAGCTCTCACACACTTGCACCAGGTATTCATTGTTCTTGATTAGCTGGGAGTTAATAGTAAACAAAAGCGTAGACTGTCTGTGGGTCTCTGTGGACTGGGTTGAAGAACAATGGTACATACCATATTCCTATTTATCTGTAAAAATGACATCCTTTCGCAAGTACTCTAGAGTTATTTATTGTTTATGTTTGATATGTACCTACTGGTGTGCCACTTGTGTTATTATCTGCAGACAAAGAAATTTCCCTGCCACGGGGATCAAAGTTCTTACACAAAATATTCCATCTGAAAGATCCTGCTTTCTCAAATATGCACAAACACTGCTCCTATTTCCTGGAAAAATATAACAAGTTACCAATTTGACATAAAAAAAAAGCCATTATGCCCTGTGGAAGTTCTAAAAATAGATTTTTAAGGGAATTGAAGGATCACCATCTTAGATAATAGACATACCTAAGAAAGCTATAATTGGTGTTGCAAGCAAAGAAAAGAAAATGTAATTAAAGTATGACAGGAAACCACTTCAGGCGGATGTAGAACGAGCTGCTCTTATGGAACGAGTTAACACCACTTCTGTCAAAATATTCTATAAAATATGATTTAAGTGGTTAATGTCATGCTATCTTCTGGTGTCTCCTACAACATGACCTAATAACTAATTTGAGACGAGAAGTGGTCTGTATACATTTTACAGAGTCCAAAGCATTCAAAAATCTTTGGGATTTCCCCTCTATACAAAATGAATGAATATAAAAATTTGCATTGATGTAGAGCAGCGGGAGTTTCAGGTTCGGTGAGGGCTCACAATGCCGTTCCACAGCCATGCACAGAAGACAGCACCTGTGTTGCACTGAGCTGCACCAAGAACGTTATTTGATTGGAGGGAGGAAGTGCATGTTTGGTGAATGTCTGTAGTATTCTGTTCCCCAATTGTGTCAAGGTTTAAATGCAAGAGGAAATAAAGCCAGTGTATTGCATAAAAATGTGCTTAGTGCGGCCTTTCCTGCCCTAATTGCTGGGTTAGTTTTGCTTGGTTAAGTACCAGTACTTTAGCATTATTTCAAAACAATGCCGTTCTCACACTGGTATGACCCAGGCTTGGGCACTGATCAATTTCTTAACTAGGTGAAGAAAGTACCTTAAAAACCAGCCTAGAGCGGCATCTATGCTTAAGACAGAGCTCTGTATGCCTTCGATTTAGCAATCTATATATCGATATAGCCTTTTAAGGCTGATATGGTTCAGTGCGCATAAGTGCATTAATGTTCATCCCATTGCAAGCGAAATATGCCTTTATCTGTACATCCTCACTTCCTCTCTCTCAGAGTAACAAAGCAGAATTCTTTCAGCAACACCTTCATCCCCTTGCCACAAGCACACACTGCAAAAAGGAAGAGTGCCAAGTTTCGGATTGCATTACTGGGGCATTCTGAGCTCTGCATGCTTCCAGGCTGCATAATGACTGAAGCAACAGGTTCTGAGATGGATAACTGGGCTTTAACGGTACTTGAGGCTATTTCACGCTATACAGTGCTTTGCATGGACCATTCCCACTTCAGGTATTCCTCAAAATAAATCCCTTTCATGCTTCACTTTTTTATAAATATCACATAAGCCAGAAAGGTTACCGTCATGCTCTGTGAAGGTAAGGACTCCATCTCTGACGCCTTCTGAGCCAGAGTCTCCAAGTTGACCTCCTGGGAAACTCTTCTCTTTCTGTGCGTGCTCTTAATCACTCCCACCGCCGCAGCCTGCATTTCCTCTTCCATGAGCACTTTCACTGCTACAGCATTACCATTGAGGGACCCTTGGGTCCCGGGAGCTGGGCGATTGCTGGGCATTGCGACGTTGGCGGGGGCGCCCTCTTTGGAGAGGCGACGGGACCTCCGTGGGACGGTCTGGGGCTCCTCGGAGGGCTGCTGAGGGTTGGATGAAAACTTCTGAACATCAGAATTCAGACACTCTGCAGGAGGCTGGGAGGCAGGTTCGTGCGCCACAGTATGGGAGCCTTGAGCGTGTAGGGGCTGCTGCTGAGGGAGTGGGTTTGTGTGTGCGCTGGGCAGAGACGTGCCGGGGAAATAACTGAGAAACTGCTGGTCTTCTTGCATTTCTTGCTGCTTGTGCGGAATTTGCTGCTGCTGCTGCTGATGTAGCTGCTGTTGTAGCTGCTGATTCTGCAGCAGCTCCTGTTGCTGAAACTGATTTTGGAACTTTGGCTGCCCGCTATAGTTCAGGTTGGGCAACGTTCTGTTGTCCTGGAACACTTGGTAAAAGCCGTGGGAGAGGGGCTGCTTGGGTTGACCGAACGCCACCTGGAAGGGCTGCAGCACAGAGCTGGTCGCAGCACGAGAGATGGCGAGGGACTGGCTCTGCAGGACCGTCGCATGGCCCTGCTGCACGGGGACATGCGGGAGAGAAACCACCGCTTGCTGCGGCTGCTGCTCCCATTCCACACCCAGGGGTTTGGCAGAATCCCTGTAGGTATTGAGGGAGCTGGGCAGCTGCTTCTCTGGTGCTCTTCTCTGCTGCTGCAAAGGCTCTTCAAGTGCTGACTTGGGGTAAGCGGGCTGCATGCGCGATTCATTCATGTTGATGCCCCCCAAATATGAGGCAATGTTCTGACTCCAGGAGCTGACAGGCACCCCCTGAGTCCAACCCGGCTGTCTAGACGAGTCCGGCTGCGTCCATTTTATTGGAACAGTCTGCTGGTAATGTCCTCGTCTTTGCTCACCCTTATCGGGGCTGAAGATGACAGAGTTGTACACATGTGACCCCTCAGAATGGGAAGCCTGACCTGGAATGTCACTGTGCACCGATTCCATGGAAGGATTTTCCAAGTCATAGAAAGAGGCTTCAGCAGCTGGGTGCACGGAGTCCTTCTTGGCCAGACTTGGGTCATTAAAGAACGTGATACGCTTCCCTGTCCTTTTGGGGTTAGCTTTCGGCTGTGGTGGCAGGCTCATGGCTAAATCATCTACTAACGATGGGTAATCCCAAGTTTGTCGGGAGGGGGGGGAGGTTGAGGAGGAAGAGGGTGGTTTCAAAACCCAGTCAAAAAACTAACACCGACAAGTCCATGTGTGTTTGCGTATGTTTGTGTCCGTGTTTGTTTAGCAGCAGTGACAAAAGGCAGCCAGCGCCAAGCTCCACACTGCACGGCAGAGGCAAACACAGCGGAGAGGGCCGGGAGATGGGGGATCACACCCCCTGCTCTTCCAGGGTGGAAGAGCCGGATTGAGATGTCTGACGGTCCCCTTGTGCCTTTCAGTCATGAGTAACACCCTGAAAGGGAGAGACCAGGCGTGAAAGGGTTAGTCAGAAGCGTGGACACAGTCCCATTGTGAAACCCCAGTATGTAAACTGCTCCTTTTACTTTTAATGAATGACTAATCACTGAGATTTAGGGGCGGGCAATATAAAGAGAGCGTATTTAGGCATATAACACACAGCAGCCAGCTGACATTAGAGATTAGGGGAAAAATGTGTCTCATTTCAAATAAAATTGACACTTTAATCCCACCTTTACTCAAACCAGTTGAATACCTGTAGACTTCTATCACATACAGCTCAAACTGATCTACTGCTATCTTTTTGTGATTTGCTAAACATTACAATGAGCAGAAGGCCTAAAAATGTAGGAAGCAGCCAAACGCAGAGGGCTAATCACCAATTTCCGTTATACGGTGATATTCTCCTACTTGATATTTTGGGTCTAATGCATTCGTGAGTCGCAAAATTATATCACTAATATTTAAAGGTTTGTGGTTTATGGCAAAGCCTTAAAAATTGAACAGGGAAAAAAACAAATTCAAATAAGCTGAAAAGCTGACTACACTGAGAATCAGAAAACCACAATTTGCACAATTCATAATGTTATACCACCAGTAAACACAACAAGACAGATACAGGGAAAACAGGCACAGTAAGTAGCACAGGGTATAACAAGTGAATAATTGTGGTTCTCGAAGGTGCATAAAAGCAGCTTAGTACTACATAAATGTTACCACATAAAATAACCAATAAATACTGTGATCGATTTTAATCAGAATGATTTTGAACAATTTTGATAAGAAGCATTAACGGTTTTGACTTTAACAAGTCTAAAGGCAACATTTAAAAATTCTACAAAAACTTACAATATCATACCACTGACAGCACAATTCTTGACTGTTTGGGCAACGGCGGAGTAATCAAAATAAGGTCAGACTTAATAGAATGGCAGTACCTTCCCCCCCACAATATTCTCTGCATTTTCCAATAGAGGCACTGTTGTGAGTCCCGCTTCAATTTACACCCCGTAACAGTTTTATACACGCCAAGATAGAGGTTGGAACATCTCCATGGCAACCAGACATCACTTTAGATGGCATTTATCTCGGAACACTACCATTCTATCTTCATGAACGCAGGCGTCGCTGCCATGGTCCAGAGGTAGAAAGGAGTCAATTATCAGTAATCAATATTTTTTTATTTGAAATAGTCTCCGTAGCTTAATAATTTAATCAATGGTACTCTGGCAACACGTGATAATTTCCATTTCACATCTATTGTATAATGCAAGTAGACTAAACCGTAACAACCACCACCTACACCAGGATTACGATTAAAATATCACAATTAATGTATGCTTAGCATTTCTTTTCATGGAAATGGCCAAATTAAAATACAGTTGCATCTAACACTGCTATGCTGCACTGCATATGCAGTTATGGATAGATGGATGGATTTAAACCTATAGCCGCTTTGGGTAAAGCAGAAATCAACCACCACCTTGGAATAAATCTGTGGCAAAACTTACATACATTTCCGTAACATCAAAAATGAACATATATACAATAAAGTGAATCTCATATATTTGCAAAGTAATGACACACTGATAGCAGTGTGTGTGTGTGTGTGTGTGTGTTACTTAGTTTGACTTTCCTAAACCCAAAATCACTAACACATAAAACTGCAATGGAATTCACACTTTTCTCTGCAAAACCAGTCTTCTGGTCTCTCATGCAAGTTTGCGCCAAATTACAGCTCTACACACAAACCCTAAATGTTTAAAATGTTACCGGATGATTCTAATCTACTGAATTAAACGGCCATACTTTATATCTTTGTTGATATAGTGTTTGTCATAGTGATTACACTGAAGGAATTTTGAAAGGGTTTAACGCAATACTATTTACGACAGCTATTAACAGTGATGAGATTGAACACTAAGACATCAAATCAGGCTGAAAGGCTGTAAATGCAGATACTGTAAACCCCCTACTCAGCAGCACCTTCGCTATGCTAAATGCCGTTATGAGAAGTTGAATGTGCTGTTTCGTTACGGAAAACCGACTGTAAACTTGGATACGAGTGCTCATTTAGAAGCCATGTCACCACGTAACAGTAAAAGATATTGCCGAATGATTCAGTGTTAACCAGTCACCGGACACAAAAAGTTGCCAAAGCTATAGTTTTAACCAAATGCCAAACGCATTTAGCGATAGCTTAAAACGTCAAGAATAATTAGCTAATCCCGAACAGATCCTTATTAACCAGGATACAACGCATACCGGTGACATCATCGCTGGGAAGTACATCGCATTTGACATGATACCGTGCCTCCCGAAGACAAAAACACGCTGCACACGAAATCATATCGACTGCTGCCCCCCACCCCACCAAAACACAGCATTGCCAGTCTGCTCAGCGCTATTTACGAGAACTCCTTTGTTGCAGAAAGGGGATTATCCGATCACTAATACCCCATGATACGGCAATATAAACAGTACAGCAACAAGGAACCCATTCTGGAGACGAGCAAGCTGCAAAATAACCCTTCGAAAAGGTATAGAGAGCGTGCGGATTCCTCATCTGTGGAACTACGTCACATACTTAAATAGATACAACTTGCTGGTTTAGCACAAAAATCTTCAACTGTAGCATGTGGTAGTGTAAACAAGTACAACGAACATTATGAAACCGTATATCCAACACTGAGTATCCAGGCAGGGCTATCAAACTTTGCATTATTCGTCTTCTACTTGTACCGGGCATATCAGCACATTTTTACAGTTACGACGGTCAAATGGACTTACCTTCATTGCAATGTTACTCTTTAAGTCCCTAGTACGCTCCTCTCAGCACAGAAGGGCAATGACTGCATGCACCTCAAAGGTTGAGTCATGCTGATCTGACCTCACAGTATTATTTTCCCCTCAAGTGAATAGAAATACATACTACGCAGAAATAACTGGAAACAGGCAATTGAAGCCGAGAAACAATTTTAAAATACGCATTAAGTTGTTCCCTTAATGCATATTACTGCTCTTTAAGTTGCAATAAACGTATACACCGAATCACACTCTGCTTACATGTAATCTACTGCCGTTTTCCACGGTAACTGCTCACACAGGAGCCCTATTTTTTGTTTCAACTGAGGTCTTGTGATCCGGCCCAGTCCGTTCGCCACGCCTACTTCCATGTCCATATAAGGCTCTTCCCTTCCATGTGCAGTTACTCCGAATTACCATGAGTCCCTATTGCCTTCCAGCGAAAAAATTCCAACAGCTACAGCCGTGAAGGTGAAATCACTTGTTTGTTTGTTCCTGCGATTCGTCCCGGTAATTTAAATTCTTGCTAGTTTGATGATAATGATGACATATTTATAATAATAATGATAATAATAATACAGACAGGATTATGACAGCTATCACAACATTTTTATACGAAAAGTTTAAAGAAGTATCTAGCTAGCATATTATACCGAAATCAACCTATATAAAGTGTGTGTGTGTGTGTGTGTGTGTGTGTGTGTATACAGTATATGAACCACAGGTTACTCGACAGCTGCTTCACAAGAAGCTCGTCTCACATGCGACGTCACACTGTAATACTCCAACATTACTCCTACACATAGGCCGACCAAGATTCCCCGGAAGTTCGCAGAACTTTATAACAGACATGCCGAAGGTTGGACACAAGAACCGCAACAGGCTCAAATGATGAACAGTGACTTAAAAGAATTTATGAAGATCGATCAAAACATTTTAATATTAAATATTAACAGGTGTTTCATAAGTGACTCCCCATTTGACAGGATGATCCCCCCCCCCCCCCAATATTCCGTTATCAAGCAGACACATGCGAAGGTACAATTAAACTGATATGAAAATGAGACAAAACGGTGAAGGTATTACCATCGTCGGAAGTTCTCTTTTTCAAAAAGTCACATCACGTGAAGTTATTTGCCCTCAGGTGAGAAGAACTTATTATTCTCTATGGAAGTGTTGACTGTTATTGAGAAACTGGTATTCAATTTTCTAATGCTGAGACAGGATGGGTCTCAAATGACTTTCCTGTTACGGATGGGAGCTTTATGATGTCATACATGTATCTACAAACAACACACGTGGAGCACGTGCCCCCCCCCCATCAGCCATCTCTGGGCATGTTGCAGAACTGCTGCACATGCAGTACATGCAGGCATGATTGTGCTGGGCTTAGAAAAGAATATGGAAAAAAAGGAAACAAGTGATAGATATGATTCCATATAGTGATTTCACGTTAATCTAACTACAAATTCAGAAAGCTGTCTCAGCTTAGAAATGGCCAAGCGTTATATAACAACGAAACACATCAATTAAAAAGATATATAACAGTCTTGCATATTTAGTGAAATTAATTTTCCCTGTAGCCTTCTCTTTCACTGTAATGCATGTACATCCATGCATATAATTTCCAGAACTTCCAGTGAAATCACTGCATATGCTACATGTACTTCATAAACTTAACATGTTTCGACGAAGAATTCGTATTGCGATTCTGAAAATAATTCAAAAACAGTTTGTAATATATTTTGCAGGCTATTAAAGGGCATCAAAAACGGCAAATCGTATGCAAACACATCTGCAATGTCCTAATATCCCTCATAATCCTAGTAGCAGATATTCACAATAGGCTCTATAGTCGGCGGATTATCACAAATTAAAAAGAAAGAATACCAAGTTAACAAACTCGAGAAGGCAAAGAAATCGATAAAAAGGGGACGCCATTGCAAATTGCCTTCAGAAAAGTCTTGGGGAGACCTGTTGATACGACGAATGTTCCCTGCGCAGGAGATCGTGTTCGGGAGAAGGCACATATCAGTATTTCCGCGGTTTATTCTGCAGAAATGTCATTATGACTGCTGAATAATGACCCGTTTACATTACATCGAAATACAGCTAGGCTGCCTATATTCTGTCGGCAATCATTTCGACGTCTAATCGCCTCTATAGAAGGGCTAGGGCTATCTGCATCAGAAGGTGCACTAACCACACAAAAACACGTTTCCAAAAAAAAAACAACAAAAAAAAAACAAAAATGCCTACTAGTGACAGAATCGTCCAACATCATACAGGCCATCGGGGGGGAGGGGGCTTGCACACACGACAACAGATTGATTTCTGAGATCTGCTGGCCGATGACATCCTACCCCCCAGCACTGCGTACCACCACGTTTTGCAAAAACAACCAGCTGTTGGTGTCAGTAAGGTAGCTAAGCTAGCGATGGATACTATATGCTTCAGTAACCGCTAACAGAAACCTCGGGAAAAACTGCCAAAAACACTTTCGAAGAAACGACGGAGGAACAAGCAAATGACTGTACAGCTGCGATATACCATACCTGCGCAGACAGCAGAAGCTTCTCTCCAATGAATATTTTCTCTTTCTGCGCGGAGAAAAGTTTTTTCCTCTTTTCGAGGCGTCACTTCCTATTTTGTATCTCAAACTATAAGTGAGGATCTGCAAGACTTTGCCCGTCGTGTTTCCATGTAGAAACTGTAACCAAAGTAACGCCACTTAGAAATCGTCCGTATGAAATCCACAGAAATGCCACAGTGCAGCCGTGACATCCAATAAAACAAAGGCAACTTCTCATATACAATATCTGATTTTCTTTTTTCGAAACACGCTTCACTGGAATTTCTTACTGGTTTTTTAACTGATCAAACCGCACGTCTGCAGTCGTCATAAACCCCAGAAACGCTTCTTGCAATCTTACCGCGTTCATCTAAACGTTTGCGTGAACAACAGTTTTAAGGAATGCATCTGTCAAATTTCTCTTACCATATATAATTGGTAATGAGATGAATATTTCAGAGCAAGGTCACACGCGAAGTGCACCTTCGGCATGTAGTCATCCGTCTCCATTTTATTTCCGACAATGCTTAATGCCGAGGAGAGTAAACTGCGATAACAGTGACATCCACTGAGGATACCTTTTAATTAGCTGTTCCACTAACAAAATGACTACTGTTAAATTCTCCTCTGGCTTTCGCTGCTCTACACGCAGGACTGCGGACTCTGTAGGCGGCGCTCTAATGTTTTTCTGTGGCTTGAAAATACGCAGAAAGAAAAACCCACTTTGCTTCACGTCGGCGGTGAGAATAAGTAACGCAAAAAACGAGGAGGATAATCAGCTGCTCGTAAAAGTCGAGCTTGCCTTCTGCTTTAAGCATAAAAGGAAGCAAGTGTCGGTCCCTGTATTCCCAGTCTTTTGCGTAATCGTCGGTCGCTAAAATGTCACTTGTACGGAGGGTGGTTTTAAATTCGCGACCTGGTACGTGTATGTATGCGTTTGCAGCCATTTCTGTTTACTGCAGCGCGTGAATGTAATATAATATAAATATGACACCTAATATAATGTGTTTCACAGGGAAAAATGGAGAAGCCGTTCCTGAGAATTTCCGTGTTGAGGAAATTACTCTCCCGACTGATGTAAAACCGGGAGAAGTGCTTGTTCGTACACTTTATCTTTCTGTCGACCCTTACATGGTGAGTCGGGTATGGTCTGACCTTGATGGACAGTTAAACTTTAGTCCCGTTTGAGTCCGCAGGGTCGGTCTAGGTACGTATAATAAGCTATGACGGCGGAACTAAATGCTGTACATTCTGCCATCGAGACTGGATGAGGCCGTTTTGCTTTTTGTTTCGTTAAACCTTGATGGGACACATTAAATTGAAAACAGACCGCTGCTCTTCATTCGTTTTTTACGGGTTTGCGCTTTATTCCTTTTATTTGGGCACCAGATATGTGGTGCTGTATCAGTTCGAATCCCACCTCACTCATTCCAGAGACGGGCAGTTAGGCTAAGTGGCGTCTCTGGATTGCCCGTAATGTGTGCCCTGCTTCAGGGCGTACCGTCCTTGGCCTTGTGCTCTGCACTGCCTGGGAGAGGTTCCTGGTCTCTGACCCTGAACAGGATAAACCCCACGGATTAACATAAACCTTGGTCCCCTCAATGTTAACTCCACGGCTGTGCCCTTGGGATAAACAGTAAAAAAATGTTGATCAACAAAACTCGCCACTCCATTGAAAATCTGGATTGTGTTGCACTAATCACAGGCAAAACTACTTCACCTAGAAACCCATTAGATAAGGATGATCATCAGTCATATCAGTGAATTGCCAAGAATGTGACTGAATGTGAAATTTCTTTACATAATTTCTTTTATGTAAATCTGAATTCCAGAGGTGTCGTATGAATGAAGACACAGGTGCAGAATATCTCTTGCCCTGGGTGGTTTCAGGATGTCTGGATGGTGGTGGTGTAGGGGTGGTGGAATCCAGCAGACATGATGGCATCTCGAAGGGCGACACCGTGACCTCTTTCAACTGGCCCTGGCAAACCTATGGCATTGTGGACGGCAGCAAGCTTCAGAAGGTACGTGGTTCTGAACTGATTTTCCTCCAAGTCTCTGTACATGTTAATTAACTTCTCGTTTGCTTTTTAAAATTATATTTATTTGCAAACTTCAGAAGAATGAATAGAGTGAGTTGTTAAAATGGGGCACCTGGTAATAAGGGATAGTTAAACTTTGCAGTTAACGAATGCATTTAGTAATACTTGTCTTTTACATTTGTTGAACACAAAACCACCAATAATCGTATTAGGAAGTCACTGTGTACATGTCTTTAAGGCAAGCTGATGTGTCTCAACGATGAAAATGGGGCAGTGAATTTTTGTCCTTTTGCAGCTGGATCCGGAGTTGGTGGATGGACACCTGTCATACTTCCTGGGTGTGGTGGGCATGCCTGGTCTCACGGCACTACTGGGGGTGAGGGAGAAGGGTCACATTACACCCGGGTCCAATCAGACGATGGTCGTCAGTGGAGCTGCGGGGGCCTGTGGAAACCTTGCAGGGCAGGTACGGCATTTCACGCCTGTTAGTCTTTACAGGGGACATTAAAACCTGTGTTGTATGGTGATACCTCCCTTGCACCTCATGGCTGTTTATACACAGTGACATGCAAAAGTTTGCCCCCGCCCCCAGTCAAAATTTCTGTTATTGTGAATACTTAAGTGAATAGAAGATGAACTGATCTCCAAAAGGCATGAAGTTCAAAGTTGAAACATTCTTTTCAACATTGTAAGTGACTTTAGTGTAGTGTTTCTGTTTTGTACAGTTTTAGAGTGGGGGGGGGAGAGAGAGAGAGAGAGAGCATCATGCAAAAGTTTGGGCACCCCAAGTTTCAGACCTTAGTTAGCTTGTTAGGGCTATGACTTGTTCACAGTCATCGTTAGGAAAGGGCTGGTGATGCACATTTGAAAGCCTGGTAAATACTCTGACCAGTAAGCGGCCACCTAGCACTCTGAGAATTAAAATAACTCACATGCTCACAAAGCAAGAATGAGATATCAAAAGATAGCAAGGTGCCGTCAAGTAGCCGTTTCCTCAGTTTGTGATCTAATAATGAAACAGCAGTTAACAGGAAAGGTGGAGGTCAAGACAAGGTCTGGAAAACCAAGAAAACCTTCAGTGAGAATTGCTCATGGGATTGGCAGACAGGCAAATCCACAATGGAATACCTCAAAGGCGCAAGCTGAAGGTTTTGGCTTGGTGCTCACAGTCCTCCACCCTCAACATCACTACAAGTCTGTAGATAGACCTCAAGAGAGCAGTGTCTGCAAGACAAACCAAGGATCTCACAGGACTAAAAGGCTTCTGTGAGGAACAGTAGGCGAAAATTCCCCCCAAAGAATTGCTAGATTGGCTACAAAAAACTCCTCTTCAAGCTTGTGATACTTGCCAGTGGGGGTGTTACTGAGTACTGATCACGCAGCCTGCCCCAACGTTTGCTTCAGGCAGGAGTCCTTTGTTATATTGAAACTACACAAGACAGAAACAAAAGTAATCTTGCTTAAAATATTACAGAAATGTCATCTTTAATTTTATGCCTTTTGGAAATCCAGGTCAAATTTTACTTGCTTATTCACAGTAACATAGATTTTGACCATGGGCGTCCAAACTTTTGCATGCCACTGTAGCTTAAAGTCCTGTGTGTTTGTGTGTGCGTGCATATGGCGTGCCGAACCCCAGATCGCTCGTCTGGATGGCTGCAGCAAAGTGGTGGGGATCTGTGGATCGGACAAGAAATGCCAGACACTCACGTCAGAGCTTGGGTTCACCAGCGCAGTGAACTACCGCTCTGCAGACATATCAGCTGCACTGAAGGAACTCTGTCCCGATGGGGTGGATGTGTACTTCGACAATGTTGGCGGTTCCATCAGTGATGCTGTTATAGCACAGGTATTTGCCCATATCACTTTACCTGTTAAGCCAGAATGAGCGTAGGTACATCAGTTGAAGCTCATGCCCAAAAAGACATTTGTGCTCCTTTAGATGAACCAGAATGGTCACGTTATCCTGTGTGGCCAAATCTCGCAGTACAACAAAGATGTCCCATACCCCCCGCCACTTGATGCAGGAACACAGGAAATACTCTGCCGCAAAGATATCACCAGGTATTTTTTTTAAATCCCCTTACGCAAAGTTTGAAATGTAACAGTCATCTATTGCCCACAAAGCAATGGTACTCTGCAGCATAGTCATGTTCTGTACATCAGTTCTATACACGGTTTTCCATTTTTGTGAATACAGAGAAAGGTTCACAGTTATTAACTACGTGGACAAATTCGAGGCTGGTCTTCTGCAGCTGTGTCAGTGGGTGAAGGAAGGGCAGGTGAAAGTAAGAACACTTTTCTTCAGAAATATTAATGTGACTGAATTGACAGTTATAAACATGATCCTAAATAAAACTGGGTTTAGCTATGCTGGGAAAATGTGTTCTAATATACTGTGAGTTTAAGGAATCTAATCTTAAAGTATGTTATCAATGGATAGTAATACAGATTTACTTAACTTAACTTTGACATTGTAATTTTTCATAGACTGATTAAGCTGATCAGTGGGATCTTTAAAAATTGTGTATTTTTTATTTAGTAGAATGTTTCTTCTCATCCAGGTTTTGGAAACAGTTGTTCTTGGGATAGAGAACATGGGAGGTAAGCCTGTGTAACACTGTAAGAAGTGTAATCATTTTACACAATGGAAATCGTTTCTTTTTTCTCCCCCCACCCCAGTGGCATTCCATTCAGTGATGAGTGGTGGAAATATTGGGAAGCAGATTGTGAAGATATCAGATTGAATGGACATTTTTTCCAGTACATGGTACACATGAAAACGGTCAACAGGGAAGAGGTTTAATATTGCTTTTGTGAGAAATACTCTCTGCATCATGAATTTGTAGACGTGTGTATAATACAATGCTTAACTTTATCATTCAATATCCTTAATGTAAACTTAATAGAAATGTTAACACTAATATTTGTGTACTGTCATTATGGAGTAGACAAGGAGCAATTAAATCACAGCACTAAAAATTCCATTTTAATATATATTTCCCCAATTTCACATATAATAGGACAATGTCATACAGTTTAAAAATATCAAACTTGATTCCAATGGCATAATGTAAACAAAATTCCTATTTACCACCTTTAAAATCTGTAGAAATGATACAAATCCATTGCCTGTGTTTTGGTTGTGGATTAATCACTATGAGGCTTGACTGCAGCCAACCACAAGCGGACAAACAAGAGCGAGGCACTGACCTTTGAGCTGCTGCCGTCATCCAAAGGCACACATTTGTGTACAAGTAACTTTATAGCCCCTCTCCCATAGTCATTTACAGTTGTGTGTCCTTTGTGTTTTTACTCCATTAGTACTAGTAACTAGCTAGTGCTTATAAACATCCTACTTTAAACAATATATAATGTGAACAATAAAAACCAATGGATGTATCCATCAACACTGACCATAACGATCAGAAGTACACTTTGTTTCAAGATTGCACTTGTAGCTTAACATTTTGCTGAAAACATGACTTGTAACTAATGTATATTTTTGTCAACTATGTCAACTATCAATTCAGAGTATCTAGGGGGACTGTAAAATAAGTTAAAATATATGCTCAAATCATGGCACATTCCTGAGAAAAAATGAGTTCATTGGCAGGACGTAAACAAACCAACAAACATCTTGCAATATTAAATACCAGGATTCATCATCATTAGAAATCAAAACACATATTTCCACAAGTACATATGATGGAATGTCATAAATGTCAGTAGCACAACCATGATAAACGATGGAATTTCAAACACACAAACACCAGTATATACAGTAATGACTGAGAAGCTGCTATTAAATGGAAACCTGTTCCATTCTTTAGTGTCTAGTATGAAATCCTATTTTGTGTTTGAGAAACCTTCAGTCCACCTTTAAATCTTCACACAATGTATTTTTTTTTCTATCCTTCCCTGACACATTTAGCATCAGAAATCCTATTTTCCTCATTTACAAAGCAACAACATTAGTTAACCTTCATGGCAAAACCCTCGACAGAGTGTGAACAGGTGCCTTGTACTGTTTTCCTTAAATAGCTTTGACAGGTTGGAAATCATGGTGTTGCAGCTATATGTTGGGTAACTTGCAGCGCAGTACAAACAGGTACTGAACCTTCTACCCTTCCTGGCTCCATTCTGGACCTCAAGCCTCACAAACAACTCAAAGTAAAACATGCCTCATCTAGTTGTTCAGCTGCAGACAGACATATTCCAATAGTGTTCCAGGTGTTTTATGATTGGGAGAATAAGCATCCACACTTGGAAGCCAAAATACATGTTAAAAAACCCATCTAGTAACATGTGCAAACACAGTACCACATAGTGCCTTATGTGAGTCACATTGCTACAACTGGAAAAAATACACCAAAGGTTTAAAATGATTGTAATGTAAAACAAAAAAAAACAGCAAAGGTACAAAAAATTCCTCTTGGTTTCTTACCAGAACCAATCTGATCACCCTGATATCTGAAGTACACTAGACCTGCCAAAAATACTTGCAAAACTTGAATGAAAGATTTGCAGTACTGTTAATCTGTGGAAAACATCAAAAATGACTCCAGATCTAAAAGAATATTGTGATGTTATGCTGCACGACATACTCAAGAGAGTATGTACATGTGGGAGGTGAAACATTTGTCTCATAAATACTGGTGATTTGTAATGACTATTAACCTAACCATGTCTGCTGGGGATACTGTTTCTCCAAAATGTGATTTAATATTTCTGGTCTTTCATTAGATGTAAAGACCTTTTAAGCAGTGGTTAAAAATAAAAGATCTTGCCCCAAATAAACCATTAATTAAAATAAAGCAAAAGAAAATGATCAAATCAGTATATTTTAGGAAAGAATAGGAACAGAACCTCGTCGAGTGTCAGATTTGGGTATCGTGATGTTATGACAGCCTTACTGCCATTGCAGAGACCCTCGGACTGGGCCCTCTCCAGGCGTGGTATATCAGCAGTATGGCCAGCCCGAGGGCCCAGCATCTGACAGGCGATAGGAAGAAGGCCAGAAGTCCATAGGTCTCCAGCAGGAAGTAGCATGAATAGGCTTGCCATATGAGCAGCCCCATCATCACCATATGGATGGGAACAGTTCTAATAGGATCCACTCGCCTGAAGTGTGAGCGGAAGCAGTTGCCACGGGAACGCAAGTAGAGACTCCAGCAGAGGTAGCAAGTCAGGGGCATGTTGAAGAAAACAACCTAGGAAAGAGAATGAAGCAGAATGATCTTCCAGCTGTTTGTGTCTTCTGTCGCTTTCTATAAGCAAGTGGAGTATGTGTGTAATACTAAGCTCTGCTTTGCAGATGAGTTAGAGCCCTTTCAGAGATTTAAATGGAACCAGCCTTTTGAAATTGACACGATTCGAGTATTTCCAACACGTTGGCAAATAAGACAGACGATCATGTTATACTTTAGGATAGGAGGTGTCCAACCTGATACTTGAAAGCTCAGTGCTTTAAACAAAGCATTTATAAGCAAAGTCTGTAGGATTCAGACCAAGGAAGGCTGGGAAAAGATGTCCGATATGAAATGAATCACCATTTGTTTCTGAAACAAAAATAACTAACCTACGTGATTTTGAAACATAGAATTTACCTCCTTAACCAAAACACTTACCTGCAGAATTCCAACAACATATGTTAAACTGCCCTTCAGGAAGTGCCCATTGACAAACACCCCAAAAGCGAAGCAGGCACCGAAACGTCCGTCAATCACCTCTCCAACAAACCAGGGACCTGTAAACAATCACATGGAAGTTCAAAGCAAAAACGCCTACGTTCACCACAAATGTTAAGGCCTGGGGCCCAGCCTTTTACTCAAATGCAGTCCTTACTCACCTAAAGCAGTGTACAAATTGAAAAGTAGCAGGGAATAATAGAAGATGTTTGTTTTACTGATAAGGTGAATGGAGAGACATGTCTGAGAGATGATTCCTGATGAAACTGCAGGAAAAAATGCAGGTAAATACAGACATGAAAAAGATTATCATTCATTATATAACACTATTCAGCTTGTTCAGTGAATTCCAAAAGCTAATTTGTTAACAAAAAAAGCACTGGCGATATTCTTTAACTGAATAGAAAGAACAGCATTGTCGAAGCCATGCCACTTCAAGTCCTCACCTCTCGTGGTTGGAGGCTGGAGGAACCTGAAAGCCAGCAGTACACCAACATTCAGCAAGACCGTCAACACGAAGGTGATTCGCGCCTGTACACAAATGGAGGCGTACTTAGTCAGGACGCACCAGGATAAACAAAAAGCCAGAGAACATGAATGCAGGCCAAACTATAGCAAAAGCAAACACTTTGGTGGGGACCATTATGTGTAATTTAATTGCGGCGTACACAGACGCGGTCAATGTTAAACTGCCCAAGCCACGTGCATTAATGTTTCTGCTCAGTGAGTTACATTGGTAACATATGGCGTGAGGTGGTACCAATATGTAGTGGTCAGTCAGCAGGATAAAAGATTGTAGGAAGCCAAAGCTTAGAGAGAAGCCGTCTTCTAGCGTGAACTGCTGCTCATACGCCACAAACCGGCCAGCTGAGTCCTGTGAGTAGGACAGGGAGAGATCCACACCATAATTTTAATCATCCGAAGCCATTTATTTGCTGCATGACTTCATAAGTATGTATGGTAAAAATGTTACCTCAACTTTGACCATGATGGAATGCAGTCCAGTGCTATACAAAGAGGGGTTCCAGGGTAGAACATACAGGGGGCCCCCGACTGAGTAACCCTCCCCCAGAGCATGTCCATCCACACTGATATGTACTGCCGTGATCTGAGCCTCAGAGAATGCTAGAACTCTGACAGTTACAGCAGGGGAGATAAAAGCAGGTTAATGCTCACGGCGCAGGGTCTTCACATCCAGCGTGTGACAGATGGTGAGTCGGGGTGAAGAGGGACTACGTGGAGCGGATAGCAGTTTTGGACATTACAGGGTTAATGGATGGAAACTAAAGAAAGGCACCTGATATGTGTAGAATGCTGTATCCGACCCAATGGCTCCACAACAGGATGTCGGTAGAGGGCCTCCTTGGGGTTGGTGATGACTGCAACGGGCCACTGCTCAAAGGTCAGGTCAGAGAAACTCAGCAGGTCGTGGTCAAATGCAAGCAGTCTGTACCTAAGGACGGGATGCAAATGAGACACGATAGAAACGCATGCGTCTGCGCATTTTCTCTGAGCTGCTCTCACCTGCGGTTATCCATCCAGTCTCCCAGCTCCAATTCCAGGGTGCCTTGATGGTGTCGGCTGTGGAGGACAGGCGCCAGACCTCCCAGGGTGTGCAGATGTCCACACAAGTAGGCCACTGCTGAACTGCGCAGAGACAAAACATGCATCATTTTTCGATAATTATCCACCCAACAAAGCACTATGAAGCTTCAAATGGCCCCTAAAGGTGAAATCGAAATAAATGAAGATGTCAGCAGTTGAAAAAGAACTTCACCTCATTAGCTCTCGGATCCCGGGAGAAGAAGAGATTATGGTGGATGTGGTGTAGTGTCCAAACCAGACGGTCTGGTTACTGTCCTGGCTCTTGAGTTTGAGCATAGCCAATGTATCCATCTGAGTCTAAGAAACATTTTAGTACAATTGTTGTGATTCACATAGTTCTTTTTGATTTAGTTTCTAATTATTAATCACAAAATATAAAGTTTAAATGAATTCTACAAAGTCTGTAACAAGCTTCTCTGACTTGTTGCTCAAGAGTCCTGGAGAACAGCCTACCTGATCAAGGATGCCGAAGAAGTTGTAAGGGCGTTTAGGGCCTGGGGTGAGGGTTGCATCTGCACAGATGAATGAATAATTTCCAAATGGTGTCCTATGAACATAGTGGAAGGAACCTGCCTGTCGAGTGGCAGAGTACTTCCTGAGATCAGAAACAGAACCAACACACACTATGGCAGAGTACATAGCAAATGACAACAATCTAATAAAAATGAAACAGGAGTTTACACTGACCTGTAGTAATTGTTTACACTGTCCAGTGAAATTATATTGAATGAGTCTGGCAAAAAAACAGATACAATGTTAAGAAAAAAAGTCTTAGTCATGAAACTTTCCCTTATTACACTGGCATTGCACACAGGCATTTACAGCACATTTTTACTGGGATTCCCTGAAACTCAGATTTTTCCATTTTTTTCATTAGCTCAAAACCCTATGGTGGATCTTCCAGTAACATTGGAATGCATATGTGGTGTGTGAGCAGAGGAAGAAATGGGTGTCAGGTTAAACAGCTGTGGCAATTCCATGGAGGAATTAACAATGACCCCAGACTGTACGCTAGCAATGAACTCATATAATCTGGAACTTCATATCACACCCAGTCTGAAACCCACCATCCCAAGTGGTTCAATTATTTAGAATGTTTGATGGGCACGCCTAAATAAAAAAGTGGTCATGTATCCGAGTAGCGCGCCGTTTGATGAATATCCTCAGATATTCCCAAGGTTATTCTTTGTTTTACTCTTGTTTCCTATCACCTCATACTCTTATTGATAGTACAGTGGATCTTCCCGTATCGACTCCATGTCACCATGACTGGAGACACATTGCATTCAATGTACTGACAATTTAGTGGGTGCCACAGTGGGGGGGGGGGGGAGACGGTCACCATGGTTCCCACGGATGTCAATCCACTTTGTGCGCTCCAGCACACGTGAACTCTTAAGGACATTATGATAGGCCTGCCACTCCACTTCATGCTGTAATGAGCCCATCTTGCTCTCTGTTTTAGCATCTGTCAGGTCTCCTAAAGCATGCATACACAAAGACACCAATCAGAGTGAGTCATCCTGCAGGGAGGGAGGACTCAATGACACCACACCTGATACGGTTGCCTTGGATACAGAGTAGGAAGTGCACCATTCACAACTGAAAACTGGTAGTGGTACACCCAAAGCTATTTGAGATGACTCAATTCATATTTGTTGTATTACATACTCAAATTTCCCATTTATTTTGTTTCCATTGAATCAAGAATTGTCCTTCTAACCCCGCTACATTGTTACATAAGCCCAAATACTTCACAGTACTGACTTCAATGAACAGAAAATCGTATCCCTACATAAACTCGCAAAACAAATTTGTAGAAAGTTTTAAACTACCTGTAACCAGAACCAGGGCTGGTTTTATGACACCAATTGTATCCGTGCAGAACTTTTTGAAATCTGGAACACGCCTTGGGTCACGGAAGCGACTGATGTGAATATCCGAGACCTATGATATTGGATTTCAACAAATTAATACATAAAAATATATTCAGTATATTAAGATAAGATAGATCTTTATTGTCACTATTACAGAAACAGTGAAAAACAGTCAATGAATGCTATACACGTCCAGTAAACTGGTACACCTGAGTGTCGCAGGGTTCCTAGCTTTGGTCAGCTGGCTGGCGTGAGATTTTAAATTCGAGACAAGTCTGCACACGCACCTAGCTTACATCTATGTAAGAGTTTTATTACCTTGTACATAGTCTATAGGGTTTGCAAACTACCCCCAACGGTTTTGATGTAGCTAATTTGAGATTTATTATGGAATAATATACATTTGCCGTAAGATTTCTTGCGAGAGCGTGAGTGTCACAGCAGATGCGTATGAGTTGGCAACCCTGGTATTGTGTCTGGTAAATAAGTACTTAAAGCCAAGAGGGTTACTGCCACCTTATCAAAAATTCCTGTTCGTCTGCTCACTGTTTTGAAACAAATTCAAACGTCAGGGTGAAAGCGGTAAAACGATATGTCTAACGACAGCAACTCACATAATTTGAAATAAAGCGCTCACTTGCACAAACCAAAATATATTATCCAGCTGCCCGCCGGGATACGGTGGGGCGTTGTTCCAGCCTCCTTCCCCGGCACTAGAGTTTGATTTCCCGACGCTCCGTTTGGGATGCCATGCAGTATTATAGCTTTCCAAAACCCAGGAAGTCAGATAAGCGAACACCAGCCCCGCCATAACAAAAGCGGCAAAAAGCCGCAGCATCTTGCCCAAGAAACGAGAAGAGAAGAAAGGACGAGACCATGAAGCGCCACTGCCAGTTACCGGCGCCATTCGATTAAGCAAAATCGACCATGGTTTGCATTTGGTCTTGCCCTACTGCCCAGGCAGATGTACAGAGTCAGCAGCCGGAGCTTCCGGCTTCCGGCCAGAATGAATCGTATTTCCGCTTCACTGACGTTTAAAGAGATGGAACACGCACGCGCTTTCCTTTCACCCAGGAATGTTCGAGTTTGATGACACCAGGAGGAATGAATTTTACAAATCAGGATTTCATGTTACACCGGCGTCGGTTTCCGTTACACCGAAATACTCCAGCAAAAACACAAAATTTAGTTTGGATATTATTTGCCATTTATATTCAAATATGCTATATGTTTCTGTGGTATTTGCATTTCTGTAAAATGTTTTACCTGTTTATTGATTTGATGCTTTCTATTATCGATTATATTAACTGAACTATTTTTGCCGTTTTTTCTGCTGCAGTGTATTAACAGTAACAGGATCAAGTCAACAATGCAGTGTTTTAAACGCTTTTAAACTGTCATTGTCTCTCTGTTGCAATGGTGTCCTTTTTTTGTTTGTTTATTGTATTTTTTGCCACAAGTCATATAATTGCTTTCTCTCTAGTGCCTCTAAAGGTCACATACATCTTAAAATATTTGTTCTGTGTTCCTTCTGCTGTCTCCACTGCCTGCATGCATGATACCATATTCCACCTAATTCTGTTCAATTTGTTATGCCAAAAAGCAGCCAAGTCATCCATTCTAACCAAAAAACTAATAAATGTATTAAATTAATTTCATATTTGATTGATTTTTCTGGACAATTTCCTGTGTCATCACGTGACAGATGGCACTGAATCAATGTTTTTGTTTTAAGGTAAGGGCAGCATGGTGTGTTCCTGGTAACACTGCTATTTCATATTTCCAGGGTTGGGGGTTTAAATTCCACCCTCACATGCCCTCTATGTATTTTGGGGGCTCCCTCCAGGCGCCCCAGTTTCCAACTGCAATGGTAACAATGGATAAGAGAGTCATCCAGACTGAACTCCTGCTATCTGCTCTATGCTGCCTGAATTGTAAATGCAACATTCATTCTATGTTTAATCTAGGCCAGTTTGGTGAGTGTCAGATTCGGTTAAACATTCAATAAAAATGCTCTTATTTTTAGACTAAACACTCACCATGGCCCAGTACTACATAACTAGTTTGGAAAATGGGTAGATTGCCCAGTCAATGTCAATTAGGTTACTAAATATTACTTTGGTTTTGCGTCATTATCATTAACATATATGTAACAGATGCTTTTATCCAAATGGATGAAAAAGTGAGGCATATAGCACATTACAAACATGCTGTCATGGAGTTGACTAGGCAGCTAGGCTGAGCTTCCAATGCATGCCCAGGTAGAAGTGTGAGCAGTACCGGAGCAAGAGCTACACATCTTCCAAACAAAACAAGAAACTGTTAAGACTACTATTAAATTAGCAGACAGTGCATAGTAGAGGTGTTACTGGAACAGATGAGGCTTGAGACATTTATTTAAGGCGGAGAGGGAGTCTGACGACCAGATTCGGTTCGGCAGCTCATTCCACCAACGGTGTATCGCACGTGAGAAAAGTCTGGAATGCCACTTCTCACATGGTGGAAGGAGCTCCGAGCAGCATTGGACTGAATTAGTTTTTTCTGTTATTAATGCATATACATCAAAATATCACTTTGCAAATAACATATGCAATTAAAAATTGTGAGGCTGTTTGCATCATTTGTCACACTCAAAATCAAAATGAACAATAAATTCAATGGCTAATTCTAATTAAAAATGCATACTATCAGACTAAAGAAAATATGTCTATTTTTGGCTGTTTTCGATCATCAGAAATACACACTAGAAAATAGACCTATTTCATACTGTACAACTATACATACTTCAAGTGAGGTCATTTCTAGGATTCTTTTGCTAGTAAAGGATTATTACGTGCCTAAAATATAGCCACATTACAACTCAGCTTTCATTTGCCATCCTTTGTAGGTCGACGCGTGTGAGGAACCACCGAAACACACTCCACTGACCATTACTTGGAGAACGCCGCGCGAAGGCGCGGGCATGTTGTTGATACACATGTGCACTAGCGAATGGGAGTGCGCGTTCGCCGAGCGTGCTGTTGCGAGGGGCTGAAGCGTTGTGAACGAGCGCGCGTGCAGGCTCTCTCTCTCTCTCGAGTAGTCAGTCACGTCACAGAGCTGCAGCGGGCGAGAGATGCTGAGGTGACAGAAGGAGAAAGGGGACGATTTTGTAGCCACTCATTTTTATATTCTTGCTTTATGACAAATGCCGGCGTAAACAATTTGGACGTCGTCTGCGAAGCCGCCACCTTGTAGAGACCGTATATGTTCATAATGGGATTAAAGAAGGCGCCTCGGTCTTTAATTAAGATACACATAAGGGATTCCTTTTAACCACACCCGGCTCCTTGTGGATCAAGGATTGGCGATACTAAGGTAGGGATACTACGCAATTAGGGTAGTGCACAGCATCAAAGAAACAAACATGGTTCCGCATGCGAAACCGGCGACGGCCAGCAGCATTTTCGAACTGGCATATTTTGGTGGCGTGACGCTGCCAAGGTCGTCATGTGGAGGCAGCTAGTTTCATGTCTCAGTGCGGCTTTTTTTCCCCAGGATTTGCAAGCCGTAACCTAGGGCAGCTAGTGTGCTTATAAACGCGATCCCAGGCGGTAAATCTGAGGACGTGGAAACCTGGGCCAGTAATAAAGCACGAGCCTTAAGTGTAGCGTCCAGAAGCGTAGTATCGGGCCCATTCAAGAGGCGTCTGTGTGCTAATTACCGGCGTGACATTTGCGCGTGAATTAAGGTAAATGCTATTGCTTTGTTATCTGAGCAGTAATATTGGGCTCATGTTTTCTATCTGTAATACCAAAGCATTGACATACAAATAGAAGAGCGCGCCTGGTTTTCAATAAAGCAGTTACGATAAACGGCGGCGGCGTAAGGCTGCAAGCTGTTTAATTACTATTTATTTATGGGCAGGTATTTCGTATTAATCTTAGGCGTAACTGGATTGAGGAATTAATGACGATAGGGCAGAGCAAGTGCCAACCAATGATGGGGCAAGAAATATAAGCGCGCATATATATATATATATATATATATA
>JAODJW010000026.1:12022872-12040949 GCA_026777045.1 Hyperopisus bebe
GTATGTCATTTTCATTCCCAGCCAAAGGAGCTATTGCTCGCTAAATATTGCAAATATTATAATTTCCACAATTATTATTCTGTTTTATGTGTCTATTTTATTAGACAGTCGGACTATAAATGACAGTGAATGTATCAATCACTGTTTATTTAACGTCAACGGAAATTAAATCCAGATGATTCCCTGCTGGACTTGGAATATGTGTATTTTAAGTTCATCCACCAGTTTCCACAACAATCACAAGTTGGCCCTGGAACCGTTTGGCTTGGGGTTAACAATTAATACTGTTTGTTTGTGTGTTTGCTTATTAGTTCTGTGATCAGCAAAATGATCAGTATCATTAGAAAAGTGTGATATTTAGCTAGAGCATTTTAAGAAAACTTTGTACATAATGCTATCCACATCTTCTATGATGTGTGTGCATTGTAGTCCACAAATGCCTAAAACATATTTCTGTTGATCTGTTCATGCATTGTCAATATTAACTCATTTAGTTAGGGTTGCAGAATCAATCCTGGGAAGTGTTTCTGGTACGGTAGGCTACACCCTGAGCATGGTGCTGACATCAGTAATGCATTCAGCTACATAAAGGGGTATTTGTTCCTAAGGACCTGCTTGATTCCCTGTGAATAATGGGGTAACTCTAAAGCAATTAGAATAATCAAAATGTTTTTAAAATGTATTTAATTATTGTATGTTTATTTTGTCATAATTGAACTGCCTCTAAGTCAAAAGCATGAATGATCCTTGATTCAAAACTGGGAAATCGAATGTTGGAATATATTTTGTCCCGACTGGTGTTTACACTGTCTAAAAGATCCAATTTAGTTCCGTCTTGGGTAAGGTTACATTTGAGTTATTTTGGGGGGTATTATGATCAAAAGTGGTTAGTAGTATTTATGAAAATGTCCCCTCATCCTATACAGATTATGTGACAGAAGTATGATTAAAAATAGCAGTGGCAGCACTGCCCTTCTGTACAAAATGTAAACATTAGTCATCTGTAGTACTCTGGGAGGAGACAGCATTGGTTACCGGTACATTTATTAAGTTAATGCGTTTAGACCAGCAATGTGAAGCCGATTGCTGCAGATCTCAGGCCGAAGATGTGAATTCTTAGTACCGTCACTGTGACTACCTTGTGTAATCAAGTTGCATCTCATTTTCGGGAAGTCAGGTAAATAATAAATAGCATGTACTCGAAAGTATATTACTTACATGTAGTATTTTTTTGTAATTAGTCACGGGAAGTAAATAAATCCTTTCAAATACATTCAAAACATGTTAATGGTTTCTCATAATTGATATGAATAATAGAAACGCTGCTAACTTCTTTATCTTTATCTGAGAGAAAATAGCTTTGTATTTTTGGTATTTTTCTGTTTATGCCAGATGTAGACAGAAAGTGGGTCCTGCTATGGTAATCATGTCTACTAATAAAATATTGTGTCTCATTCAGTGATGAGATGCACTGTATATGCAGTGATTGTTGGCTTCATACACTACAGACAGTATGACACTGGAAAAATTCCCACAATCTACCTGCAAACTTGTAACACTGTATAACCAGCCATACACTGTAGTTATTGTACTCGAATAGCCCTTCTCTAGCTCCATGTTTAAATTAGCCACCAGTGTTTGTTTACATCCATTTCAGGATTGTCCCAGTTCATTTAACCATATTGGACAATGAGTCTTGATGGGTACTAAATCGATAAATATGAAATCAAATGCAATTGATTGAATTATACCACCGACTTAATAAATTCCACCTGATTTCTTTCTTTACCTGGCTAATGCAGCGTAAACTTTTTTCATTTGGATTTAGTTACACAGCAAGGAACCCAAAGCTATGGAATGACACATACATACATTAGTGCATTTTGTCAGGCTGCTAACTGCATGGTAGTCACTGGTTGTTATTTTAAAATAATCTCTCACGGCTTTGTCCCACAGGATGGGCTAGAATCCTCTAGAGAATTTTTAAAAAAGCAAAGGTATTTCTTTAGTAGGAGTGTCCGTTTATGTGCAGCTGAGATGTGTTTCAGAGGAGGTGGCTATGGGGACAAACGTGGCATGGAGGATCACGGGAAGGAACTGGGTTCGCATAATAAGCGGCTGCTTATTGGCACTTTTTAAATCTTATTAGATCTTATAGCAATATAACAGTGACTGCTGACATGTACCATAAAGGTTTAAGTATGTTAAGTATTAATTAAGTATAAGTGCAGACGTTCAGGTGCTAAATTTGTTAAGTCTAGCTGTTAAGAGAGAGCTGGGTCAGCTAGCATGCTGTGCTTATGAAGCTTTTGGGGATAAGTGCTGCAGGATTCGAACCTGTGGTCTTCCAGATGTGTGCATAGATCTCTGTGCGCTGAGCTTTCTAAAAATTTCACAAGTAGAACGTTTTTGAGTTGATATTTTTGTGCTTGTAGGTTTCGTGCTGTGAAAAGATTACTTGAGAAATCTTACACAAATGAGCGTCATGCAGCCAGAGACTAAGATTTTAGTACAAACTGTCATTTTCCAACACACATTCATAAGTGTAGATCGCAAGCACAAAACGTGCCATGGACAAATTATTATTCATGAATATGGATTCTGATTAATGGACTCAAAATCCTTTGGCAGTCTTTCAGTCATGCCTTCTCCTCCCACCCAAAAATTCTCTGTACTTGGCTGTTGAGTCATTGTTTGGTCATGGTTTGATAGTGGTAATCTGAAGTCCCTTTCAATCTTGCAAAGCCAATCCATTCTTGGTGTTTGTGTCCTTATGTTGGTGAGATCATCAGACATACATTAAGAAATGCATTCATATATTAAGAATACATTAAGAAATATGATCCATGCAAATAATCTTTTATTTAGGAAGTTTATTGTCATATGGACAGTAAAACAGTCAGTTACCCCATATAGGTGGAAATCTTACTCTGCATGTTCTGTCTGAGCACAGTTGACAAGTATCAAACATGAGATACAATATCAAAGACAGACAGAGTGCAGTGTAAACATAGAAACATAAAGTACAGTACGAGACAGATATACATAAGATGCAGTATATCAATGGGATATGAGGAAAAAGAAATTCCTCAAGTAGAGGTTGTGCGAAGTCTACAGCATTGTCCTGTGTGTGTGTCATGTTCATAGTGCTTGTCAGGTACATTTTCAACTAACATTGTATAAGACCTTCTATGCTGTGTGATGTAATGCTTCCTGAAACATTCTTGGTGCCAACAGGAAACAAATAAATAAAATGTTTGCAAATATGTTCAAATACGGAGGTCTTGTACTAGACCAATCACTATTAAAAATGTCAAGTAACCTAAGTTGGATCTCACAGGAAAATAAAACAAGATGACGGTATTGCTGATTACTCATGGAGTTCTGTCTTTTATTGGGATAAGGAAAATCCTGATTTTTCTACCTGATTCTTCGATAACATTGAATATCTGCTCCCTTAAAACTCTTCACTTCTGGGTAATGACACAAGACAGAAGTGATGTCAGTACTATACGACACGGGACATACTTAGGAGTAGACCCTTGTTACCCTGCACACCTATTCCAAACCAGCCATTCTTTGCACAGATGCACCATATAATACGTGCAGTACTGAAGCTGTCAGTTTTCACTGCTGATATTATCAGAGAAACAGTTTGAGTTCTTGAGGGAATGTAAATTATGGTCTGATTTCTTCATTATGTGTAATCTTTTCATGAGATTTTTAGGTGATTTGTGCCTATGCAGCAGGACGCTGGCTATTGTTGCGTGTTGCCTGTGTTCTAGGCTAAAATCTCACCACCAGTAAACATGTGCTCTCATTGTATTCATAGGTTACTAACATCTCACTGTTATTTCCCCACACAGTTCAAAGACATGCAATTCAAGTGTATTGACAACCATGAATGGTCTGTACACCTTTAGCCTACTTATCGTAGGATTAATTCTATATCACTGTAACCCTGATTAGCTATGCAGCAATTACTATATATAACGATTTTACTACTGCAAGTGTGCAGAGCAGGGAAAGCAGACTAATGCCTGATGTAGTATTAAGAATAAGGTGCTAATCATTTGTTTGAAAATAATTTACCTGCTCATCCTAATGGGATCACTATTGCCTTGGCAAGCTTCTACTGACGTTCCACTCAGCTGGGTCTTCAGTTTCAACCCCGACAGGGTAAACAATAATGGCAGGCCTTCTAACCAAGGTACAGTTGGACATAGTTACTCTTTATGCGTGAATCTATTTGTTCTTTTTCCCTTGTGTTGTGCATAGGTACGAAATTTAGTGACAACTTTAAAACTGTTCTTAAAAGTTGACCGATTTTACTGCACTGTATTTGGTGCAATACATCTGCCCTCTGCTGTACATCTGCAGATGGACCCTGTGTGCCCACGGACAAATGTAGTATGGATGCAAGAGTCCACGAGCCCAACCGTAGGTGGGACCGTAATCGCATATGCCGAAGTATAAACTAAGCTTAATACACCAACAGTAACATTGCTAGGTGGTGATTTCCTTACACGCGATTTCCACAGCAAACTGCAAAAATGTAACCAATCGATGACAATTTGTCATCTATTTTTATTACTGATTATTATATTATCAGTAATCGATAATATAATAATTATCGATTAGTCGTTGCAGTCCTACATATGAATTTAACAAGAATACAAATTACTGGTTTATGTGGAATTGCTTTCATGAGCTATTGACTTTTTTTTTTTACCTTTTGTTGTTTAAAATAAGTTTAAAGGTAGCACTAGCTGGTTGAATCGGAACAAACAAAATGTGCTTGTCTCTTCTGAATGGGGACCTGCCGGGGATAGACTTTCATTACTAAGCTGTAGCAAGGTTATGTCCTGGGGTGCGGCTGGTCTGCCCTGACACCGCGTCCCGTGGGGCTCTAGTGTTTCCTGGCAGTGCGGAGAGCTGAAAGGAAAGCGGCTTGGCCAGACAACGCGACAGGTGCAGCTGCTGCAGTGGGCTGACACTAGAATCTCACAAGCTTTGCGTCCGTCCTTCAGTCCGTTCCATCTGTCCACACTTTGACGCTTGTGTGTGCAGGTGCTTCAAAAACAGGTGTTGCTGAACTGGTTTTGTTGTTGTTGTTTTATTCCAATTGTTTGACCTGTTCCTTCCAAATTGCCATGACAGTGTGTGAATCAGGATGACTGTGCCTTTTTCTCAAGCTGTTTAAGGGAGGTAACTGTTGCTCATATCATCAATAACTCTACTGTTGTTTATATTGTATTGATTGCTGTGTAAATTCAAGGGTGGTAAATGGATTACACATCACACAGAAAATCAAATTATCTTGCCCTGTGATATAGGTCACATAAGTTGCAAAATCTGTGTATAAATGCAACAAAAATCTATTATATATGAAGACATTGTCAACTTATTACGTTTTTCTGTTCTCTGCTAAAAGTACAGTGGACACATTTTCATCTTTTTAGCCAGATTGAATGAACTTGATGAATTTATTCATTTATGATTCATGGAGACCCTATTTATTACTTGTTATAGGCTGGATGGATGGATGCAAATGTATTTTCTGGGGGAAAAAAAATGTTAGCTTTCTGAAAAGGTGGGCTGGTGATATTGGATTTTACTGTAACCTACTGGGACAGAATTTTGCATTGATTATTTATAGTGACAGGTGATTTTAAATAAGAATATTTTCAGGTGACCCATAACTGGATCCTGCTTGCAGTACCTCACGTAGTCCTTGAAATACAAACATGCATGACTGTCTCACAGATATTGCACTATACATGTGAGGGACAAACATTGCTGTGTACATGAATCTTGTGTTATAATCTGATATTTTACTGTTTTGAAGCTGGAAATTGACCAGAGGTGATACAAGCTTCATTGCTGCTCTTTAGGAGTATGCCAGTTTCTATGATATATAACCCACCTTATTTCAAGAAATGTATAAAGCAAGATGTGTACACTTGGTTACACAGCGTTTTGCCTGGTGCCTGTCTGTTTTGGTCCAGGTAGCAATAAACATTTAATCTGTTAAACTCAATAACAATGATTTATTGTCATCATTTAGTGGGGTTGCACAAGACAACATCGCAGCGTCACATTGCGATACTTGCACTATCCTTCAGTAATTTTGTGCCATAATAAAACAAAAAGGAGATTTTATGCTTTTAACAACAACTAGTGGCAGGTTGATTTGCAATCTTTGCAAAAACAAAGTTTTGAGAGGTGGAAATAATGTTCAGTGGAAAATCCCACTAATCAAAGCGCATGCAGCTGCGTGAGACAACGTGAGTAATATGAAAACAGCAGTGGATGGTTTGGGAGTCGCTGGCTTGGGCTGCTTTGCGCACTCGCTACAGCTTGTGAAACGCGACGGGCTGCGATCGAAGCGAAGTGTGAGTGATTCTGGTGCCAGTGGGAGAAAAATTGTGGGGCATTTTAAGCATTCGCCACTTGGGTATACTCGCTTGGAAGATATTCAAACCGAACTGCAAATGCCTCAAAAGCGCTTAAAACAAGGCGTACAAATGAGGTGGAACAGTACGTTATCCATGTTTCTCTTAGCTTAATTAAAGCTTTTTAGGTATTTTTCATTTGTATTTACTAGCTCAAAAAAAAAGAGCTCTGGTGTCAGATTGGTACTCATATCGGCTGATGCCTCTGTTCAGGTATCGGGATCGTAGCAGCACTGAAGAAGTGGGATCGGTGCACTTGTAATGATTTAACATTAAAGTAAAATAAGCTCTTGTATTGGAATCGGATCAGAACTGAAAAAAAAATGTGGATGGGCCCATACCTAGTTATTATGGCTTTGTAGCTGGTCAAATGCTTCCTGTATGTTGCTCTAGGTCGGTAATAATGAAAGAAAATATCGGGTACGTAGTAGTTCAGTGTTTGCCGCTTCATACAGTTCCATGTCTCTCTCTGTCTCTTTGTCTTTGGAAGTGACTATAAAAGGGCCTTCATGCCTGGCCCTGCCCTGCTTTGGACATCCTAGAGGAAGCACTCAGTGGACTCCAGGGTGGCAGGATGAATGGAGGGGTGGAGCAGGCTGATATTCTTACTGTGGCTATGGTCGTCAAGGAGCGATGGAAAGTGGTAAGTTCCTGGAAGCCGTGTCCCGTCTGACCCTCCTCCGTAACGCTTTGCGGAGCGTTTCCCATTTTCAGCTGGCTCTCCTGTCCTTTCATGCTCTTCACTGCACTTTCTGCTCCCATGCTGTCTTTGCCCATCAATCAGGTGGGTAACTGTCTCTCTTTAACTGCCTTAATATCCATGTCTTAGTGTCATGTTTATCTTATGTTCCTATGTCTCATCATTTATATTTTATTCAATAATTCTCACTTGCATTACGACCAATGGGAACAGTATTTCACGCCATTGTATGACACATAAAATATCTGAAGCTGACAAAAAATAGATACTTTGACTTATTTCTAATGACATTTGCAGAAATGTTAACAGATAAATCATTTCTAGTGCCATGCCCATCAGCATTGCTCCTGAAGAGAGGTATTCAGTTGGTATCATGTATTGCATCAATTACTGTTCAGTAATTTAATGTTCAGTATTAAAAAAACTGGTTTCAGTGGTGTTTGGGATTTTAATATAATCAAGATGCTTGGGTAGGTTTCATGTAATTGCACAATTGCATGTTGTATTACATCCGGATACGATCTTTATTGACAATTGTCTTGTATACCTCTGGAATAGTATCTGAAAACAGCTTAATAGGGGCTCTTTAGGACAAAGGCAGTATCCACAGAGGCCGTGTTTGCATTGTGCTGTGAGTAAAAAAAATCTTGCCTCTGACTGAACTGTGTCACATAGCTGTTCCACTACAGTGCCGAGGGTGACATTGCAGTGGGCGTCTCCGCGGCATTAAGCATGCCTCTGCGGGGTCTTAATTTAGATTGCAGCACGCTATTTGCGGCAATCCCCGACCCCGCCTCTTTCGCTGCTGACAAAGTGCCGTATGAGGTCGCTGTGTTCCTCTCCCATGGGGAAACGTATTGTGCAACTCCAGCTATTGTTAATATTAGGTAAAACGCTGCTTCTCTGTAGCAAAACTGGTCGAGGAGTGAGTGTTTCTTATAATAAACATAATAATTGATTTTTATTTTGTTGGTTTTTTTCCTGGCAGTGGAACAGTTCAGTGAAGAATTATTCGAAATCTAAATGCCATGACTGTACAGATCTAGACAGGTCCCAAAGCTGCTCTTTTCTTTTCAGTTGAAGAAGATAGGGGGTGGTGGCTTTGGGGAGATCTACGAGGCCCTGGACTTGCTGACGCGGGTCAACGTGGCGCTGAAGGTTGAGTCCGCCCAGCAGCCCAAGCAGGTTCTGAAGATGGAGGTGGCTGTGCTGAAGAAACTGCAAGGTGATTCCTGGGCTCCGTCACGATCATTCGCTGATTGTTCTGCTCTGGAGTAGTGCAATAAATACCTACAATAACACACAGTAAACACTGATCCATCCATCTTCTAACCACTTATCCAACTGGGTTGCAGGGAAGTCACTGGCAGAACAGAGCCAGGGTACACACTGGACCGGATGCCAGTCCATTCAGGGCACACCCACTCGAACACTATGGGCCATTTAGAGATGCCAGTTCAGCTACCTGCATGTTTTTGGATCGCAGGACAAGTGGAGTACCCAGTAAAATATGACAGAACATGCAAACTGGGACGTAGAGGTGGACATTGTCATCTAGCTATTTTTCCCAGAAAGTAAAAATCGAGACCAAGATTTTGTTTCAACCAACCAGTGGGGTATAAAGAGTCACAGTCACAGAGTACTCAACTGGTTGGTTGAACCAAAATCTTGGTCTGGATTTTTAGTTTCTGGACCTGAAGTGTCCATCTCTGTGATGTGATCGGATGTGAACCCATAACCCTGTCAGGTGGCCGTGTAGCTCACTGAACCACCGTGCAGCTTATGGTCAAGACCTTAAAGGAAAAGTTATTAGAAAATGGGAAAAGTACAGAATGAATAAGCAAACAACCTATTATAAAACAAATTGCATTGAAGTAACGGTTAAATGATTTTTGTTTATCTTCCACCCCTTAATCCATTACAAAGTTTGTGGGTTTCAGTAATTTAGTAATTATAGAGTATACCACTATTTGCTGTGAATATTCCATTATGTAAAATTCCTGTAATCTGCCATCGGATTTTAAAATGTAAAGAACTGAAGTACCCTACGCTTAAACAGTACATGGATTCTCACAGACTTGCAGCTTCTGTGACGGGCAAAGCTCTCATGTTAAAATGGTGCCGGGCGGAATGGAGAGGGCAGTAAACATCAACCCAAGGAGGGACATGGGGCTGCTGAAATGCTCCTTCCTGATCTCCTGTTCTGGGCAGAGACTCAGCAAAACCCATTAGGAGATTTCCAGTGGGGGAATCGTTTTTCTTTTCTTTTTTTGCCTTTACTTACTCTCCCATCTCCCCGCCCCCCCTTTCCCTTCTCCTCCCTAACTGGCTGTGGAAAAATCAATACGCTGGGCTCGGGTTTGCTGGCTAATAGGGGAGGTGGTGGTGCTCCCACTTCCTGAAGGCAGCGGGCTGAGAGTGGAGAGTCCCTGTCCTCGACTAACCCTGGGTCTGTGTGGCAGGAGGATTTGGCTGAAGCAGCCTGTCTCCTTCACTTTGTCCCCTTTGTCAGAGGATGTGGCATGCATTGCAGTAACCTACTTCTTGTTGGTGTAAAAGCACAGTGGAAGCTTGTCAACTTGCTTGTACTCTCAGTGGCCACGTTGTTGGGTTTATCCTGGGGTGTCCAACACGTGTAGCACATGACAGGGGCCCTCGAATATGTAAAATGAATGGAAAATTATAGCGCATGGGACTTTTATGTACACAAAAATGTCTTGAGGGCAGAAAGATAAATGATTGGTTTAGACAGATAACCAATCAGATTGTAGAGGAGGTTGGTCCAAGCAAGTAGAGGAGGCGGGACCAACCAATCAAATGTCTTCCCTCAGAACATTTTTGTGTGAGTAAAACTCCCATGAGCAAAATCATACGTGAAATTATACATAAAATTAGGTGGGCAAGGTGACATTTTGTGCCCAGAATTCCAAGGTATCTCCTAGGGTATACCTAAATAGGACCATTTTCCGTTGATTCTTCTTATTAAGAAGATGTTTTTGACCACTAAACTGCTGTTGTCTGGTTGTTTTTTATTTACCGCACCATTCTGTGTAAACTCTAGACACGGCGGCGTGTAAGAATCCCACAGAGGTGGCTATTTTTGACAGGATGGAACCACCACATCTGCCACCGACAGTCACGCCACATTGAATATCGCTTAGATCGAGCATCTGAGCTCTTCTAATGCTTAGCCAAACAGTAACTGAAGCTTTTGACTCCCTCTGTGCGTTTTCTGTACCGAGGAGCCGGCTGCTTGTGTTAACAAGCCTGTGTACTTAATAAGCTGACTGCCAAGTGCAGGTTGTCAATAATCCGATGCTTTAAATAGTTTTTATGTGAAACCCTTTGAAATGCGTTGTTTAGTCAGCAAGCAGAGTTCTGGCTTCTACCCCGCATTTAGTGTTTAAGGAGAAAAGCACATAAACAGCCATATACAATATTCCTACAATATAAAATGTTTTCTAGCAGATGCGCAAATGTGATTAAGGGTAGTATTTCTAAATCCAGTCCTCTGGGACTCACAGTCTGGCAGGGAGCTGGGAGGGAGAAAAAACACGGACTATCTGTCAGTCCCTGGGGACCGGGTTGGGAAACACTGGTTAAGAGAGAAATTCCTTGTTTTGTGATCAATAAGATCTATGCTAAGTTGGCCCTTAGTAAAGGTAACAAGGCTAACCAGATAAAGGCATGTGTATACATACTAGTTTATGCAGCAGTTTTTATAATTTAGGAAGTAAAATACATTTTTTGATTGCTTAGATGCCTTAATGGTTTGAATATCCTGATTACTAGGCACACTAGATGACATCATCCTCAGGAGATGGCATAACGTGGATGTGTAGCTCATGCCTGGGGGGGCATAGATCTCTGTTTAAAATATCTGCCTTATTAGAGCTGAGTAGTCATTGTTGTGTGCTGGTGTGGGAAGCGTCCCAGTGCTCAGTCGCTGGACGCAAGGGGGGAGTTAAGCAGAGTGCAATTTGTTTGCCTGAGCTGAATAGCCAGATCACCTAAGATGGAGTAATGTATGACAGATTTCTGTACATGTCCCGTATATTTTCTACAATCTCACTCTGTGGGCTTGTAGCATCAGCCAGATTGGACCTTGGAGAAAACTCCCTGCTACCCCTTCAGTTTCTCATTTGAATGTGCCTGATTTAGGGCCTGATTTAAGGCCATGTTGTCTGCGTTTGCACATCTTTCACCCTCTCCTTGTTGTTATTGTGGTCTGATGTGCTCCTTACCTCCCTTTCTGCTTCATTTCCCATTTTATAGCTTATTGGTTTTATTTTATATGAATGTTTTATAGTTCATTTTATAGTTTATGGTTTTTTTATTTATGCTTCTCGCTTTACATTCTCTTGGCGACTGAGAATTATGAGGGCGGAGTGAGAAGGGGCCCTTCCGTGGTCTCCATAGGGACTGGCGTGGAGACTCTGGCTGGCTGCCCTCTGGGTCCCTGAGGAGATGGGCAGCGGTAAATACGGCCTGTAAATCTGCTGGGCGACAGGCAGGGGGGGCTCNNNNCGGAGGGGGGAGGGGGGTGATGGGGGGGGAAGCATGCTATGGCCTCTGGAAGGAGTACATTTGTTGACAATGGGTGCCCCGTTTCTCTTCTCCAGGAAAGGACCACGTGTGCCGGTTTGTGGGCTGTGGCCGCAACGACCGCTTCAACTACGTGGTGATGGAGCTGCAGGTATGGCATGCTGGCCCGGCTCTGTCCCCTGGCACCCCCATTTGGGCACCGCCATGTGTGCCTGAGTCTCCGGTCTAAGTGAGCCGCCGTCCGTCCATAGGGTCGGAATCTGGCGGACCTACGGCGGAGCATGGCCCGTGGCACCTTCACGGTCAGCACCACGCTGCGACTGGGCCGCCAGATCCTGGAGGCCATCGAGAGTATCCACTCAGTGGGCTTTCTGCACAGAGACATCAAACCGGTGAGAGACGGGGCGTGATGCCGACGCACAGGGTGGATATGCAGGATCACGGCTCTGGTGCATTCATCTGTCGGTCTTCTTCTTCCCCCAGTCCAACTTTGCCATGGGCCGGTTCCCCAGCACGTGCCGGACCTGCTATATGCTGGACTTTGGCCTGGCACGTCAGTTCACCAACTCTTGTCAAGAAGTTCGGCCGGTCAGTGTCCCAGCTTCTGTTTTTCTTTGTGGTCCTAGATCAGTGTTTCTCAAACCGGTCCCTCGAGATACCCAGACAGTCCACGTTTTGCTCCCTACCAAGACCGTCTGGGGTCCCTGTGGACCGGGTTGGGATAAACCGACATGGATGGTTTGTGTCGTGTGTGGACAGCAGGTTAGGGCACTGGGCCAGTAACCATCCAAATCCCATAGTCAGCAGAGTGATTGCACAGTTGGGCTCTTTAGCAAGACCCTTACCCATCGAATGCTCCAGCAATTGCCTGACCCTACTTTCAATTGCACGTTTAGATAATTGTAACTGTAATTGTAATTAGCCTCCTTGCTAATCTGGTCTGTATTTTGTTCCCTTGTAGCCTCGCCCAGTGGCTGGCTTCCGGGGGACTGTGCGCTACGCATCCATCAACGCTCACCAGAACAGGGTACGTTCATGCAGTCATCCCTCTCCCACGCTCCGGCTTCCATGCTGCTGCTTCTTAAACTATTCTTAAGCTATTGTCACCTGCTCTGTGCTGACATGTTCCTGGCGTTGGGGCTTATCTCTGCAGGAAATGGGTCGGCATGACGATCTCTGGTCCCTCTTCTACATGTTAGTAGAGTTCATAGTCGGCCAGCTGCCTTGGAGGAAGATCAAGGACAAAGTAAGTTCTGAGGACACACCTGATAATGATGATGGCTGTCTCGAGACCTTAATTAAGGTGATCCGTGTGTGTGTGGGTGCAAATCCCTGATTCTGTTACTTCCTCAGGAGCAAGTTGGCAAACTCAAAGAGACCTACGATCATCGGCTCATGCTGAAACATCTGCCTTTGGAGTTCAGTGTATTCCTGGACCACATCTGTAGCCTAGACTACTTTACTAAACCTGACTATCAGGTAAAAGGTTTAGTTGATGCTTATATCCCATAATCATTTTTCCGACGCAGACCGCTATGAACAATTGCCAGTTTTAAGTCTTCAGAAATAGTTTCATACAAAGGGCATCAGCGCCACTAATGTTGTCTGTTAGTGCTATATTTGTGAACAGGTCTGGGACTCTCTTAACTGATTGTAACTGGTTTGTTGCAGCTATTGATGTCAGTGTTTGAGAACAGCATGAAGACCTACAATGTGGTAGAGAACGACCCATATGACTGGGAGAGGAGCACATCGGATGGGATCTTGACCATTAACACCACGGCAACCACACCACAGCACCACACCCGGCTCACGCCGGCGCACATGGGGTATGATGTCATCAGGACCCCAGTCTCCAACAGCCTCGGGGTTTCCTCCTGCTCTGCTAAGCTTATCAGAAGATTGTTAAATATGCCAAGATTTACATTTCTCAACAAATCACATCATAACTCCTTGGGCATAGTTTTCAAAACTGAAAATAAAATATCATTTATCACCCCATTAGTAATAATCTCCATGATTGTACCAGCATGCAAATTATCACAAATGAACTATACCTATGTTGTCTGTTAGGCCCAATGGATACTTTATATGAGAGATTATAGGCACCAGACTTTACAGAAGCAATTATTCCACATCAGATTAGCTTCTCTACAAAAGTGCAACCACTAATTAGAAGCAAGACTGAGCCCCCAAACCATTACGTAACCCTACAGTAATGGTGATGTTTTGTCCCTGTGCAGGATGGCAAATGCGTCATTAGTCCCAGGAGACCTTCAGAGGGAGAACACAGATGAGGTTCTGCAAGATGAGCAGCTGAGCGACGGGGACAACAACTGTCCCCCTGACAAGCAGGTGGGCTTGGGCCTGTCCGGCCTGCCCCTGTGCCCCCAGGAGACCGACGTGTGGGAGGAACGGGACCGTAACCGCAACCGGATCCGCCCCATCGTCTGGAAGGTACAACACACTGGCATCCATCACCAAGAGAAATACAATAACTCAACATTGACTTTTGCGTCAACTACATTCCCTTGTCACTTTGGGACATGACATGGTAAAATGTAAATATGAGTAGCATAATTAGCGAAAGCTTTCTGGTTGGAACATGCTGTCTCCTTCCCATCATAGGCATTGTTTAACCCAGAGATTTCCAGACTGGGGGCCGTGAAATTACCACGGCGGGGGCTCATCCCGACAGCTGAATCATCATTCATTTCACTGACGAAAACTATGACAAAAATTATTCATTGACAAAAGATTTTTCATTGACAGAAACGAGATTATGATATACAATTATGGCAAAATGTACTGATACTTTCATCAACAAATAAAAACAGGATGAAAATCTTCTTACCTGCAGCGGAGGACCTGGCAGACAGACTGGGAACCACTGGTTTCACCTCTGACCTTCTCCTTTGCTTCTCTCCCCTAGGCAGCGACGGAAGAAGAGCATAGCCAGAACCAAGGCAACCAGAGTCCGTATGCTGGGCCCAGCCTGGGTTCTCCCGTGCGGGTGAGGTCTGAGGTGGTACCGTCAGATCTGGACGCGCCGCTGCTTAGGAAACTGCGTAACATCCACAGCTTCGAGCTGGAGAGAATGCTGACTCTGGAACCCAAACCCAGCACCGATCGCTTCCTGGAGACATGGTCAGACCCAGTCAGCACCCCATTGTGTTATGGCTAAGGCATTGAGTATTAATTATGTCTATTTTGTGGATGCTTTTTGCTTTGCTTTGTCCCTCAGCAGATTTAGCTCACAGTTATCCACGTTATTCTTTAATTCCACTATGAATTATTCCTAAATGATTTTAGCGGTTACAATAAGAAGACCTTAGGTCTCGAACTTCACCCTACCCTAATATTAAAAGCCTGGATTCCTAACCCAAAACATTATCTACTGCTCTTAGAATGCTCGAGTGAGTTCAGAAAAAACTGCTATGTTTAATAAGTTGTCAATAATTACAAAAACCATCTTTATTTTGAATCTAAATGCTTCTAGGAAACGCACCTTTAGGATGATCTGAATATAGTAATGTAATTCATAAATATTAAGTATCTTAGCCCTGATTTATTAATGTGAGATCTATTATTAATGTCAAAAAAACAAATCTTTACAGTAGAAGTTACTTAACAGAAGGCTGTTTAGTCTCAACAAGCTGTATAATGTTCTTCATTATTTTTGCATTATTTTAACTTTTGGGAATGTTTACAAAAGTTAAATTTCACCTGATCAGAGCCTTTGACTGCTGCATAAATCAGTAGTCATGCATATATACCTAACTAGTTCACCGTGTGCAAAAAGCAGCTTTTCTGCATGTTAGCGCTGATGCTTGCTTTACGTTCCACCTTCTTCTCCTTCTGCTTCTGTCACCCGACCAGTTTAGGGAAGCCGCAGGATAGAGACAGTCAGGCTGGCTTGGGTCTGACCGTTCCCGGCACGCGCGGGGAACACGTGTGGCATTACGACGAGGAGTTGGTGTCAGGGGGGGGCTCCCCCAAGCCTGGCTCTCTGGGCTCACTGGAGCAAGGAGAGGGAGCAGCTAGCAGTGGGTTTGTGGCTGTGAATCTGAGCTCAGGCCAGCAGGATGTGGATTCCCGGGAGTGGGTGGTGATCGAGCGCGGACGGGACCTCCAGGATTTCGGGTCCAGCGGGACCGGCCACCCCAACGGCATCAGGGTCTCCAGCAGCCCCTCAGAGGAGGAGCCAGAAATATTACAACCAGGCAAAGACACATCGAATGGGGGTAGGGGTAGCAATGGGTCTGCCCCAGTACCCATAACCACCTCTAGAGGAGGAGCCAAGGTGGAGAGGCTGGACCTGAGCATGATGCCCCCTGAGAACCTGCCTGCTGCGACCCCCACTAGCCCAGCGGAGGCCATGGCTGAGGGCGTCCTCACCCAGGTAAGGGCCAGATCTATGACTGGAGCCACGAGATGTAGTGGCCTGGTTTGAGTTCTGCGGTGAGATCTGTGAAGTTCATAATAGAGTGGATTCTGGTTACATACATGCTTCCCTAAGCCTTTGAGCAGAGCAAGGTGTAGTTGCTGTACCACTTGGAATGTATAAGTGAGTACAGAACATTAATACAGGTCTGGTCAGTACTGCTTGTTAAAAGTCATAATATCTTTAGGTACAGTAGCTATTATATAATCTAGCTACAGTAGCTATTTATTGACATCTGTAGTATTTGGACAGCCTTTGAATTGAGAGTGTCAGTGAAGGTCTCAGTGCTAGAAAACGTGGCGTCTTTGCTAGCCAAGGTCTCTAGTTCCAGAATATTCAGTTAGGTTGGGTTCTTGGACCCTCGGGTGGATTTTTCATAAATCTGGGGCATCTGTGGTATTTAAGTACAGTATGTGACCAAACTCAGCGGTGGTGGAATGTTGCTATTGTTGGATATTGCTGCCACCGATTCCCTGAACGGAGTGTTTTTTTTTTAACGTTTTAAGCTATATGCTTTATTACTTCATACTTTGTTGCTGCGATTTCTCAGCTTTTTTTTTTATTGCTGATTTTAAAAGGCATTTTTCATGCTCTTAGGACTCCTTACCATCCCTATATCAAATCCAACTGTGTTCTTCTTTTTTAAAATTCATCAGATGCCCTAAAAACAACACATTATATGCTTAGAAAGGTTATTCTCCATATTTACGTTTTCTGATCTTATTTACGTATTGCAAAATTATTTCTAAAATGCATATCAACTCCATAATGTTAATATTAACACTAAAGTATAATAATAGTATTATGACTTGTTAACATTAGTAAAAGCAGACAGGCTTCACTGATTCATATCTTTAAACAGCAATGACAGCTGCATACTCTAGACTGTTGTATGAAAAATGCCTTTAATTCAGCTTATATTGCTGATGGGTCTGCTAAATCTCTTTATTTAACATTGCTTGAGCATTCGCTTTTAAACAAACCATCGCCTTGCTTTTATTGTGACATTCTCAAAATCAAACCCTTAGTGAAGAGCAATTTCTAGGCTTTCCTCAGTCTCCCTGCCCAGCTGTAGCGACTGTCCAGGATGATCTTTCTGTGCCTCTGAGGCGTCCTGCAACATGCTTCTATGCACCAGTATATTAACAATTATAAGCAATAAATGAAAAGATTAACGCAATAAAATGATATATCTTGGTTTAGGTGATATTGCAGAGGTGAGACCACACGTTAATTCTACGTTAAGCGAAAACGGATTAAAAAGATATTAGACATGTCAGATGCCTATAAATACAATCCTAGCTAAATTTGGGATGTTGTAGGCCTATAGGGAGTCAGCACAGACCAGCCCTGAGTTCTGAGTTACTCTCTCCATCAGCTAAAACATTCCGTCCTGTTCCTTGAGGGCGCGATGAGGGAGATGAAAGGTGACTCCATCCTTCTCAGGAACATGCACTTGTTGCAGAGCATGTCCAAATCCCGGTGCAGTCACTAACTGGTTTCAGAAGAGTTCGCCTCCTATAGCTTGGGCATGAAACCCAACAGAGTGTGGGATTTATGATTATGTCGTTATGAAATTTTCGCTTTTGCCTAATTTGGGGGGAGGGACCAGTGTAGTATTGTGGACCGCCTCCTGCACACACCCACTTTCCTGTGGCACGCCCCCTTCCAGTCATCCCATTAAGAGCCTAAATGTGTGCTGCTATCTTCCCGCCGCTTTTCCCCGCCCCCCCCGCCACAGCTCCCCACCTCTCCCCGGTCCCTCCCCGAGGAGCTGGTCACCCGGACCTCCAGCCCCCTGTTCCTCCGCTCCCCCAGCCCACACACCCTCCTGACCACCCTGTCGGACCCCCTGCACCAGCGTGCCGGCAGCCTGCGGCGCAGCCAATCCGCCGAGCAGCAGCGTTCCCCCCCTGGCCGTAGGAGGCTGCCC
>JAODJW010000026.1:12064791-12076762 GCA_026777045.1 Hyperopisus bebe
TCAAATACTAGAATATATAGATACGTTTAAATTGGTTTATCTTTAAACTGAACACAGTTTAAACAATTCTGATTTGGTTCTGACTATCACAACAGTAAATAAATTATTTACTATAGTGAATTGTAGCTTTTCAAACTGATCAAGGGGTGTCCCTTTGTGATACTCAAAATGAGAAAAAGAATGACATTAGGAAATGTGTTTTATGGTGTCTTGTCTCGTGTTTTGTGGACAGATATTTAGTCTCCTTTTGTTTTTCACAGTGTCTGGCGAGTTACCCTTAAGCAGCCCACTGGCAGTGTCTGAGCCTGATGAGACCAGTGAGCAGAGTGTCAGTCCTGTCTGCGCCTTGCTGCAGCATATAGTTGACCTGTGGAGACGAGACCCATGTCCCCCGACCCCCTGTCACACTCTGTTCACAGAGAGCGTAATTACCAAAGTCTTGAGTGCCGGAGATACAAATGTAAGTCATGTTTAACATTGCTAAGATTAACGTTAAAATAAATTCTGGGACTTTTAAGGTAGAGAGGAGGCATAAAAAGGGCCATGGTTTATACAGAGGGAGCCAGGCTTGATTAGCCAATGATGTGTGTTGAATTGGTAGGTGACAATGGAGGGAGCGCTTCAGGAGCCAATCAGCTTTCAGCTAGGACCAGTGTCTCTGTGGCCCCGCCCCTGTATAGACCCCTGCTTTGTCTCTCACACTTGAAGAGTGTAAATCGATATGGTTAAATTGGTCGAGGAAGTGTACACGTTGCATGCTATTGGAATATTATTGGGGATATAATATTGGGGATTAGAGAACTATTAGAATGTGTGTTATAATCTGCACAAATAAGATTTTGTTCTTATTCTTTACTATATCCTTACAGTGGCATGCCTTCAAGTTCCTTGCTGGGCAGTTGCTGGAGAGCCGTTTGTTGAGTGAAGAAACACTGTCCCGTTGGGGGAAGCTGTCAAAACTGCCATGGCCATCCGTGAGAGTCCAGTTACACACTCACACAAGATTGTAACAGAGAGGCTTTACACGTCTGCGTTTCCTGTTTGCTAACGTTAATTTCATTATATTGTAGGACTCTATGAAGAAGATTGAAGAATTGGCCTCAGTTCTTTCTGTCCTGTCACTGCAGAGCCACCAAGACACCATGCACTGCCCTGAGTAGCCAGCAGATGGCACTACCTACCAGGGTTCAAGGGATGCTGCAGTTCCTTTATTAGTCGATGGATGGAGCTATTGTCCATCCACTCATTTTCCACTGAGAGCACCTTTCACATATCAGCCATAAATACTATGTTGCAGGTAAATATCACAGGCATTTTCAATCCTATATCCTTTTCCTCATTTCCTTGAGATTAGGTTGAGGATCTTTGTGTGGAAGCTTTATCCAGATGAAACTTATTCTCCAGGAGACTGAATGATCCCATTGGTTTTATTATGATATATACACAACGTTTAGCTTTTGGGTTCCTGACGGAGTGTGCCTTGTACCAAATACCATCTTCGAACCATAATACAATGCTGTTGAAAAATAACGACCTTTACCTTTGCTTCCACTTACTGATGTTTCTGCTGCCTGTGTTTTTCTGTTTGTCTGTTTTTCATGAATGCAGTTTGAATGCATTTGTGATGGACTTTTATAGTTCATATTGGACTTTGTAAATTGTACTGATTTTAAACTGGTAAATGTTGATTATGTACAATAAATATAATAAAGACATTTTAGAATTCTGAATGACACTTCGACTCATTTTTAAGATTTTTTCTGAATATAGAGCCCACAACTGTATAGGACAAGAGGTAAAAAAGATCAGTGGATCTAGAGGCGTGCAATGTGAATTTTATAAAAGTTTTAGCTATGAAAAGCAAAACGGGCAAGCCTTCACGCACCCATTGGATACCAGATTGAATACCAGTGTGTGGCCTGTTATAAAGATACCAATCCACTTAGATCACGTTTTTAGACTAGGAGGAATTTATAGAGGATGTGGGAACATGGGTAACCTATACGGAGTGCTATGGCTTGTCAAAGGAACGATGTACGGAGACCCACTGACAATTAAATAGCTGGTTTTATTCACCTTATCTAATGAGTCAATAGGGGAAGCATATGAATGAAAAGAGAATGTCAACATATAGAAATCTTATACACTAATGAATGGAAATATCATGACCCACTCATTAGAAGCAAATAATATTGGCCTGTAAAAACAATGTGTACCAAGGTCTGGGATATATTACACAATAAGCTAATATTTGGTACTTCTTCAATGAAGCAGAATTGGGTAGGATAAAGATCTGAGTGTCTACTGTCTCATGACATGGTACATTGAGCCCTGCGGCGAGTAAAGCTACGTAGCTGTGGATCGGACTTCTTGATCCAGCATATCCCACAGCTGTCGAACACAAACCTTCCCATCCACATGATGCAACAGGAAATGGGACTCGCCAGACAAGGCCGCCTCTTACATCGCTCCAAGGTCCAATTCTGACGCTCATGCACCCACTGTAGACACTGTCATCTATGGACAGAGGTCAGCATCAGCACTCTAATTGGCCCGCTGCTACAGAGCCCCATATGCAACAGGGCTAATACAGTGTGTTGTGACACATCATTATTGGTCATCATCAAAATCATTTGCCATATGTAAAAAAATGAAAATAATTATCACCCCTCCGAGGAGCGTTGTTCAATCAATGCTTTGCCCAACGACTGATGTCTTCCCAACTGGCAATTTTAGGGATAGGATATACGTTCGAAAAAAAATACGCGCAACACCCTTGACGTATGAACGTCCACATGGACCCGTAAACAACGAAAGTGAAGCGAAGCTGGCAGCGAGGCCGCGTTTCCGTGGCCCCGCCTCGGTCTCCTCCCGTTCCCTCGCCGCTGCTCCGGCAGCAAGTTTTACCGCAGGCGCATGGAGAAGGCAGCGGACCTGACTGATGGGGACAGAAGTTTACTTTTGTCCCCGTTTGATTAGCTTGCGTGACGTTATTAGTAGGTTTTTATATCTGAATATCATAATTTTGTTGTTTTCTTTCGGTGCATCGAAACGCAGTTGCTCATACCCAATAAAGAAAAATGTCAAACGTTCAAGTAGCGATTCGGGTTCGCCCACTTAACGCAAGGTAAGGGTCATTCTCGTTTGATATTTTGTGAAATACGGTTATTTGGTATTACGTGTGCATATGGTTATTGTTATAATTACTTATTAATTGTGCAGAATGGAATTTTGCAGGATATTCTGTTAGCAAAGTTCGTGTGCCGGAGGGAGGCGTGTTTAGTATTTGTGCCGCTTAAAGGACGATCACGTTGGGCAGTATTATCATTGCACGATTTATAAAAATGAAAGCGAATTTAAGCAAAGCTAATGTATCTTAGTTTTATGAAAGCAGAAGTGGACGAGTTTTCTTCTGGGGCACAGAAGTCCTCACAGAAACCCAGTGCGACCGTTAAAAGTACCAGTAAGAAATTAACTTAACCAGATTCTTGGCTTTATATGCGCATTCATTAATTCATGAATGACCTCATATCACAGCAAGAGGACTAGAATTATAATTTTAAATTAAATCTACGATAGTCATTACTTGTTCGAGTGTAATTGGGAGCTGTGTGTAGCCTGTGGTTTATGGATCTCTGCCTATTGTCCGGAAGGTGGCGGGTTCAAGTCCCAAGTCCATTGAGTAATCACATCACCATTGGTTCCTTGAATAATACTTTTCACCCCGTTTGCTCCAGTGATGTGGACTGTCCCTGCTCTCTGATCGTCTTGTACCTCGATTTGGACAATAGCGTCCGTTTATGCAAAGCTCTCCTATGGCTGTATTCCATTGCATCGCACATGACTTGTCATAGTATATAGCTGAATTATAGCAATAAAGTGTAAACTGCTGATGTTAGTATTTTAGCTGCCTGTTCAGGTTTACATTAGTCTCTTTTATAATTTTACAATGGCTTGCAGTTAAACAGAAAGACATATTTTTGCTGTTAGTTTTGGTGCCCTTTGTATGTTGTGCTTTCTAAACCATTTGTTGGCTAGTTAGCTGACAGTCTAGCACTGTTTATTGTAGTATCATATAAATAGTTCTTGGAACTTCTAAGCCAGTGTTGTGGTTGATAGCATGTGCCTGTGCTGCCCCCTAAGATGCATACCCCACCCACTACGATTAACCAAAATTACAACAGCATGTTTAAACTCTCTGGGGGTCTGTGGGGCACGCTGGAAGGTAAGGAGGGGCATTATGTGATATCGCCAGGATTTGGTACGTTTGCCATGGCAAAATGGGGTTTGCAGCGTGCTGATGCTGGGCTGTTAATGTTGAGATAGATAGATAGAAAGAGAGAGAGAGAGAGAGAGATCCAGCACTCAGGATGCATACGCAGACCTCGCTCTATATCAGGATATACTTCAGGGTTTTAGCCAGAATTTACTGACTGTATATGTAATCTGGCCCTCTTCCACCAAACAGCTGAAAAACTAACCCTCCCTGACCGTAGTGAAGCAGTGCTGCAGCACTTCCAAGTTAAGTTAAAGTGGCCGTTTCAGAGTTTGTTTCCCAGAGTTCCGCTGTCCAAGCTCTGATTTCACTACATTGCGTCAGAAGGGCCTGGAATCTGCAGCTGGAATACATAGATTGCCCCACTTTCACACAGACCTTTGCTCCACAGACCTACATATAATAATGCCGGGCTGTCAAAGACATAGGGTTTTGTGGGAAAGATCTGTGTGAGAAACTTAATTTAGCAGTGCCATATAGTGTGATTTATTTTTGTAGTCAGAGTAAGGAGTGATGTATTTCAGTCTTGAAATCTGTTGAACCATTTAAAAAACCACCATACACAATAGTTGGAAGGATGTAGGCTCCAATAATACGGCTTTGATTTAGCATAAACTTTGGGTGTGGTATCATTTAGGCTTTGCCAAGTTTCTTTTTTGATTATACGTGAGAATTATCAAAATAAGCTAGGAAAATATAATTAGGGATTTCCCGATCCAATCTGCAAGAGCCCATTAAAGCATACTTTAATAAATTGATATCATATTAAATCTGATCAATTTATGATGTATTTTAATTTGTTGTAGGTAAATTAGTTTTCTTTGTTAATGCTGTCATCTAGATGTTATGTAAATGGACATCTAACACTTTACCTGAGGAGGCACAATTAACCTAGTAACTCACTTACTACTGAAGTACAAATCATGAACAAATATAGTAACTACATGAAATACATGAACTGTTATGATTGATTAATGATGACTGAACACGGGGTCAGTATGTAAGTAACACTTAATTTCTGGTTAATTAATACATTAAATAAGTGTGCTACTCCTTATTTCTGCCAGAAGTACAGTGTTACCCAGTTTTCAGGATTTATTGGAATACAGTATGTTCACACGGTCATCAGTCAGACAGACACTTAAACAGAAAACACACAGCATTTTCAAAAGGAGAATAAAATTATGTTGTGACAGAGACATGGCAAAAAAAGACTTGCAGGGAGCATGTTTGAACTTCTTGCCTTAGATCCATGTCTGGCCTTCGGGGACTCAGAGCTGGTCCACATTTTTGCTCCCTCTGAGCTCCCTGCCAGACACTCCACATTTTTGCTCCCTCCCAGCTCCCGGCAGGATCCTTGAGGACCGGATTGGGAAAACACTGCCTTAGATGAATGGCCTAGATCAGTGCTACAGAATGTACAGTAGGCTTCTACTCACTTACAGAACTTATGTAGCCAAGCTACATCCTTCCCTCTCATCATTGCATTACAGGCGTTGCCATAGTGAAGCTTTACAAGGTTTGTAACCACGTACCAAATTGCTGTGCGGGTGTGACTGCCATCAGTTTTATGACTATATTTGGAATTCATATGTTTGCCTGATGTTGTTTAGCCTTGATGCACGCTGAATTGCCTCAGGTTTTAATTAAAAACGTGCATTATTGCATTCTAGTAAGTTCTGTGGGTCTCATAGAGGCAAGTAACACAGGCTTTCAAGAAGATGTTAAGCAACAGATTCATGTAAGTTTTACTTATCTTAGCGTAAGCCTATTTTAAGTCTCTAGGAAGTTTTACAAAAATATTAGGGAGTAAAAAATCTGGATCGGGATGCCAATACACTGCTATCTTGGTGCTGTTTGACATTTAGATGAATTTGTAGGTTTATCAATGCAATTCGTGCAATGGCTTTGACTCGATCATGATCACAGATGTTATGTATCCATCATGCTTCTCGTTTCTTGACCTTCAACACACGGAGCTTCCTGGTACTTGGTGCATATTTGCTCAACCAGACTAGTTCAATAGAGTAGTTGATGGTTTTTTGAAATACTGTGTGTCCAATAAAATATGCAATAGCAAATACGTATTCATAGATCTTTCTTTTTATATTGTTACATCTAATGAAATGATTTTGTTGTTTTGGTCTGTGTTTCGTTTTGTGATATTTGGGAAATACAGTCTTGACCTAATTCTCAAAGAAAGTTAGGATGTTTCTAGTTGTGAAGGATTCAAAGCTTCCTGCTCCCCTCATTGGACTTTTGTAGCTCATGACCCAAAATAGAATTAACGTCTTGACTTGTGTGTTCAAGATGCGTGTGTAATGCCTGCATCAGGAGGACTGGCTAATTTCTCATGAGCAAACTAATATTGCTGATTCCTCCATGTACAAGAGTTGTACCATCTAATTTGGCCTTTTTAATACTGGGGCAATATGCATCTTCTCAGGATTAATACATGTTGACGTGTTTGTGCCTTTTATTTAACATTCGCTGATGTTGCTTTAGGGAGACCGCGGATGGGGCACGGATAGCGCTGCAAGTGGAGGACAAGATAGTTAGGATAAAGAACATGAAGGTAAGTGATTTACTTACTTTAAAAATTTTAAATGACTAGGCCTTCAAAATTGGAAAGGACTATGTGTCCTTTATATATTCTCAGTAACTTTTAAATATTTGATTTTCAAATATCTAGATTAGCTAATAAAAAGCATGATTGTGTAGAAAGCATCAGTTATTTGGTTACAGTCGAAGGCCGGTGTGTTCTGGGTATGAGGGTGGTTAACTGAATGGCATGTTTACAGTAAGGGATGTTCAGTTCTTGCTTCAGTGCCACATTGTTTACTGTAAGCACTCATATCCCTTGCATACACACATGGAAACACACACAGATGCAGGGGTCTCTGGGCATTACCTAGTTAGTCTGTCTCAGGGGCAGACAATACAGGCACCACGCTAACGCAGCTTAAAAAGTCAGCAAAAGTTATACGCCATTAAAATTAATAGTGTTAGCTTTTTGCTAGAAAAACAATCCTGTGGGTTTATTTAAGGCCTTACAAAGTCTCTTTTTGATATACTTCACTTCATAATCCTTCAGGGGGACACTGAGCTGTAATGCTTTTGAAAAGAGGTGCAGAACAATTGACTGCAGTCACACTGCTCCAGAAACTCAAATAAACCACACCATTACCTTTAATACATACACTGTATAACTTTCAAGTTCTTTATGATCTGAAAAGGATTTATATCCTGTTGTACTTCACACTTTGCCGGTGTCTTTATGACTCATAAGGGGCAGGCAATTAAAAAAAGTATTATTATAGATAGTATTATCAATTGTCTGATGCTGAACCACGTGGATTGTCCTGTTGTTGAAGGATTAATATTTTGTAGCTTAGACATTTCCCGTGATGTTTCTAAGGGGTTAAGTGAGGTTATATTAGATTTGGTTAGTATACATTGGGTTATATTATTGTGGGAGGGTCTTAGATAATGTTAAAGGAGGCTTAAGGCTAATAGAGGTAAGAGAGAGACAGTAAATTTTATTTCTGCTGAACTATATATCGCTTGGCTTTTCAGGTGGTTAGATTTTCAGGTCTATTTATTCATTGGTTGTTATTATGCTCCAGTATATTTTTTTCTGTTGAGTAGAAATTTGTTTGGTTTTAATGTACACTGTGTAGATGGTTTAAGAGCACTTAGTAAGATACAATGTTCAGGGAAAGACGCTGTGAGAGGTAATGCAGAGATGAATCCTGTGGTTTAACTAAGCAGGGCTCCACACAAACACAACAGATCCATTTCTGAGCCATTAATTCCAGCTCTGGGTTTTTATAACAACAGGACTAGTGGGCTTTGTATCCAGCCGGCGGCTTTTACAAAATGAGCATTTCAGGTTGGCTGCAGTACCTTGCTGTAGAAAAGGAGGGTTTATTTTGGCAGGCATGTATTGAACAGGCGTCAGTCAAATGTGTTTCTGTTTCATAATGGTTTTAGCTTCTTTATAACCGTGTGACTAATGGACTGCCCAGGCTTTATTATAATAATTTTCGATCCAATCTCCACTGCAAGGATTTCGACAATAGAATGTGTTTTATGTATTTTTGTGGTGTCTACACACAGTATCACCGCTGGTAAAGTCAGGAAGTTCAGACATGCTGGTACTTGCTTGGCCCTTGTCAATTAGCGTTGTTGCGAAATTAAGTGTAGTTCTATTCTAAATAAATAAATAAGGTGAAATTTAGTAATTTGGTTTTGTGCCTAGAGCATTATTTAAAATCAGCAAAATCAATCACAAATTTAATTCTTACTCATTAAAAGATGTAGAACCAAATCAGACTTATATACTATTGTAGCATTTTGTAAGTAATAATTTTGGTATCCTTACAGCAAATGTGGCCTGTAACTTGATGAATGTGACTGTTAATTTTGTATTGTTTGCAACCACATAGCAAAATGTCCATTGGCTTTGCTATGTAAAGACTGCTTATATACTATTGTGAAGAGCAATATTTTTTTTGGTTAATGTTCTACTAGAAGTTAAGACACTTTATGTGCAATTTAGGTGGTGTTAGTGATTAATGATGTGGCAGAGGAATACAAAAGCAGGGTGTTGTGTTTACAAGCTAAGAAAAAAATACTCAAGGCTGAATAGGGATATAATTGCATGGAAAATTGACAGGTCTGGGGACTGACATAAAACCAGTATCCTGGCTACGGGGCAACACAAAATGAACACGCACACACACACACACACACACATAACCTTTCCAGTTATGGTAGTAAGGGGTGAATTCAGTGATTCAAATCTGTGGATTCAGCAGTGCTACCTTGCTAAATGTATTTGGATGCCATTCAGCAAATTCGGATCTTTAGCGGTAGGGTTAGGTGATACTATGTTGTACAGTGAGTCAGATTCACAGACTGCCAAAGTGACATCATCCATTCATCTTTCGACGGTTTATCGTCTACGTGCTTTCAGGTGGGCTTGGAGCCAATCACAGGCTTCTCAGTGCGTAGGGCTGGAACACACCTGCCAGACTAACACCATTCATGTGAAAAATTGAGCGCCGATACCATCGATGACACTTTCATAGTGTAGAAGACCTGCAAAAGCACAAATTAATCGTTTATTCTATAAGCATTAAATCACAGCGAAGCTTATGTTTCTGCAGCTTGATGGTCGTCCCGATGGACACGGGGACTCCAGAGAGAAAGTGATGGAGTTTGGGTTTGACTACTGCTACTGGTCTGTGGACCCCGAAGGCCCTGACTATGCGTCGCAGGAGGAGGTGAGGCCAGTATTGTTTCCCGATACACCCTTCGTTCATCTGCTGCTCTACTGCTCGTATCATCCTCTGCATCCCCCATGAAAAGTCACCTCAAACTCATGGTGCTCTGCTGTCACAGGGCTATGTTGTCTACAGAGTGAAACTCAATTTTGTAATCATGTTGATATACAATGCCTACCGTAAAGCCTCATTTATATTTACATTTATAATTTCAGTTAAATGCCATGGTTCGTAATTACAAACGCTCACACTACTTTGTGACGCTCATGAAAACATCGTGTGGATTCAGTGGTTCATTGGCTTGAGGTACAGTACAGTACAGTGTGCAGTTACATTAATATTACTGCATAATAATAATTATTATTATGCACTGTATTGTTATTGTTCTGGCTGACCCACGAATTAGGCTTAAAGACAGATTTAGGGACCGGATCTTGTTCATACCTGGGGACTGTCTGTATTGCATTGCTGTCATTATGGTTCGTATGCTGGAAGCATAGTGGTTCAGTGGGTTGTACTGGCGCCTCACGCGTTCCGTGTGTGTGCAGCTTGCATGTTGTTATCATGGTCAATAGACATCCGGTTAGGTGGTTGTGTGTGTCTGTGTGTATCGTGTATATGTCAATTATATATCATGAGAAGGGACAGAAGGAAATAGTATCCTTATGAAGAATCATGCTGAGCTGAAGCCTGTAGGAAATATGACCTTTCATCACCAAGCAGAACTGGAGTGATTTTCTGTATATACCGGTTCAGCGATATCGATCTGCTGGTCCTTACACTCCGACTGGCCAGCATCTGATAAGACCCGTGTTGTTTTCTGGCGGCACAGCCCATCCTGTTGGCTAACAAGGGAGAAACCCCCCTACAATCAGTGTGAGTGATGTTAGCCCTGTTTTCCTGCTTTGGAGTGGAGGGAAATAAATGATTTATTGACAGCGATTCGGGAATGAATTCGTATGTTGTTCTCATTGGTTCGACAGAATGTGCATTTAAATTTTTGAAACTGGCCTTTTTCTAAGCTCTTCGTGAGAAAAATGTTTCTGTTTTCCTGTTGTCTGTTTGTATGTGCTCCCTGAATGTTATCAATGCTTGGTTATGAGCCTTTTCTTGACCAGCTACATCCCTTTATCCTAGGAGAACCTCAGGCTCTGTTAGAGCCTTTGTGTTTTCTGAGACACGCTGCTGCACTTGAGACCCACGCTCAGAGAAGGAACTCAGTAATTTCGCACTGTGCCTGCCAGTTCTGCACTGTCAGAGGCTCACTGGGACGCTAATGGCATTCCACATGCCGTCACTGGCATGGCAGGGTCAGCACTGAAGAATCAGGCCTCTGTTCCAAGGCTGAAATTTCGAATGCTGTTCAACCTATTGTCTTCCGGATCCTGGACAGAAGAAGATAGACGTCAGGCCGAGTGTGAGAGCTGACTGAAGGAGTCCAGGGCGTTCAGTACATTTAAAGAATAGAGAGCCTTATAAAGAAGGTCATTCTGATAGTTTGGATCTTCTTTGCATATCTTGCCTTTAGCTAAATTGTTATTCATCATTTATACCTTATAAAGTTACTATCTGGAATGCTTTCTATTGCTTAATTTATTTCTAATACTGACAAAGGGCAAAGGTCACGCGGGAGCTGAAAATCACTGTCCTGGTTATTTTAGGCTGTTTTGTATTTACAGTACGTTTACACTCCACCAAAAGTTAGGCTTTCTTTTAGTTTTATTCCCAAGGTAGACTGAACCGTTCCAATGCTCTGCATTTGCCTGTCGAGAGAGTAAGTCCAGCGCAGTGCGAGTAGGCGGGGCTATCCCAGCTGCATTTCCTGTGGAGTCCAGGGGGAAAATCCATCACTGTCCCAGTCATGATGGGGGGAGGTTTAATTCTCTGCCCTCTGAGATGCTGGGGGGAGGGGTGGTTATCGAAATTCCCACAAAACCTTTTACCCTTTTTTATCTTTATCCTTACTGGAATACTGCAGTGAGATGGCAGGACTCCATGTAGACATGTGTGTGATTCTGTACACATTCCATAGCAGGCTGACCCAGAGGGCTGGGCTGGGCTGGGGTTGGGGGGGGGTGGTAGGAGTTAGAGGCATAGGTCACGAAACTCTAAAGACAAAGAGTGGTAATTGGACCTGGCTGTTGGATTGGGGGTGGGGTGATAATTCTTACCATTCGCATATAGCCTTGTAGACCTATAGAATTTAAATGCGGGGTAATGTGGAATACAATGTGGAACTGAGAACCTTAATACATTTCCACACAATGTATCGCTAATGGGCTCCAGTGACTGTGCCAACAAAACCGTCGAATCAAAGTATTAGACTTTAGTGTTTAGAAGCAGAGAGACAAGCATTAGAACAGGCACAAGTCATAGAGTGGGTACGGGGGGGGGGGGGGGGGGCGCA
>JAODJW010000026.1:12078912-12101809 GCA_026777045.1 Hyperopisus bebe
CACAATCACATTGTACTCAACTGGTTGGTTGAAACAAAATCCTGGTTTGGATTTTTACTTTCTGGACCTGAAATGTCTACCTCTGGCCTAAAGCTATTTTTAAGTTGCATATAGAGTTCATAAACAGTGTTGTGTAGACAAACATTTCTAAGTTTTATGTGCTGTTTATATAATATGTTGTGCTGAGTAACTTGACTAATGTGTTTTTATTGATTCAACAACAAATTGATCTCTCCTTCTTTCACAGGAAGTACTGAAATGATGTAATGTTAAGATTTTTTTTTTGTTCTGGTAGCCATTTTTCTTCTTTTAATACTTCACTACATTAGCTTTCTGATAGTCATTGTTTAATTTGGTAGGCTACGTCTAATCCGTCTTTAAAAATCCTTTCCAGAGTAGTGCTTAATTTGGTTTACTCTGATTGGGGGATATACGTTTTTAAGTATAGCTTTGGTATTTAAAAATATCACGGGTTGAAAGTAACAACCAAAAAAAAAATACTGTTTTGTGTGGTTGTGCGAGTGTCTGTTGAAAAGGTTTGTAACTGGATCTTTACCAGACAGTCTTGCAACGTTTGTTTTGCTGAGGTCTAGCCCCAAGTCATTTAACTGTTATATAAATAAGTAATATCAAGGATCTGAAGAGGGTATTAATTAGGCCTGAGTGTCTATGGTACTAATTAAATGGCATATTAAATTCATAAGCAGTAATGATCCATAGTGATAATCATCCTTCAATAAACTTACTTTTTGTCAATTTATTAATTCAGAGCGATCTGCTGGTTAACACCTTGGTTCCTGACACCCTGAGAGTTAATGCTAAAAACCTGCCCACGTCCTGGATATGACTTTACCTGCTCTCCCTGTTTTGCGCTTCATTCCTCCGGGTACTACTACTGCAGAACAAAGATGTGCAGTTAAATAATTTGGCATTGGTCTGTGTGTCTGTGTGTGTGTTGTCCAGGTATGCATTATGTGGGGCCCCCACACTGTGATTAAAACCTGTTTTATTTTGACGTCGTGGGGACCAATTTTTCCCCCACAAGGGGAAACCCAATTTTCTAAAAATCTGTGACCGCAATAAAAAAAAAACTCAAACTATCAAAAGTTTTGGTTACTTATGGTTACGTTTAGGGCTGGGTGGGGGTTAGGATGGTGGTTGTTGGGATTAGGGTTTTCCCCATAGAAATGAATGGAGAGTCCCCAGAAAGATGTGAATAAAAACGTGTGTGTGTGTGTGTGTGTGTGTGTGGCCTGTGGTGGACTGTCATCCCCTCTTTGGATTTCTGTACCCTGTGCTTACTGGGATGAACACCAGACTCCCACACTCCCAAGACTGACCTACGACTCCATAACTGGTTGGAAAATAAGTGAATATGTGCATGGAAACAAGTCCACTCTAATATCTCACCATACATGAGCGAAACTTCACTAAGCTCTTTGTTTTTCTCCCATGAAAATTGTGTTTCTTATACTTATTGGCTGTCAGTTTGGCAGTACTGACTCCTGGTGATAACACTCCCTAATTTTGTACCTTCCTGTTGTATGTCGCTTGATGGTGTTGACCTTAATATCAAGTAGATTTTTTCTCTCTATTTTTATGCCTTTGTTTTTTTCTGTTTTTTCCCCATTGTTTTCGGAGTTTCCTCTGGGCTGACGGAAACGGTAGATACTTGTTCCAGCTTCTGTGCAAAGACTTTCTGGATGTTTCTTGATCAAAGTTTCTATCTCTTGGGACATCACTTAGGGTCATGGAAAGATGAAAGATCGAAGTCGCTATGGAAAAGCAGACATTGGTCTGCAAGTCAGCATAATCTAAATTACGATAAATGTTTTATAAGAAATGTTGTTTCAGCTTAATATTATTTTATATTGGTGTATTTAGAGTTTGGTGTGGTCGGAATATGGACTAGTTTACAGTTGAAGGTTCAGAGGTAGTTGGTGGAGTTCATGAGAGAACCTGCTCAGCACCGGGAGAATGTGGGCTGGCGAGGCTTAGGGCTGAACACATTCTCTCTGTTATTGTATTCCCAGAAAGGGCTCTCTGCTCATCTGGCTTATTTCACTGCAGGGTTATTCCAAGTACACACTTCATCTTTGATTCCAGATCCCTCACATCGTAGCTGTAACTGACTCATTTGTAATGTTTGAGCTCTATGGAGATGTTGGTCTTAAAAAGTAAATAAGCACATTTGTAACATATGCTGTTGAATTTAATGACAGGAATTTTAAAGTAACTTTAAAATAACTTTAAAGTAACGGATATGCGCTAGCCTGGTGCCTTGTGCTACCCAGGAAAGGTTCTAGGCCCCCTGCAGAAAATGATGGATGGATGGAAATTGAAACCATTGTCTAAGCTGAAAATCTTCAACCTATCACAGATACGGTCAAAGAAGAAATCGACTAGTGATTTACTTTGGAAAAGTTTTTTTTTTTTTTTTTGCTAACATTCTCGGATTTCCTATTCCATTCATCTGTTGTCCTAACAAACAAAGTATGACATGACAATACACAATGGTCCCTATTCATTGAATTGCTCACTAAGCATTCCATTTAATGCATTTATATTTTCATTTTATTATCTTCTTTATTGATTTTGTTGTTTTTGTGTGATTTTATCTGTGTGGTTTGAACAGGGCCGGACTAACCCCTGGGGGGGCGAGGCTGGCATGGGTAGGGACCCCCAGATGGGCCATTTGAGCATTTATTGCCAGTGGGGGGGCTGGTTTGCACCATCGGATCTATAGGACAGTATTAAGAAGTTTAGCTGTTCCCTCTTTTGCTGTGGTCCTAGGCTGTGTCCTAGCATAGCCTATCCCTTACTCCACCCCTGAGGCTAAGGTTAGTCTTGAACTTTTGACAGCGTTCATTTAATTGTGTTCTCTCCACGTTCATTCACAATTCGCCTGCCAAGTCAGTGCCCCACCGCGCTCCCTGACTCGGCCTCTCTGGGAGTCAGTGCCCCACCGCGCTCCCTGACTCGGCCTCTCTGGGAGTCAGTGCCCCACCTCTCTCCCTGACTCGGCCTCTCTGGGAGTCAGTGCCCCACTGCACTCCCTGACTTGTTTATTTCTTCCTATCTGCGTTAATCTTGTGCTGCAGGAAAGTGTTGTGTTTTCTTCATATCAACTGTCCTTAAAGCATTGGTGCAGATTCACCGAAACATGCATGAACACACACACGTGTGTCAACACATGACTGTCTGTACTCGTGTGTGTTTCTCCTGCCCTCGAAACTTCACCGACTTCTTTCTCCTCCAGGTGTTCCAGGACCTCGGTGTGTCTGTACTGACAGGTGCATCTGAGGGCTACAACGTTTGCCTTTTTGCTTACGGCCAGACAGGCTCAGGGAAGACCTACACCATGATTGGGACGCCTGTAAGTAAAGCCTGTGTTTGTGGCTGTCAGTGGGAGATCCAACATCATACAGGCTTACGGCTCAGACTGGCTGCATTACCGACGGTACAGGATTAAGGCTGGGATATATGAAATATTGTTCAGGAGCAATTTTATTCAGCTATAGCATCTGTAATCCATTACTATGTCGTAGAGCTGACCACTACAGAATTGCAGTGTCCTTACGAAAACCACAAGCCTTCCTAATAAGCAGTTACCTAATTATGTTTGTTGTATGTCTCTGATTCTTGGTTTGGCTGTTTCCCGTAGGCTTCCATCGGGCTCACGCCAAGAATCTGTCAGGTACAAACGGCACAAAGTGTCTTCTGGTGAAGCAACCATTCTTGTAAACTGGTGATGCCTAACTATGTATGTATGTGTGATTTAGGAATTGTTATGTTAGTGTTGTGTTGGCACAAACCCGGTTTCGGTTTGTACAGGGATTATTTAGGACAGATGGCAGCTTTCCTGAAGGACAGAGCTCTTGCAGAGTGGAAATCAGGTGTGTTACCTACCCGTGTCGTTCTTCTCATTTAGTGCGACATATTAATAACGTAATTGTTTGTCATTCATATCAGATTGCCCCACTGTTATTTTTCTGGTTATCTCATTCCTTCTTCCCTCCACTCCAACCTGCATTTCGTAGCTTTTTGGAGATCTACAACGAGCGCGTGCGTGACCTGCTGAGGCAGTCCAAGCAGAAGAAGCCCAACGCACTGCGGGTTCGAGAGCACCCAGAGAAGGGTCCCTATGTGCAGGGTGAGCCAGGGGGGGGGCAGGTCTGAACCGGGGGGGGCTGGAGTAAGTCCATCAGAGTCCATTGGGGTGGCGTGATTCATATTCATATTGATTGTGATATTCATATTGATTGTGATATTCATATTGATTGTGATATTCATATTGATTGTGATATTCATATTGATTGAATGCTGCATAGCAGCCTTTGTGCTTTTAATGCCATAAATGCCAGTGGGAGGACAAGTGCTTTCACCTGCTCACTTTCCTGCTCATCTTTACCTTACTTACGTACTCCTGAGTCTAAAAGCTGTCAGAATAACTTTATAAGATGCCGAGAGCTCGTCCCTGTATAAGGTAGGCTTCTCTGGTTTGGTGTCTCTGGAGAGATTATTTATGGCAGTGTATTTTAGCTAAGTCTCTATGGAAAAAATAATGGATCGCGTTTCTTGTGTGAGCTATAAAATTAGTACTGATTTCTAGAGGAAGAATTAAAGCGTTAGAGTTAGCCCTGCCTCTCTTTCCTTAGTCTCTGTGGCTAGCCCCACCTCCTTTTCTTCGCCCTACATCCACCATTTGTTTCCATCAGGAAAATGGCTAATACAGGAAGTGATGTCACTATCATTAAAATAGCCAATAGTTGCGACCTCTGTTTTCCGCCCCCCCCTTCCGATTGGGTGGTGTATTTCAGCCGTATTTCTTGGACCGCACTGTACCACATGCATCGAAATCCTTCAGTGCTGGAGAAAGAGGAACAGAAATCACATGAAATTTCATGGGCTGCTGTCGGTCATGGCTAATTTCCGATCCTGCGTGTTCTTAAAATTTGTGTCCCTCACTTTGTTTATCCTCCAGCTGCGTTTGAAAGTAAACAGTCGTTAACCCCTCAGTGTTAACCCAAGTGCGAGTGCTCAGCGTAGGAAAGTCCAGACGGCGCCATTGCTGATGTAGCAGTGCAGCTGCCCTTTGCTTAGCTTGTTCAGGCTTATTAGAGCACAGAGTGCTGCCTTCCCTCAAAAGGGACCAGGTTTGTGGCTCTGGGTCTTCACAGACCCGCCCACGTGGTTGATAATCTTCAGTGGAGCCCCCTTGGGGAGCACTGGTGCTTCGTAAACAATGATTTTGAACGTGTCATCTGGCTCCTCCCTCTCCGAGTCCTGCCTGCATCATTGAAAGTACAAAGCTTAGGCTTTAGTGCTCGTCATTCACACTCTTTTGATGTTTCTTGTTCTTGCTGAATGCCAGGGCTCTGATTCCCTCTCTTCCCTCCCTCATATAGGTCTGTCACAGTACGTGGTGTCTGACTACAAGCAAGCCGTTGACCTTCTAGAGATGGGCATCGGCAATCGTATCACAGCTGCCACACACGTGCATGATGCCAGCAGCCGTTCACACGCCATCTTCAGCATTCAGTACACTCAGGTCACTCTCCACACTCCGGAAACGCCATCCTCTTCATCTCAGACAATGCTGCTTTTCCATTCGTTAACTGAGTTTGGTTAACTACCTTTTTTCTTTTGGCATCAAATAGCAATATGTATGCACATTTCTTACTCAAATAGTCTTTTTTGTTCATGCATACAGGCTATACTTGAGAACAATCTCCCTTCAGAGATTGTCAGCAAGATCAATCTGGTTGACCTCGCTGGCAGGTAAGGAAAATTTGCCGGAAATGTTTCTTTTTTTTTGTGCATTTTAAGCATAAACCATTTAACTTGATCACCAGTTTAGGGTAATTTTGTCATTTTCATTGTAACAAATTTTGCATCAGCATTTCATAGTGGCCTTTAACTATGGGCATTTTCTACCTCAGTAACTATAGTAACACTGCGTGGGATCATATTTTTAAGCTGCAACATTTACGTATACTCTTACGTCACTGCACAGCTTAAATTGTATTAGCTTGCCTTAGTTCAAATTGAACATATGACTTTTTTCCATTTCTCATTATTTGTACAGCTTTGCTTTAATGTGTACATTATATAGAAGGGATATGTGAAAGCCAAAGTGTTTCTGGGTACTCATGCTTGTACAAATAGCAAATAAAGATTGTTATTATTATTATTAATAATAATAATATTTAATGTGCCCTATTGTGTTATATTTCAGTTCTATGACCAGTTTGCCCCCTAGTGGTTATTTTGTGCATTGCACATAGAGGATTACTTGGCAGTCTCTGGCATGAGACCCAGTCTATGTGTAAATTTTCTGTCTGTGTCTGTCTGTGTATAATATATTACTTAGGTTTGATGACTAAATACCTATTTGTCAACATTTCTTTCTGTCTCATTTTTATGTAATGTTGTCATTTCCTTCCTTTCTGGTATGTAGTGAAAGAGCAGACCCACATTACTGCCGGGATAGAATCACAGAAGGATCCAATATCAACAAATCCCTGGTGACCCTCGGAATTGTCATCTCTGCTCTTGGTGAGTATGACACGTGTACCTGGGGAGTGACTGGAATGATATGACAGAATAACCTGCAGGCTGAACAACTTCTGTTGGTGTAAAAGGGAGATTTGATGTCAAAACATCAGTTATTATAAATTATCATAATAGTTGATAGGGAACCTGTTTGTTTTAAAAGCACCTCACTTGACATGTAGTAGATTGTAGGTCAGTGAACAACGTGTGCAAAGTCCACAATAGCAGTGACAAAATGTGCAAATATTGGTATATAAAAATGGTAAATATGCAGCATAATAATGATACAAGTTGTGCAGATAAGAAGCAAATAAATACAATGAATAGTAGCACAGTAACTACTCCTGCTGTAAGCAGTGAGAGATGCACACCCTCTATGACCAGTGTAGTGTGGTAACAGCCATAGGAATAGGGGTCTGGATGAGGCAAACTGGGTGACACTGAATGGGGTCATTGACCCAGCCCAGCATTCTGATGGTCCGGCGGAGACTCCCAGAGGCTGCTGCCTTCGGACCTAATTACTGCAGTACCGTCTGCCTGAAGGTAGCAGAGCGAACAGTTTGCGGATTTATTCGTTCTGTTTTTGTGTCTTTGCAGCCCAGAACTCTCAGATGTTCAGCAGCTGTCAGAGCATTAACAGCACGGCCAGTGAGGGCGAGGGCAGTGCTGTGGGTAGCCAGTGCAGCTCGTACTCGGGGATTGGCAGACGACAGTGCTTCATTCCCTACAGAGACTCCATTCTTACATGGCTGCTGAAAGACAGCTTGGGAGGCAACTCTAAGACCGTCATGATCGCCAGTAAGGATCCACGCCTGATTAGCGGTAACAGCTGCCGCTTGTACTACTGCTGCTGCAGTTCCTGTTGTCATAATTTCTGTTTGCTTTTTCCAGCTATTTCTCCCTCATGCAGTAGCTACAGTGAAACGCTCAGCACCTTGCGCTACGCTGCGCACGCAAGGAACATTGTCAATAAGCCACGTGTCAATGAGGTACGACGTCATTTTTTTTGTGTGTGTGTAAATTTTTTTCTTTGTAACATTCTCAGATGCGGCTTATTTAAATCTGGTATGAAAGAGTGGCATTATTGTGAGGGGACAGCTGAGGTGACTATTAGTGCTATTGCCAAGATGTCGTTACTGTGCTGTGGTAAAATGGTGTGATCTGGATAAGAGCTGCTTCCTTTTTTGTTACTAGGATGCCAATGTGAAGCTTATCAGGGAATTGAGAGAGGAGATCAATCGGCTGAAGAGCATGTTGCTGAGCTTCAAAATGGTACTGAACTGTTTAGTGCCGGAACAGGAATGTGACTGAAGACCGGAACGTCTGTCTATTTGGGTCTTATCTTTCTATCAAGTCATAGAACATCTTGAGTTTGATAAAAGTGAAGTGACAGACTTTCATCTTCATATAAAAAGTAGCAAACATCACAGCTAGTTTTTTCTCCTTTTTATCTCTGTAGCAGCGTAACCCAAGTCCATCTCTGAGTGAAGACAGGGATGGAAACCTCTCTGACATCGTCCTTCAAAATGAGCTGAAGGTTAGTGTTCCTAGTCGGTGGTATCAAACAGATCATTTTAGCTACATTCTCCTTTTTGGCGACCAGCTTGTTATCTTGGCATCATCTCCATCTCCTAGGTTGAGCAGCTGACAAAGGACTGGACCGACCACTGGCATGACAAGAAGGAGCTGTTAGAACAGTACAGCGTGGACATCAACCGCGATCGGGCCGGGTTCCTGATCCGTTCTCTCTTGCCACACCTCATTGCCCTGGATCGGGATGTCTTGAGCACAGGAGTCATCTTCTATCACCTCAGGGTACTGTTACACACTGGCACATAACTGAACACTAGGACAGGGGCACCAATTTCGGACGTTCTGTCCTGTAACTCCCTTCTGTGACACACTTTTTATAAAAGGCATCTTACTTGTGGTCTCTGATTTTTTATTTTGTTAATTTGACTAATTCATTAGTACATCCCGTTCGTTCATATTCAGTGTATGTAGAATATTTGGTTTATGTAATTCTCTTGTATGTTATTTGCATTCCAACGCTCTGTCTGATTGCTAAATGAAGTGCTGTGTCTTTCCTGTGTTTTAACTAGAACTTTCCTTCTTGTCCTCTTTCCTCTTTCCACAACTTGCTCTGTTCACAAAAGTGTTCAGGTATGATGCACATGAGTAAAGGCTCTCACCTTGGGCATTACCTTTGACTTTCTGTATGCTTCTCCTCTTTCTCCAGCGTTTGTTTTGTTTTGATTTCTCTTCGGTAACACATTTAGCAGACTGATAGAAGTGATAAGACAATGAGAGAGATTTCACTTGCTGCTGCAAAACCTAAGGCAGTAATGTCATAATTGAAATCGATAGCAAGCACAGTGTTTTGCAGTTCTGGGAGTTATTTATAATGTATATTTCTCCAACAGTTTTCTTGACAAAAATTGTATGTCTAATGAATACTATCCTCTTTAACTTTTAATATTAAGTAAATGGGCAATCCTTGCCTGTCCCTGTTTGCTTGCTCTTGATTGCTGTTGGGTTTTCTATTAACATTTAAATCTGAAACTTAGTACCACTTTTGCCACAGGAAGGGGTAACTAAGATTGGACCACAAGACCAACAAGAGGAACCTCAAATAGGTTGGCACCTCACTTTTTCGTTCTGCTTTCCAACTCGCATGTTCTCTGTGTGTTCATGACGGGATGCTGTAAAACTGAAGCCATTTCATGCTTCATTTCTGCACAAAGTTCCCTGATAGTATCCCTTGTTGCTGTCTTAGTCCTGCAGGGTGACGCCCAGTGTGAGATTGTCAACCAGTGTGGGGTGGTGACACTGCGGCCATTTCCTGGGAGCGTCTGCATGGTGAACGGGCGCGAGGTGACGGAACCCTGCCAACTGGCGCAAGGTGACAACGTGATCTCTGCTCAGCTGTTACCTTAGAGCAGTGTTTCCCAATCCAGTCCTCAGGGACTCACAGTCCATCCATGTTTTTGCTCCCTCCCAGCTTTCCTTCAGGTAGTCTACATTTTTGCTCCCTGCCAACTCTCAATAGAGGGTACCCGAGGACCGGATTGGGAAACACTGCCTTAAAGTGTATTTTATGTACATATAGGCAATGTAACATAATATAAGGTCAAGTTATCTTATAGCCTTATTTAAACCATAATGTACATTAACAGAATTCCGTAGCTAAATTAAAAAATGAATTAATGGGTGTCTGTCTAAATTTCAGGGGCAGTGATCATTTTGGGGGAGGTCCACAAATTCCGTTTCAACCACCCCGCTGAGGCAGCCATCCTAAGAGAGCGAAGACGGGTGAGTGACCCCTTTGGGGTCCAGGGTCACACAAGGCTCTGCGCTCCAGCCAGCACCAGTCTTATTATAGTTTACAACTTTTCATTTAGTTTTTATTTGCACATTTTCAGTTTATATTAGAAGCCCAGTTTAGTTTTTGTTAATTTTCAAACAGGCTTCATTAGTTTTTATTTAAAAAATATTTCAATTTAGTTTTTATATATTTTAGTTTCAGTTTAAGTTTCAGTAATTTTATTTATAAGTATAGACTGAAAGTTGTATAGCTATTTTATGTGTCTGATCTTTAGAGAATCCTAACTGAAAACACTGCATATTATGTAGTGATGTCCTCAAAATAGGCAAAAAGTACCTATAATTAATAACATCTAGTATTATTAATGTCATTATTTTAGCTGCATACTGTTAAAAACTGGTATTGAAAAGTATTTGCATTTGTAAGTAATTGTGTTTGCATTTATTTATTTATTTTCATTTTAGGTAGTTTGAGAAGCAATATTTATAGTTTTTGTTTTAAATTTCTGTATTATTTGCATTTTAGTTTTGCATTGCATTTAATTTGTTTGCATAAATGCTTTCTTATTGTTTTACTTTTTTCAGCCTGCAGTTACTAACAGCTCTGTCCCTCTGTACAGGCCAGCGGGGGAATTCTGAGTTGCGTCATGTCTGATCTGAGCTCCCTCATACCGCGACCAAGGTACACTCCTCACTGCCTGTTATCCAGTGTACAGACACTGTCCACTTATAAAAAAAGAAGAGAACTGCTTAACATGAATTTAGTTCTACTGTTTGAAATTCTGCTCCCACTTAGTTTAAAAAGCTCGGAGGATAGCAGACGGATGACAAGTAGTTTTGCAGGCTTTTTATGGTTTTGTCCTTTTCATAATTTTTTTTTACTTTATACGTTTAAATTGAAATTAGGCAAACTCTTGCACCTCATCTGCTACAGACAGCAGTTCTGACCAACTATTTTTTGCAGTAGTATAGTGAACATGTGACTTTATGTTTATATTCTGACCAGAACTAAGAATCTTAGCAGTCCTTGTACCCTCTACACAGATACAGCTCAAGTAAAAATAGCGTAGATCTAAATGAATATAGAAGCCTCGACCCTGTTGGAAATCACTGACTCTGTCTCTAGGCCCTTGAGGACCCCCCGTGTTATTTTTAAATATGTCGTGGCCGTTGCTAGGCTACACCAGGGATGCTGTCTGCATCAGGCATCATGCACTCAGAACCTTTTGCTTCAGGAAGCCTGCTTGTGCATCTCTCGGTTTTCACTTATTGTGTGCTGGATGCACAAGTGCCAGGATTTTTAATCAGGTAAAAGACAGGAATAGTATCAAAAGTGTAATTCTGTATATAGCAATATTTATGGTGGTATATATTTTGATGCTCATTACTGTTAAAGCCTTGCGTTGTGAAGGACCTGTTGAACTCTTTGACGCTCTTTCATGTTTTCTTGAGCTTGGTCGAATCTGTGCGTCTCTTTATGTGTCTCTGTGTCTTTGCCTGTCTCTGCAGTGAGGAAGAGGAGGAGTGCTGGGAGCAGGGCGGGGGTGAGAAAGGAGCTGTTCCCCGGCAGCGGGTGCAGGAGCAGCAGAGGTACGTGCAGAGCCTCCGGGAGGAGATCCAGGTGGAGCAGCAGCGGGCTGAGCGGGACCTGGAGAGGGAGCAGGCGTACCTGAGGGAGCAGCGAAGAGAGAGTGAGCCCTGCTCCATATGTCACTTCCTGAAAGACTTACGTGTGAAACCTAAGAGAAATATATTGTGTGGATGTGTATACTGCAGTGTTTCCCAAACCGGACCTCAGGGGCCCACAGGTGGTGCATGATTTGCTCCCTCCCAGCTCCTTGCCACAGTCCACGTTTTTGCTCCTGGGAGGGAGCAAAAACGCGGACTGTCTGAGGGTCCCGGAGGACTGGGTTGGGAAACACTGATATTCAGCGTAAAGGAATAGATGAGCCACGATCTTCTACCTGTCGAAATGCTATATTTCTGTGGTTAAAGCTGCATATTTTTATAGTATCTAAAATGTTTGTTACGGATTATTTTTCCGTGTCTCTGCAGATCTGCAGTGGGCCCTCCAGGAGAAGCGGCGTCTGTCAGCTAATGAGAGAAAAACAGAAGAATCTGAAGCGCAGACTGATCTCGTGTTTAAAATTCTCAAAGGAGGCGTCGGGGACACAGTGGTCGGAGACAGAAAAAGGGTGGTGCAGGAAGAGCTGCTGCGGCACATCGCACTGCGTCGAGCTGAGAACCGGGTCCGGCGCAAGCGGCTGCACTACCAGCTGGAGAGGATTGCTCGCAAGCGCCACCTGCTGGAAGCCAAACGGGAGCTGCAGTGCTTGGAGTGTGCCCTTTCTCCGGAAAGTTCCATGTCATCTGAGCCTGGCTTGCCCGCGAAGACAAAAGGAAACTCACATGTCCTCAGAAGGCATTCTTTCTCTGTAGACCTCCTGTCACGTCTGTATCCTAAACACAGCCCTCTGTTTAGGTCAGTTTGTGTTCCCGCGTGTAGATTGGAATGAACATCAGTGTGTTATTGTTATTGCTATATTTAAAATATTAATGTAAATTATTTTCTGAAATACCTTGAAAATCTGAAATTTTCATTACAAACAACAGTCTTAAAAAAGGAATGCTTGAGTTAAAAATGGATATTCACAAATTTACCAGTTTGTTAGATGAGAAATAAATAGCGGGAAAGAATCTGAATTTCAGTTAATTTATTAAATTAAATTATCGATAAAATCTCAGTTAACAATTAATTTTGAGTGCCGCGGTCACACCACGGTTACCGCCCCCCCCCAACGTCTGGAGACCAGGGTTTAAGTCTCTGCTATAGCTCTGTGTGTGGAGTTTGCATGCCGCCCCCCCCAGTCCAAACGCATACTAAGGTCAGTTGGAGTTGTCAGATTGTCCGTAGGTGTGAATGGTGTCCTGCGTTTTTTCCTGCCTCACATCTGTTGTTCCTAGGATACACTCCGTGACCTTGCATAGGATGGATGTGGAAATGAATGAATTAGTAATTAATTTGAAAGACTACACACATAGATCTTCTGCTGCTTTGATATGTTAGTTGCACTATAACTACAATATTCACAAATGATAATTTTGTTTTTTTTTAGTCATATTATAAGAAGAAACAAGAGAATAAGAAATCGTGCCAATACACTGCCTGCAGGAAACAGAAGCTTGGAGGGCAAAACCAGATCTTTGGAAAGCCTAAAGGCAGGATTACTGCGTCCTGATCAGCTGAACGGTGGACCGAATAAAAGAATGCTGTCATTCACCGACATTAATGTCATCAAAAGTGGAAAGGAAGAGCTACAGCAAACTGACTTTTCGGAACTGCATGGGACGGACAACAAGAAAGCACCATCAACAGAACTCAACACTCCTTACAGCCCTCCCAAAATTTGCAAGTCATCATCCAAGAGCAGCAAAAGTCTGGAGAGAATACGGAAGGTATTCTCCCAATCGGCTGGGCCAGGAATCCGGACTGCATTGTCGAAATTCTTTCGCAAGCCACCATCGGGGTTTGTGGGTAATAAAGGTAATCAGCCAACCAGTACTTCTCAGTTCCAAGGAAATAAAGGAGACGTGAACAATGATGCAAAGACTGAACAGTGGCCATTGAATATAAGTTTAGGGCAAAGGGGCTGGCATAGTGAGGAAGCTTTAAATAAGGCGTCAGTGGAACAGGTCAGGAAGAAACCAACACGTGTGGAATCTGTGGATAATAGGAAGGGAGAGGAGGAAGAGGACTCTTCAGATTGTGACAGCTCATTCTCTTTGGACTCACTGTCATCAGCTTACACCAAAGCTCTGGCTGAACAGCTAAGGCATGAGGAATTTGAAGATGGTAACAACAGTGAGCCAGAAAGTGTAAACAGTCAGATATCCCAGGATTCATTGGTGATGGAAAACAGCAGTAAGGCAAATACAATGAGGCTGAATTCTAAGCAGTCACTGTCTAGTCACTGCTGTTCTCAGGTGAATGAGGAGATTAATAACAAAATGTTTTCCTCCCTTGAGCCCCGTGCATCCGATGAGATGCCCGCAGAAGCATTCTGGAATCTCAAAGGTTTTCACATGGCAAAAGCTGGAAATGAAAAGGAATCCAAAATGGAGTTACTCAGTGAGCCTCAATCAACGGAAAAATCTGCAGCTCTCTTATTAGAATCCGAAGGTGCTGAAGAGCAGGAAGGGGGACCACTGTTAGCCAACAGATCTAATCAACTTTCCTGGCCAAGTGCCAAAGAAAATGAGAATCTGTGTGTTCTAACAGATGCCTGGTCTTCTACTGAGCCATCTGACAGTCCCAGTATCTACAGTGGCTCAATAGCAGTTAGCCAGTCAATAGAAATACACCCAGTATGTAGCATTAGCCTTCAAAACAGCACAGATATCTCTGAAAGCGCTAGTGGCCCTGAAACCTCAACCATTCATATGAATGACAGCAAAGATGCAACATTATTTCAACAGGAATACTGGGATTCTGAAAGTGAGAATTCCCAGGTGGTTGGAATGCTGGAAGGTCACAAGATAACTTCTTCAATAGCTGCCATAAACAGTACTATAAAAGAATCTGTTTATTCTGAAGGTGGCAATCTCGAGGAATGTTCAGAATTTGCATCAGGTATGAAAGGAGGAGTAGAAGACTCTGCAACATTGGAAAAATCAGGCATGCAAAAGAATGATGATGAAAAGGAACGTTTATGCTTTAGGACAGATATGTGTAAACCTGTAGTTATTGCACCTCTTTTATGTAAAAGCAACTGTTTCCCTTCTGAAGGTGAGCCTAAGACTTTTAACAGAATGGAGACATTTCCAAATGACCTATCATTAGACATGGAGTGTGTCAGTGCTGATAAATCTATAAGTCGGGGCAGTGCTTCAGGCTTTCTTTGCAAGAATACCTACTCTACTTCTGAAGACAAGTTTTTAAACATCAAAAATGCTGGAGAACAACAACTGGATGGTATTGATTCTGCAGTAGGAAGTCAGTCAGCCATCATGTCTACATGTGATACAGACAGACCAAACGGTCATGAAATTACTGTGCCACACAACCTACCTTTGTCTACAAAGGTATATAGTGATCCTTTTCCAGAACACATTATTGATTTTAATGAGGCTTCTGTCGTAAACACATTGGGACTACCTTTTAGTAAAGTAGTTGAAGATACTTTGTTAAATGAATCAGAACTTAAAGGCTCGAGCAGATACAGCTGTCAAGCTATGGGAAATACCACTGAAGATAGAAAAGTGAAGAAGGCTACAATTCTGAAAACCCAGGAAAGTGACACAGTGCTGAATGAAAGGCAGGGAAGAAGTCAGACTTCGCTGAGTACAGAAACAGCCTTTGGATCGAAAAACCTTAAGGTGCTAAGTAAGAACCCAACAGAAACTCTTAATTCTCCTGTCTCTTCAGGGTGTTATTGGAATGAAGGCAAATGTACTGGAAGTATTGCTGAGGGTCTTTCTGCTGACAGGTCTTCGTGCAATAAGTCTGATAATCAGATATACCTGAAAGGAAAGCAGCGGGCAGTTGTTTGTGATGAGACCAAAGATTATTCAGTGAAAACCACTAGCAAGGGATACAAGCTTGGTGTAAGAACCAAGTGCTTAAACCAAGGCATTAGTCAAAAGATATACTCCATAAAGGTACATAAAACGCTCAAGACCTATTATCGATGTAAGGATTTCAAGAGAAGGAAACTCAAACTAGGATTTTGCTACGCTACAACAAAGTACCGTAGGAAGAAAAAGGCACAAAACAAGGTATGTGTTTATCAGGAAAAAATTGGAAAACAAAAGAGCTTCCAGAAAACCCAAAGCAGCCACCTTCCATTTTCTGAGTTCTTTGAAGTTAGCACCCCTACTCACCAAAGTCCTACAAACGTTGTTGATATCAAGAAAGCTAACTATTTATCTGTTATGTACAGTGGTTTGAAAAATTGTAAGAAATGCATTTCTGCAGAGAGTGTAGATGCTTCAGTAGGTAAGGATGAGGAACCTGCACGTAACAGAGAGACAGTGACTGTAAAACAAACAGCTGATATTCAAGAAAGAATTAAGGAGCTCTTGGAATACTCAGGAAGAGGCAAGACAGAAGAGAGTGATCCCAGTCCAGTAGATCAGAAGATCTCTGAAGTAGTAAAAGAACATATGGAGGTAACCCTTAAAGAGTTTGAAGAAAGCTCAAACACTGATGAATTAGTCTATGAAGCAACGACTGCTGAAATGGAAATGGATCAGAAGAAAAGTTTATTACTAGAACAAATGTCAGTAAAAAATATGGATAAGCCATTTTTTGCTGTAAACATAGCAACAAACCCTTCTAAAAACATTTCATTAATGTCTACAAACTGCAATAAAACCGAAGCAACAAGTGTAATGTCAGATACCTCACAGAAGAATGCCTTAACCCAAATTCAACACTGTAGTCCAGACCGAGAGTTAGACAGACTTGGCATGAACTCTGATGCCTCTGTGCATAATATAATGAAACACAAATGCACTGTTATGGTTGTTACAGATAGCATGCAAACAGTTTCTGAGTCAAACAAAACTTCCAGTCTATCAGAACCGAGCAATCCTGCGAATGATCCTGTAATAGATGTCTTCAGAAACCAGCAGGTAAAGAAACACGCTGAAGCCAATCGCGTTCAGGAAGAGGTCACACTGGAGTGCTGCACAGCTGAGTGTCATTCCATAAGCAGGCATAAAATTGACTTAGCTGGAACGGGTCTACGCCTGGACAGTGTTAACCAAGCAGGCTCAAAACAGAATGTAGAAAAGCATAATATACGCTCATCTACATGTCTGTTTGAAAACTGGCATGAGAATGATTTGTCAAGGCAGGTTCACTTCAGCAAGCCAGCAATACAAACAGAGGGTGATAATTTAAGAAATACTTACACCTCAATTGTAGGGTCACCCATTACTCAACTGAAGGATGATCAAAGGAGTACCTCTTTTCATCATACAGAAGACACCAGTAAAAGCTGTTTGAAGAGACGTCAAAGCATGCTAAATGGCCCCGGTACTGAAGACTGTGATGTTCTGCCTAAGTCACACAAGCAGGCTCAACAGTCACACACAAATATGGACATTCACATCGAGCCCTTGTTGCCATCTGCTAAAACATGTAATGCAAAAATGAATTTGCATGAAAATGTCTCTAGTATCTACTCTCAAAATTTAGACAGACAAATCACTCAAAACTGCAGATTAAATTTTCTGGAAGAACAGATATGCAGTGAAGATTGTCCCCAAAAATTCTCTTCAAAATATTTATGTTCAGCTGACAGTCAGTCTAAGGATGGCTCAGAAATCATTCTTGGTAAAGAAATCTCAAATGAAGGAAATAAAAAATTTCATAAAAGATCATGCAAGCTTGTAGACTTTACCAAAGCCTTCAAACAGAAGCAAATACAGGAATGCCTTGCGGAAAGTAAGGAGAGTGGAGAGGGGTCTTTCAAAAGGCCTTATCTGAAAAGTGAGGATTCTAAAGAAGAAACCTGCAAAGTTGGAACTAATTCACCAACCCCTGCACTTCAGACTACGCAAGACGACGCTATTCATCAAACAAAAGATTTTGAATTCCGTTTAAATTTTCTGCAAAGTTACCCATCACCAGCAAACAGAAGTACTCAACTAACATCAGTTTACACGGGAAATGATTGCTGTATGGAAGTTAATGAGAGCAAACCACTCTCCAGCTTTGCCACATGTACTCTCAGCCAAGATTATCATCAACAAGATTCTGATATTTTTGACATGCCAAAAGATGGGGATAGTAGCTTGGACGATATCAACCCTAGTGACAAGACCTCAACCTCATCTTCTGGTTTAAAGGATTCGTGGAAGCAGTTACAGGACAATAAAACATGCCAAGCAAAACCTCGGCAAAAAGGAAAGTTAAAGAAATTATCTAGATTAAACACAAGAGCAACTACCGCTTCCTTTTCTGATTCTTCAGCTAACTTTTCTTCAGGAGAAGTGGTAGACAGGCCTGCAAGACACAAAACCATGCCCGATAATCAGATCCAGTGTACACAAGATGTATCAGTTAAAAGCAAGAACACATGCAAAGACTACTCAAAAGACTGGACTGCACACTCCTCCTCACGTTCCCTGTCCTTCCTACAAAATGATGGATCTAAAAAAGAATTAGGAGAAACTCTGAACCACAAATCGAGTACTTTATGCACCGAGACAAAAGATAAAGATATTAGTAAAAGAAGAGATGGAGAAAAAGGATTCCAAGAGGAAGATACTGAAAAGAAGAAACCTGCAGAGGGGTACAAAAGTGATTGTATACAAAAAAATGTCTTTCATTATACACAAAAAACCCCGAAACACTACAGCTCCCTCCTTGCACCAAAAGGAATGGTACAAGATCCGCAGAACTTTCAAAAAATGGAGACGACAATTCACTTTACCTCAAGTGATGTTAATCCTTTTATCCATTCATGGCGAGAGACAGCAACTCAAAGGCAGCGTAAAGTTTTTGGAAGTGCTGCCGATATCTCTAACAAAACAGCTGAAGTTGATGGTGCTGGCAATAGATCAGCCAGGTGCTGCAGTGTTGATAATGGACTGAATGTTCAAAGCTGCCCTTTTTACTCCCATCTCAGTACATTTGCCAATAACAAAACACTATCCAGCACCCTAAGCAGCATTGAAGGTTGCAAGGAGCAAGGCTCTTCAGAATGTCAGTACGCTTCTAATCCTCTCCTCGAAGTGCATATGGGATCCTATGATTCTTACTGCAATGATATCTCTAGAAACCTGGGCAACAGCTCTGGTCAAGTAGATGAAATAATGTTGGTTTGCCCTTCTGAACAAGAGTCCTCAGGTGCTGTACATAAAGAATACTCAGTGTTGACTTGTAACCGGTGCACCCAGACAACTGTACCACATAAAAAGCACAAAAATATAAACCATCATCGAAGGAGCAGAACTGAAACACAAAGGAGTAGTATAAGTGCTGAGGACAAAGACATGGCCTCTACGTTAGCAAACCTTCAGAATATGTCTCTACATCTTTCACAGTTGATCTACAATACCTCAGATCTTTTAGGGAACATGGAAGCCATGGATACAACTCATGTCACAGTAAATAATAAAACCTCATCTTCAAGCAAATGCAGCAAGAGAGATTGCTCGACTCAAACAGCTGTTGACGTAGCGATCCAAACAGACAGCATTATAAAGCCGGTTGGCAGCAAAAATATGCAGAAAGAACAACGAACAAAGGAAACATTAAAACCTCAGGAAGTTAATGTGATTGTCAAAGTTGTTGGTGCTGAGACTCTTAGTATTTCTCCAGAGAAGGAAGACGGCGCTTTGCCCTTGCAGGGAAGGACCCTTAAGAAAAACACTGCTCAGGAAATGCTGACTTTGCCTAGTGGCTGCTCTGAGGGGTCACAAACTGCACTGGAGATAGGTCTTCCAAAAGTTCAAGCTTCTACTTCACCTTTAAAAGATGAAGCCGTTTTTCAGAGTTTCTCCCACTTGAAGTCTCTGGCAAGTCCCATTTTCTTTTCTGATCACGTACCCAAACAGTCGTTCTGTACCAGCCTTGGGGACACCAAACTGAGAGGTCGTCTTTTACAGACAACTGGACTGAAAAATCAGACCCCAAGGAAGGACAATGCTTTTCATCATGTTGCAAAAAGAGTTCATGTTACAGATCGTGCTTCTTCTCCTATTCTAACTGTAGAAACTGGAGTTACCCAGATGCTCAAAAGTAAGTCTAGTCAGAGCTTAGGTAGTTGCCAGATGATTGGACAGCAGGAACCCACAAAGGAACTGGTTTTGGAACACATAAACAGTCTATCTCCTACTGCCTATAAATTACAGAAACAGAAAGAACAGTGTTTCTCATACAAGCAAGCAAAAGTTCTAGGAGAAAGATCTCAATATGGTGATCAGCCAATTCAGTCTTCTGGCAATAGATACATTAGTAGTGTTTCCCTGGAAAATGTCAGAAGTTTGAATTATACCCCTTCAAATAACAAAATCTTGCAAAATGATACTTGTGACAGAATCAAGGATCAGCTGGAAAATGTAAGATCTGGAGTTCCTAAGCCCCTGAGTATGCAGTCAGCAACCCAATGTCCTAGACTGTCCCATTTGTCCAAAATTCATCAGGCTTCCTCTGCAATACCTACATATAGAAATGATCCACTTTTTGACTGTAAACTAGAGGAATCTAATAATAGACAGCAAAGTTACATTCTTGACAAGGAGTTGAGCTTTGACAACCATACCCTTGAAAGCCACCAGAAAGAAGAAGCTAATAATACAGGAAATGACTTGAGGAAGCCTGGACCTTTTGTTAGGGAGGGAACAGTTCAGCTTCAGGAAGATGATGCTGTATCATCGATGGCAAGTGAATGTAATACGGACATACTCATCAACATGAGACCCCTTGTGGGTGAAACGGAAAAAGAATATCTGAGAATCCCTGAAGATCTGCCATTGCACAATAAATTCACTAACTGGTCAGGTGTCAACTGTTGGCCTCCTTCAAGTCCAAGCAGCAGCTTAAGCCAATTACCCCAAGATACCTCCAGGCAAGAAGAACCAGTGAAGGGTAGCCATTCAGACCTTGGTTGTTCAGAAAGCCCTAAAACAGAAACAGCAATGTTAATTGACAGCAGGCTAAGGGAGATTGAAAGATTGCGGCAGGAGCGAGAGCAGGTGATGGCAACTGTTCGACTGGATATGAACCCTCGTCAGCTAACTGTAGAATTAACAGAAGCCAAGCTCCACTATGGTCTGGGGGAAACGGATGCATTACTGAAGTTAATGAAGTCTGGATCTATTGAAGAAGCTTGTGGTATCCCCACAAAGCAGCAACTATATGACAGGTAAGACTTTCAGCTTTCTTTATTAACTGATGGCCATTGTAAAAGAAATAGTTTACAGAGAAGTTATCATGTACCCCGTTTTTCCTTAGTGAGACTCAGTTAGTAGCACTGTTGCATCACAAATCCAGGGACTCGCAAACTAGATTCATGCGATAATTGATGTCTATGTTTTGCCCATAATGTACAATTGTGTACATGTCCTGAGACGCCAGGGATTGGCTCCTGATGACCCGAACAAGGAGAACAGATGGTTATTTTTGCCTTACTTTGAACATTACATACATCGTGACTCAATAGCCTTATAGTTAGGTTTAAGTATATGATGTTTGTGTTTGTAATGTTTGTAGTCTGTCACATATGCTTTCCATCTCATTAATTCTGCTGTTTATTTTTAGATATTAAAAATTGAAATTCTCCATTTCATTCCTTATTTAAATTCTGTATATAAAGCTCTTTGATAAGAACATAAGAACATAAGAAATTTACAAATGAAAGCAGGCCATTCGGCCCATCAAGCTCGTTTGATCTGCATTTCTTGTATGAAAAGCGCTATTTAAATAATGGTTGTTATAAATTTGAATTGTTTATTTATTAAATAAGAAAACATTTCAGCTGCAGACTGACTAGTGAGCCACGCTACGTCATATCAGACATCATATGTTGTGTTCTGTTTGACTTTGACAACCCTGCCATGGACCTGACCCCCCGTAGACACAGGCGGAGCATCGACGGCTTGCGGCACGAAAGAGAAGCACGGCTCCAAAGTTGCAGACGGCCACGCATTCTGAGCCCCAGCAAGCCGACCCCTGGAAGAAGGTCTGAGCTTCCTGCCGGAGCCACTGAATTGCCCAGTCAGCAACGGCATCACTTGCAGAAGCTCCGCCAGGCAGTGGTGACAGACCCCAGGTACAGTACTTAAGCAAGGCTTGGTTAAGAGGGACTTACTGTATGGGGTCATCTTTAGATTTATAAGCAACTCAGTTATTTGCCTGACTATGAATATAAATTGTGATTATGTGAACGATTATTCTGATTCTGGATATTTTTCCCACCACAAGGGACTAACTTTCCAGGCATTGTTGTGCTGTTCTATGTTTACCTACTGCTCTGTGAAGTCCCTCTGTTCTCAGCAATGAGTTCACCATTTCATCCTCCCTGTACCAGCTCATTTTTCAGTACTTTTTACTTCCTAGCAAACTTGCAAGTCTTGTGAAAACTGTAGGCCGATAAAAATTGGAGTGAAGTATAGCCAAAATATTAAAAAACGTATATGAAAATTGTAACCAGTATGATTCCATCATTTAACTTCGAATCGCACTGGAATTGGGTTTTTCTAGGTTGACGGTCCCGCCGAGACAGACAGGGGAGTGTCCCTCTGAGATAGAGCTGCTGTTGAAGGACTACGGGCGTGCCCGTGAGGTCGCCAAGAGCGAGATCGTCCGTGCCTGTGATCGGCTTCGTGAGAGGACTCAGCGAGAAAAGAGGCGGCTCCATCAGCAAGCTCTGTCTCAGCTGGTGAAGGTCAGTGCATGGACTTGCACGCATGCACTTTCATCACGTCCTTCCTAATAAGAGTTTGTGTAATTTTGCTACTTTTTGCATCAGGATGACCTGCGGTTTCGAACACGTGTTAGCAGTAGTACCCTGTGTACTGGGTCAAGCCTCAGCCTGTCATCTGGGCCGACCTCTGGCTACAACAGCAGCAACACTGCCCGAGTTAAAGAGGACGGCGGACCTTCATGTCCATTGCAGGTATTGTTCCTGAATAACCTTGTTTTCTTTGTGACCTAGTAAATATCACTTTTTGTCAAAAATGTGCTGAGCTTGCATTTCTTTAATGCCTTAATTTGGTAAACTTTATTTTTTGAAAGCATTTTAGGTCAGAAAGGTAAAGAGAATTATGTTAGATGGGGCTGCAATGTCTTTTTGGGGAAAAGTATTGTCCATTTCAGGAGTAACTGATCAGGTAGGGAAAGGACTTGGAACTGGACAAGCAGACATGGGAAATAAAGCCGCTGGTTCAGTATTTGTACAAGGGCCAAAGAAAGATTTAATAATGATAATCTGTCAGCTGACTTTTTGAAATAACCAGTCCCCCGTCTTTTCTAGAGATTTCCATCCCCCCCCCATCTTTTCTAGAG
>JAODJW010000026.1:12101909-12113393 GCA_026777045.1 Hyperopisus bebe
TAGAGATTTCCAGTCCCCCATCTTTTCTAGAGATCTCCAGTCCCCCATCTTTTCTAGAGATCTCCAGTCCCCCACCTTTTCTAGAGTTGGCCAGTCCCCCATGTACTTTCACTCACGTTTATCCTGCTTACCACTTATTCTTTTGTTAGATCTGTGAGCCCTCAGAAGATGGCAGAGTAAAAGTCAGAGGCTGTCCTCCGAAAAGTGCTTCATTGGACGTGGATCCTCACCGTTCATGGGCGTCTGCTCAAGGTGAGCCTTGGAAAATGAGAAATGTATTTACCTCGATTTCAGTTTTTATAACCTCTTTGGAGGGCCATACTAAATTATTGAACACCTATATCACCCTAACCTCGTGCTGTATTATTTTTTGTGATGCTGTGTCAGTTCTCAAAAAACACTGTATCGATTTTTAATGAATAGCTTATATGGAAAGATTAATGGCAGACAGTGGTTGGTTTTGTATTGTGTTTAAACGCCTGACCGCTACATAGCAGTGTTCTGCCTTTTGACTCTTCCACCCCAACATAATAATACTTCCTTGAGACAGGAAGTAGCGTAAGATCACACTTCTAACGTTAGCATTAGCAAACCTTGCTGGTTAGTTACCAATGGCTAAAGTTACCAATGGCTAGGTACAAAAGATTTAGACTGACTGCAGTTGTGTGGTGTAATTATAGCAAGCACTTTTATTTTATTTTGTGTATTGATTGTTTGTTTTACTGATATAGACAAATGTTCATTCCTTTGCTAAGATTGCTACAGGGACTGCGATAAATGCAAATGCAGATCCCACTGTTTTGATTGCATAAAAAAGTAAACTTTTTTTGACTCAGATTTTATGCATATGGTGGGGTGTTCTTTATTGAATTCTTTTTTTGACACCTGCATGCCTACCCTTAAGCAGTACAATGGCTACAGTCCAATAGGTAATACTAATCCACTTCTCTGTTTTATCTTAGATGTTTGTGTGGAGGCTGCAGTCAACAAGAGTAACCCTCAGCTCCTGTCCACTTTCCATCCACGCGGACATCACCGTAGTTTGTCTTTCAACACGATACCTTCCATACCCCCAGCGTACCAGGACATTGCTGCCAATGCTCTGTCTTGCGCCATTGCGGAGGTAATCCTTGCTGCAAATCTAATTCTTTTCTTTTAATTCCTTGATGATGTTTTACCTGTTAAATTATGTTGCATATTTTTTAAGTAAAGGTTATGAGTAAATTAGCTGTAGTGGATATGCTGGATTTGATTTTTAATTAGATTATTTCTTTAGTTATAACTGTTTAAAGTAGGCAATAACAATATTTGGGCTTTATATCATTTCTCATATAATCTCAATTCAAAAAAAAAATTTCAAACTGAAAATCTTAGGCTTCATAGACTTGGCAAATATCTGTAATATCCGTATGTGTTTTACATTTAGATATACTCTGCTGGTAATGGAGACTTGAAGAACTTGCTGGCTGGAAAGGCCTCAAGTGGTTGGAGGTGAGTTCGGTGTAGGTGACTCGCAGTATCCTACGCCGTACTAGGTGACTCGCAGTATCCTACGCCGTACTAGTTTACTCGCAGTATCCTACGCAATACTAGGTGACTCGCAGTATCCTACGCAATACTAGGTGACTCGCAGTATCCTACGCCGTACTAAGTGACTCGCAGTATCCTATGCCGTACTAGGTGACTCGCAGTATCCTATGCCGTACTAGGGGGCATTCGAGACCCCCTGAGCCTGGATATAATGGGTGCCTCTTGTCCCTCTTTGCAGATACCAGGGAGCAGAGCGAGGTGTGCATGCCTTCTATAAGCCTTCCTCAAACCCCTCCATGCACAGCTTCCTGGGGGCAGCAGAGCTGCAGAGGCCTCTGGCCAGCCTGTGGTGCATGATCCGTGACCATTCCAAGGCCCATCTGTACCATGGCTCTGTGCATTCCACCTGGACCCGACCGCTGGATAGCAGCACCGAGCTGGGTGAGTCTTTGAACATCCACCTGCCGCGATAAAGACCACTTACGAGTACCTATACCGAGTCATTGTTTTATTTTTTTTGACGTGTTCTTGAAATGATCCTGATGTACTTCAAAATAAGTTCTAATTCAAGAACACGTGGCCACAGTTTGTAACTAGAGGGGGAACACTTTAATTTGGATCTGACAAAAACCCTCTTGTCACAGCGTGTGATTAGAATGTGGAATAGTCTGTCCAATCTAAGACCCTATATTCCTTCAAATCTGAACTTGACAGGGTCCCGCCAACTTTAAATTATTAGTTTAATTCCCTCCAAGCGAGCTCAATGGCCAGATGGCCTCCTCTGGTTTGTAACTTGATGTTCTTATGTTCTTTTGGCCCTGTTCCCCAAACTCAGTCTACCTGCTGACAGATGTCTCTAGCTGCCATCTTGTTCAGCCACTAGACTTCTGCTGCATCAGCAAAGAATCTAAACAGGTCAGTAAGGTCTTACTGGACATTAGGACACTATGCCTAACGTCTGCTTTGCCGGAACATTGGAGGCTGTCAAAAATGGAAAACCTCTTTTCTCATGTTTAGGATGGGGAATGGGTACTGGCAGTCCGCTCTCTGTGTGAGAAGTCCCTTCTACCATCCAGTATAGAAGCTGTGCGTGGAGAGCTGTTCCCCAGTGCCTGGCTCCTGCAGCCCAGCCAGCAGGAGGGTCGGGAGGTCGTCAGGATGTTTTACTTGCTGCAGGTTTGTCTAAAGCTCGACTGTGTTGTTCATGTATATCCTGACCTTCCTCTCTTCTCTGTATCCCTTCATGTATGCAACCACATCTGTTGTGACTTGGATTTGTCTGCATCTAACACTTTTTTAACTGTTAAACATGTTTTGATGTATTGCCATTTTTTAAAAACCCCTTTCAGTGTATTTATCAGCTTCCTGGCTCTTTAATTGAGGTTTTTGTAAGGTTTTTTGAGATTTTTTTTATCGAAAACTTTTAACTTTTTGTAACAATTTTGAATTTTGAAAAATTTTACCGTTTTTAATTGTTCAATCTGTTTTACTGCCATTCGCTCACATTAAAAGTCAACGTAGCTAACGAACTTGGATTAGTTCTACAATTGTATGCATTTCGCTTGTGACTCATTGTCTTCCTACAGCTTGCATGTAAACAGTTAGAAAAATAGAAACTGGGTATATAATCTCCTTCTGCCCACTTGTATTATCATGCCTATATTTTAACATGTATCGAAATCTTTCTTCGATCCATTGATGTTTTTCCCCTGGTAGGTGGACTTGAAAACTGCAGCCCTCTCTCCAAGGCTCCTGAGCTCGGTGGCTAAGAAGCAGGCTGCAGTCATTTCTGAGCTGGATGGTTTCTTCTCCCTCTGACTCCGGAGAAACTTCCTCTGTTGAAAGAAAAAAAAAAAGCACTTATAGTTTATATGAAGTTTAACCACATTTCTATTTGCACTTTTCCACCATTTTTAAAGAAGTTGACTTGATTTTTTTTTACTGATTTGGTATCGCACTGGTGAGAGTATTTTGATGGAAAAAATACAGGATTTTAAGCTTTTATTTTAAAATAATCCAAAAAGTCTGTGTGTATAAGCTAGCTAAGCCTCCTTGTGCCAAAGATGGGTAGGTCAGCATAGGAACCAAACCCTTTGTCTGGACTGCTTATTGTAATATATTGAACCCCCACCTGCCCACATTAAATCAGTGAACCATCCCAGTGAAAACAGAATATCTTGGTCAGGTGCACTACTCCAAACATCTGAGAATATTCTAGTTAAATAGGAATATTATTCAGTCACATTTAGTTGAACGCAAATGAGTTAAGACGTAATCTAAGTGAACCGCTGGAGATAACTAACATTGTTCTGTTCATTGTTATGTTGGTAACCAGTTTGTTAACAAATTAAGACTTGAGATTGACTACTCAAAGGTACGTCAGGCATGTTTTTTATGTTTCAAAATTAATATGTACATCTACTTCCATATTCATGACAGTCTTGGCATGAAGAAATGCCTTTGAATATTGATTCGTGTCAAGGTTAACAAGAAACTGTAATTTATTGGTTGGTGAACTATATCTTAAACTTTCAGGTTACTTCTCTTCAATTGCAGTTTTGGTCTAGTTATGAAATATCTCCAATACAATAAGATGTATCCAAAGTGCCGGCTTTCCCAGCATAACTGTGTGTGAATGTCTGCTGTACTGACAGTTGAAATATAAATTATTACACACCTTATTTTTGGGTAGACATGTTTAAGGGTAGAGCAGGAGAGTAAAATGTCTTTACGTCTAGGCACCCTTTGCTATAGCGCTGTTGGGTTATAAGGCTGTGGATCTGTGGTTTTCTTAAACCAGGAGCTTTTATGTACAGATTTTTTTTTAAATATTTTATAAATATATCTGATATATCTCTGTTTGTTAAATGTTTGTCAAATTATTTATGGTATTTATCATTTTTACTCAACTGTAATTTTTGTTTCATCCCTGTGACATTTTTTCACCCATTTTTAAATCCTTCTATGATTGTTACTAAATGTATCCATGACTATGTATTATTTTTTAAAATACATTTGGCATTTATATGTAACCCTGTCTTGGTGTTATTTTAACATCTTTAACTATTCTATAATTATACTGTCATTAAGTAGGTTTATGTTAAATAATATTTTTATTATTATTTATTATGTTCATTATGACTTGTCATTTCATTGAAATATTCACACAGCTTATAATGGACAAGATTCAGCTGATTAAGTTTTATTTTAACCTTGGGATGTCATACAATGAAACTCTAGCTGTTCTTGCAGATAGACATGGAATTTTCATCAGCAGGACTCATTTCATGCGTATTCTGAAAGACGGGGGGGGTGTGAAAAATAGAATCTCAACAGTAACTTTGAAAGTGCTTTATTATGGTTCAACACATAACCTGAAGCTATATACTGTGTGCTGTAGCCTAAGCAATGTAAACATTCGTTATGCAACTTTATGCATTTATATTGAAACTTTTTTGGAGGCAGGTTGTGCTCTGATGAGCTGGCAGACTTCCACATGTTCAATGTGAACTTTATTATTTACTGATGCAGTGCGTTGTGGTCTATTTAGTCATCCAAAGAATGTTTCCATGCAGTTTTTACCATAGTGTGGATAAAGTGCATATTAAGCAAGCTGCACTTGGCGTATTTCTGCAAAGGGGCACCCTTGAATACTTGTGCTAGGTGCATAAACACCCCAAGTGTGGTAGTGTGTGAGAGCGCTTTTCCACTGCATTAGGTTCCATATGTTTGGTCCTAAAAATTCAGTACTTTCCCTTTTCCGTGGATTTCCGGTCAGGTACCAGTATCAAAAGTACCCGACCAGCTGAGGCACTTTCTGGTGCTTCGGGGCAGGACTTGCAAATGTGTTTATTGTCAGTTGCTCATGAAAATAACTTGCCCCACGAAAGCAAAAAAACATCCACCCTCCTGAAAAAGACTAGTTATGACCTCAGAAAACAACAATAAGCGTAGTAAAGAATAAGTAATAATAACAGGTCCATGGACAAATGAAGACATGCAAGCATTAATTGCAATCTCGTCGGATTCGACGAGATGTGGGTGGCACAAGAAGAAATAAAAAAGCATTTCTATAATATGCTAGGGCTGCACGATATTGGCGAAATCTCAAATATTGTGATGTGATTTTGTTGCAATATATACTGGGATATATAAAGCAAAAAATGAGTTCAAAATAAATGAATCTTTCACAAACCCATCTAGGAATGATTTAAACCGCAAGAATGAAAATGATTTTGATTGGCTCAGAGAGCAATGCAGAGATCATGCAAATGCAGTGGCGGTGTAATTTTTCAAACACATACTAGATAATTTTGAAGAGGAACAATCATTAAAATTGCAAACCTTGCTAAGTCTTGTTTCCTATGACAGAATACAAACGTTTTAGTGAGACTTAAATCCCATGTGCTATAATGTCCAGACAGTATGAAAAAGCCTGATCTAACCCCAGCTGACTATCCCGTCCCTTGAGAAAGACATGCTCATAACATGCAATGCTGGTATGAATATCACACATCGCTCAGCCCTATATACTATAGCCATGTTTCGAATTCAGTATAAAATATGCTGCCATGTTCTGGGATGATGTGCTGTGACCCTGGGTAGTAAATTAGTTTTGTGACACTGCTGTTGGTTGAGTCAATCAGATGCGAAATGCCCCCGGCATAATTCATTAAAGTTTTCAGATCATTGGAGTCTTCAGTATTATTGTAAGGATAAATCAACCCACGGAAACGGTGGATCACAGCACCCTCCTGTCAGCCTTCTTTACTGCACCATCAGATGAACTCCTCAGGGGGGAGGACCTCAGCTCGGTGCCAGGAATTCCTGGAGGACACCAACCACTACAAGGATGTGTTCTCCAGACCTACTATATCCAACACCACATTGAGAGAGCCGCTGGGGCCTTAGTGAAACCCACAGGTGCAGCAGTGGATGCTTGAGAAGAAGATCAAAAATGCAACAGCTTGGTGTGATCAAGGATTTCCAATGGTACAGTCTCATTGTGATGGATCTCAAGCTGAACAGGACCCTGCAGTGCTGCAACGCCTTCTCCCAGGTGAACAATGTCGTCCTATTTTATAGCTACCCCATGTCTTGCATGGATAAGCTGGTCCGATGTCTAGGTAAAACCCACTTTTTATCCACCCTAGAACTCACCAACAGTTACTAGCAATCACCCTTCAGCCTGGCTGCTTTGGAGAAGATGGTCGTCAGCACACCCCATGGCCACTAGCAGTACTGCGTCCTCCCTTTTGGTGTTCATGATGCACCTGCCACCTTCCTGAGGCTTATAGACATTGTACTTTGCCCTCACCAAAGGCATGTGGCAGCCTACCTAGACAATGTTTCATGCAAGCTGACAGCCCCTAAGTCCCTGGAGGGTGTCAGCCTGGAAGGAAGGACTCTCAGCCAACTCTGCCAAGTGCTACCTGCAACCCCAAAAAAATGGCTGGGGATTTTCCTCGCTCTGTCAGGGAGAACCAGGCATGGGCCTTTTGGGGGAATAGCAGGGTATCACTGTTGTCTTGTTCTCAACATCTCCTCTACAGCCCTTCATAGATCACCCAGAAAGGCCAGCCCAATCATGTCTGGTGGTAGAAGAATGTATTTCTTGTTAAATGAAGAAGTGGAGTTTCCTGATTTCTTCCAACATTGTGCACCACCTCACTATGTGTAGTAGTCTGTAATTTGCTGGATATGTAGTTTCCTGGGCATTGGATAGTTCGATGTGGATTAATTGTTAAGCTTTAACCACCGGTAATTTTTACCTCTGTGGATATTTAAGGAGCATGGTGTACCTTTACGTTTCATTAATTTAGCAGACACTTTTATCCAAAGCAATCTATGTTTTTGAAAAGCAAGGTTTCCCCGTCTGTGGAGCAACTGGAGGGTAAAGGCCTTGCTCAAGGGTCCGACAGCGAAATCACTCTGTCAGCCCTAGGATTTGAACTGCATATAACAAAGATTCGGAAATTGGACCATTTTAAGGCACATATCACTGAGGCTTGCATCCAACATGGTTAGACTCGCAGAGAACAATGTCTACAACCGTGTCTTACTGAAAATGGACAGCACTTTGAACATTCAACTAATGCATGGCTAAACATTCAGCATGCTTGCTTAATGTCTGTGCTGTGACAGGTCAACCTTCACAACTAATAAAGATATCAAGAATTTTACTTCACTGCTGAATGTCTTTTGAAAATTTAAACATGCTAGTGATTGCATAGCCCCCTTACCTGTTGGAATTATTGAGCTGAATTCAAGATGGCCCCCGTCAAGGGTATTCATGCATACCTCACAGATGCACAGGTAGGCCTATGTATTAATTTATGATAAATATATCTTTTTGTATGTATGTATGTATTTTTGTTATTAGGTGTTCTGGCGCGTCTCTCGTGGCAACCACAAGTTTACTCCTTGATGGACAGACATATTACTCTCCACGAAAAAAAACATGTTAATTAAGCTGACTGTCCGCTGCCGGTTATAACACGGTATGCTATTTTCTTGGTTCCTAGAGTAGATCGTATTAAAAATAACATAGAACAACGCGCATTAACTTACATACAGAGGTTTACATCTACCAAGCCATGCAAAAACAAACAGCGACCTTTCCACATGTCGTTCCCACTGAACAGTACTGGAGATTGACGTTAAAAATGCAAGGAATATTTTTGGGTCCTAACGATAATGTGTGCACATTTTTATGTTGAAGTTACGTTCGATTACTGCATCCTTTATTTTCTGATCAGCTAGATAACCTCGTATGTATATAAACTCGTGCGAATAGCAGTGAAGCGACTTTTGTGAGACTGGCGGGTGCTGGAGGGGGGCAGGGGGTGCCGCGGGTGTGCCTGCCATTTAAAGTCACGGTCTCTCTAGCGGAATGCACGTCCCCGGCGCGGCAGGACAGTGTTCCGACTGTATATACTTTATTTTTAACAGGAGGGGTGGGTCGGACGCGGGTTGGGGGGGATGGAGCGCGCGCGGCGGCTGTCCCTCTATCTGTGCGGCCGCAGCCGGGGGCCCCGCCCATCGCGACACTCCGTCCGCTCAGTGTGGTGCTGCGACTCTGCCGGACCGCGCCAGTCGTGATGGGAATGTAACTGGCGAAGTTAAAATACATATATGTAATAATCCAAGGAGATTAAAATAAATCAAAGGAACTGCCAAAGGGGAAGATACTTTCATTTGTATTTGTTCATTCTGTTTGCTTGTAAGTGGTAACGTTATATTTTTCTTTTTTCGAAAATGCATGATTAATTTGTTTATTTACCCAGTGTGAATCCGCGTATCGTTTCGCGACAATTACGGATATTTAACTGGAGATGGTGTAAAAGGGTGTTCAAGTATTTTGGTTTATTTATACTTGTCACTAAATTCAGTGATGAGTTGCTTGTTAGTGTCTTTAGATATTTACAAATATGTATTTTAGGTTTATACTAAACTGTTGGTAAGTTATTTCTGACGCTTTTCTGTTGCTTGGGGTGTCGTTTTTATGTCGGCTTATTTTTTTCTGAGAACTAACATTGAAGTTAACTCTTGTAACTTCCAATGAATTATTTTTTTCAACAAACTAAGGGCTCCTGGGTTAACTCGGGCAGCAGACATTTGGAAGTATTTATTTCGTTTCGTCGAAACTTAAAAAAGTTCATTTTAAATTAATATTTTGTGGAGACAGTTTTGCCATGAAACTTAGCGGTTTTGTATTGTTTTAAGCCGTAATACCGTTGCAGTGTATTTTATTACGTAGTTTTATAAAATGCCCACCTGTCGCACGCCTGAAATATGAAGGACAATATGTATTATGGAATTTTACTATTACTAAAATTTGTATCATTGGTTAAGATATGAGTTGACGCGTATTTTTTGATATTTTACTTTGAAATCTGCTCACAGATAGAGGTTACGAAGAATACACCTGTCTTGTTGGATTATATTTCGGTATTTATTATATGTTTTAGAACAATTACTTATTTTACACCTCACGAAATTTGGTAACATATTCAGTGTTATGTCATTGATAAATGTCGTTATGCTTGTGGCGTATCAAACAATCCTTACTAGTAAATATTTTTTTTGTGTAAGTTATGTTTGTATCGTAAATAGCCTATGTTGGTATTTATAAATGAGTACAGAGAAGATCCTAGAGATGAATTTGATTGCTTATAAAATAATGAACTAGCAACCCAGATTATAAACGGGTCCTTGTGCTTAAGGGCTGGAGGTCAAGGTGGTCAGACATTGGCTGTTTGGAGAAGAATGTTTCTGTCGAGGTGACATTCAGCGTCACAGAGAGCTTTATAGGCGCTATAATAGTGATATGTGCATTTAATAACAACAGCAGCAACAATAATAGTAATAGTAATGTTTTATTATTGTACTCGGTATTTTTCTGGATCATACAGTGAATATGATCAACAAAAGAGTAGCATTTATTTAATAATTTATTTATTTTAATAACCTTCCATTACTTATTTGATTTACCATTTTACATTGTATAGAATAGATTAATTGTATAGAATTGAATAGATTGCTAAGTTTTGAATATCAGTATCATGCATCATAATTTATGTAACAACTTTAAGGTCCAAAATGGGAAAACCCTTCGTCTGCTTGGTGACACCGTTAATGCCACCTGCCCTGGTCTCAGGTCTCCATATCCTGTTAGTCCATCTAGATAAACCATTTCGCATTTTGATGGTCTTGTTCATAACATAGAGCAGCGTGTAAGGAGAGTGGCAGCCTTCTAGATGAACCTTGGTACATGGTACATGTGTTACATTCAAAGTGGAATTCTGGAAGAGGTTTCATTTTATTCTACTGACTACTGATCAATTTGGCCGTCGCTCTTTTGCTGATATATAATCAGTGCCTGTTTTCAGCCGTAGGGTGTCTTTCTCTTGTCTTTCTCTTGTTTAGCTCAAGATATAACTGTAGGGAATTAAAAGCTGAAGTTTAAAATACTTTTGTATATAGTGACCCATATTTTAACTTTTACTTAAGTGTTTTCCTATAGAAATATTTTCCCCTTGAGCACTAACATTGTATTATTATTGAGACTTTATGGTCAGGATTATGGTTTTGCTGTTTAGCCTTATGGTCGGTCTTTGCTCTGATGTACGTATTTTGTAGCTTTGTCAGCTTGGCGTATCAAGCAATGTCCGGAGACACTGGCCCTTGTCACTCTCTAAAGTACGATATCTCTGCAGATCACTGTGAGACCCTGGATCTTAAAAATCCCGGCTTATTATGGGCTGTATAAGGGGAGCTGCAGTTGCATTTTTGGAAACCATAGTAACATATTTACATGTTCCTGAATTGCCATTGAATTTTGCCTTTTGACTGTTGTTTATGCTGAAGAATATTAATTGAGGTAGGACTTGACTGTTAGATGGTGTCTGGTTTTTCTTCAGCTCTCAGTTCTATTTAATAAACCCTGCCGGAGAAGTAATATTTATTTTACAAGCTACTTCAACTGCGTCTGTTAAACCTGTGTTATTTCGGCAGTATATGAATCCATTTATCGAGTACTTGTAAGAATGTTTGAAAAGTTTTCCTTGGTCTTGCGGGATCAGCGTATAATGCGTGTGTGGTTTTGTGGTAATGTGCTAATCTTTGGTGTGTTTGAGTATGTATATGTGTAATACAGAGAATTAGGCCACGGTGCTGCGTCTCAAGTGTGTCATGTGCATGCTGATAAGAGGATTCCCAGTTGTGGGTGGAGCTCGGGGAATGGGGTCCTTCTCAGATAACACCCCCTCTGCACTGGGCAGATACTGAGGGAGACCCTGGCTGCTTGTGGAATACGTGTCACTGGGACTTTGTTAGCCTCACTGCATTCCCCCTGTGTACGGGTCACTGGGACTTTGTTAGCCTCACTGCATTCCCCCTGTGTACGGGTCACTGGGACTTTGTTAGCCTCACTGCGTTCTCCCTGTGTACGGG
>JAODJW010000026.1:12113493-12125362 GCA_026777045.1 Hyperopisus bebe
TTGTTAGCCTCACTGCGTTCCCCCTGTGTACGTGTCACTGGGACTTTGTTAGCCTCACTGCGTTCCCCCTGTGTACGTGTCACTGGGACTTTGTTAGCCTCACTGCGTTCCCCCTGTGTACGGGTCACTGGGACTTCGTTAGCCTCACTGCGTTCCCCCTGTGTACGTGTCACTGGGACTTCGTTAGCCTCACTGCGTTCCCCCTGTGTACGTGTCACTGGGACTTTGTTAGCCTCACTGCGTTCCCCCTGTTTCCCAACCTGCAGACTCAAATTATGTGTCACCTGACAATTTAGTTGGATAAATTCATCAGCCACAACACCATCTTTTAGCTTTTTGTTTTTATATAAAAAAACATGTGGCTGTTGTATTTCCACTGAGGTGTTTGTTGAGTGTGAACTCCAGACAAGAACTTAGAAGAATTTAAAGGTCATCATGCCATTGTTTATAGGTAACAGTTTCTTCCAAAATCTGTAGTGAAGTACCAACACACCATCATCAGTGGAGATGCATGGACTAGACCGTATGTGGTATTGTTCAGACAGTCACCAGTAGGGGACAACACTGTGATGCTCGAAAGGTCTTGGACTGAACTATTTTAAAGCCAGGGCATTGTTTAAAGTGGACAATCATCCAGTAATTTCCCACTTTGAGACCTGTGTTGAATTCTGATCTATAGATTAGTTAAAGATTATTTGATGTGGCTTGCTTTTTCTATCCTGGAAAAATAGCAGTTCACCTCAGAATTTTAGAACTTTCAGTTTGTTGATGGTAGGGAGTCCCAGAGGAGAAGCGCAATCGTCTGCGCTGAGGGATAGCCCAGCCCTCATGGCAAACCGATAAGAAAGAGCGGTAGTAGCGTGGTATGCAGAGATACGGCTATCACAGTAACTAACCACGGCTCACAAATTCACACGTCTGTAAATGCACCACACTGTCTTTGAGTGACACCTGGACACTGCGTAGGTCCTGTTCAGATGCTGCTGTTTGCCATAATTTTGAGAACCCAGCCTGAAATAAATGTACCTTTTTAGGCTGCATACCTAAAGACAGATTCAGAGAATGTTTACTGGCGTCTTAATTCATTTTGAAGTGAAAGTGATTAATTGCCAAGACACCACAACAAAATGTGTTCTTTGTGTTTAAGCCATGCGTGACTGCTAATTCAGCACCTAGGGAGTAGGGCTTGGGGGCAGTACCTCAGCAGTCAGGGATTCAAGCCAATGACCTTTTGATCACAAACACTCTTCCCTAACCATTTGGCCAACACTGCACTGTTGGGTTGATGGGTAGAATTGCTCTGTTTCTCTTGTGTATCAAAAATGTTACCTTGGAGATCATTGAAGAATGAATGCTGTTGCTAATCAGAAGCCTTCTGCGTTTTAGCCTGTTTCAGGGGCTGCGTCTCGCCTCTATAGACCGTCGCACTAACAGCCTGAAGACCCTGCTGTAGTCATGACCTCCACCACAGACTACGACAATGTGGAGATCACACAGCAGTACAGCCATGTCAACATGCGTTTTGAGCTCTCTGATGAGGAGCTGGACAACGACCATTCTTCAGCTCGCCGCTTTGAGCGCTCGCGCATCAAGGCCCTCGCAGGTGAGAGCACTACTTTGCGGCTGCGCAAACGGGGTGTGGCTGCGCAAACGGGCAGGGGGAGAATGACAGTGACTTTCTCATTTGCCATCAATATTTCCAAGAATTGTGGTATTTTTCAATTAGGTGGGTCTTCTCATAATAAGTCCTAAAAATATTTGTATACAAAAAGAATGAGTGAATTTATCAAATGCACGTTCCCAGTCCCTCCTTAAGGACTTCATAATGTAGTTAGAAAGAACTAGTTTTAAATTTTTTAAATCCAGTTAATTTTCCTCTTCTTTCATTGGAGCAGTGTTTTCCGGCCTGGTCCTCTGGGACACCACAGCCGGTCCACGTTATTGCTCCCTCCCAGGGAGCAAAAATAAGAGCAAAAATGTGGACTGTTTGGCAGGGAGCTTGGGGGCAGCAAAAACGTGGACCGGCACTGCATTAGCGTTTTTCCTGTTGTTTACAGAAGTTATAACAATATAGCACTCATGTAACGACTTGTACAGTGTTCTGGTGGGTCAGGGGGGCGTGACCCAGCCCAGGCGATTAACCTTAATTCACTGTCCTTGCATGGAAACGCTAAAGGCTTGACCACCAGAAATCTTCCTGCTTGTACCCTTTTCTCCTCCTGCACCTATATTCTGCCTTCATTAAGGTCATGTGAATATTCTCATTATAGAGCAGAACTAAAAATATTATTTTTTAGAGCATAATAGAGTTTTTACTGCATTTAATCTGCCCTTGACAGATTTCTCACTTTGAGTCATGTATATGTGTACTTCAGAGATGGGTAATTCGGGTCCAGAGAGTAAAAGTCGAACAGAATAAGATTTTCTTTCAACCAACCAGTTGAGCAAAAAGAGTCACTGTCACAGAGTATTCAAGTGGTTGGTTGAAACAAAATCCCAGTCTAGACTTTTACTCTCTGGACCTGAATTACCCCACTCTGGTATACTCCTGTGTTCCCCATCTGCCACAGATATCTAGCGACACTGTATCCCTTTCCTCGCTCGGTGGGACGGATGGGAACATTCGGACATTCCCAGAATACTTATCTGACAGATCTGGGCAGCTGCCCCCTTACCCAATGTGTAACTGAGTTCCTGGGATATCTGCTGGAGCCTCTGACCTCTAGCTGGCATGGGGGTCATTTGTCAAGTCTATAAATAGTTTCAGCTCAGGGTTTGATGAAGGGATATGTAGTTCTGAAAGCCAAGTACAGTATTGTACTGGGGTATTCACTATCCCTAAAAACAACCATCTTAGTATCTATTCGCAAGAATTGTGTTCTTTAGTGCCCTGTCCGGTGCTTTTTTCTCTTTGAATGATTTGGGTTCCTCTGTCTGCGTAGCAGTTGCTGTTCTGGCTGCTATCTCTGCAGGGCAGTCAGTGCTTCCCTTCTGAAGTGCAGGCAGGCTGTTTTATATCACTTGGTAGCTACGCATGCATGTATACATATAAGTTCACAGATGCCCGCGCTCTCTCTCAATCTCACAATCTCACACAGTCGCACAGATGGCCTGCGGCGCTCTTAACAAACGCAGACGCCGCAATGCCAGAGACAAGGCGCGCATGTCGACGGACACTCGCACGCAGAGCGCATCGCATGCAGAGCGCATCCCACACAAACGGGTCCCCAGACAGCCTGCCCGCATGCATTGAAGCGGATCTTCACCTTCCTGCGCTCCAGCGTAACGGTGTCGACGCAGAGCCTGAGGGAGTGGGCTGAGTGGTTTTCGGAGGGATACACGTGTTCGGCGACATATTCTGTGCATGGCTGGGGAGGTGAGGAGAGCAGTGCATTGACTGGAAGGCTGAAAGGAGGAGCGGCGCTTCATCGCGGGAGTAAGGAGAGCGAGCGCGTGCAGGAGGGAGTGCGAAGGGGACAGACGTAGAGCAGAGGAGAGGAGGAAGGATGCCGCATACCGCCAGCTCCGCGGCGCCACATCTGTGGGTCAGGATGAGCAGCCAGTGCCTGTATCACGCTCCCGTCTGCCAAGATCAGCCACAGGAGGTCAAGTTCTGTCTGAAGACTGGGCGAGAGGAGCTTGGGAGAGCTGCTGGAGGTGATGGGGAGCAGGCCGGGAGTCCGCGTGCTAACGGCAAGGCACCTCCAGGCTGGGTCAGGTCGGGGAACCGGAGTAGGAGCACGCCCCCTATCCGCAGGGCCCGGCAGTGCAGCCCATACGCAAGGCTAAAGCCAGGACAACAACGTGAGAAGAACGGCACATTCCAAGCAATGTCTTCTTCAGGGGCTGCAGGGACCGCCTCCCTTTCCTCTTCTCCATTCTCCTCTCCCTGCTGCGCCCCAGGATATCATAGGTCACCAACACCGATGTCGGACTTGCCTCGAAACATGAGGCGGGCTCACTGGATGAGGTGCAGGCGGGCTCACTGGATGAGGTGCAGGCGGGCTCACTGGATGAGGTGCAGTGCCTCCAGCATTTCCTTCCCCTCCATTCTGGACGGTCGCTTCAGGCAGCTGCAAGGTACTATCCACTTCAGCTGGAATGCTGGTCTCCCCGTCCAAGGCTGTTTGTGATGGAGGGATACGAGAGCTTAGGGAGTGTTCATTCTGTTCTTTTAAGAGACAGAGGGCCAGCAAATTAGAGTGGTGCTTTTAAATACATTTGTCACGTATTTATACTGGTGACCAAAATTGTGGAAACGCTTCCAGTTTATAGAGGTTGCAGAACTTTATTCCAGTTACTCCAGTTACTTATTTAACATTCCACGATTGTTTATAAACATTGCTGCCAATATTTTTGTGGTAATTTTCGAAGAATATGTTGGGAGTTTCCACAATTTTGGCCACTAAGTATACTTGCTTGGAAACAGGAGTACCCCAAATTTTCACTAAAGTTCACTAAATTTTCAAACATCTCAAACTGCTTTGCTTCTGTGTCCCATCTCACTGAAAGAGAGGAGGCTGGTATTCTGTTCATCGTTCAATTATTCTTTATTATAAAATTAAATGAGAAATGACAGTATTGGCAGGTTAGTAGTGTAATACCATCTTAATTTTTGGTTGGGATACTAGTTTAAAAGCAGTATATTTTTGTCTTCCACATCCTCTTGCCTAGTTCTTTGGAAGATTCAGTGTTGTGTTAGTTGAGTGTTCTGTGTTATTTTATTCTTTCATTGGCTTTAAATATCATCGTGAGCGCCATTTAAAAACTTAATATTAATAACGACCAACCAGATCTTCTTGACAATATATGTGCAGTGTAACTTCAGCTTTTCTAACTTTGGGAAGTTTTTCTTTGGAGTACGGCTATCTTTCATTATCTGTTTGCGTTAAATGACGCGCACGCCAGCGCTCCCTGGTGGCTGTCTGTCCAGAACCGTCGCCGAATATGTTTTTCGACGACCGTGCAGCTTCTTGTCCCAGAAGTTTGCGTTTAAAAGGAATCTTGTGAAATACTTCAAGGGCCTTGACTTTTCTTGTACGTACGATTGTTTAGGAATGAACACTCCGTCTTGGATGTAAAGAGAGCATTTGTGCATCTCACTGAGGATCGTTTTTTACCCCATTGATTCTGAGAGGTGATTATCCATTACTCAGAGTAAGGACTTCAAGGTGACTTCATGTTTTCTGCTGTTCCCCCTCCCCCCAATTTTAGAAGACCTTATTGTCTATCTACTATACCAGTGTTTCTCAATCCGGTTCTTTGGGAGCCAGAGACGGTCCACATTTTTGCTCCCTTCCAGCTCCCGATAAATGTGAACTGTGTGCGGGACCCTGAGGACCGGATTGGGAAACACTGTCCTACTGTATACCATATCCAGTAGGGGGTCGCGGTGAGCCTGGGGCCCGTCCCAAGTAGCTCAGGGCGTGGGGAAGGGGGCAGCCTAGATGGGACGCCAGGCCAAGTCATGTCAGCACAAACTTTTGGATTCCAGAAGGAGAAAGCAGACTAAGGAGGGACACTCTGAGCCAGTAGAGGCCAAGCCCTTGATGTTCTGTTCTCATTAGAATCCTAGGCAACCCCACTTTACCTTTTAACCTCCAATGCTTACATTTTTTATGTAATCTAAATATTCATCTTCTCATTAATCCAGGGATTCTTACCTCTTACCAAATTAAGACTCAATATTCAAACCTGTTATGTCATTCACTCATCTAACCTTGCTTTGTCCCTCAAGCCTTTTGCTTACATCCTCATTTTGCTGTCCTTATCTTGTTAAGCAGATATTTAATCCTTATTATGTCACTTCGGGAATTCTATTCTCTTCCCATATCCATCCAACTGACTTAGAAATAGATGGACTACTAGATTCTTCTAATAAGAGCTGACTTGGAAAATACAGGGAAAACCTATCAGTATGAATTATCTGGTTGGTAAGTCATGGTTGCTGGGTCTTAAAATGAGATTGACAACATGCCGTGAGACTATTAGCAAACCTCAGTACCAGAGCTGCTGCTAAATATCTTATTATTCAGGATACGTAGCTAAATATTTTACAGCCTGTCCCGTGAGGAGTCCTTAACAGCCTGATATCCAGTTGTTAGGAACATGCATGGGTAACTTCAAGGCTAATGAACCCCAATTTGAGAATATTCTGAATGACAATTAAGACAAATTATTTAGACTTAGTTAAAGTAGCATTTCATTCTTCCGAAAAGTGCAGCACATCAATAGACTGTATTGTTCTTTATTTAGAATAATGCATGGGAGTTGTTAGTAATAAGGGACTTTCGGTTTAAAAACAAAAAATGTTTCTGATATTCTCCCCTGTCCCAGCAGACCAGGCCTAAAAGCGTACATCCTTCATCCTCTTGGCCTCTCCCTCCCTCGTTCCCTCCCTCTTTCTCTTTTAGTCTGCAGCTTTATGCTGTGAATCATTTATTTTAGAATTCATTAAAGATGCACAATTTTGCATCTGTATTTTGGGGATGGGAATAAATTTTACAACATCAGGCATTTTAAAGGAATCTGAGCAGGAGGAAAGCTTGTTATACCCTTTCCTGCCGTAATGGACACGCACACGCGTGTGCGCATGTGCACACACACTGCATATTACTGCCGGTACTCATGTACGCAACCGTGATCATCTGCTAGGAATTTCCAGCACCGCAGGCAAACTGAAATGTAAGTAAAATGTATGAACCAAAACACATTCATATCCGTGTGCAGTTGCTATGACGGTACTTAACTATTATTTTCAATGGATCTTGATACCCATACAGCGACAGTAAAATACCAAAGAGGTGGCATACAGGAGCTAGCAAGCTTCGCCTTTATCCTTGTATGATGATTTAAAAAACATCAGACCTTCACTTCCCGTTTCTTATTTTACAGTAGCACTCTTTAGGGTGTTTCATTGGATAGCACTATTGCCTAACACTATTGCTGGGGGTTCAAATCACGTCTTCGCTCTGTGTGTGAGGAGTTGGTGTGCCGTTCTTGTGTCATACAAGTTACCTCTGGGTACCATGGTTCCCTCTTGCAGTCCAGAGACCATGCTGGTAGGCAAACTGGTGTCTCTAAGCTGCCTGTAGCATCAGCACTGTTATAAGGACATCTCCACTATGAACGGAGGCAGTTCCTTTCATTTTAAATATTCATGCATCATCGATGTGCTTGAAACACCATCTCTGCTTTGCAGATTCTGCACTGTAGCACGGTGGCAGTTTTCCATAACCATCGTTGACTTTGCAGACTAATGGTTGTAGCCCTGCCTCGGCTAGGTGGTCTGAAGATGAACGGATGGTCTATTGTTTACACAGCCAGTGTTCTGGTGGGACTGAGGGATAAACTTTGGGGCATATGCTTATCTGTGTCCTCTTAATTCAGGTTCTGAATGGTGCTTAATTTGCATTGTCTACTTCTCTATGTCTTTTAAAGATTTTTTCCTTACATGGGCGTAAAGAACGAGTGATAGAGCTATTTATGACAACCCAGAAACATCCACAAAACAAAACACAAAGAACCACAAATAGGTTCAGGTTTATGCAGATAACGGCAACATGGCAAATGACAAGCAATAATACAGAATTATGGAAGCCTTACAGAATTCCACGTACAGTAAAGGATCCGCAGGCTGGACTCCTCCACATATCAGAGATGCAAATAGGAACAAAGTTTACAAGAGGCTAGATCAGAAAAGAACGTAGAAGGCATGAATACAGTAATATCCCTAGAGAAGCTGTTGGTGTCTATGAAATATTGTGGCTTAACAGAAAAAAACCATGAGAAGAAAGACACATGATAGGCTGCATGTTTTATGTTACATATAATAAAGAGCTGTTCCCTCTTTATGTGCTTAATCTCATTATGTCCTTAAAGAATAGCATTAATCACTGTTAATTACCTGTAGTTTTTCTCCCTTTCTTTGGTTTTCAGTTTTAATACGTGCATAACCTATATAAAGAAACTGCAAATGAAATGTGCCCCCTTGTCCCAGTTTGTAGTATATGCTTATTAAGCTTAAATAAAGCTAGAACACGTCTGATTGGTTTATTTATCTATTTAACTCCAGATGTTTATATAAAGCTGTTCGTTTTGGATTTTTAAAGTTGGATATAAATTCTGTAGATACTACATAAGAATGTTGTCACTATGCAGTATTGCTTTATAAGCATGCATACGCATTAAAATATTTGGCTTCAGTTTGGGTTAAACTGCCATAAAAAAAATTACATCCTATGCGTTAACCAGTGGATTCTGATGGGGGAGCAAAAACTTCAATATTAGCATTTTTCATTATTTTAAGGGGACGTATGAATCTCTGTTTGTTATGCAATGTGGTAAGTATTAGGAAATTCAGGTGATTCAGGAAATTATTTCCAATGAAAACCTATGATAGAAATAAAACCATACTGTTTTTGGGCCCTATTAGACGAGCGAGAGGCAGTCCAGAAGAAGACTTTTACAAAATGGGTGAATTCAATCCTTTCACGAGTAAACTGCCGGATCTCGGACTTGTACCACGATCTGCGGGATGGGCGCATGCTGATCAAGCTTCTGGAAGTTCTGTCCGGGGAGTATCTGGCAAGTGCCTATGCCTTATTCTCCAGCGTCACCGCCTGATCTCTCCCTGTGCTTCTGCCGTCATGCTGAACCTCTTGTCTCTCATTATGCCGGCCTCTTATTCAGCCGAAGCCGACGAAGGGCCGCATGCGCATCCACTGCCTGGAGAACGTGGATAAAGCGCTGCAGTTCCTCAAGGAGCAGAGGGTGCACCTGGAGAACATGGGCTCCCACGACATCGTCGACGGCAACCACCGGCTCATCCTGGGCTTGATCTGGACCATCATCCTGCGTTTCCAGGTCAGCCAGCTGAGATAGTGCTGAACCTGCTCCTAGGCAGATTGTTATTGCTCCTGGAACAATATTATCGCATACAAGCACCAAGCTGTGGGTATTTTTAGATTCATTCCTAGAGGTTGGGGGACTGTGTTTATTTTTATACCATCATTTGACTGAGTTCTTTATTTTTAGCCTTTTTCTGTAGTGTGCTTGCATTATTTAAGCTTTTAGAAATTCCAGGGTGAAAATACCTTCTCCTTCTCCTTTAGTTCTCACATGAAACGGTATATATGCATCAGAAAGATCCTACCCTATACTCAATGATGAACATAATGTGGAAATATAAGTGTTGTGTTAATTTAATTATGTCGAACACGTCTCTGGGGATTGTCCCACTTGTCCGTCTTGTGTTGGACGTGATCCTTTTTGATGCCATAAAAACCTCTGTTGCCGTTTCGTTCACAGATTCAGGACATCGTGGTGCAGGCAGATCACAAGGAAACACGCTCAGCAAAGGATGCTCTGTTGCTGTGGTGCCAGATGAAGACAGCAGGGTGATTTGGATTTTAAAATGATCATCGTTTTAATAGAGACTGGGGAGGTTGATTAGCAGCAGTGGTTCAGTGTCGTTGGCTAAAAATAGACACATGCAAATGTTAATTAGCCTGTATATTTGTTCATCCTCTTTTTTCACAGATACCCAAATGTCAACATCACCAACTTCACAACCAGCTGGAAAGATGGGATGGCATTTAATGCCCTAATTCACAAACACAGGTGAGGTGCAAAAGGCAGGGTGTGGTAGTTATATATAGTAGGTATTTTATTCATCTTCTCCATCTTCTCTCATTCATTTGCTTTCTTCCCTGTCTCTTGTGCTTCCAATATTCAGGCCAGACATAGTGGACTATCCCAAACTCAAGGTCTCCAACCCCATTCACAATCTGCAGCAGGCCTTCAATGTGGCAGAGCAGAAACTGGGAATAACTAAACTTCTCGACCCAGAAGGTAGGCGACATTCTCCAAAGATGCCCGGGAGTGCTGATGTCATTGTTAAATGACCGGTGTGTCGAAAACAAGTAACAAATAATTTTCCTTGAGATTCTCATTTCTGACTGCCTTCCTCACAGATGTATTTACTGAGAATCCTGACGAGAAGTCCATCATTACCTATGTCGTGGCTTTTTACCATTATTTCTCCAAGATGAAAGCACTGGCAGTAGAAGGGAAGAGGGCAGGGAAGGTAAGGACATCAGTTAAAATTAGATCAATAGATACATGTGAAAACGAAAATCCACTTCGGAATCTTTTATTGAAAGAACAGTAATGCCAGCTGCTACTATGAGGATAACCAAGGCCTTTGTAAACAAAACTACATATTGCCGTAACCAATGTCTTGTATTTTCTTGCAGGTGCTTGACAGCGCAATTGAGACAGAGAAAATGATTCACAAATATGAAAGTCTAACATCTGATCTTCTGACATGGATTGAGCAAACTATAATTGTTCTTAACAACCGCAAGCTTGCCAACTCTTTGACTGGTGTCCAACAACAGCTGCAAGCATTCAATTCATATCGCACAGTGGAAAAGCCTCCGAAGTAGGTGCATCGGGCCTGGACAGTTCATACAGTTACATCCATCTCCCAATATAAATTCTGCTTATTTTACTGTTTCAGATTAACTTTACATGGTGGTGCAAGCCATTCGATTTATATCCATTTGGAATTCTGTCTGTCTTGAACAATTGAGACAATACTTTGCAAACCTTTACAAAGTAACAAATGGAACTCTAACATTTTTAATGCATGCACTGAAAGAATGCATCCATCCATGTTAAGTTCCCCAGAAAAAGACAGGAATGATCCGAAAGGGCCAGCTTGAGAGTTGGGTCACATTCATAGTTTTCTTGGTGATACACAAAGAATTCATACACAAAGGATTATGAGCAATAGGTTTCCGCAGACTTCTGCTCCCATTCCACACGTCAGTTAACTTCATATCCAGTCACAAACAGGTAACGATTGTCTTCACCTTCAGAAGAAATAGATGACATTCTAACAGGCTTATATATCCTGGACCTGCAAACGGCATGTCATAAGTTTTTCAGTTAACGGGGCTTTTAAATTCTTTTATATTTCAAAATAACAGGCTTCCCTGCATACTCTGTGAAATAGTTGGCTGATTGGTAAATAAACAGGCTGGAACACAACAAAGGTTGAACAATTTCTTAAAGGCTATCTGCCCTGAAATCTCTAGGTTCCAGGAGAAGGGCAACCTGGAGGTACTACTGTTCACCATCCAGAGTCGCATGAGGGCAAACAACCAGAGAGTGTACACGCCACGAGAAGGAGCTCTGGTGGCTGACATTAACAGGGTAATGGACCGGTGCAGTCACCCCGTGGTTTTTTGCAGTATGTAAATGTTATTGTGTTCTCATATATGGCTGGTAACCCTGTCATGTCTCCATCGATGTGTCTCTGTAGGCATGGGAACGTTTGGAGCGAGCTGAGAATGAACGGGAACGGGTCCTGAGGGAAGAACTTATCCGGCAAGAGAAACTGGAACAGATGGCAAGGCGTTTTGACAGGAAGGCAGCCATGAGAGAGACTTGGTTAATTGAGAACCAGCGGCTAGTTTCACAGGTAGTGATTTCCATCTCTGTGTATGTGCTGTATTGCAGAGGTTTAGTCTACAGTCTAAGTGCAGGGTTCCCCTATTATTTTTTCTCGAGGGGGAAACATTCCATCAGCAACACAAAGCCAAGATTGAATGCGGGGGGGAGGGTTGCTCATGCAGTTGGGATTAAATTGTTTTTCATTCCCGATGTGGAGAATTCTGGTATTCGCCTACTGAGTATCCCGGATCTAATGCACTAATGACACTCAGACACGTTGACAAATAAGAATATGTAAATTTACATGTAAGTTAAAATTAGCTCGGATGTTATGGAGGATATTACGTTTTTACGTCTCATGACATCAAAACATCTGCTCTGAAACACGCATCCTTCTACTTTCAAGGAC
>JAODJW010000026.1:12125462-12137378 GCA_026777045.1 Hyperopisus bebe
TGGAGGATATTACGTTTTTACGTCTCATGACATCAAAACATCTGCTCTGAAACACGCATCCTTCTACTTTCAAGGACAACTTTGGGTATGACCTGCCTGCTGTGGAAGCAGCAAAGAAGAAGCACGATGCAATTGAGACCGACATCAAAGCATATGAGGAGCGTGTGCAGGGGCTGGTGGGGATGTCCCGCGCCCTGGAGTCTGCCAGCTACCACGATACCAAGCGCATTGATGCACGCAAGGACAATATCCTGCGGCTCTGGGACTATCTGCAGGAGCTTCTGATTGCTAGGCGAGGACGTCTGGAGAAGAATCTCACCTTACAGAAGATATTTCAGGAGATGCTCCACATCATTAGTTGGATGGATGAAGTAAAGGTATAAAAACTGCATTGTTGCTTTTATGGTTACATTATCAGCATCGATTCCACAGCTTTGGAACATACTGTTTTCGTATTGGTCCAGAGACGTCACATGGGTGTTGATTATTTTCGCGTAACCACACAGGTAATTCCGGTAGCCTAATATCAATTTTATTGCGTTCTAATGTTTTATTAAACATGTTAATATAAAAACCAGTGTGACTTTTTACTCATGAATAAGCAGTTATTCTTATGAGCATAATTTTCCTTGGTTTTCAAAATGCAAGCACCTTGTCCTGGTTTATCCCTTATATATCATGCTTAGAAGCACCAGACCCAAGGCCCTCACTTTCTTCTGCCTTTTGTCCATGGTTTGTGCCTAGGCTCGCCTCCTCTCGCCAGATTTCGGTAAGCATTTGCTCGAAGTGGAGGACCTTCTGCAGAAGCATGCGCTTGTGGAAGCTGATATTGCCATGCAGGCTGAGAGAGTGGGTTCTGCCAGTGCAGCAGCACTCAAGTTTGCCAACGGAGACAGTAAGTAAAGGGCATCTTGAATCCCAAAATAAAATATAACATATAACTATTACTTACTGCAATTTCATGTAATAATCTATGCATCTATATCACTCCTGTCCCCCAGGCTACAAGCCATGTGACCCACAGGTAATCCGAGACCGGGTACAACATTTGGAGTTGTGCTATCAAGAACTTTGTGCTCTTGCGACCCAGCGCAAAGCCCGTCTGCATCAATCCAGACGTCTGTGGAACTTCTTTTGGGAAACGGCGGAGCTTGAGAGTTGGATCAAAGAGAAGGAGCATATCTTCTCTTCAATGGATTATGGCAAGGATCTAACAAGTGTGCTGGTTCTCCAGAATAAACATAATGCCTTTGAGGATGAACTGGGAGCTAGACGTGCCCACCTGCAGCAGGTCATGGACGAAGGAGACAAGATGGTCCAGGCTAGACACTTTGGGACACCTGGAATCCAACAACGTATGGCTGATGTGCACAGACAATGGCAACAACTAGAAGACTTGGCTGCATTCCGGAAAAGAAACCTCCAGGACACACAGAAATTCTTCCAGATCCAAGGTGACGCAGATGACCTCAAGACGTGCCTGCTAGATGGTCGGAGGCAAATGATGAGTAGCGATCTAGGTCACGATGAGTACACCACCCAGAGGCTGTTTCGGAAACACCGAAGCCTACAGGATGAGTTGGCAAAGAATGCCGCTACTATCGATACACTTTTTAAGCAGGCTAACAGCCTTCCAGAGGAACTACGCAACACACCAGATATCCAGAGACGACTGACGGATATCCGGGACCTGTACATGGAGCTCCTTTCACTGTCTGATCTACGCAAGAAAAAGCTGGAAGACGCCATGGCTCTGTACACCATCTTCAGTGAGTCAGATGCTTGTGAGCTTTGGATGAGTCAGAAGGAGACATGGCTGGTGGGGCTGGAGACCCCAGAGAAGCTGGAAGATCTTGAAGTTGTGCAAAACAGGTATGATAAATAGATACATAATAATAATTTCAGGTTTGATTTTTGTTCATGAATACTGAAAATGGTCTTCCCTTTGATTCTTTATCACATAAATACAGAAAGTTCTGATTGTTTGTATTAACTCATGTCAGATGATGTTCTGTTATCTGCAAATTCTACAGATTGAGTATCCTTGCTCAAGAGATGGGCAATGTCCAGTCACGTGTAGATGATGTAAACAATGCTGCCAAGCAGTTGGAAGATAGCAGACACCCCAGCATGAAGGAGGTAAAAGAATGCCAGGCGCATCTCAATAAGAGGTGAGAATAGAAACATTTTATGTTTGGGGTGGACAAGTCTTTGTGAAATATATTTCAACTCAATAACGCTGAGAGTGCTCTGCACCTTTTCTCAGGTGGGATGGCTTCAAAGCGATGGTAGAGGACAAGAAACAGAAAGTGGACTCTGCTCTCAGCCTTCACAACTATGGACTAGAATGTGACGAGACAAAAGCCTGGATCAAAGACAAGACACGTGTCATTGAGTCCACACAGGACCTTGGCAATGACCTTGCTGCAGTGATGACCATCCAGAGGAAGCTGTATGGCATGGAAAGGGACCTAGCAGCCATTGAGGACAAGCTTGTCTTCCTGCAGGGTGAAGCCAGCTTGCTAGCCAAGGACCACCCTGAGAATGCAGATGACATTTTTGACAGACTGCAGACATTGGGCCAAGCTTGGGATGAGCTGAAGGCTACACTGAAGGCTCGGGAAGAGTCACTGGGTGAAGTTAGCAAACTCCAGACCTTCCTGCAGGATCTGGACGACTTCCAGTCCTGGCTGTTTAAGACTCAGAAGGCCATAGCGTCAGACGAGATGCCAACCACGCTTCCTGAAGCGGAGCAGCTGTTGGACCTACATGCAGCTGCACAAAGTGATATGTACAATCATGAGGAAGACTACCACCGTTTGAAAGACACGGGGATAACAGTGACACAGGAGAAGACAGATCCACAATACCAGCAGCTGGAGCAGAGGCTGAAGGGCTTGGATACTGGCTGGGGGGAACTACATAAAATATGGGACAGTCGCAAGAACTTTCTGGAACAGGGCTTGGGCTTTCAGCAGTTTATGAGGGATGCCAAGCAGTCTGATGCCATCCTTAACAATCAGGTACCCAATTAGTAGATTATGATGCTTTAACGGAGCATGTTTTCATTATTTAAAGTTCTAGCTTAGTATTAATCTGTGCCTGTTCTTAATCTATTTAATAACACCACCTTACCTTGCCGTACTGTGTCACTTATCCAAACTGACACCAGGAGTACACGCTGGCCCACGCAGAGCATCCAGACACCCTTGATGGAGCAGAGCAAGTTCTTCGAAAGCATGAGGACTTTGTTATCACGATGGATGCAAACAGAGAAAAGATCTTGAATACTTTGGAAGGTGGACAGAAATTAGTGGAGAGTGGCAACCTCTATTCTGAGAGAATCAAAAACAAGATGGAATCTATTAAGGACAGGTTAGTCTATTATTTTAATTATTTTATGATTTGGTATTTTTGAGATATTTTGATTGTGATTTTGAGATGTGAGATTTAAGATTAAAGTAACACATAGGATCTCCATAACGACAAATTGCAGTGATTTTTATATATCAGTAAAAGCTACTGATACAACATATTATGTATATATTACTGTGAAAAAAATCTTAGGCAGTCGAAGAAAAAATTTGAAACTGTTTATCTGGGTAGTAAGTCTATATTTGCACAGAAAAAACACAATTCACCAATAGAATATATGTAAATGAACAGTAATGCAATAAAAATAAAGAAAGTCGTCTTTTTAGGTGGCTAGAATAACAACACTTTGGTTCCCAAACCACACCTCAGTGACACCCCAGGCATTCCATTCATTAAATTTCACTAGTAGCGCACTTAATTAGTAAAATTAAATAGCTAAATTACTTGATGGGGTATTGATTAGCCAAACATGGTTTACTAATAATCAAGTCAACAAATATATGGGTGTATTGGATTTTTAAATGGCTAAACTTTGACAAACATAATGTTATAATTATTATTTATTATTGGTAGCCAATATGTGTATGTGTGTGTGTGTGTGTGTGTGTTGAAAAAAAAAGAAAAAATACATATACACATATATATATATAGCTGGAAGACCCCAGCTAATTGTTTACCTTTTTTTATAGTATGCGTGCAGTTTTCTTTCCAACCTTAAATGGCTTGGAATGGTTGAATTGTCTTGTCAGAATATCATAACTTGTTTTTTATGTGAAATAGGGACTTAATATGGTATTATTTGTTCTTGTTATTATAACATTGTCTTATTGCACCAAGCCAGGTATTATCAGGGTCAAAGTAGGTGACTAGCATTCATTTGACAATGCTGTCAGATGCCTCTGCTTTTTCCGTTTGAGCTCTCTGGTCCCATTGTGCTGCTAGACAGATGCTCTTTTGATAGATATTGATCGGAAAGTGCTCTTAGATAAGCAGCCTGGCGTGTCTGAGGGGAATTATGCTCGCTAATAGTGTAATTCCTAGCAGTGCAGTGCTGGTGATATGAGTACTGGTAGGTCTTCGTTTTAGACCTACACACCGATATGGTCCCAGTGTGTAGCATTATTACTGGCTTTGATATGTGTATTTAAACTCTGTAGATACAACACAAACCAGGGGAAGGCTAGGGAGGTGTCCCAGAAGCTGAAGGACAATCGTGATCTTCAGCACTTTCTGCAGAACACTCAGGATGTAAGTTTTGTTTTCTATGCTCCAAGCTCTTTTGTGAAGAGTCTTTTTCATGTATCCCAAATAACCACCTACCCATTTGAAATCTATGTGTTGGTGTTTCTATCATCTTTCGCACTTCCTCTGATGCTGCAGCTCACGCTGTGGATAAACGAGAAGATGCTGACCGCACAGGACGCCTCGTACGACGAAGCGAGGAACCTCCACAGCAAATGGCAGAAACACCAGGCCTTTATGGCGGAACTGGCGTCCAACAAGGACTGGTTAAACAAAATTGATCAGGTGGGAGAAAAATAAATAGGTATGGGGAGTTCAAGAGGAGAATAGCCAGTTAGGAACACTAACAATTTGTGGTGTTTAGTCTGAAATCAGCTCAATGCTTTACTTCTTTACATATTCACTTATACTTTCAGTTTTGTTTTATGTTGTCGTCCTATTTCATTGTGTTGAAGACCCCAAACAGTGATGGTTTTATAGCAATTTGTATACACTCTGCAATAATGATACCGATTCACCCACATGCATGTCTAGGAGGGGCACGAACTCATGCAGGCGAAGCCAGAATTTGAGCCTGTGGTGAAGGAGCGTCTCTTAAAACTGCACAAGCTATGGAACGAACTGGAATCCACTACGCAGGAAAAGGCCCGTCTCCTTTTTGACGCCAATCGATCCGAGCTTTTCGACCAGAGCCTTTCTGACCTTAAGAACTGGTTGACAGTCCTACAGCAGCAGCTGCAGGGCGATGAGGACGTTAAGGATCTGATCAGTGCCAACATCTTGCTCAAGAAGCATCAGGTGTGTATATTTAAATATGTATGTATTAATGATTATGTGCTTCAAAATTCTGTCCAAAACAGTGTTGGAGAAGTTACTCACAAAAGTAATTTCTTTTTCCAAAGTTTTGTTTCAACCAAATAGTTGAGTATAAAGAGTCACAGTCACAGAGTGCTCAACTGGCTGGTTGAAACAAAACCATGGTCTGGATTTGTAGGATTTGAACTTTCCACCTCTGTCTTTAATGGATTACTTTTATGAGCAACTTCCCCAGCACTGGTCCGTGAGCATCCCAGTAATATGTGATCATCTTAGGGACAATTATAAATTATGTTAAAGAAAAACAACCAAGACAAAAAAAAAATAACAAACCAGTGTCTGTCTCTCTTAATGCTTCTATCTGATGTCCTACTCAGATGACAGAGAACCAGATAAGGGACAGAGGACGTGAACTGGAGGAGCTACAGGAGGCAGTGGAAAGCATGAGGGAGGATCGTCCCGGGATGGAAGTGGAGCTGCAGACCCTGGAGCAGCAGTTCCAGCATGTTCTCATCCCACTGGCAGAGCGGCGGGGGAAGCTGGAAGCTTCCAAGGCTGTCCATCAGTTCTTCCGGGACTTAGCTGATGAAATCGTAGGAGCTCGTTTCCCTTTTTGCCGTGTAAATCTAAACTACATCTCCGTGTTATAAAAGAGCATTGGAATTCTTATGGTGTCTCTCTTGGCAGCTATGGGTGGAAGAGAGGTTGCCACTAACAATGTCAGAAGAACATGGAAACAATCTCCAGTCAGTCCAGATGCTTCTCAAGAAAAACCAGGTAAACTAAACCACCATGACAATATGAAAGAAGTACCCATCCACTTTCTGAAATCACTTGTTCTATTTAGGGTCATGGGGGGGTCCCGAGCCCATCCTGGAGGCTAAAGGCACAAAGCAGGGAACAAGCCAGGATGGGGTGCCAACCCATCACAGGGCACACACACACCAGTCACCCACACATACACACAGCTTGGTAACTCCAATCACCCTCAGCATGTGGACTGGGGGGAAAACCGGAACACTTGGAGGAAACCCCACAATAACAGGGAGAACATGGGAACTCCACACACTGGGAACCCTGGTGGAGACTGGAACCCAGGTCCCAGAGGTGCAAGGTGACAGTGCTCACCACTGCCCCACTGTGTCACCCCATCAAAGACCTACCTATACATAGATATTTACTGAAGTGGTTATATCTATAATCATCATTAATCATAAATAATGCTTGAACCCCTAACCTCCCTCATTGGCTCTTCATCCTAGACCTTACAGAAGGAAATCGATGGCCACCAACCACGGATTGACGAGATCCTGGAGCGTGGTTCGCGCATGATGGCAGCAGAGAGCACCGTGCCTGCGAGGATTGAGGAGCAAATGAAGGAGCTGCAGGACATGTGGACACGACTGCAGGAGGAGACCAGCAAACGCAGAGACCGGCTGAACGCCTCCAAGCTGACCCAGCAGTACTATAACGACGCAGATGAAGCAGAGGCCTGGATTGGAGAGCAGGAGCTCTATATGATTGCTGATGAGATGGCTAAGGTGACTGGATCATTAACTAAACCTTTCTCTGAATCTAATAAACAGATTAATAGGTATGCAGTAGAGACGAAATAGTATGAAAATTTAATATCATGATTATAGTGACCAGAATTATCACAGTTGTTAAAATGTGCTTAAAATGTTCTAAAAGTACTGATACACAAACTGAACTAATTTCACCAAGTTTTCCATTGAAAATCACGAATAGAATTAGCAGCATTATGCACCTTTTGTTTGCACAAATATTAAAATAATCACGTAGCCAATACCTTACGTAAAGATTAAAAATCTCCGGAGCAGCGTCGATGCCAATGGGCAGAATTCCTTCCGTCTTACTGTAGGATGAGCAGAATGCAGCGTTATTGTTGAAGAGGCATTCGACCCTGAAGCAGAACGTGGACGAATATGCAGAAGCCATCCAAGAGCTCGCTGACCGGGCCCAGAAGATGTTGGCTAAGGATCATCCTGATGGGTGCGTAATGTCTCTAAGTATCACATCTGCGTTGATTTGTCTATTATCAGTTACAGCTTTGCCCAGAGTTACAATTGTATAAAACCTGTTCTGGTAAATATAGGCATAAGGCACTGGAACATACCTTGTTATACCATATTATACCTATAATAATGTCTCTCTTAAACTTCTGGCAGGGAGACTATTATTCGACGGCAAGGTCAAGTGGATAAGCAGTATGCCAGTCTAAAGGACTTAGCTGAAGAACGCAAGAAAAAACTAGAGCACACCTGTCACCACTTCCAGTTGTGCCGTGAGGTAGAGGACCTGGAGCAATGGATTGCAGAGCGTGACGTGGTGGCATCGTCGCAGGAGATGGGCCAGGATTTAGACCATGTTACGGTACACAAACAGATTCTGTGTAGCAATGCAAAATCGATTGTCTTCTTTTTTAAATTTTGTCGCTCCCATAAATCTTGATCGCCATTTTTTTTGTTTTTTTTTTGTTTTTTTTTATGAAAGTAGATCTTGCGCGATAAGTTCCGGGAATTTGCTCGCGAAACTGGGACTGGTGGCCAGGAGCGAGTGGATGCTTTCAATCAGATTATCGATGTGCTGATTGAAGCCGGTCACAGTGAAGCAGCTACCATGGCTGAGTGGAAGGACAGTATCAATGAGAGTTGGGCGGACTTGCTGGAACTTATCGACACCCGTGCCCAGCTTCTCACTGCCTCCTATGACCTGCTGAAGTAAGTCAGATGAAGGAGAGTAGCCTTCTGCTATGTTACATGTATAGATATTTGTTCCTTCAAGCAGCTAACATGGATAGTAGTGAGGCTGAATAACTACTGATTTGTAATGAAGTCCTGGGTGATATATCGATAAAATACCGTATCACGATTATGAACATTCATATCATCCTCAATTTTAATATTATGAGTATCGTGATATAGGCTAAACACTTTTTTTTAAGAATAGTTAACAGTTATATTGCACTATTTTTACACCAATTCCGTCAAGGTATGAGTCTGTTGCTGGTGTGATTTATCATTGTACCTATCACATGCTTCGTAATTATTAGTAAAACAATAAACAATTTGGTCATCATAATGAGAAAAACTCATACTCATACTCATACCATACAAAAGATGTTTTCTATGTAAGAATTTTAGAATATTGTGACAAATATCAATATTGAGAAAGTCTCTGAAAATATCATGATATCTTTTTAGAACATGTGGCTCGCAGCCCTATTTATGCACTCGACTCTTTTTTTTCTGTGCATTTCAGGTACTTCTACGATGGAAAGGAACTCATGGCCCAGATCCAAGAGAAGCAAACTCAGCTGCCTGATGATGTGGGTGAGGATTTCAGCAAGGCTGAGTCCTTCCATCGCATGCACGCTGCCTTCGAGAGGGATATCAGTACCCTGGGAAAGCAGGTACAGATTTGCAGCAGTACCAGACAGGGCTAGCACGCTCGGAACTTTACATATCACTTTTATCATTTGCCCTATAATATAATGCAATACGTAGTAATTATACAGTAACAGTAAAAGTAACTTCATACTGTACTATACTGTACTTAAAGCCGATGAACCACTGAAGCCATGAAATGTTTTCACGAGCGTCACAAAGTAGTGAGTACGTTCATTATTGTGAAGCATTATATTTAACCCACATTTTTAATATAACAGCCTTTATGGGAGTCTGTTCGTAAGTATGAGCTGTGCGTAAGTCAAGTTCTTAATCTTGGAACTGTCTATATATGTCTAATGTGTTAAGTATGACATCATTTGAACAAGCGGACGAAGTTTCAGACCTTCTTCATCTCGAATTCACACTCTCCTGGTTCTGTAGGTCCAGCAGTTCCAGGAGACAGCGACCCGGCTACGTGCCCAGTATGCAGGAGAACAGGCCACCGCCATCCAGAACACAGAGCGTGAGGTGGTGGAAGCCTGGAAGACCCTGCTTGATGCCTGTGACGGGCGGCGGTCTCACCTGGTGGACACGGCAGACAAGTTCCGTTTCTTCACTACGGTGAGGGACCTGCTGGCCTGGATGGAGAGCATTATCCAGCAGATTGAGACACAAGAGAAACCCCGGTGAGAAAACACACAGATATAGCCAGAGGAAGACGGGAATAGACTGGGTGAGCAAGTGGCTGATTATGTGATTTGTACCTTCTCTCCTGCTTAGGGATGTCTCCTCAGTGGAGCTATTGATGAAGTACCACCAGGGAATCCGCTCAGAGATCGACACCAGAAACCCCAAATACAATGCCTGTGTCGAACTGGGACATTCCCTCCTGGCACGCCAGCATCGTGACTCTGCTGAGGTGACATTTTTGAAGGTCACGGATCAAAGCTGCTTTGAATATGAATCCTGTGAATCTGTGTGGGGCTTAATTACGATCATCTGTTTGCACAGATCAGAGATAAACTGGATCAGCTACTAGAAAAGAATAAAGAGATGATGACAAAGTGGGATGAGAGATGGGACTGGCTCAGACTCTGTGAGTTCTGTACTGGCTTTTACACATTTCTTCGTAGTTTCACTCTCCAGATTTAGAACTTTGAGTCCGTAGAACTCAATAATATACACTTAGTGGCCAGCTGAGTAGCTATACCTGCAAGCTAATGCAAATAGGCTGCTCCTGCAAACAGTGAATATTGTGGTTGCAACTGAATACAGCAGGCAGACTGGGTCAAGGGATTCATTTACTGTCTGGCTAAGCATTAGACTGGCTAAGACATCTGATCTAAGCAATTTTGAATGTGGTATGATTGTTGGCGCCATACATGGTGGTTCCGGTATCTCAGAAACTGCCAACCACCCGGGATTTTACAGTTCACAGAGATTGGCATGATGAGCGAAAAAGTCACAGTGTTTAATGTGGCTGAAAACAACTTGTTTATGAGAGGTCACAGGAGGTTGGCCAGACTCATTAAAGCCAACAGGAAGGACACGAATGCGGAAGTAACAGTAGTGTACAGACAGATGTCTCTGAACACACACATGGTCTGCGCTCTCTAAATGCTAAAAATGTTTACCTTTCCTTCTCACTGGGGCTGTATTCAGAGACTCAGAGAAACACCAAGAGGTACAAACAGCATTAATGTACCATCAATGGTACAGAAATGTTCCTCAGAGTCCATTTCTGTACCTTAAAAGGTACAATTACTTACAGCTAAGTGTGCATTTGGCAGACCCTTGAGGGTACAGCCCCAGTGACGAGAAAAGGTACAAATTTTTACCCTTTCTTCTGAGAGTATACCCTTAAAGCAGTTCTGGAGGCAATAGTGAATCCAAAACAGTATTAGCTAGGTGTACCTAATAAAATGGCCATTGAGTGTATAATGCTTCATAAAAGTTCTATCACTCGCCTCTGTGCTCTTCCCCAGTGCTGGAAGTGTGCCAGTTTGCACGAGACGCCTCTGTGGCGGAAGCATGGCTGATTGCACAGGAGCCGTACGTAGTGAGTAAGGAGGTCGGCCAGACTGTCGACGAAGTGGAGAAGTTGTTGAAGAGGCATGAGGCCTTTGAAAAGTCCTCGGCCACCTGGGAGGAGCGATTCGCCGCGTTGGAGCGCCTCACCACGGTCCGTGCGTCTTCTCTGTGTGCGAGTCTCAGGGCTGTTCCTCATTTCAGCCGTTCACAGACGTGTGATCTAGAGTTGTGGTGACCTCAAGACTGTGCTATCTTTTGTGTGCATAGTTTTTGACTGCACCCCTTGGCTGCCTGTGTGTCTTAAAATATAACTGCATTTGTAAGATCACTGTTCTATATTTGTCCGCACATGTCAAAACTAGTGATCTTAGTGATTATCTCTGCACGATCTACTGACATTCTCTATGTAGTTCCCTGATTGACTATATGGATGTGCACGCTTATTCATGAGATCTGTTGGGTCTCTCTGGTTGTGTGGCGTACTCGTTATTTGTGTGTGTGCGTGTGTGTGTGTGTGTGTGTGTATGATCTCTTGATTGGTTTTCTTGTTGGTTACTGGGTTTTTCTGCATTCTCACATTCTCAGCTGGAACTGCTGGAGCTCAGAAAGCAGCAGCTAGACATGCAGAGCCAGCTGCAGGACAGCAGGTCAGCCCCCCCCCCCCAAAGAACACTCCATTCACGCACTTTCATCTTTGCCTTCTTGGTGGTGCTTTGTTTAGAGAAGAATTAGATCCAGACCAAAGTCCAGACCGAGATTTTGTTTCACCCAACCAGTTGATGAGTCCTCTGTCACTGTGACTCTATGCTTAACTGGTTGGTTGAAATGAAACTTTGGCATGGATTTTTACTTTCTGGACCTGAACTATTCAGCTCTGCAACAGTGTGTTTGCAGTTTGTAGCAGTGACGCGACAGTTTAATGCAAGGATGGGCCATCTTATCCAGAAAGGGCTGTTTTGTATGCAGGTTTTCGTTGCAACTCCCTAATTAGATTACTAATTAGAGGACTGATTGGCTGAAGAGTCCTCACACCTGGGTTTGA
>JAODJW010000026.1:12137478-12150818 GCA_026777045.1 Hyperopisus bebe
CTGGGTTTGAACAGCTGACCTACAGGTTATCCCAAAAACCTGCATACACACCGGCCCTTTGCAGATAAGATTGCCCATCATTGGTTTAATGGCGAAAATATGTTAAATTTAGAGGTATGCTCAGTATGATACATTGAAAGGCCGTACATTTCATCTAGTAAGTTTTTTTTATTTATTTTCTAAAATTTTTTCAGTTCATTTAGCAGAATTTTTGCAGGCTTTGTTTTAGTTTTGTTGCATTTATTTTTCATTGCATTATATCCCATGCAAAAGAATTCACATTCTAAACATTGACTCCCCCCCCAGGAGAGAAGATACAGGGTTTGTGGAGGAGTCCTCCCCAATGGATACTGTGGAGGAGCCATCTTTGGTCAGTCCTGTGTTGTTTTTGGTGTTTTCATATGGACCTTGTTACAATGCATTATGTAATAATGCCGTATTATGTAATAACTTGACAAAATGTAACAAAATTTCACTTCATTATGTAATAGCACCCACATTTTGTAATTATCTGTTGCATTTTGCAATAGACAGCTTTAATGTCATATGTAATACATTTCCCTGCATTTTGTAATTAACCAAAAATCTTCATTAACACTTTGTCAAGTTGTTACATAATGTGGCATTATTACATAATGCTTTGTAACAGACCTTCTTCGATATTTTAAGGAAATCTGTAAAAGTGGTGACCTTTACATATAATTTGGTGCAGACAGACCCCGCAGGCTCTGTACATTTTTAAATTTGCAATCCTAAAGATTCACTAAGCTGATTCATAATACTCATTTTGTTAACACAAATGACTTGATATTCTTTCCAAAAATGTCTGTAATTGTTACTTTGTGCCCCTGTCATGGTATCACCTTAGACCATGACTAATATTATATGATTTTATTCACACTATTATGGGTTTCTTTGTGGGTGAAATCAGAAATGTCTCCACATAAGTATTGATACAATTCATCTAGTTGATTTTATATACATAATATACTTTATTACAAATTAATTTTTTTGGTAAATATTCATTATATGCGATGCAAATTAAACTCGGTAATGTTCACAAAAGTTAAATTCCATACTGTGTGAAATGCACATTTATATTCATTATTACTAACCAAAGTCAAGTGTGGGGCTTTGTCAAATACTTCAAAATAAAAAATTTGAATTGTCCAAATGACAGAATGACAGGCCTTTTTATAGCCAGTTCTTAGCTTAAATATAGTGTTACTTATGAAAACGATAAAGAAATCAAATTTTGTGAAGACAACATTTATAATTGAAAGGTATTTCTGTGCATTTTCATTTACGTTTGTGTCTCTTACCAGTTTGCTCCAGCGGCTATAGAAGCCAGTTCTAGCCAGCTGGAGGGATCTGCTGAGGAGCCGAAGGCAGAAGCGGTTTTGGAGGTTGATGAGAGCAGCCCTGGGGAAGAGCTTCAGAAGCTGACCAAGGAGAGCAAGGAGGCAGCCACGCTCCCCACAGGAGCACCGAAAGGCCAGGCCGTGATTTTGGAGGGGACACTGGGCCGCAAGCATGAACTGGAGGCGACTGGAAAGAAAGCTTCCAACAGGTCTGAGTTCAGCTTTTAGTGCCGTTTTCCTTAATATCACTGCTGTTATATTTGAGTGACCCAAGAGCAACTGCTATGAGCTACTTGTCGATTTTTATTTCAAATATGGATGATACAGAATCTTTGGAGACTTGACACATGAACACATTTAAGTCAGTTTTATATTAACATATATTAATTAGATAAACATGCAGGTGTAACAAAAAATACAAAATGATGTTGTATAGATGATGTATAGATGATTTTGGGCCGTACAGCTGAATGAGGAGGACACTGTGACCTCACACCTCCACGGCTGAACGTTTCATTTCTCTCCTTGGCATTGTGTATAATTTCATGCCACTAGATTAGAAGTTACTGACGAATAAACGTGTTTTGTATGTGTGTTTTTCAATCTGCTAGGTCCTGGAACAACTTGCACTGCGTGCTGAAGCCGGGACAGTTGTCAGTCTATAAGGACGTTAAGAGCTTTGGTGTTGGTCTCACCTACCATGGGGAAGAACCCCTGACTCTCAGCAATGCCAGTTGCGAGGTTCTGACCAGTTACAAGAAGAAGAAACAGGTGTTCAAGCTGCGGTAAGAATCCAACGTGAGAACCATGGAGCAGCTAAAATTTCCATTCATTTTCCGCAAGTTAATTTTTCATCTTGGTTTCCCTTTTACAGTTTAGCAGATGGGAGTGAGTATCTGTTTCAGTGTAAAGATGAGGTGAGTACGCCTGACAAGAATGCATGTTGGAGTGACAGTAACACTAGGGTGACTGTGAGATGCTTTACCTGAATGAGATGGCAGCAGCCAACAATCGTCTCAGTGCAAAACTCAGTTACAACTATGTCACCCACGAGTAACGGTTTTGCTAAATGACCTGGTCATTGAATGGAATCCAGTCGTTAAACAAGGAATGGATGTATAGGATAACAAACTATGATAAAATTGTGCACTATTTTTCATTTGTATTATGTAAGTGAGCGTGAATTCTTACAAAAACATAAACATTTTGGGCTGTGGGCATTAATAGTAGCATCTACATAAAAAGTGGATATTGCTGGTCCCCTTGCAGGAAGATCTCCTGAGCTGGACCCAGGCAATCGAGGGAGCAGTGAAGCCTCAGGAGGAGGAGGAGGATGCAGGCCCTTCAGATATGCTGACAGGCAGCCTGCCACTTCCTTCTTCCTCCACACTCCAGGAACCCAGCTCTGACAAAAAAGACAAAGACAGGAGGTTTCGCCTGTTCGCCAAAAAGAAATGAGACAAGATGTTCATGCAATGGCCTGGTCACCCAAGAAGACATCTGGATATCTGAGCAGCAAAAGACAAAAAAGCTGTTCATCACCAGGTTATTTATTTCCCCATTCTGTCCCCACCATTATTCATGGTAACAATTATAAAGCTTTAAGAAAACAAAAATGGCATTAATTGGGAATGAATAGCACACTATTCTTGTCTGCACTGAGGTATGCCTGATACTGTGGTACACCTGATATGTCTTTTTTAATTACATGCAGTAATTTACTTTGTAACCAAAAAATATATATTATTAACCAAAGAATGTTTATAGATTTGTTTTGTTTTATTTTGCTTCTGTTCTATTTTGGCATGCTTCAAATTGTTTATATGTTAGAAATGTAGGACATTTTGTTTTGTTTTGTTTATTTTCCTTCTTCATATAAAGAAATGGTTGTGAATTATAATACTGTGCAGCTGGCATCAGAATATTTTATTACAGCCTGGGAGCTGGCTGAGATTTAGTTTTGTATATGCTGGTTTTAATTGGATGGTATGGTTTTGCTGATGGAGAGTTGACCCTGAAGCTGTATAGTACTGTATACTACAGCCGTAAACACCCAGGGAAATGGCTCTATGCAGGTGCCTGGGCTATTCACACTACCAAAACTGAGAATCACACTGTGATACTGAGATGATGCTCTTTTAAAATTGCATCATGAAAGATACCAAATAATGCCATAAATTATATTACTAAAACCAAATAAGTATTTCGACAGCAATTGAAATAAATCCATAACTGGATCATCTTTTTTTAAGACATTAAATACAGCACTCCTGTTTTTGGGGAAAAAAAAATGTATGCTTTGTCAAATATGGTGCTATTTTTGATGGTGAGAAAGTCAAAAACCTGTTTCCAGAGTGACATCTCTTTGGTTTTCGGTTGACTCTGCTTCAAAGCACCCACCCACCCAGCCAAACCTCTCTGTTAACCCGTATCCCAGAGAAATTAAACAGTATGCAAAGCAGTCTGGATGTGAGGGTGACCTTGTGAAAGAGCTGTAAAAGGAAGGGATGGATGGATGGACACTTTGTACATCTAGTATTTATTTTCCAAAATGTGATTTTAATGCTTGCACACTTAAATATTGTTTCTATGCTGAGAGAAACCATGCAGTGCAAATTCGCTTTTAGTCAGACTGAAATATATACAAATATATATAAGGAAATGGATTTTTATTAGTTTTGTTGTATTTATAATTATTTGCAAGCTAAAGTGTAGCTGTTTTATTTTTCAGTTGTATAGGGTAGTTGTGTCCACCTGGCGTTCCCATTTCATCACTATAGTCGCTTTACTTCACTGTCACAAAATGCTATCGCCACCAATGTCTTTAAGCACAGTCAAGCCTTTAGATTTTCTTTGGCATGCATAAAGATGAGTACATTTTTGATGCCTTCAGCCATTTTATTTGCATATCTTTTCCTTGCATAAGCTAATGATATTTTTATTAGTATTTTATACTCCATAGTTAGTAACAGACACTGGTCTGGCATTTTGAGAACTGAACCTGAAACAGAAACAATAAAACAAACACTTGGGAGTAACTTTTGTTTTACTGTTTACCTGAAGCAACACCTGCCTTGTATTTCAAAAAGGCCTTTTGTTTAAACCTTTCACTTTCATTATAATTTGAATTGAGGTATACGCAAAAACAAACAAAAAAACAGGTTCAAGATTTTCCCTTGCTAACTGAAGTACTGGTTCCATATATTCAATGTTTTCTGTTCTTCATTCCTCAGTTATTGGTCTGTCATACAAGCTAAAATCAGTGATCATGAATTCCCATCTGCATGGCAGCTAAACTGTTCATCACCAATATAAAATACTTCAGGGCATTAATTTATTGTAAAAAAAAAAGTAAGAGGTTTTTAATTGTTTTTAGTTAACTGCAAAGTACAGTCGGATAAGTGGAACATAAAATACACGAGGAGATGAATACATATACTGTATAAGCTGAGAGTAGTTAGGTATTTTAAATTCTGTGAAATTAGGAGAACGCTGGGCCTTGACTGCTTCCAGTTGCCCACAAAAAACATCCATGCCAATTACTTTCAAATTTTTTTGTAAAGAGCAATCAATTACAAATGCAATAAACTCTTATTATTGAAGAAATTTCCAAATTATACCCAAGTAATACGCAAAGATGAGATATTTTTGCCGAATAAAAATAATTTGAATACTTTATTAATACATTTAGAACTTTTTACTTAACAGGGAGGCAGAAACGCTAATTTATAAAGTGAAGAAAAATTAAATATACACAAACAGCTTATATAAAAACAATATTCACATATTGAATTCTAAAATGACCTAAATTACTTCATGTACAAGCATCATATGCAAACTGCCGACATTGAGTAAGTAATTACATAATTATGGCTACCTCAATTAACAAATGGCTGTAAAAATGAAACTGGCATCTTTTACAATCAGCTGGCCCAAGATCAGATTATGTTTCATTTTAGCCATACATGATAGCGATTACATTCCGCAGAGTTATTAACATATATAGAATGAAAGGAACCTAATTAATTTAAAAATTCACCTTTTCAGGGACAGCAGGTTTGATCTCTCAGTCACACGAAGGACACATGCTGACACACGGCTGTTACAACACAGCCCGATTCCACCACCTGGGGTTTCTTCAGAGAATCATTTTCATACCCGCGCCTACAGTTATTCTACATTCTGTATCAAATTAAGGTGGTCTGCCATTTTAGACAAGACTAGTTCACCAACATTTAGAACATACAACATATTTTTTGAAGACAATGGCAACTGAATTTAAACTAAAATATGTGATAAAAACAATATCACTTATGAGGTTGTAAAGATATACAGCATGTGGTCAAGAACTTTAAATAAGGCCTGTACAAGTAAAGGAACGATGGATAAACAAGTAAAATCAGGTTTGTTACCCTCTTTCACAGTGAGCTTGTTCAGTAAATGCTATATAATGGAACAATGCCATGACTGTATTGCTAGTACAGTATAGCCATGCAAATCAAACAGAAATAAGCCTTCAAAGCACTTCTGGTCTAAAACACAGACATACCCAATAATGAAACTGATCCACCTGCAATTAAGAATGGAGGCTGACCACACAGGACAGAAAGTTATACAACTGTCCAAATTTGAAACAATTCAAAAGTTACATTATTAGAATTGGACAATACTCCATGTTGCAGAAATAACCATTTTGGCAATAAGAGAAAGAAAGAACCGCTTAATTGCACATCTTCATTTTAATATCCATCCATCTCTCTTCTAACCACTTACTCTGGTCAGAGTCATAGGGATCACTGTGATGTTTTACTTGAGATAAAAACGATGCGAGTTTAGCTACTACACAAAAAAAGAATGATAAATATGATTGGAAACATGTTTTAAGTTCCATTCCATTTTAGAAGTTAAGGGAACATTGGACATAAAACAACCCTGAATTTTCCACGTTATTCAGAATGATAAGGTAACATTTGGCGGTAGCAGGCTTCTTCAGGACCTGACACCATCCCACATAAACCTCTCTCTTTGCCCAAGACAAAAGTGTTTATGAGCTAGATGGATGAGATAAAAAATGGGGAGCTGGTAATGGAAGAGAACAATCTGTTCTGAACTCTATTTGATGAGTTTGTTGGCTCTCTGGTTTGCGTCATCAATGCGTGCCTTATTAATCTCAGCCTGGAAGAAGGAATAAAATGGTAAATTGTAATATCCCATGACCTCACATGCCAGTTTTCTTTGCATGAAGAGAAGTTTACAAGCGGCGGCCTAACCTTGTCGGTAATGCGGTCGATCTGTTTGTTCTGCTTATCGATCTCCGTGCCCATGTCAATGGCCAAGGACTTAAGGTTATCGATGATATTTCCCACCTGACCCAAGTTTTCCTCCATCTCATCCTCTCGAGCGTCATTGGTTATCCTATGAAAGACACCAAAGATGACGTCTCAGGAATGCATCCCAACTGGACTCAGGGCGTACCATGTGCTCCTCTATTCCTTGGAGGAGCTGTGACCCACCTCTTTATGTACGGCCCCGAAGGTGCTGCGGAGGTGGGCCTGCCGTTGTGGATGCTGGGGGGCTGGCTGGACAGAATTGTAGGATTCCCCCCATCGACTGCATCTGCACTGGGGCCGCCGGCATTGTCGATGCCTAGGCCCCAGGTCTGCCTGTACTTTGAATCATGTTCAATCGATGCCACTCTGAGGAACAGATGTTTAGTTTTACATTCTGATGGAGAGATATATTCACTGTTTAGTAACTGCTATCCTTTCAGGTCTCATAATAAATCCATTAGCCTTAAAGTTATCTATAACAATCTAAAACCAGATTGCTACAGATTCCATGGAGGTTCCCAGTTTACCACTGATCATGTAAAAAACAAACTTCATGTATGCAATCAAGTAAACATCAGTTAAACTATCTATATAAAAGAGCATAAGTTTTGCTTGAAAATTGGGCGTGTGAGGTCTCCATTTTGTGATTATGGTGGGGGGGGGGGGGATTGTATTGGCAAGTTTTAATTATAAAGATGTGGCATTCATTAAAGAGTGACATAAATACTCAATCATCCAAAATATTAAAATTCTTCAAGTCAAATTAAGTAAGACAGATCAGACAGGTCAGTAACCAAAAAAACTATCTTGTCTCAAACAAAAAAATATGTCATTATAACATTAGATGGACAAATAAGAGCATACCTATTCCAGGGGCACACACACAAGCCACAGCACTTGGACAGATCAGTCAGATTCTTCTCAGCCTCGTGCATGTCCTGGTTGATTTGGTCCATGCCTTGTTCCACTCTCTGGAGTTGCTCTAGGAAAAAGGCAGAAAAGATAGACAGGCTACTGAGCCCAGTGGTTATTTTGGGGGAAGCAAAGGGTATTGTGCAAAATCAACCACTCACCACCCTGTTCATCCAACATGGTCACAGTGTTCACCCCCGTCTCTCTGCTCTGCGTATGAGGGAGGCATGAGCAAAAGCCAATCAACAATCACAAACCCAGCAGCACAAGATTCACATGGAACAATTATGTAACCTCACCATAGGCAAAAAAAGGAGTCTGGTAAACTGATTATATCAATCTGTAATGGATACTGTTTGGTATAATCCATTTCACGGTTGCCAACTTTGGTTAGCTGGCTAGCGTGAGATTTTCAATTTGAGACAACTCTGCACACATATGCACACTCATTTACATGTATGTAACACTTTTATTACCTTGTTAATAGTCTGAAGGGTTTGCATACCTCCCTAACACTTCCGATGTAGCTAATTTTAGGTTTATATACAGGGGTGCAGATAAAGATGAATGCATACTTGCGTACCAGTTAAGAACGATACGTGCGACAATCGATTGTTTGTAAAAGTGCAAATGTGTACTTATTTTATGTGCATTTGCGTTGCTATGACAAGAAAATACCTTGCATTTTAACCCGTTTACCATAAATGAAGTCGAGGTAGCATGTAAAGATTAAAATACATCATATTCTGTTTTCATAGCAGTGCAAATGCACATAAAATAAGTACACATTTGTGCTTTTACAAACAATCGATTGTCGCACGTATCGTTCTTAAAGGTGAATGCGTCCTTGCGTACCAGTTATCTGCACCCCTGTTTATAATGGAATGCCATTATTTTGCCATAAGATTTCTTGCGAGAGTGTGAGAGTCTGAAAGCGTGAATGTCATGCCCGATGCATGAGAGTTGGCAACCCTGGCATTTCTCACCTCCTCTGCCAACCGCAGCATTCTTCTTGTACTCTCCAGGGACTGAAAGACAGAAGTATATAATTAATTCAAGGAGTCTTTTTCAGAACACAGTCACAGTATTCTCAAACACAAAGGTTCATGCACGTGCGCAAGACTCACAGAGCTCTCGGCCAGACTCGGCCATCACAGAATACAATGAGGGGTTTTGGGGATCAATTATAGGCATAATCTAAAATATATAAACATCCTTCTAGAAACCAACACAGACTACTCAGTACAAGGCAGGTTAAGTTCTTAGCCCTAATAAAAAAGATACATGCAGATGAGGTATACAGCAAATTGTTTTCTGAGCATATGAAGAACATGAGTGATGAGAATGGGATGTAGGTGTTCTACTGTACCAGCAGGGGGAGCTTTGTTCACTAACAGTCAAACTGTTTACCCTGTGTCTCACTACAGTGCTGAAGTGTTACCATTTAGCAGCCGGCGGTCCAGGAACACCATTTCCCAGCATACTGTCACGCGCATAGCCGGCAAGCAATTGCCAGTCAGTATGGGGTTCTTATCCCACCCACAGGTGCAGAGGAAGAAGGAGAGGAAGGGCAGAGGCAGACAGTTTGAGCAAAAGATGAGTCTGACAGAGTTTGGCAAAGCGGCTTAGCATACTTTAGGCATTATTTCCCCGAAGGCTTAACAAAGCCATGGATCTAAATAATTGTTTTGCCTGTGTCATTCTTGTGAGATTGAAATAAAGCAGCACACCCTCAAAGAAAGCATTACCTCATCTGTGACCTGGTTAGCCCGCGCAGTGATCTCTTCTGCTGTCATTTCTGCCATGTTGTTGCTACTGCCCTTGTTAGGACCTTTCTCCAAATCCAACCACCTCAATTCTCTGTGGTCTGTAGAGGCCAGGAAAAAAAAATGCAAGTACTGAAATTTCCTAGAAACAATGTGTTAATGAGTGTTAATTCCCAACCTCAACATGTCATATATACTAGATGGAACATGAAGTGCATTATAACAGAGAAGCAGCAAAAAAAAAAATTAATAAAAACTTTCTCAACTTTGTGGTATGCATATGTCACACATTTCTACACAAGGAAGTAGCAGCAAGGAAATAATGATCATGTGACTTAGTTACTTCTTATTTTGAGGCAGATGGACTGTTGCTGAAATGATAAAGATACAAAGTAAGATATCTGCAAACATGATAAAATAATGAAATGTCCAAACATCGGTCAACAAAACCAGGAAAGTATGCATTCATATAAGACTGCGTTTCCATAGTAAATTAAAACATTAGATTTCAAGAATTTTAAACCATTCGATAACGTTCATCGATAACTTAAAAATGTAAATTTATGTAACTAAATAAAGAATGTCAAAATGAATACTTGACCGCAAAACTAAACCTCCAAGCCATCATTTGAACTGTTGCATGGACAAAATATTGTTCAGTATCTTTTTGTCCTACAGCCACTGCATATAGGGCAGGCGTGAAAGTAGTCAGTGAGATAAACTCTAACCTAGAGGCTGCTTGTCAAGCCCCAGAAACATCCCTGAATAGAGCAGTCATGATATTTTCAGCAGAATATCCTGGGTAAACAGGTGAAACTGGTAAACTGTTTGAGTGTAATGTTTTAGGCTTCCTTTGATGGGGGGCAAGACCAATCACTCAATATATTTCTTCCTGTGTTCGGATCAACTGCTCAAAAAGAGCGAGCACAAGAAAACTTTCTTTAGTAATCATGTTTTAATACAAATATTTAGTTACACTCCTGAACTGTTGCTTGTAACGATACAAGCAATAAAAAAACTGTTATAAAAGTTGAGGTACTATTCAAAGATGCATGTGTATTGAGCGCTAAACAGTAAACACTCAACTATCACACCGCGAACACCTCTAACATTAGCAAATCATCTATGGCACAACTGCCCCCCCAAGCAGACAAAAGTCAGACTTTGCAAAACCAGCTTCAGAGAGTTATTGCTGCCTCACTGCAGAAATTCAGATCAAGCTCTTCCTCCCAAACCAGTTCTGCCAGTTTGTATTGCACAAAGCCACTACTCCCTCCCTCACTTGATGTTAGATGGTGGACTCTCGTGGTATGGATCCAATGCATTCAACATACAACATATGTCCTTATGTCCTACAACATTTTGCATTATATTAAATTACCTTTTTCACCTAAAAATGTTATTCTGACATACAGATCTAGGGACTCTTAGACAAGCAAAGAAAATTGTTACACAAATAAATAAAGCAGAATTGATCCAAGATATTGGCTTTAAACTGACATTTCTAATGTATAGAGCCAAGTATAGCGTTTAGGTAGCTTTCATGAAACTTGTTAATATTAATAAAACGTCAATAATGTTTTTTTACTTAGTGAAAGAGACACGTTTATTTCATCAAACTAGCTTCATCCAGGATTCTATGTACGTACAATTTCTAATATCGAATATCAGTGTAGCTAGATAAAGGCTTATTTTAAATAAGCCGGTTATTAGGTTTATTAGGTTATTCCTATTAATGTTGTTTATATTCACAGTACCAGCCCATCTTCCAACCAGTCATACTGGTCATGGTCACGAGTCATATTCATATTAGTACTGTATCAGAAATACTTCAATATTTATCTTCTTTTTTCCTTGCAGCCCGACTGCGTCATTTGAACATAAAATTCAGCTGACCGAGAAACTAATTAACTAAAGTCTCATGATTATCACACTAGTGTCATACAGTACGTCTGTTAGCTGAAGATACCGGGTGCAAACAATTCTGGGTTTTGGTGAGCAGACAACTGTGTCGTGTTGGATTTGCCTTCTGTAAAAATGTACTATTGTCGCTCTTTAGCGAAGTTCTTCCTACCTCCTGGCACCACGCACCCAGTAAACAGGCAGCATAACACCTTACCCCACCCAAATTATAATTTATATAGTTAGGCTAAATATGATTAGTAATCAGCACGTCAGAAAACAATGACACCTAACAAAAATCACCGGTTGTTACTGTCCCCTCACCGTAATGTAGCGTTAAAATACCCAAACTAAACTACTGTTTTATCATCCAACCATAGGAAATTTACTTCCTATCTCTAGAGGTTGTTTTGCTAGATAGGCACCTAGAAAGTCAGCGAGCTAACAGCGGCTGTCGTACAGTTTCCCTTACGAGAACGGAAAATAAAGCAGCTACAAAAAAAAGTTATTCTTCATAACTGACATGAAATTAAGAAACAACAGAGACACGTTAAAAGTTACTCACAAAACGAGAGCGCGCGTTAACACTGCGCGGAGGCTCCCAGCTGGCGGCGCGTGCTGCTGGCGGATTCCGTCGCTTAGCTGCGGATTGCGCATGCGTGATTAAACAGCTAGACAGTCTGCATGCCTGCGGCCCGTCTGCCTGACCCTCCCCGCGCGCGCAAGTGCCGATTCTGGCAGCCCCCTCATGTACATTCACGGCTCTACCAATTGTACCCTAGCTGCAGGTGAATGTACCTTTTCAGGTACAGAATTCGACTCTGAGAAATATTGTTGTGCCATTGGGGGTACATTATTGTTTTTATACCTTGGGGAACAAACCTGTACCAGGGCTGTATACTTATTTCTAACAGTGCATATGCAACTTAAAATACTAAATATATTGATATTTAAGAATAGTTAACGTGTGTCGCCATTACACACAATAGCTTCGTAGTGTGATTCCGGACATACTCCAGAATATGTAGAATTTACATTAACGATTTGAATTTCGATTTATTATAATAGTCCATTTATTTATTTTTTTTCTGCATAATTTAGAACAAATGCCAATTTATCATTTGGGAAATAAATGTTAAATGAGCCAGAAGACATGAGTAGTAATAAAACTAGATGAATAGTGGCGCGTGCATTATCCTATGTCAATACGGAATAAATTCCCTGAAAACCATATTTAAGTATAATTATATTCAAATTAGCCTACTATTTGTTGTCGTAATAGAAATTCTAAATGTATTATGTGAGAATTTGTTAAACAATTAACCTAAGTTTCTAAATTTAAATTACATTAATTTTGGCTTAAGTACAGTGAATGCGTTAACGCAACACCAGACAAACACCATTACGGTAGTTCCCCGCGCCCTCTAGAGGACACTAAATTACTGTTCCAGTTGCTGACGTATGTGTGAAAAGCTGGGTTTGTCTGGAAAGACAAGAAATATGAAATGTGTGACATCTAACATTGTGTTAGTGTTGAGGTATACACCAGACTATTATTGATTCTCGTGAGTTTATTTATATATTTTAGTGATTTGCATTGATGGATCTTTGCCTTGTGTCTAAGTCAGGGTGCTTGGAGGTCTGAGTCCTAAGCATAGCAGCCCTGTACACAGGCTTGGAGTATATTAGGCCATCACACAGAACCATACACTACAGGCTTTTTAGAGACCTATGTGCTGTGAACTCTCATAATTAATATTGCTCTTTTTCAAAGGCCATTCTGAAACAATTTGATTGACAGTGAATCCATTCTGAATATAAGAACCTGCATTTTCAAATAAAATTTCATAAAGATACGTATTAGTGAAGCCTAATCACATAATTAAAATGTCATTTTCGATCCATGGGTGTGTAATCTGTCCCGGGCATCAAAGGACACGGGAATAGCATAGACAGGACGACCATTCATTACAGGGTGCACACACACATACGCACACACACACACGGGATTCATACTAACCAACCCTGGAGCAGTGAGGAAACAGCAATACTCACTGAGCCACCATGCA
>JAODJW010000026.1:12165934-12182092 GCA_026777045.1 Hyperopisus bebe
GGTATGACCACCTCCCTCTTATCTGTGTGTGCAGAGGAATATACTGACATTGCTGAACCAGGAGAGAAGGACGCTGCGGAGGAACCTTCAGCAGCCGCTGCATCCACTTTGCTGACGTCCGCTCTGTCTGCATCGGCTCTGTCAGCTTCCCTCTCCCCTCTGACTAACACCCCCTGCCACGTCTCTGGGACGCCCTCCCAAAGTGTCCTGCCCCCTTTCTCGGAACGCCCTGCCAGCAGGCCTTCGCTGCCCTCTGCTGATGCCACCGTTGCCACGGAGAACCTGCACGTCAGGCGTGACCCTCCCTCCAAGTGTATGCCGCCTCCTGACTCCCCCGTTGGCAGGGTTCTCCTTGACTTACGTGATACATCTCAGGAGGTTCCCTGTACCACCATAAATGCAGGTATGGATTCCCTTACCATCACACACCTTTCCTTCATCATGTGCTTGCTCGGCCTTTAATACATGATCTTCCTCTTCCACCCACAGACCAAAACCTGTCCAGTCCGACCCGTAGCTTATTGGCCGAGAGTCGACAGGCCAGTTTTGACTCCCAGGAGAGTGTGAGCGTGCGCTCAGAACACAGCCAGGATTACTTGAAGGGCGGCAGCTTCACAGGGTCTGTGCAGAATCTGTCTGGTGGTCACCAGCAGCAACCGACGACACTGGTCAAGAAGTGTCCTGCATTAGCCCCCATTGAGGACAAAGATGACAAGACCATCCAGGCCACTGCACCAGCCAGCCATAGAGACTCCAGTGTTGTTGCCACGGAATGCACAGAAACGGTGACAGGGAGTCACGGGGGCAGGGCAGGTCGGCCATGTACCACCCAACCGGAAGCCAAGCCCTCACTCTCCTCAACGCTTCCTGAGTCCAAGAGCGGGAACCGCGTCCGGAGGCTAAAGAAGAAGAAGATGCTGCGGAAAGCCGTCAGCGGCGAGCAGCCGGAAAACAGCGACACCGAGCAGGATGGAGAACCCGCCGGTCGCCCAGTCCGCAAGGTGAGATCCAGAAAGAAAGCCAGAGGATCGTCCGTCAGCACGTCCTCCGTGGTCATGAAGGGTAAGGAGCAGGATGCCGCAGTAGACAGGAAAGTTTCATCACCGTCAGGGTACAAGCAGCATAATGAAGACGCGGACAGTGTGGCTGATTCCTGCGTGAAAATGGTGGCGCTCCCTCAGGCCAAATTCTCCAAAGTTATCTCAGTTGAATCCTCTGACTCCGATGACGGGTCCACCCTCCATACTCCAGCCTCAAAGAAGTCATCGCCTTTAAATGCCCCGTCACCCCCACCCGCAGTGCCCAAGGCAGAACCGCAGGCACTGGCCTGCGATGAGGTCACCTCAACCAGCGAGTTGGATGCCATTTCTAGACCCAAGACTTGCTCAAAGTAAGACTGCTACATTTAATTCGCTTTGACAATAGGTTAAAATATATAATTGTTATATAGAAGAGGAGAGACCACGTTTTGGTTTCCTCAGTTTTTTCACTACAGGTTTTTTGCGATTACATTTTGCTAACTAAGATAACACAAGTGAGAAAGTTATGGTACGATCAGGTTGTTTTTAAAGATGTTTGGGTTCAGCGAATGGATTTGGAGATGGCTGATTCTTACTGGGTTCATTATAGTCAATGTTTAATGAATGGAACTGTATTTCTGAAATCATTTTGTTTTTTTTTCTTTCAGTAAAATGAAACAATGTCTGCCCTCTGTGAAAGAATTAAAGTTATGTCCAGGTAAGTCCCACTTACAGGAACTCCAGTTACTTTAATAATACAACTTACAAAAAACATATGAAGCTTGCAATAATTATTCTTTCGCCTGTTGTTTCACGCGGTTCTGATTTAGTGGAAACAAACTGGCTCTGATCTCCGCAGAACCTCTTGCAGTCTTAGCTGACATGGCGCAGTCTAACCTTGTGACAAGGCAAAATTAGTATGCCTCAGATTCAGTAGACAAATATAGGCTCTGGTGACCCAAAACTTCTTTTTAAGGGCAAAGTATTCTTAGATCTATTGGCATCTTAATTTTCACACCATTAGTTGTTCCTGCGTGGACCATGTTATACCCGTAGATGAAATGGCGTTAAAAAAATGACTCCCAGAAGAACTGTGCACCTGTGGGTTTTTTTAAATTATGCCTAGACTTCATAAAGCGGGATATTAAAATATTCTGGTTTTAAAAACTTGAAGGCGGCTCTGGGTGCACATTAGCGGTGTATCTCCTGTTACATTGTATAAAACTAGCATGGTTTTGTGTTGCAGACGTGTCTTTGGAGCCTGGAGACGAGGAAGAACTGACTGAGGGTCTGTTTGAAGGCCACCAAGCAGCGATCAGCGCCATGCAGATCCATAACGGTCTGCTGTACACGTGTTCTGGAGATCGCACCGTCCGGGCATTTGACCTCGCGGTACGTCTGCGGCCGCAGGCTGCCCCAGTACACAGCGGCTCTCCACGTTTCCGTTCTGAATTCTTTCATTTTCTTTGCAGAACCGTAAATGTGTGGCTGTGTTTGAGGGCCACAGCACAAAGGTGAACTGTTTGCTAGTGTTATCTGGACCAGGACCACAACAGTGCCTGTACACGGGTTCTAGTGACCAGACCATCCGCTGCTACAGCCTAAAAGTACCTTTTCACTTTCATTTTTAAAATCTGTATTGATATTCCTAAATCTGAATTTGTGTGTATATATACAGTACTGTGTAGTCTTAGCCAGCCAATGGAAATGTTTAAAGCTATTTATCTACTTAGTAAGGGTATATGTGCTCAGAAAAAAACCACAATTTAACAGTACAACATATGAAAATTAAGAGTAACGCAACAAAAACTAACAAGAATTTCCTCCGTTCTCCGAAAATTTACTGATAACTTGTGGTTGGTTAGAAGAACACGGCTCCAGTTCCCAAACATCTCCTCAGGGGCACTCGGACGTTCCATGTATGTGTTGCATTTCACATCCAGCTCAATGAATTAATTTTATTAGTTTAAGAAAGTCAGTGAGGTATTGATGGGCTACACATGATGGGGTACTGGGCAAGTCAAAGAACACATGGGCGGGTTGGATGGTCGCTGCAGACACAGGGGTGACTTTAGGGGGGTTTTGAACTGGCTAAGCTGACACACATTGACAGACGTCGTATCCTAGTTTTACACCAGCATGAAAGTCATTTGAGCATCCTTTTCTTAGACTTAATTCTTCCTAGATTTAATTGTTTGTAAATGCTGTTTTTGTTTTGCAGACTAGAGAGTGCCTGGAGCAGTTTGTTCTATCAGACCGAGTGCTGTGTCTCCACAGTCGCTGGAAGATTCTGTACGCTGGCCTTGCCAATGGAACGGTGGTCAGTTTCAGTCTGAAGGTGAGCTGTCGCCAAACTCTGAAGACTCACACATCTGTATCGTTCCCACAACCATAAATTTCTGTTTTTTTAAGCATCCATTTTTGTCTTTCACGACCAGACGAAGCGGCAGCTGGACGTGTTTGAGTGTCACGGGCCGCGTGCGGTGAGCTGCCTGGCGTCGGCACAGGAGGGCACACGGCGCCTCCTGCTGGTCGGCTCCTACGACTGCACCATCAGCGTGCGAGATGCCAAGAGCGGCCTGCTGCTTCGCACACTGGAGGGACACACCAAAACCGTGCTCTGCATGAAGGTAAGGGGTCCTCGCACGGTCCCACACTCCAAGCTGCTCCCATCCACAGATCTGCAGATGCATGCAGACAGCATGCACATAGATGGATATAGGAAAAATACTATGTAGTGAAACAGGCATACGATACCAGTCAAAAGTCTGGACACGCTTAACCACAGAAAGGTTTATTTGTACTCTTCTCTACATTTTAGAATGATTATAAAGACATCAAAAGTATAAAATAATTATGCACTGACCAATAAAACTAATTTGTCTGGGGGGGGCAGCTCTGTGGGTTGTCGGTTCAAATCCCTGGGTTGGCAGAGTGATGCCCCCACTGGGCCCTTGAGCAAGGCCCTTAACCCCAGTTGCTCCAGGCACTGGCTGACCCTAATCTCTCCTCTACACCAGTTTCATGAGGTGGCCTCCTGGGATGCTTTTCCTGCTGTCCTGAAGGAGGTCCCACATATATGCTGAGCTCTCATTGGCCGCTTTTCCTTCACTCTCTGGTCAAACTCCTCCCAAACCATCTCTACTGTGTTTAGGTCAGGTGACCAGGTCATGTGATGCAACACTATCTCTCTCCTTTGTAGGCTGCTTGGCGTGTCCAAATTTTTGACCAGTACTGTATGTAATCATTAATTTATGAAAGGTGCTCAAACAGTATTTTGTCTTTCTAGCCTTGACCTATTCAAGAAGACTGATCACAGGAGAACATTAGCAGGAGAACATTTTTAAATGCATTTGAGAAAGCACTTCTTTACACAGCGTGTTGCTAGAGTATGGAAAAGTCTTCCTGCTAGTGTAGCAGAAGCTAAAACCCTGGATTCCTTTAAATCAGAGCTAGATAAGATTTAAACGACTCTGAGCTATTAGTTAAGTTCCCCCCAAACGAGCTTGATGGGCCGAATGGCCTCCTTTCGTTTGTAAATTTCTTATGTTCTTATGTTGTCCTTAGGTGGTGAATGACTTGGTCTTCAGTGGTTCCAGTGACCAATCAGTTCATGCTTACAACATTCATGTAAGTCTGAAATGGAACTACTTAATTTATGCCATAATTCTTTTGACTCACCATAGTCCTTCTCCATGTAACATAGAATTACTCTTGACTGAGGAATTTCTCCAGTTTCTATTGAATTTTTTGAATCAAGTGACACAATATTTATTTTATTACACCTATACATTTGACATTCTTTTATTGCAAAACTATTGCCTCTTCTGGGTTACTTCTTTGTTTACTGTTGTGAATTTGTCTGTGCATATAGACGGGAGAACTCGTGCGGATCTATAAGGGTCACAGTCATGCTGTCACTGCGATAACTATCATGGGAAAGGTGATGGTCACTGCATGTCTGGACAAACTGGTGCGCGTGTACGAGTTGCAGGTAAAACCAGCTCACTTCACATTTCTGGTGAAATTTCAGAATTCAACGTTTCTTAATACTCGTCCGATCACATATGTGTTTATTTATTTTGTAGTCGCACAACCAGCTACAGGTGTATGGTGGACACAAGGACATGGTGATGTGTATGGCTTTGCACAAGGGCATGGTGAGCGCGATCACACGATGCATGTCGCACTATCATAGGAATTGGAGAAGCACAACTACTGCTGATACACAGTAATTATGTTAGAAAGTGCTTTACTGCACTCTCACAATACCTTTATAATGTATTTATAGAACATTCAGTGCACCTGATAAAAACAAACATTAAAAATGTATAATCATATAAGGTAGAAGAGGTGGAAGGTTCAGGTTCAGAAAGTACAAAGATTTTGTTTCACTCAACCAGTTGATTATATACAGTCACAGAGTAATCAACTGGTTGGTTGAAACAAAATCCTGGTCTGTATTTGTACTTTCTAAACCTGAACTTTCCACCTTGCATATGTTTGTTATTAATGCACATTAAAGCTGTTAAGGTATGCTAGGATGTTAAGGTATACTTACATGCTGCTTATGAATGTTCTATGAATTCAATTAACGCATTATGAAGGTGCACTAAATGTTCTATGATTGCATTACGTAGGTGCAGCTAACGTGAAGTGTTACCTTATGTTATTCTGTTACATAACCAGAACATTTGTCCAGAGTCTATTTTCTTACACTCTAGATCTACACCGGCTGCTATGATGGGAGTGTGCAGGCCGTCAGGCTCAACCTGATCAAGAAACATCGCTGTTGGGTGAGACGTGGGACTGCATGGGGAACGGAGGAGACTCGCCTGCCGAACCTATTCAGAAAGTGAAACTTCACTGGTGTTTCACCCATTTCATTGTGACTTACTAACAGCAGTAATCGTGGAGGTAGATGTGATACATACACGTGAGTTAATTCCATCCTCCCTCTTCTTCAGTGGCAGGGCTGCTCTGTGGTATTTGGTGTGATGGAGCATCTACAGCAGCACCTGCTGACTGATCACGTCAGTCCGAACTTCCATACGCTCAGGTGCCGCTGGAGGAACTGCGATGCATTCTTCAGCACACGTAATAACTCCAAGCAGGTATGGAAAACGGCCATTGAAAAACCAGTAGGGGACCTTCTCATAGTGTGGACAAAGCGTGCAACCTTAGAGCTGACCATTGTGAAACAGAATCACCTTTGAATGTGTGTGCGTGTTTGTATATATGTGTGTGGTCATGTGTGTATATATTACATGTATATTGGATAAAAACCTGTTATTTTGACTGGATCCTGGGTCCCCATAAGGGAAAACTCTATTTTCTAAAAATTGGTGACTGCTATGAAAAAGCTAAAAAAAAAGCTCTTGTATTTTGCTTGGTTACTTATGGTTATGGTTAGGACAGGGTGGGGGTTAAGGTTGTCATAGTTAGTGTTAGCATTTTTCCCATAGAAGTGAATGAGCGGGCCCCATGAGGATAGGTATACCCGACATGCGTGTGTGTGTGTACACGTGTGCGTGAATGTGATACTTACCTTGCTTGTCTCCCCCCCACTTTGATAGGACGCCCCCAAACACGTGCTGAGACACACAGAGGAGGACTGTAAGCTGGATACCTGAGGGGGGCGCAGTGGTGAACGTTTTACCTCCCATATTGGGTGGATATCACTGGTCAAAGAGGTTTGGTCAAATGATACATACATATGAAACAATGTTTGTATCCTAAATGCTTAAATACATGACTTAGAGTGTAATGCTATTTCAACAGCCCATTGATTAGCAGTTATAAGTAAGACATTTTCTGCATTTTGGTTTGAAAACAACATCTCCTGTGCTTCGGTTTTAAAAAAACGACTGGATCTGTTTATGTACCGGAAGTGAACTTATGCCTAGAACATATACCATGCAACTCTCTGTCATGGATGTAAGTGTTTGATAAAAACTGTGACCCTATATTTTTTTGACTGGACGTAAAGTGACCAGGTGGAACCAAAGCGGCCCCCTTCCTTTCTGATACTGTCATGTGGGCTTTTGCAATTTCTAAAAACTCCCAGTTTGCTCTGGGAACCAGTGAAAAGGTGTGGAGGACAGGGAAGGTTGGACTCAAGCAGAAGTATGAAAGCATTGTATTTTATTTGGAATCTTCTGTTTCCTGCTTCCACTTCTATAATCCCAGCTGCCCTGGTTTATTTTGTATTATTATAAAATTATATATTGTTTATCTTAACGTTTTTTAACCTTGGTATTGACTGGCATATTAGTTAAAGTGAAGTTAAACTTATGTTAAAAGGAAACTTGCAATAAATGTTGTTACATTTAGTTTATTGTGTGTTAAGGAATACCAGTAATTGTGAAAAGTAACAATTTAAAATTACTTTCCCCCTTAAAATGAATTTTATATCAATTCATTAAAAAATATTTGCCACTAGTCCTTAAACAGTTAACCATACCCTTAATTTAAAATAGTTTAAAATTTCTATCTTAATTTAAAATCTGTCTCAAAGAGGTTCAGTGGAACACCTTTATACATAGTTTATTGCCCTCAGAACCAAGGTTTAGAAACAATATTCAGGTTGAATCACTGCACAGTAGCGCTGAACAATTCAGCCGCTGTATCCTAGCAACCATATTCCACTCCTTGTTGATGTAGGGGGGTTGTTCCTCCTTCTGTTACTACGTATATATTTTACTGATTGTGTATGAGGAACGTTTCCAGTTCTTAAACTGCAGACCAAATAATGCCGAGGAAAATAAGACTTTAAAAAGAAACTTAAAGACAGGTACAAGAATCTAATTGCTGTCTTAAAAACAGCATAAAACACACAGAACTGTTTGAAAATCTTGATAGTAGTTGATTGTATGGCATGGAGAGGAATATGCTTTGTTGTCATTTTTAAATGAGTGATGAAATTCGTGTGAGTGTTTCTGTTGAGGTTCTGCTGCTGAGTTTTTGGCTGCCACTGTGAAATGCTTCCCCTTCACAACTGAAGCAGCTCTGGACTGGATTCCTGTAGGAGATATTTGCACTGCAGATATAAAGGCCAAAGCAAATGGATATTTAGACTGCAGTGGCTTTTGCCTAAATTTTGAAGTTTTAGTTTGGAGTATTATGTCTTTTTAAGCCTTTAAGACTTCATCTAAGACTTAATTTCATTTACACTTGCTTAGGAATTTTTGATTCTTAATCTGGCAGTTAAGGTGTTTGCCAGTTCCTGAGTGCAGTGAAGCTCTTTGTTGTAAAACTCAGTTTGAGGGTGTTGTGATAGGATTTCAGTTTGCAGTGATGGTGAGAGAGCAGAGTGGTATTGGTTTTATGTGTTTGAGTCTACACTAATTGTGTGAACGCCTGTTGAAATTTAGGTTTTAAGGCAGGATAATGGAAGTGGTTGTTTTTAAAAGTGTGAATCATTGAGGTGCCTCAAGTGTCTCAAAACCAGGGTGCATTTTTGTATTTGTTTTTGATATTGTTCATTATTTATAATGTTACTATTAGGAATAATGAAATGTAAGGTGGCATTGCACATTTAGTGCAAGGGACCTTATGAAGGTCCTCAGTTGTGTGCCTTTCCCAGTGGTTTCTGGGTAATCTTTCTAAACGGCTAATATTTTAAAATAAATTAATAATAAATAATTGAAAAGACTTAAGTCTACTATAATGACATGATTTACTCTGATGTGGGTTGGCTTTTCCAAATTCAAATTTTATTGTAGCAAGACTGATGACAAATTACTGTTTTAAGGATGATTTAAAGTTGAAGTTGTTTTGCATAAGCTCAGTTGATCAGTGCAGTGTTTTTTGTTGTTGTTAATGACTGCGAGGAGGCAGAAAGAGTAAAAAGGGAAGAGCGACGGTGCTCGTTCCCATTGGAAAAGGATTTTACTCCATTTTTTTTGGTGTGTGAGAGAGAGCAGACATAGTGACGGAAAATACGAATGTAGACGTAGGGTGTGGGGAGAGAATACCGCAGCAGACCTCCGTGCCATACTCCGAGCGTGGGGAGAGGATACCGCAGCAGACCTCCGTGCCATACTCCGAGCGTGGGGAGAGGATACCGCAGCAGACCTCCATGCCATACTCCGAGCGTGGCAGCTCACGGCAGTTCTCAGTGTGAGACATGAGTATGATGGCAGCTGGTGCGCAGTGTGATGGGAGGTTACGTTACGTCACTGGCTGTGAAATGACACTGAGCTGCCTTTTGTCCTGCTATCTATCGCCTTCTACAAGTATTCCATCAATAGCCGTGCTGTTGCTTTCACATTCTGTGGAGTGAAACATAAGCATGCATTTTTTTTCCTCTTACCTGTTCTTTTTGAGTTTCTTTGAAGTATTTTTTCCTACAGACTGCGTTTTCTGTGCCAAGCTGTGAACTTGACAGACTTTTTGTAATATTACAAATATAAACTTGTTTAAAACACTTTTGTTGAGTGGTCTTTTTTTTTTTTTTTTACAATTAAATGACAAATGTTTTACTGCAAGCATATGTAATAAATTACCAAACCTGGAGTAGTAGTATACTCATACTAATAGGTTAAAAACATCTGCATCATTGAAAAGGTACAGTTTGGAGGAAAATGTGAATATGAGCGGGATGACTACAAACCTTGCTAGGATGAAAGGAAATAAATATATTTTCGACAAAGATAAGGGCTGGATTGTATCTGACCAAGAAAATACTAAACGGTAACTGTAAAAATGACAGAAAGAAGGTCATATGTGCATTGATACTGAGAAAACGATTTCTCTCTTGAAGATAGAATAGAAAATGAAGCAAGATACCGAAGTCAAATGGTTAACTGGACTCAGAAGAGGCTGCAGGAACGAAAGTGCTTTGCCAAAGCATGGTGAGGGTGGCATGCACAAGGCAACAGGAACAAGGGGGTTTACAGTATGAAGGAGGCGAGGAGGAGGAGGCGCGGTAAAAGCTGGTCATTTGGGTGCATCTCAGTGGGGTGGGCTGTTGATCCATTTCCTGTAGCCGCTCGTGCAATTCAGAATCATGGGAATCTGGAGTCTATCCTGGTGGCTACAGGTACCAGGCAGGAAATACCCCAGAATGGGGTGCTGGCTGAGTGTGGGGCACGATCACACACCCTTCACAGCATTCATGCCTATGGGGCCATGGCAGGGACTCGAACCCCAGTCCCAGGGGTGTGCTAACCACTGTGCTATCACACCACACCGCCACTGGGGGGCACTAGCTTAGCTGTATATTATCAGCTTAATGTATATGTACGTACGTCTACTGTCTCTGTTTCCATTCTGATGAGCCAGACCTGACCCTGGTATTTACCTGAAAACAGGTGTCGCCCATCAGAAGCCGGGTAGGATAGAAAACCTGCTGGATAGTAGCTCTCCAGGACCGGAGTTGGAGACCTGTGCTGTGGTGGCTCTGGGGAATTCCACTGATTGGTGGGCGTTGACCAATCAGCCGACCTGAGACAGTGTGTAACTGTTAGCTTCTTGGTAGCGGTGTTTCCTCTAAAGGGTCTTGGAAGACGCCTCGCATCCTGTGCTTGTGTTTCACCTGCTTCCCGCGGGCAGACAACTTGGATTACTCACCATAAATGCAACGAGATTAAAAAATAGCTTCTTCCCCAGTGCTATCAGACAACAGGTTCCCCTGCTTGGAAGCAAACAGTGCAGCTGTTTAAGGAATTCAAAGGTTTTATTCGTCACATGCAAGGTATGCAGTCAGACTACAACCTGCAAGGCGATGAACTCTGCCATAGTAATACTTAGTGAAAAGCAATAAAATATAAAGCAACAGTATAATAAATATGTAGCGCCAAACTCTGAGAGATTGTGCTGCCCCAACATGAAACCTTTCCCAGGTTTAATTACCCATATGCTGTCTCATTATGTATGTATTACAAGGAAGTCATTAGAAAGATGATTGGTAAAATGTTCCTTATGACTGCTTATAATCATAGAAATAAACACAACATATGTATATGTATCCTACACATTACAGTATATATGGGGGTGCAGTGGATAGCGCTGTCACCTCACACGTTTGGGGCCAGGGGTCCGTGTGTGGTGACAGTTTGCATGTTCTCCATGTGTCATCGTGGGGTCCCCCCCAGTTTAAAACCACGCTGAGGCTAATTGGAGTTTCCAAATTGCCCATTTGTGTAAGTGTGTGAGTGTGTGTGCCCTGCAATGGGTTGGTGCCCCACCCTGGCTTGTTCCCTACTTTGTGCCTGTAGCCTCCAGGATGGGCTCTGCACCCCCCCATGACCCTGAATGGTACAAGATGTTTCAGAAAATGGATGTTATATGTGTACATTGTATGTTCCTACGTTTGTAAAATACTAGGCTGCATCCCTGGGTATTCAGGTCATTGTGTGTGAGGAAAGCAAGAGGTAAAGGGAGTTAAAAAAAATAGCCATCAAAGTTTATTAGAGGAAACGAACAATTGGAAAAAGTAAAGGGCAACCCAAAGTCAGTTAGGGACATCTTACAGTTCACTGGCTGTGATCCCCATGTCCTATAGGTAGAGTTTGTAGATCAGACATTTTACTGATCATGAAAGCTTTTCTGTTGCTGAGGGTATCTGTTCAGTATTTTTAGGTCCCAAAAAAGAGGACTAGTCTGGGACAAAGAGAATTCATGGTCACTTTATTTAAAATGAAGACAAAACAGCAATTACTGGAAGATGTTAGTGAAGGTGTTAGTGTAGAGTTAGCGCCGTGAGGGTCTCATGGAGCCACCAACTTCCCAGGAACACAGCATTGCACCCGTAAGCGGCTGGAGGTGTGAGATCATACTGCTACCTAGTTTAGGTTACACCTATTTTAAAGTCCACTGGGTTTAAGCCTCTATATTCCCATAAACTGAAAAAGCATGGCATATCACTTCTCATTTGCACAGAAGGCACTATTTGGGGACTAAATGTTGTTAAACTTTGTTTAGTTTGATGATTCTGAAATGTTCGATCTGTGTCCAGGGCATAATCTCAGGGATCTGCCATTTGTGTTAATCAGTGCTGAGCTGCATTTTGTGTATCAGACTTTTTCCCACCATGTGATAATGTGTTACTCTTTTTGCACTTTGATTTGCACTATGTGTTTGCACTTTATGTGCTTGCTGCTGTATGCAAAGGAATTTTCATCTGGGATCGGTAACTTAGATATTACATTATCCGAAAACGACAGAAAACTTGTATAAAATGATATATTGGGAAGGCCAGTAACAGCCAGTCAGCATTTATACACAACATCTGATGACAACATTTGCTTTTAACATTCATATTAACAAATAAAACAATCGTGTTAGTAATTTCAATTAACTAAACTCCCTGTTCTGTCTGGAACTGTTTTGATGCCAAGTCAGATGGACTGAAGATGAGGTAGGGCAGGTGCTTGGTGTTAGAAAGTGTTTACCAGAGTGTGTCCAAATCTGAAGCCAACTGTCCTAAAAAAGAATTCATACCAGCCTCAAAATGAGCTTGATTCTTTCTTTGAGCTCTGGACTGCGTGTTAGTACTGTTATTTGCATCATGGAAAAAGCAGAGTAAGCTGATTTGATTCTGAAAGACATAATAAGGTTCTCATACCAATGGAAGAGGTCATCATGGAACTGGAAGGCTTTCGGCATGAGCTTGCAGAGATCTCTGGGAGCCGTCTTTAAGGCACCAGTGAAGTCCTGCATAGACTCAGCAGCCCCATCACCCCTCAAGGCCTCATAGAAGCCATGCACCCTGGGCAAGACATGGGACAGGACAGGAATTAAATGAGTAACAAGGCCTCATAGAAGCCATGCACCCTGGGCAAGACATGGGACAGGACAGGAATTAAATGAGTAACAAGGCCTCATAGAAGCCATGCACCCTGGGCAAGACATGGGACAGGACAGGAATTAAATGAGAAAAAAGATGATATTTACGTAAAGAAACCCACCAAAAAAAGCACAGAGGCATGATTCAGAAACATATAAAGCCACAATAATGGAATTACTGTCTAGAAAATGCTGCAATGTTTTATTAATCCTTATACTGACATTACAACACATTTTGAAGGTATGCATTATAGATGATGGCTCCAAGTAAAATGTTACCAAAGTTTTTTTTTTTTTAACTTAAAGCAATTGTTGCTTGTGTGGATGATTAAAAATAAAGATTGCATATTTGGTGTCACACACAATATCAGATGAACTTCAACATTTGCTGACTTACAATGAAAGCTTGCACACATTGCATTCTTCATCCTGTTTCGTACACAATTTCCAGTAGAACTACTTATTAAGGAGCCAAATTCTGTCTGCAATACCGTAAATGACAAATCTACCCGAACTGTTAAAGCTCATTTGGCATAAGTCTTCTCTAGGAGAACATTACAAAACTCATTCATCTCTGCTGAGCTGATGTTGAACACAGGGATGCAGTCATCATGCAGTCATCATGCAGTCATCATGCAGTATACTTAGCATGGTATTTGAAAGGAAATGTACTCACACGGATTTTTTGTGGAATTTCTCACATTTCCCACTATGCATCACTCAGTAACTTGTCTAAATGGTAAATCAATGAAAATGAGAGTAAAATTAGTGACCCAACACACTGGGATACCATGATTTATTTTGGACTGAAGTAACATGTTATTTAATGGAAAATTTTCCATTTTTACTCTTTAATTGGTTTGATCAATGCATATAAATTGCCACCATACCATTTTGCTTTTCAATGAAAAATCCCACGCTCTTCTGACAGATGATTATTGTTTCAATTGTTTCAGTAAAATCAGTATGGCTGTGACCCGACCATTGTCCCTCTGGGTGTCATTTATTCTTGTCTTGCAAAAACTACAATAATAAAATGCTGTCAGTTAGATTCTCATCCAGCAGAGCAAACACAATGAAGAGACACAACATGGCCGATCACGTCTCTGCTAAACCACTTGGACCCCATCTCTCCCAACTCCAGGAAAAACATTTGGTCTTCCAGTTAATTAATTGTGCCATAACCGTATTATTGCTGCAGTAATTTAAATGGACATTCCGCTTCATTAATCAAGATTACTGTTAAAATGATTTATCTGTTTGTGGTATCTACCTAAATCTCCCTGGCAAATGTCTGTTCCCTTCCTCCAGCCATGGACTGGGTCTTATCACATATTTAATGTGGGATACAGAGTAAAGGGAAAGATTAGCTATTCTGTCTTTCATTTTCTTGAGTGGGGTAGCAGAAGCTGGAATTGTGTCTTTGAGGATCATGTTTGAAACATAATAAATGACATCTTAAAGGATTATTAATTAGACTGTGTATATATACTCAAATAGATGCAGTCTTATTTACACAAATCCCATTCACAATGTCATGTTGGCTATTTTAGGTATAGCTAGGGTTTTTTTTTATTAACAATTATGCATGATAATATGCATTATATGCATTCAGTAATATTCACCCAGTCCCTTGTAATGCATCCAAATTCCCACTTTCGCTTTCTCCATAAAAAGTGTTGTGGTATGAAAGATGGATGGAGCGAAGGAATCTTCTGGTAACGCCTCACACCCCCCCAGTTACTTTCCATGTACTCTTCTTATATTAAATGTGTTTATTTCTATTCCAGTATGACCCAAATTCCGTAAAAACCTTCCATCTAACTGTTTATTTCTTCATAATTGCTTATTTATACTGCATATATATAGACTAGTAGCCAAAATTGTGGAAACGCTTCCAATTTTTAGAGATTGCAGAACTTTATTCAACTGTTGCCTCAGTTACTTATTTAATCGCCAAATATATATTTGTAACATTCTTTGATTGTTTATAAACATTACCGCCAATATTTGTGTAGTAATTTTTAAAGCAAAAAGCCAAAAATGCTGCGTTCGCACTATTTTGGCCACTAGTGTATATCTTGAGTTACCCAAAGGCATCATTCATTCAGATTGCAATTAATTCAGTCATACTTTCTATGTCTTAGTACATAAAATACATACACATTTGTTACAACAATCGATTGCTGCACGTGTCACTTTTAAAGGTGAATGCATACTTGTGTGCCAATCACGTGCATGCCTGATTATTGAGCATACCACGAGTATTAAGTGTAGTATATATTATGTATAGTATTAAGAAATACAAAAAATGATACTGGGTTTCACCTCTGCTTTATTTAAAAATCATAATTTATTCAAAAATATAGTGACTATTGTATATGATGTATTGACCCCCTTTTCATTTCTCATGTTTTTTGTCAAACAGCATGAAAACAAACTCTTGGGATAAGCCAATGAAATTTCTTTTCTGTGACCAAGACAAAGTGCTGCACAGTGACAAAGTGAGCAAAAAAAAAAAAATTAAATGTATTTTTAGAATTTTCAGAATTTGGGGTGAATACCTTCATAATCCCCATATGTTATTATTTATATTTAATTGCATGGTACACTGGCAAAAAAGAAACATATGCAATATTATGATCTGTTGCACTATACCTTGATGCAAAGTGCATTTTGTAAACCGCTTTCTACTGAATTCTAATTTCCCAGTCTTTTCCCACATTGAGATTCAGGTCTTTCACCAGCAACAAATGCTTATCTTCCTGATATTGGACTGATTTGCAGATTTCTTCCACGCCTATGGTGAAGAGAATTAAAGAAACGTTACATTCCTCAAAAGCAGTGAGTACATTTCATCCATTGGCAACATACAGATATTACAGATTCTTACTTTGAAAGTTGCTGATGCACCTTCAGATGCATCTCATCTGGATTATTAAATGATCAAACTAAAGATTGCAAAACCATACCACGCCAACCCTTATTTCATGCTGATTCAGTAAACATGAGATAAAACAATACAGGATCTTTTTCTTCTATGCAGTGAGGCAAACAGCCGACAAATGAATTTAGTGCTTACTGGTTTCATGCTTTATCAATCTAATAATTGTTTTTAGGTGAGAATGTATTATTGAATCATTTGGTTTTCCTCGGTGTCGTTCATTTCTTCAGGTTCTCACCAGAAATATGTGTCGTCACAGCGGACGGTCTCTTCTTTACCCCCAAGAAGCTGACAGAACTGACCGTGCACCCAGGGTCAAAGAGCCCTGCATCGTCGGCAGAGCTGGGAAAGACAAACAGCCACATTTCCCAGTTGTAAATGTTAGCCATGCAGGTATCTTCTCTC
>JAODJW010000026.1:12184123-12198244 GCA_026777045.1 Hyperopisus bebe
ACACGGTGGCATGTGGCCTGCTCCGCTAACCAAATTTAATAAGCATAAAGATACACCAAATTTACACAGATTACTAACTTTTGGATATCACAATACGTCTCTCATTAATATTTTCAGTGTATTACTAATCTGCTTATTAAATTGCAGGTGTGAGCTGACATCCATATAGTACCAAAAAGCCGGGGTCCAGACAGATTTTTACGCCTGCCATTTAAAGTCCTGGTGATTATTATATATGCGCACATATCGTGATTATAGTGTGATATCATGAAACCCTAATGTCAGTACTCTTAAATATAAGATTATAGCTAATATGCAACTACCAAAATGGTGTACCTCATTCTAAGAGAGTGTTGTCTGACTCAAAGTCAATATCTTTCATATTTGTCAAACAGGTTGCCTAGTAACTGACAGCTAATCTCACCCCCACAGAAGGACATCCCCACAACACTCAGGGACAAAAGCATCGGGAGTGAGATCTTCAAGTACTCCCACGTAGCCACATTGTCACCTGTCCATATTGCACCTGTCAGAAACACAAAAATACATGCAACACTCTGGATGCGGATGAGCAGTCATGCTTTTGAAGCCTGTGCGTGTGGCTTTTGCATTGGCTCACCCAGTCTCTGTGATCCTGCAAAGAAGGAGCGCGACAAGACAAATGGTCTGTCCAGGCCGCGCGAACGAGATATTAGACCCTCCACTGTAGCCAGATGCTAAAGCAAAGAACAGTGAAAAAAACAGATGGAGGGAGAAAAGGAGGAGAAATTAGAATGCAAGTGCTAAAAGTGAATAAATATAATACTTTTTCTTCTCCAGAAACCTCACCTGATAGAAGCCATACAAGTTGTGGAGCTCCCGATGTTCCACACCCCCATAATGCACTGCATCCTTCGGCATGGTCTTCTCTGGCCCATCAAACACAGACGGCTCATTCATGTCATTCCATATAAACATGATTTCTGTGGAACCCTATTTGCGCATGCGGACACAATTACATACACAGAACGTCAAAAATCCGCCCAACAAACCAAGACCACAAAATCCACGATTGAGGTCGATTCATGGTCACCTTGTACTTCTCCAGAGCAAAGAGACTGGAGTACCACGCCCGGACCGTGCTGCTACTGAAGTCCAAGTAACATGAGTTACCTGAAGACCAAGAACAGACATTGAAAAAGACTGAACTAGCAAGCTACAAAAGCCTGAGAAGAACCTGGCTTACCAACATCAACACCAGCACAACCCTCATACCTGGCCAGCAGAGGCCACAAAATGGACCTCCTTCCCTGTCTCTCACAAAGTGGCCAGACTTCCTGGCCTCACAGTAAATGGACCAGGCAGGATCCACTTTGATGTGAGGGTCACTGACGACCACCAGCTGTTAGGCACATATATAGGAACTTCAGGAGACATACAGGAACTTCAGGAGACTTGATTACCACATAGAATAGATTACAATAGAACTTGTCATGACGAACCAGTGATATTTTTATTTTGACTGCCCGTATTACTAAACATAAATTTTTGGGGGTGTGGTTCAGCGGGTTTGGACGCTGTGCCTGTGGTCATGGGTTCAAATCCCAGGGTCAGCAGTGATCACACCATAGGGCCCTTGAGCAAGACTCTTAACCCCCAATTGCTCCAGAGACTGGCTGAACCTGCTTTCTCCTTTGTTTGTTATTTTGGATTAAAGAAAAACAGTAGGTCGCCAATCTTTTTTATAGCGAGAGCTACCTTTACAAAAATAATGCTCTGGCTAGTTTATCGTGGGGAGGACTGACAGCTGTTATCGCCATCGACTAGAAATGTCTTGCCGATCGACCTAGTTGACCACCGGTGTAAACCACAGCTACCTCACCTTCCTGTTTCGCTCCTCTAGGTGGTGCTGCAGACGTATAGGATCGGGGAACCGGCGAGGGTCCCAGGTAAAGTACCGCTTCGCGTCCGTATGCTCAATGTCCAACCACATGACATCATACGGTATGGCATGGCTATCGAACCCGGCATCCACTTCCTTGACATCAGCCTCATTCTCGTAATTCCAGCGGCATTGGTGGTAACCCAGGGAGAAAAGGGGGGGCATTGCTTGGTAACCTGGCACCACCCAAAGAGCAAGGTTTAAATATTAAGTGTACATAAAGACCAATAAGAGTAAATTACAAAAGGAGATTGAGTACCGGTCAGCTCAGCATACTGAGAGAAGACCTGGGGTGGGGTGGGGCCAAGCAGAATGAAGCTGTCAATCACACCACTCTCTGACATCCAAATAAGGTCTGTGTGGGGCTGCAAGGACCTCCTCTTTGCCGGAGGAGGGGTAAATCCCTAAGGGGCAAGAAAAGCAACTACTGAACACAGGAGATCAAGAGGATACAGAGATTAAGAGGATACGATAAAATCCATAATAAAGACATTAAAATACAGTCATGTGCCGCAAAACCACATTTTGCCCGACGACGAACCGCAGATATGATGGTGGTCCCATAAGATTATAATGGAGCTGGAACGTTCTTATCACTTAGTGAGATTGTAGCCATTGTTCCGCGGCGCATTGCTCATGTCTTTGTGGTGATGCTGGTATAAAGGAGCTTACTACACTGCCAGTCCTATAAAAGTATAGCACATCTACAGTATATACGGTACATGATACCTATAATGTAACATAATGATAATAGAGGTATGGTACCGGCTGATGTATTTACTATGCTGTACTTTTCTTTTGTACTTTCGTTATTTAGGCTATACCATATAGTCTAGGTCTGCAGTAGGCTCTACCATCTAGGCTTGTGTCAGTACATTCTATGATATTCGCAGAATGACAAATTCACCTAAAGACGCATTTCTCAGAGCGTACCCCTGTCGTACACTGATGCATGACTGCATAAAAGGAGCAAACAATTTGAAACCAAAATCTCCGTGGGTTTGCCCTTGGAGGGCGGGGGGGGGCTGGACGGTTGGCAGTTGTTTTTTCTATTGCCAAGAAGCCTGGCAGTCCCGTTTCCTGTGACTGTGATAGTTTTGCATGGATTTTGATATTTTTTGCACTTGCTGAAATAACTTTTTAAATGTTCCAGTTATGCGTCATTCCTGCCGTGCCCATTTAACCCTTCACCCTCCAAATAAGCCCCGCATTCCATGTCCCATCCCTGTGTCATGTGACTCTGCTTGCCACACTGACTGGAATAATTTCCCCAGGCATGTACATATCTACAATTAAGCACCTTCTCTGCTCTAGTAAATGTGTAGGAGTAGCATACAAGAATGAGCAAGCACCTGCAGATCAGAGGAAGGCGCAGCATCGGACATGTGCTGGAGGTCCACCAGGGTCTCTGATGCATTTAGCCAGAATACACCAATCGTCCTGCTGGTACTGTGGGCCAGCACAAGAGGGACAGAACCATACAGTCCCAGGCGGCTATGAATGTTGTATCCGAAAACATCCAGGTTGTACAGGCGGTAGGGCTCTCCGTCGCTGAAGTTCAACACAACAAAAGCAAAGGTATGATCTCAGAGAAATGGCAAGATCAAGCTAATGTGTCAGCACACGCTAACACAGATCTGCACAGAGTGCATTTGAAAATCCATTTATTTCACATACAAAAAACCTCCTGTTCTTCATTGCCCGGGACTTGCCTAGTGTCTTTTAGCTGAAAGGTATCAGCATGTTCTGGAAGACCATACAAATGGGAAAAGCCACACAGCCTGAGGTCCACACCAACAGAACTTGGCCCTGTATCATTTATTTAGACAGAAAAGAACTAATTTTAAAAGTATCATGTATTTCCAGCCTCCTATTTCAAATCCATACATTTCCTTTATATTTATTATACATAATAACCACCAACCACTTGCTTTGATGTCCACAAAATGTTTAAATTTCTCCCTCCACAATCCAGTGGGGTCCTCTTCTTCATCCTGAACATTGAAAAATGTATATGAGAAATAAATCATAATAATTTAAAAAAAAAACATGTAAGGGGATTATATTCTTACTGAAGTACTGAACCTTGATGAAAGGTCAGAAATGTTCATGATATGAAGAGTTTTAATCAGTGAGTAAAGGCTGCTTGACTTACCACCGACGTCAAAGGCCTGAAAAGCAATGAAACACAAGAGGAAGCAACTATAACTTAGAAATAGAACTTAAATATAACTTAGTGTCTTAGAGCTCCAATACACATTAATGTCATAAGAAAACGAATATGATTATTTTACTTTCACCTTTTGACGAAATTACTTTGGACTCATTACCATAAGTCATAAAAAGGTCATTAATTGCAAATTGTGACTTTGAGGATTTTCTCCCTTTTTGTCTGATGAATATGTAAGTTCGGTCGTTACGAAAGCTGCACTACCTTGCCAAAAATGCATTTGACTGTCGGACAGAGGCACAAAGAGCCAGACCAGTCAGCAGGGAGCACAAGGAACGGAAACAGCCAGGATCACGTGCGATTTTACTGCAAGCCACATACATTCTCATATTCACACACTTTCCATAAACCCTACACATTATTATTAAAGTTCTGATTTTTTTTTTATTTAGTTCTTATTTTTACATTATTTTCAATTTTCATTTGAAATCCAGTTTCAGTCAGTTTTCAGTGTGATTTTATTAATTAATTATATTAATTATATATATCATATTAATTAGTAGTTGTTTTATATTTTAGTTTCAGTTTAATTTCAGGCAAAACTTAAGTTACATGGGCAAAACATGATCCAGGTATTATTAATGGTAATTAAAGAAAAACAAATCATTACTTTAGCTAAATATTATTTTAAAATGGCAATGGAAACTATTTGACATTTGTTTTTAATTCAATTACCTTCAAAGCCAATATTCATAGCTTTCGTTTAGTTTATTTTCACATCTTATTTTATTTCAGTTCATGAAATATGTTCCTTATAGTTTTAGTTCTCGTTGATGATAATAAACCTGCTTATAGAAAACCTAGCACATGTCTGTGCACTGCATAAGAGAACAGATTACTTGGAGAACACCCCTGTGATACAGGGGAGAACATCCACGTTCCACACGCACTGAGCAGGGCTGTGGTTTGAGCCCTGAAGTCACAAGACACCAGTGCTACCAGCTGAGCAACACTGCAGCCCAGTACTTAAATATACAATTTACCAAATGCAGGGAAGACAACTGCATTTGTATTTTAGGCAACAAGTTTAAAATGCCCAAAACTGGCAGCAGTTGCAGTAATTGACCCAAGGCATCAACATCGTTGCAACATATAAGCACAAGTGCTGAGCCACGCTCAAAAAAGACTAAACAAAATGACCAACAATCAATAAAATCCGGAAATAAGATGATACCTTCACATCTAACTTATTAGTAGAACATCTGATTAAACCGCAGAGATATTACTGTCATGCATGGTGCTTGGGTTTCTTAAGGTTAAAATAACTGTGTATATCCTGAAGCCCAGGACCTGTTCAGAATCAGCAGCTGTCCACGTCCATATACAGTAGACGGCACATATAAAATGGACGTGTTTACTGCCCGACACAAATATTCATCTAGTTTTTTTGCTGTGGTGTCATTTGGATAATTTTTCATGACTGCTTATGACACCTGTCTGTTGCACATGTAATTTCTGCCAGGTCTATGTCAGGAAATCCAGGCCTTTGTTACTATCAGAAACGCAAACCGAGCAAATTAGTGTACACAGTGGCACACATTTTTGAAAGTTTGGCGAAACAATCTCACCTCATCTCGGGTGGATCCTGTCGTGCCTCAAAGTACAGCCTGCCCTTTTGGTTTAATGTGACAGTCACCTCCCCCTCACACAATACCTCCAGCAGCAATGGGGAGGCTTGTATGCGGACTTGGTACTGAGAGACACCCCAACCCAGTGTAACAGAATTCTCTTCCTTTTTGTCTAAGCGCAACCTGACAGGAAAAAAAAGTCTCAGGAGTCTGACAGTCATAAGCATAAAGGTTATGACATCCAAACAATTTCTTGGCACTTTTATTTTTTTTTCCTATATGATGTGAATATTATGTAAATAACACCTCATACATTTAACTATAATTTCAGTTATAAAGCCATACCTTCACCAAACTATGAACTAACGTGCTGTCATAGTAATGTCAATCCTTTCTTCGACACTTAGCTCTAATTCCATACATGTAAAAAAATTAAAGAGGTTGCGTACCGTTCATAAACTGGTTCTCTTGTTAAAACATCTGGAACCTTGTAGCGGGGTCGAATTGGCTTGAGTTCATCAACTAAAACCCTAATAGCCCCACCTCTAATGGCACATACTTGTAGAACCAGCTGCACCTGTAACAGCCATGCAGCATAGTATTTACTAAACAGTAAGTCTAAGCCATTTATTAGCATGAAGTACTGAATAATGAACCAGCGACCCAAAGGCCTAATACTGAAATCTCAAGAAATGCTGTCGCATTGCAACACTTAAGCTGCAGATTTATCCAACACAGTTGCATTGGGGTAGAGGTGCAGTGAAACGCTTGTTGGTGGGAATTTCAGAGACAGACACAGTGATTTGTTTTCAGGTATGTATTTATTACTGGTTCCGATGACCTTTGAACTTCACGATCCAAAAATACCTCGGTATTTTGGTCCAGAAGCTCCATTACTGCTCCTTTTTCTGTCAACACCAAAGTATTCAGCAAGACGTGATACTGTTGCCTATTTCCTTGCTTCTGTCGTCTGGATTTAAACGGGAGGTAACAGGATGCAAAAAAGACAAACGCAAAAATTAAGATCCCTTTCATTAAAATATACATATATTTTTTTAATCTGTTTGCTTATTTTTTAAGCTTTAACTTTTATTTATTGCTGATGCTTCAATTGCTTACCGATAAAATGAAATTTGGTTACACTGCTTAAACTCGTTGCCTCTTTCATCTTCTGGGACAACACTGAAAAGAATTCATTAGCTATTTTAGACTAGTACAAATAAGCTCTACCCATTAATATAAACACGGCAGCTTCGGTTCTTCCAATATAACTTCAATGTCAAACTCATGAGAACAGAAAGATTCGGTGCTGCAGCTAGTGACGGGGAAAAATACGGAGTAGCCGCATAGGGCAGCACTCGCGTAGTAACGGTGTTACAAATCAGCGACCAGCTTAGCAGTTTTGCCGGAAATTAACCGATTCATTTTACAACGCAGGCCTTGAATTGTTGCATTTTAAAATGGATTTAACAATTTACTGCGAGTTGCATGCCCAAACGGAAGATTAAAGAGCTACCTTTCGACGGTATTCGTTTCGATTTCTGTCATTGTCTCCTCGGTGTTTTTACTTTTGGACTAAACAGTTTATTAGCAACTTTCCTAAATTAGTCAATAATGGTGGAACACCGGAAGCCAAGACCCAGAAACGCGTTCTCAGGGCAAAAGCTTGTCGCGTGGTCGGAGGACCACGTGATCATCACAAACAGGGCGTCATTCCCCGTAGAGACACGCCATTGGTTCATTTGGAGTTTCGCGTTCTAGATACACGGAACTGAAGTCTCACGTATCGTAGGCTGTATTTTTTGCAGAAGTTCTCCAAGACATGTATTGTGTTGACTGAATTTCGACGCTAATATCCCTATTTAGGGATTTTAATACTGAATTGGCTTCGGTGTTGATAATTCCGCTATTTATAATTTAGGCGTATTCCTTTTCGATGAAGCATTGACAATTGGTAAATGTATTAGGCTTGTTTTCTTAAACGCAGTACTTGATTTTTTGATCAATAAAAAGATTGCTGAGATTATGAGGAGTAATCGCTGTTATCATCTGAGATGGAGCCAGCTGCCAAAAGAAGATATTCGTCTATGTAATATGATAATTTGCCATTGTAAAAAACAATAAAGCGAAATACACCTGATATTTGTGACTGTATTTAGTTATTAATGTATCTTTGCTGTGATGTATCCCCGTCTCTCACTCTGACTATCAGCGTTTGTTTCCGAGACGGGTAAGGGTTTTATACTTTTTATACTTGTACCTGATGCGCATTCATTGAAAGCTCATCCTAGCTTGTTCAATCCCTGACATGTTCGTAAGTGATGCTTTATTTGACGTACTTTTACATTGCTTTGGGAAAGGGTCTGCTAAATAAATATGTGACATGCTGTGATACAAATTTGCATTACATACTTCTCAAAAATGTATTGTGCCAATTCCAAATCCATCTGCCCAGTCCCAGAAGCACACCGATTTCCACTACTCACTAGTACGCCGGATACACTAGGAGTAATACCATTATTATTATTACTTATATTACTTTACCCATTTCTTAATAGAATGGGACACCTTTGGAGTCTCTAATTGAATTATTATAATTTCATTATAAAATTCTAAGTAGTTTAACAAAACAAAAAAAAACAAATTACTTCTTTACCTCATATGTTAGAAAACTAAAATTAGAAAAGAAAAGAAAGAAATACAACTAATTGAACATAGACTAATAAAGGATTGTAAATGGCACAAAAATATAGAATCGTCATTCCACTAGCGGCTGTAATAACGCTCGTGTGCACTGACTTAATTGTGCATCGCACCGTGTCCTGCTCTAAGCTGTTCTGACCAGCAGGTGACTCCACTTTCAAACGCAATTGCTTCGGGAAAGCCTCACAAGTTCACCTGCACGGCGCGTTAACTTGGCGTAAGTATCTGCAAAAAACAAAGCAGTAATTACATCTTGGCATAATTTGATGTAAAATTAGTCACATCAGCAGAGTTGATTTGCTGATGCGTTTGTAGAAGACAACTATTCATCACTACACATCATACTACACTGATGCATATTTCACCTACAGTAACTTAGACAAACCAGTCGAACAAATGAAATCAATTGATGCTATTATAATTTATGTATGCTATAATTAAATAACCTGATTTTCAAACCTCAATTTTACTCCGACGAATCTTGAATAAACTTCTTTTTAATTCAGACTTCTTTTTCGGCTGTTTTTTTCTGCAGTGTAAATGTACATCGCTGACACTTGACGGGGCAGAAATACTTATAGTATTAACGTAGTTAGTACTGTAGTACAAATCAGGAATAAAAATAGTTGCTACTTAATTGAGATAAAATTCGTCACAATTCATTAATGATGAACAATCAAGAGATTAGTATTTCAATAATTTAATTGTTATTCATTACTTGTTCTTTCAGTAGGTCCTTAGTAGTTCAGTAGTTGACAAAGGTTTACAGAATTAATAGATTTAGTAACAAATATAGTATCTGCTTGGGATGCATGCATCGTGATTCTTTAATGAACAAATACTTGTGTTATTCATGACAATAGCTCCTTCAGTGGTTCACAAAGCTTTACATAATTAACAGACGTAATAACAAGTATAGTAACCCCCACGAGATAAATTATACGTCATGATTCATTAATTAGTTTGTGGTTAATTAATGCACAAGTAATGGTGTGTTACTATATTAATTTTGCCGCGTCAAGTAAAGTGTTACTTGCATATCCTTTAAAACAAATTATTCAAATTTCTGTATGTGTTTCTCAAAAATTAGTATCAATGGATAAAAACTAGCGTATCATCAATCGTACAAATCCAACAACTGAATAAGTAACGGATGCACTTTTAAGGTTGAAGTGGCCGTTATATTGGCCCATTAGAAAGATAAAGTGGGCGTGTCCCATGCGCTCCGGATGTCGTGCTCCTTCGGCTACCAGTTTGGGAGACACTCGACTCTTTCCGTTTCCTCATACCCCAGCAACGCCACCTGCAGTACGGAGTCCAAACGAAACGTTCGAGAAATCCCGAGAACGGCACCCCGGAAACGAATGTTGAAGAGATCTTGTGTTTGTAATTGTTTTTAAAAATGGTACATGCCACAGCGTATTTGTTTTGCTCAGTGTTTTTCATCTCAGTGTTCCGGTCTGGGAACGGGAACGGGGCCGAGGTCACCTTGTGGAACATTGAAATCAACTCGGTGAGTTTCTTAGCCTGTATCTCTCTGGCTCCGAATGCTGCGAGTTGTGTCAAACCTAATGGATGGCTTACCAGCTAGCTAGCTCTATAAATTAACCGGTGTGACATATTTGTTCGATTAGATGACTGTTATCTAAATAGCTGGTTTCAAAAACAAGTTCCGTACCCCTTCTCGTTTTGTTTTTTTTTTTGTACCCATCACAGCAGCATTTATATGAACTAAAGTCAAATCCAGCAGTTATGCACAAATAGCCAGTAAGATTTGTAAGTTCTGATACACACCATCGGACTACACAACGCGAAATCGATAATGAACTAGCCAGCTTTCATTCCCTTGTGAAAAGAATCAAAGACTTGCTAGTTGTGAGGTTTAATTAGTGTCACATCGTTGCGTCGATGTCAACATATGGAATAATTAAGTATGAATACAGCCAGAGGAAAATGATCAAATCATTGGTAGATGCTCGTTACCTTGGCTCAATAATGAATAGGGTTTTGAATATACAGTTCATGTAATGAAGATTCTCTTGCCTAATTTTTAAGAATGATGATCTTTATGCTGTAGTTTACACGCATGGTATTTATGTGCTTTTTACAGTATCCCGGGGGTGTAATACATGCATACAATAAATAATTACCCCGGTCATTTTCCTTCCAGCACAAGCTGCAATATGTTTGAATTTTCCTAAATGCTTTAGAATAGCTGTAATTACAAAAAAATATATATTTGTCTATTCTAAGGTTCTTTAATGTTATGTGGTTAAGGCTGCCGATGCATTTGTGTGGAACCCTGGAATAGTCTTGGGTTTAATGCTTAATCTTGTATCAGTCTTAATGCTGTTTTAGAATTGAATCTGTGTTTTTTGAATTGAATTTGTGTGATTTAAAGCCTGATAGGTCCTTTCATATGGAGACCTGCAGAAAACTCAGTGGCATAATGTTCTGTTATGCTTACGGTTGTACATGGATCGAAATGTGCCTGTATCTTATCTCTGTTGTTTTAGATTACTGCTTTCAAGTTAGTGCTGAAATGGAAATGTATCGAAATGCCTGTGCACATTTTCTTTTCAGGACTATGAAGCTGTTTTCCGTAACACGTTGTTTGCAAACACAACTGTCTACATAACCTGTAAGTGCTGCTGTTTCTTAGACAGTCTTACACTTTTTCCTCAGACAACATTCATTAAATTTGCATGTCATTTTTTGACTGTTTTTTGACCAGCATTTCCCAATCCAAGCGTTATAATTCTGCTTAAATATTTCAGTTCTGTTGCTCCACTGTTTGTTGCTTCTTTATTCAATTCAGTTACTGGTGATAAGTCATCCTGTGATGAAAATACGGCCTTTAACATCAGCTGGTATCTCCGGTCCTCTGTTTGCTACAATGAGGTCTTCAATACAGCGGTGAGTGCCTTTGTACTCAAACACTATTATATATGTTAACACTCTTGGAATTTTCCTGTCTTTTAACAGTTATTTTTTCCATCACCCTCAGGACAATAATGCATTAAATATGTTTGGCATGGAGAAAATGCTGAAGGACAACTGGAATGGCTTCTACAGCCAAGGTTTTGTTGAGTTCGAGAACTGCTCTTCCCTCTTTGCTGGCAAGGTGGATACAGGTTCTCTTTGTCTGTGGAGCACGCTGGGTTGATTTTGTGCCAACACTTTATAGACTTTCTCAAACTTGGGTGTGTTCCTGTATTCCCCAGGTGTATTACCAGACATTTCCTCCATATCAGCCTCTCAGCAAACCGGATGTAAGTACAGAATAGCTCTGGCAGTACTGTAGAAGATAGAGAGTCATTGGCATAACTGAAAAAGATGTTACAAATTGGAGATGGGCTGTCAGCCTTTTGTGTTTTAAAAAAAAAAAAAAAAAAAAACTTTTGTTCACCAGAAAATAATTTTCATTTTTGGCCTATGGAGAAGTTTAAAATATGCTATTATGGTTCTGGTTTCTCGTCCTTTTTGATGGTTTATGGAGATTGTTCTCTTGGTGATTTATTTATCTCTTTTCCCAGGATGACGGAAACGGGCTGTTTAATCGGAGTTCAACCCTGACGTGGCGTGAGAGACCGGTGAGCAGTGACATGGATGGGTTTATGGGGGCATGTTCCTGGCTCTATGGGTTTATGGGGGCATGTTCCTGGCTCTATGGGTTTATGGGGGCATGTTCCTGGCTCTGAAGCTTCAGCTTCGGCAGCAGTACTCCCTGAATACCTCTATTTTTATTTGCGTGTTTGTACTTTCCCTCCCACCCCCCCCCAGCCGGCAGGTGCGGTGGCCAAAACATGGCAGGACAGCCCGTATATGTTCATTGTTAAGGTGCAGAATCTGTCCAACAAGCTGGAGTTGGTCCGAGGGAATGCGGAGCAGACCACTGTTCCCTCTCGAAACTTTGCCTTTACTAGTAAGTAGTAAATCTCAGTTACTAGCTTACAGAACAGATAAGATGAAAAAAATATATATTGTGGGGTTACCTCTGGTGTCCCCCCCCCGCCGTTGCCTAATTGTCCAGAGGTGTGTGTGCCCTGTGATGGGTTGGCACAATCTCCTGTAGCTTCTTCGATAGGCTGTGGAGCACCGCAACCCTGCATAGGCTAAGCGGGTATACAAAATGGATGGATGGATGTTTCATGATAGTAATGAAGTATGCATGTGTTTTATGCATATGCATATAAGAGGCAGGGAATGTTGTCTTAACTTGTGTATGTGTGCTTGCATGTCTGCAGTGACGGTGCAGATGAAGGGTCCCTATGGATATACCACCCCTGCAGACTGGCCCCTCATGATGGTAAGATGAGTATATCGCCTCTCCCTTGTCCAGCCCATGGCTGTCGTTAGGTCCATTCACAGAGTATTTTAAGCCTAGCCCCGAGTATTTAGCCATGCTAGTCTTCCTTCAAAAAGAAAAAAAAAAAATCAGGCCAGAGGTAAAGAGACTTGGCCTCTGATTTTTTTCAGTAGCTAGACATGCCCCTGCTCCAGCCTTTTATAAACCAGGAACTGTAATCAACACCTAAGGCAGTGCTGTGGTTAACTCTGTCACCGCTTTCTCCCGCAGTTCTTCATGGTCATGTGCTATGTGTATGTGCTCTTTGGGGTGCTTTGGCTGTTCTGGTGTGTCTGCTACTGGCGAGACCTGCTGAGGATCCAGTTCTGGATCGGCGCTGTGATTCTGCTGGGAATGCTGGAGAAGGCCGTATTCTACTCTGAATATGAGAGCATTCGCTCCCGTGGTGAATATGGTGAGTGCGTGCGAGAACGCGCGTGCACAGCCTGTTTGTGTCTAATGTTCATTTTTCTTGACTTTTGACCTGTATCTCACTTGTGTTTTTCCATGTAGTGCGAGGTGCAATGATCTTTGCAGAGCTCCTGTCCGCCCTGAAGAGGTCGCTGGCTCGGATCCTAATGCTCATCGTTAGTTTAGGCTACGGCATCGTCAAGTAGGTTCTTGCGTCACATATCAGGAGTCAGTGATTAAAAATTCACTTGTCTCTAGCACTTCATCACAATTTAGATTTTTTTTTCTTTTATCATAAGGTATTATCCAAAGCAAAAGCAGAAGGGTTGCAATTAATGCGTGTGCCTTGGGATTTGAACCAATGACCAATTCATTTTTAGCACAATGCTTCACTTGTTGAGCTACAGGAGGCGATAAATTAGTTGAATTGCCGAGGAATGTTGTCATAGGATATACATGACAGGAATTATTAACGCTCAAAAAGAGAAAAACAAACTGCATTTCATTACTCAACCCAGTCAATCCATTTTCCTTCAGTTACTGAATAAAATCCTCAGAGCCAATAGGACATTGCAAAAAATGGAGAGAGTGCGCAATCCTGCACTTTTTTCCTGGTTAACTCAGTTTTCAGTAATCTGGAGATCCTGTGCCGTTTATTCAGACTCTCACAAGCTTGTAAGTGACTGTCCTGCTTTAAGGATTAACCTCCCGTCAGCTGTCAGCTGCTTTGCCTTCCCTGCCTTTGCTCTGCGTGAATAACATTGCTATGTTATACCATGTCTGTACCCTGTGGCACTGGCATACATTGAACCTGATTTTGAAAGAATATATATATATTATATTAAATTGTTTTTTTTTTTTTTTTTTAAAAGAGAGAATTTAGTGCCACTGTCACCTCTTTCAGACTCTAACCCCCCCCCCCCCACACACACACACACAC
>JAODJW010000026.1:12210972-12228187 GCA_026777045.1 Hyperopisus bebe
CCGCAAGAAGCTACTGCAGATCATCGACACCACGCTGCTCAAATGCTACCTGCATGTAGGGCCTGCCTCACCCCTCCCGCTCTCAAACCAGTTGGCGCGTTCCGTTATTACCAGGCATTGACATAACTGGCGCGCGAGTAAAGGTTAAAATGCGAGGTAATTCCTTGTCATAATAGCAAAATACTTGTTTTATGCATGAATATGCTGTTATGACAAGAAATTACCATGCATTGTAGCCTTTATACCACAGATGCGTGCTTGTGTACCGTTTATGTCAATCTTGTAACTCTAATTATGTGAGATAATATCAATAACAGTAGTCAGTTTATCCGTAGGTCATATACTTCTGAATTAGCAAGTGCACATTAGTTTGTTTTACTTAACATAGCTGATCTAGGAAATCTTTCTCACCAGTTCATGCCATCAACATCCGAACAAAGCTATTGTCAAGAACACCACATTTCAAATGCAACCGTAGTGCACGTTAGTGTTGCGTTGCTGCAATGAAAAATTCTGTTGGAGTTTTGGGTATGTTGGGCGTGTTCACTATTGATCTGTACCCCCCTCCGCTGACAGACCAACGTCGCCCTTGTGTCCCCACTGCTGCGCCTTGAAAACAACCAGTGTCATATTGAAGAGTGTGAGTATGTGTTAAAGAAGGCCCACAAGTACAGCGAGCTCATCATCCTTTACGAAAAGAAGGGGCTGCATCAGAAAGGTCAGTATAAAAAATGGGATGGACACTTTGGCACGATGTTTACTGGTGTAGCAGTACCGGGTCCCAGACACCAGGGGGAGCTGGAGCAGTGCCATAGAAGTATCAGCAAGCCTAAGGCTGTATCTGAAACATTTCACTCGCTCACTGTTCCCTATGTAGGGAAATATATGTAGTTCACTCCATAGGGAATTAATAAAATTGCATTCCAAGATGCTCTATATTGGTATACTAGCAATATTTGCAAACAGAAACTTTAAACCGAATGGCGATAAAGTGAAATACGGATGTATAAGCCTGTAATTTATTTAAAATTATTATTATTTAAAATTGAAATGTCAGCATCAGTCCTTTCAGAGAATTTTTGTATTTAAAACGAAGAAAATATGCTTAAATTTGTATACGAATACATCTTGTTTGTATGGTTAATGGTCTGCTTTATGGTATATCGGTATGCTAATCTGCATTATCTGCACGTACAGTTTGTGGTGTGTTGTATATTTTATAGCACACTATATAGTGAAATGGCTATGGGAATATTTGGGCTCTATCTTGAATATATTTTGAAATTTCAGAAAGGTGCTGTGGGAATGTAACATGATCACAGTGAACAGTCTAAGACGGCACATGCAGACAGCTGGCATAGCTGTCACATGACAACGTCCAATTTGCAGTGTTCTGCCTCCCATTAGCTATAAGCAAGATTATCTATCTTCCAGTTAGCCTGACACGTACTGGAATTCCTTTATATGCCGTTCTTCCACGTTTCCCTCTTACACCATGTTGCTTCCTGTTTGTTTTTTAGCTCTGCAGGTGTTACTGGATCAGTCTACGAAGGCGAACTCGCCACTGAAGGGGCATGAGCGCACAGTGCAGTACCTCCAGAGACTGGGTAAGCCCCGCCCATCCTCTGCATGCCATACATCCTGATTTCAGTCTCTTTCAGTGTCACGTTTTTGAGGTGTATTACCTTTTCAGGGACGGAAAACCTGGGAATCATCTTTGAGTTTTCTCCCTGGGTTCTGAAGATCTGTCCGGAGGACGGCTTGAAGGTACGAGGCCAAGTCGAGGGGTATGTGTACCAGCTGTGTTACCTACGCTGAAGGAAGCTGGAAAGAATATAACTGTGTACTTGTGTGTGTGTGTGAGATAGATCTTCACTGAGGATCTTACGGAGGTTGAGACTCTGCCCAGGGATAAGGTGTTAAACTTCCTGAAGGAGGGATTCAAGGAGCTAACCATACCATACCTGGAGCACATCATCCACGTGTGGGATGACACGGACCCAGAGTTTCACAATGTTCTCATCCAGCTGTACCTAGAGAAGGTGCAGGGCCTGATGAAGAAGTACCTCTGCTCTCTCCCTGAAGGTGAGCAATAATCCATATTGTAATTTGGGTTTATCTCTTTAATAGGGATGAGTTATGCCCAGAATAATGGAGAACCAATGGAGTTGGACTGTTATGAATTAAAGTGATTAGTTATCATTTTTGACACACCACAAGGGGATGTGTTAGCTGCATTTAACCCATATGGGACATTGTGACATAGCAGGGGACAGCTAATTCAATGCCCAGGGAGCAGTACCTCGCTCAGGGTACCTCAGTGGTACCTTGCTGGTCAGGGATTTGAACCAGCAACCTTTCAGTCACAAGCACGCTTTCTGCCCCATTACCCGATTAGCGTAACTTTCTGGCTAGTAATGCCTTTCTGCTTTTACCAGGTGTGCCCCCGGTGACTGCAGGGAAGGAGGACGGAGAGCTGGGAGAGAACAGAAACAAGCTCCTGAGTTTCCTGGAGGTTTCTTTTAGCTATGAGCCAGCGAGACTCATTAGTGACTTTCCGTTTGACGGTAGGTCTTGGCGTGGCGCCTTTGTAATCCCACTGAATGTGCAGTGTCTGCACTGAGTAGTGGGATCCTAGCTGCTTTAGGTACATGTACGTGAGGGTAGCTACACCGACAGGATGGCCTTTCCGTGTGTGTGTTGCTGTCTCAGGTCTTCTTGAGGAGCGAGCTCTCCTCCTGGGTCGGATGGGAAAGCATGAGCAGGCCTTGTTCATCTACGTGCACATTCTGAAGGACACCCGCATGGCAGAAGAGTAAGTTCTCCTTGCCCATGCAGTGCCACTCTGTCCCTCCCGTGCCACTCTGTCCCTGCCTGGTGCTGCTCCCTCTTCTCAGCTAGTTCACCAACTGAAACCTTTCCTGCTAAATGCAATAGTGTCACGAAGATACCAAGAACATAGTCTTGACACTTCCTAAATCCCGATATTTTGTCCAGCCGTTCGAAACTTTAACAAAGCTATATCCCGTTTTTGTTTTTGTTTCTTACCTGGAAGTGACATCCCCCAAAAAAGTGAAGCCTTCAGTTTTGTCATTAATGGCCTTATTTATGGTTTTGAATTTCATTTTAATTATCAAAATCCTTTTTGGTGTTTTACATAATGTCTTCTCTTTATCCAGATACTGCCATAAATATTATGACAGAATGACTGATGGGAACAAAGATGTAAGTGCAGCCTCATGTTATTAACTCCATTTAGGATTGATCTGTCTGGACTTAACTCTCCTTATATGATGCCTGTTAGTGACTGTTTTCCTCCTGTGTGCCCTTTCTGTCTGCACTCGTAGGTGTACTTGTCACTTTTGCGCATGTACCTTTCTCCTCCGGATGTTCACTGCCTGGGGCCCATCATAATGGAGCTGTCTGAGCCTCAGGCCAATCTGCAGGCTGCCCTGCAGGTTCTGGAGCTGCATCACAGCAAGCTGGACACAACAAAGGTACGGAACCATCTGCAGAGCAGAATTCAGGAAATGGCCGGTAGCTGTCTGCTCGATATTTATAAATTCAGCCTCTGGAATCTCCTGAAGCTTAAACTGTTGAGTGCTGCACACTGGATAGTGATATTGGCAGAGATCTGAAATTGGTCTGCATGTGATTTTTTTTTTTTTTTTTTTTTTTTTTGGTACGCTTACAGATCAGCAGTAAGTGTTTAGAGGTACATTAGCAGAGATTATAAACAGTTCTGTCAGGAGAATGTTAAGTGGGTAATTTATCAGAATGCCTCAGGACCTTTCGCTGTGGAAGTTTTCCTCATTTTAAACCAATGAAAGCTTTTCATGCCATTTCGGTCGCGTGGAAAGCATTTCAAAATCTATGACCGGAGGTTGACAGCCAGGAATGTATTGGCATTAGAATTAGATAAGCAGGCTATTTAAATTTGATTGACGAAAGAGAATTTTTTGGCAATTGTACTGTGAAGTAAGAAAAAATAAATAAATATGTTCCATTGTCAGATTTTTAACATTTGGAGTAATCTCACTGGTTTTCACTGCATAACTGTCATTTTCATTTTGAATGAAATTCTGGATTCTCGGTGTATGAGGTGATAGTGCCTTATTGATTTAGCAGTGCAATTTCATAATTTTCCAGGGGCCCACCAGTTGTCACTGTTGTTCTCATGTCTCTTTATCAAAGCTACTTCACCATAACCCCTGCAGGTGGATTTCAGGACATACATTAGTGAGTTTTTCATGTGACTTCCCCAAAGTTGTGAGCTGTTTAGTAACTATTAAACAACTACCATTTCATAAGATTCTTATAATCGCCTTTATAATTGAATGTATAACGCATTCTCTTCTTAGCATATCATTTAGAGAGATGGGTGAGTCTCTACTTCCTAATTACAGTGCAATGGACAAAATAAGAGACACTGAAAAATATATTAATATCAAGGACTTAAGGAGTCATCCAGCTTTGATCCTTCTTAGAATTATGTATACATGTCCTGAGCTGTGTCTAGAAGGATATGGGGCCAGGCTTTAAGAAGAAAGGCCTTCAGTTTTTTTTTAAGGGATAAACGATGTAGAAAGGTACCTCACAAACTGCTCCACAATTCCTATTTATGTTCTATAATGTTTCGCTCTAGTGACTGAGGACACCATTGATAGCATTTGACTGTATTTTGGTGAATAAACTTCAGTTTAATATGGTATATAGGGGTATTGTGGTGTATGGCAGTGTATAGTGAGGAAAGAATTCACAATAGGGTGGACCTGATCCTGTAAAATGAGATCATATCCCTTCAAAATAAGACCCTTCCAAGCAATCATCTGGATGAAATGACTCCACTGTAATGCCTGGATATACCATTTCAGATCTCCAACCATGTTTATCGGCTGGCAGTGCACGTTGTGGGTTGAAAACATTCTTTTGGTTTTTCAGAATGTAAACCCATCCGGATGCAGGAAACAGAGGGAAACATGACTCATCGTATTGTGTTGTTCTGTTGCCTTTGGGTTTAGATTTCATGCTCCTTGCGTCAGGTTCTGTTCATTGGTCTTGGATACAAGCAGTTCTGCAATGGCAGCCCTTCCATAGATGTGTGAAGCACATGGTATAGTTTTTGTGAGACATTAAAGAAAAGTTACTAGAACGTGGCTTGAGAAGCATTTTTTGATTGAACAGATATGGCCAGGAATGAGGTATAATTAATTGATGCAATCTGCTGCTCGCTTTTGCTTCATTATATATCAGGCAATAAATCTGCTTCCGGCCAACACGCAAATATATGAGATTCGCGTATTCTTGGAGAGTGTCTTGGAAGAAAAGGCCCAGAAGAAGCGTTTTGACCAGGTCCTGAAGAGCTTGTTGCAAGCAGAGTTCTTACGGGTGAGTTTCCATGTTTGTGTTCTTGTAGACCGCAACTCCTTTAGCATCTCCCCATTCAGCAACTTCATCCTCATTTCGTTCTGTTCCTACGACCAGGTCGTTAAGCGAGAGAGTCGCTAAGTGACAATCATGGTAGCCTAGGTGCGACCGCAATTGTCCTTAAAACTTTACACCTTCCATACTCTGTTATTATTCATGATATGTACATTTTTAACAATGTTATTTTTTTTGCATTCGAAGATCTTTCTCACTCCGGCGTTATCAGGCATACGAAATTTGGTCGTAAATCCCACATTGATCAGAATTTTTTTTTTTTTTATTACCATCGTATTTGCGCGTGGTTGGTAACAGAGGTTGTCACTAAATGAGTACTGATTGTATATAATTGTGTCGTGTCTATGAGTGACAGACAGCTGGTAATTGGATTGCATATTTTAACTAGGTTCAAGAAGAGCGAATCTTCCACCAGCAGGTGAAATGTATCATTACCGAGGAGAAGACATGCCGTGTATGTAAGAAGAAGATTGGGAACAGGTGAGTCATCCTCTAAGGAGGGACAGTGACAGTGACAATGACAATGACGTTGTTTCCACGGTCATGTTGGATAATCAGAGGGCATTTTACCATCTAGTGTGTTAATTATCGGATAGGAGACAGTAACTGGAGCAGGACAGAAGGGATTATGCAAAGGGTGTTTAGACTATTTTTATTCAGCCGAAAATGCACAATAGGAACAAGGTCCATTTATGAACAGCAGAATAAAATACTGCCAGCAAATATCTGAAAGCAAATATCCATAAGCAAAAGGAAACGGGTTATACAACTAAACAAAATGACAGTACAGCGTGAGAGTCAGTCCCAGGGATGCCTGTGAATTGCAGCCAGTCAGACTGCATTTAAATTCTTTTAATTGATCCTTAAGTATTACACCCCATAACCATGAAAACAGCTTAATATGTAAAAAAAAAAATAGATGCTAACTTGTGTGGCTCTGCAGGATAAACCTGTGACCAAGAGGTCCCAGGTTCGAGTCCTGGCCTTGGCAGAATAGCCACATGTCTGTGGGCCCTTATAACAAGGCCCTTAACCCCCTGCTTCTGCGGTATCGTGCTGGCTGACCCTGCACTGTGACCCCCCCCAGCCCCAGGGGGCGCTGCATGCTGGCTGACCCTGCACTGTGACCCCCAAGCTTTTCTCTCACTTGTGGATGTGTCTGTGTGTCTCATGGAGAGACAGATGGGGTCGGTGATATGAGAATTTCCCCACAGGGATCAGTAAAGTCTTAACTATTCTGTTCTACTGGAATAGAATTTTTTTGTGTACCATGCTGCTGTGTTGCTGAAAAAATGCATTAGTAAGATTAACCGTGTTTTAATGAATGTCTCTATGCAGTGTCAGATAAACACACCATGTTTCTCTCTCATTGAAACTCCTTTCTGTATTGATTGATTACCAATGGTTATAATAATCTGACTCTTACATGAAAAAAAGCTTGTTAATTCCGGTAATGTTTTTTGGAATATCATTCTCTTTCTCTGTGCTTACTGTTTAATATGACAGCTCTATTTGCTGTTTTTGATTAAGTCAAATTGCTACAGATAATATCTTTATAGAGATGAGCACTGGTATTTTTATGACTGTCTCTCTCTCTCTCTTTTTCTATCTCAGCGCATTTGCCAGATATCCCAACGGGGTTGTAGTGCATTACTTCTGTTGTAAGGATCGCAATTCATGTCCTGCAGAAATGTAAACCCCACCTGTCCCAAGTCTACCTACACCAACAAAGACATCGACCAACCACCTCGAAGAGTCCAACCTAAACTGGAGTTCTGCAGCATTCATGAGCTGACATTGTGGACAGTAGATACAATGTCGTCCTCCACGCTAAACTATAAGAGCATAGTTAACCTTTTCTGGAGTCTCACTGGGGATGGAGACCGGACACAGATGGACACAGGTGGACACAGATGGACACAGATTGCAGTTTATGGGGCTATTTACTGTACTTTTTGCCAAAAGAACTGTAAAGAAATAGTGAGCAGTGGATTTTTTTCTCTCCCATATCGAGCCCAACCAGTGACCACAAAGCATTAATGGCCTTTATTTTGTTATTGCCTCTTTAATATTATTTTTTTAAAAAACTAACTACAAATGTGGTTGTCTTGTGTGTTCTAACGGTTTTTCAGACTACATGAGGGTTTTAAGGTCCCATTACAACTCGACAAACAAACTTCCACAGTATGATACTTACAACTTAACTTTTAAACTCTTTTAGAATTCTGTGTTAATTTGCCTGTAGTAAATTTAAGGGAGGGAATTATTCAGTTGAGCTTGGTGCCTCAGGAAAAGATAAATTCTGTGGGGAAAAATGAAAAATGTGTGGAACTAAAACTGGAAAGGATTCCACATTGAAGGATATTTTTTGGTCAGAAAACAGCTGGTACTTAACATCGATTATACAGTGTTTGTTCATATGTAAATGGTTTTCTGGTACAACTTTATACACCGATATGTAACATGTATATAAAGTAGAAAGTTTGGAATTTACTGTTTTAAGGTTGCTTTAATGTATAAAGATGTATAAAGACTAATCTCTGGAAATGTCATTCAAAATAAAATATGCATGAGTCTGCTGTTGAATCATGAAAAAAGGTGAAATGGAAGCATTGAGTGTTAAACTTTGCATTTTTTTACCTCTGTTGGATTAAACAAAAAAAAAACTATAGCAGAGATATATTGAGTTTCCACAGATAAGGATATGGATGATATAGTCGCGTTAATTTCTCCCGAGAGATTCGATATCAGCAGCAGGGTTAGTCACAGTCGCAGCTTTTTGGGGAAACTCCTCTGCAGCTGTTTGCACGATGATGACAGAGAGAGACAGACATGCTAACACAACAGTCTGAAAACAGCTTAAAAGTGAGAATAATATTGCCTGTTTCAGCTGGATGCCCTGGCTGTGTTTTACTGGACATGAAGCGCCAGCTCAAATATTCTTATGTTCTTACAAACTTTTTTCATCTCTTCAGTTGGAGGCAGACATCTCAGTGACATCTCAAACATCAGCTTAAGGGGATTTGTTAGTCGTCATATAAAAAATTAAATCTTTATAAACTTAAAATCCCGCATCTGAACTTCTGGGGACCCAAGATTACCCAATCCTTTTTGTGCTGCAGTGTGGAAGTTGGGAAGATGCAGTAAAAGTCCAATCAAGCCCAGTACACTTTGGGACTCCAGATCTTGTCCTGCAGATGTACACCTTTACTGCAATTCCAACTCTTGGAGCTCATTAAGGACTAGTAAAGTTTAAAACAAATTTCTCTTGTATATTACTGGTGACCAGGGCTGCTGCTAGAGATTTTGGGCCCCCAATCCAGCTCAGTCGGATTATGTTCCAAATTTTTTAGGGCCACGGAGACTCGGGGGCCCTTGGAATCGTCCAGACTTTCCCCGCTTTACGGCGCCCCTGCTGGTGACACACTGCATGCCGACTTGTTCTATTAAGTTCTTAATTCGATTTAAGAGCCTTATGATTCAAATCATGCGAAATGTTTGGGTTAGTGTGGCAGTAGTATAACAGGAAATGAAACTGGAATTCCATGAACCAACCGGTCTGTGATATTCATGACCAACTACTGCCATGTATGCACAGTCTCCATGATTTCAGTAAGACGTTTAAGACACGGTAAGTGTAATCAGTCTGTTTGTGTGGGGGCTTATTTGTTGATAGAAAATTACTAAAAAATAAAAACTCTCAACATTGCTGATATTGCTACTATAAGATATTACAGACAGTTGTATCTGAAAATATGTTTTATTATAATTTTAATATAGTGGTTGTAGTTCCATATACGGTCTATTTTTTCCTTCTCAGTTTTAGCAATATTGGTGGTTGTGTGTTAAACGACAATGTCTATTTATCATCTGTAACCACTTGTCCTATTCAGGGTGACGGGTGCAGATTCTATGGGCACAAGGCAGGGAAAAATCCAGGACAGGCTGCCAACCCATCGCAGGGCATACCTATGGGCAATTTGGTAACTCCAATTAACCTCAGCATGTTCTCAGACTATGAAACCAGACTAAACCCCATGAGGACACAGGGAGAACATGCCATAGTGGGGACTCAAATCCTGGCCCCAGGCGTATGAGGCTACTCTGCTACCACGTGCCACCATGCCACCCAACAGACAATTTAATCAATTTAATTATATGGTGCTTTTAAAGGGATATTGTTCCAAAGCACTTCACAGAATCCCAGGTCTGATGGACCCAGAGTGATAGAAGTCAGGGGGGAAAAGGAAGGGGGGAGTTTGTCCTCCTCTGGGTGGCCTGTGCAGCACAAGCTTACAGGAATTAGTACAAGGTAAATGCAGGCAGATGGCAGGACAGCACAGGCAGGCGGCAGGCCAGCACAGGCAGGCGGCAGGCCAGCACAGGCAGATGGCAGGCCAGCAGAAACAGGCGGCAGGCCAGCACAGGCAGGCGGAAGGCCAGCACAGGCAGGTGGCAGGCCAGCAGAAACAGGCGGCAGGCCAGCAGAAACAGGCGGCAGGCCAGCACAGGCAGGCGGAAGGCCAGCACAGGCAGATGGCAGGCCAGCACAGGCAGGCGGCAGGCCAGCACAGGCAGGCAGCAGGCCAGCAGAAACAGGCAGCAGGCCAGCACAGGCAGATGGCAGGCCAGCACAGGCAGGCAGCAGGCCAGCAGAAACAGGCAGCAGGCCAGCACAGACAGATGGCAGGCCAGCACAGGCAGGCGGCAGGCCAGCAGAAACAGGCAGTGGGCTCCCTGCTAGCTGGACCTCCAATGGTTCACTTTATAACGGGGGTGGACAGGCCACAAATAGCCACGCAGACTTCGAAATTTTATTCTGGTTAAACACATAATATTTATAAAAAAAGTGTTAGGAAACACTTTACTTAAGGCCATGTTTTTAGTAATTTAAAAACACATTCATAAATGATGCATTCATAAAGTGTTATAAACATGGATATAAATATTTAGCAAAAGGCATAACACATCATAGCCGTGTTTATTATGCATTATGAATGCTTTATGATGCTCTCATCTATAAGGCACCGTGGATACCATTATAATGCGTTATAATGGTCGATATAAGCATTAAGGATGCTTTGTACTGCATAATGTGTTCTCCCTTTTTCAAAATATTTATAGCTATGATTATAATTCTTTATGAATGCATTATAATGCATTATGAATATTTTTTATAAATTGCTAAAAACATGGCCTTAAGTAAAGTGTTACCAAGAGTTATTTTGTCAAAATGTTTTCTCCCTTAAAAATATTTAAATTTTAAGAAAAAGTGTCATTTTTAAGAATTGATAGCCTGTATGTGTAATTAGTCTAAAAAGTCAGTAAATCACCTAGCATTTAGGAGTTCACTGAAATGCGACTCCTGATAAATTTTGGCTAAAGAAAAAAGGCAGCATGAGTTCTGAAATTGTGTTGCCTTTGAATGATCAAGGTTATCAGTTCTGTTTTTTCTCTGTCCAAATGACATATGGCTTTTAGATCTTTCTGGCTAAAATTCAGTTTTTAAAAACTTTCCCAAAGCAATATGGATTACTGGCACGGTTCATCTTTATTCATCCCATCATTCATACCATCAGATAGCTGCTGTCTTTATAAATTATATATAACTATTTTATCTCATTGGATGAATAACATAACAAAAATGTTTATTTGAACCTATAAGCTGAATGTGTATATCTTGCAGATTTATTATTTTAATGCACTTTGACAATCACCTCGATAGAAGCAGTTTATATTTATTATCATACATGTTGGAGTTCTGACAATGTTTCTAAAAAACACTGTTGCAAGTTATGAATTATTACTGATTTTATCATGTAGCATCCATCCCAACAACCTCAAAATCAGATTGTTCTTCACTTCTGATATCAGAATCGATCCTTTTTCAGAAGGATTCCAGTTCAATGATAGAGTTATTAGATAGCTCACTTAGAACCTCATTATATATATAGAACTTCTGTACGTCTCCATTAAAAACAAGCTGGAATGGCCCTTCAAGACCCAGTGGTCAAACATTGACCTCTTGTTATAAGAGAATGTCATCTTCCACTTGATTTTTCTTTCTGGGAAGCACTGCAATGCTGGAGAGACAGCCATCGTCTTGAGGATCCAGGATATCTCAGTAGTTGAGTTCCAGTTGAAAGTATTTGGGCAGCACACACAAAATTCAGCACAATTCTCAGACAAAGACTGCTAATAGGTAACTGAGAGAAGTTTGTCTCTAGTATTGTACTGGTAAAATTCCAGAGGAGCTGGGAGTGGGGGGATTGTTCCCCTCCCTCTGTATGGGAAGGTGCAATTTTGGAGACACTGGAATACCTGTAATGCATTTTGTTGCGCCTGCCATTGAAAGGCATTGTGTCTGGCCCCAAATGTAGTGCTTTCAGTTTCTCAGTCTGCAAACATAAATTAACATATTTTATCTCTTGGTTGCTACAGCGAAACAGCTTAAATGAATGTAGACTGTGCATCTGTATTATGCAACACATTACATAATTAGCTTGACACCTTGTACCTGTTTTATCACAGTAATGTTTGTGTTTTATCAATCCTTTAATACAGTGGAATTAAATGCAATAGATTGCATTCTATGTTATTTATATTATATATTGTAAAGTAATTGTTCCATTGTTGTTTATTCTTTTTATTTTATTATGAAATTGTACAATTGTTTTTAATTAGGGACTTTCTCTTATAGTGCATATGTAGCTTTTAATGGTCTGATCTAAGCAGCAGTAGAGAATTAATCACATTTTCCCATGTGGGAGGGGTGCAAATGACCTCATTCTTCATCAAAAAGGAACGAAAGAACCTCAGTGATATTTTCTGCCAACACCACCGTGATTGTATCTTACATAGTGCTGTACTGGTCACTCCCAAGCAAAACATTTCACTTTGTTGCACTGTGGGAAATGTGCTACAAATGATGTCATGAATGTAATACATGTTTGACTTTAAATTTTGTCGATTTAGTTGTTAAATAATTTTTTTATACTAACTTTACTTCAGTTAATATAGTTTATAACTGGCGTTTGGAGCATTTGATACTTTAATTGTTGAAACTATAACTGATTTACAAAAGCTTTTGTGAATAATTATTGTGTTGACTGATAAGTATATTTAAGGATTTTTCATTATCCATTAGTATTGTTTAATTTGACTATAGGGTACTTTTTTGTATTCCTGGTTTCATAATCTGCAATATAAGTTGTATTTTGTTTAATTCAACCTTAATTAATTATCAGAAAATATCAATCTGGTGTAATTTATGTGGGTTAATGACAACGTGAGTCAAGTGCTCACAAACGGATCAATGTATACTTCTCAAACAAGATTTAAAAAATCAGGATATTATTTATTCTCACCTTGGAGCAATTTGGTAACAGTTTAAATATTTTTTAAAAATTGGATTTATAAAACAAAACGTATTGTAATGATGTTTCCCAGGAAAGATTAGTTGAACTGTGATAAGGGCTTACATGAGTATTTATGGTTATTGTTGTCGGTGTGTGTTTAGATTACTGAAGATAGATCATATGTGTAAAATGTAGCTGTATTTACATAGTAGGGGAGAGTGGTATGGTAACATGGTAACATGGGGAGAGTTGTAACACCACCAATTCCACCAATCAGGAATAGGATGAGAGTCATGTGATCATTTTATTCCCTAAACCCACATGATGGATATCAAGGCTGGAAACAGGTACATGCAGATTTTACAAATAAAAAACAGATTTTGAGGTAAGAAAGTAATTTTTGACCAAGACTATATTTTGTTTAGTATTTATACTATTGTAGATAAAATCATATGACTTAAATAAGATTAAATTGTAGTTTCTCAGGTAAACGCTGATGTATTTTTGCCCTGCTAATTTCAAACCACTATCCTACTACAGCTAGTTAAACAGTAGCAGAGAAGGGTGGGGGGGTGGATTCTAACACATCTTTAAAAGGTGTTACAACCATCCCGTTACATACAACTAAGGACACTTTCTTGATTTTAATAATTTTACAGAATGTCTAGACAGTGGAAAAGAAAGACTGAAAGAGGTGTTTCTGATGAGTTCACAAGGAAGGGAAAGTCAGTCAGGTCAGCTGCGAAGGCATATGGGATCTGCCATGTAACACTGAGCACAGTGAGCAGATACTGCAAATCACTGCAGAAGCTGAGAGACCAGGGGTCCAGTGACCTTCCAGTGTAGGTTACCCCAGCATGTGTTACATCCTACCTCGGTAGTGGGGCAGGTTGTAACAAAGGAGCACCATGTATTTGTCATGAACTCATGAGGTCTGTAATATTCTTGCAGAGGTTTGACTTTGTGCAGTTTGTAGCAAACAAATGTGGCTACTTTATATAAAAGTTTCAAAACTCTAGCTCAAAAATTCAGTGAGTTATAGGTGGTAAAGCTAAATGTGTTACAACCACAAAGGTCTCCCGTAGCTGTTTTTCTTTGGCGTGTCGTACAGGAAGCGGGTTGTTCAGCTGAGAAAGGTGGCTGGCTGAGTCCTTAGAGATACAAGAGGGCAATTTTAGGTGTTGCATATCTCTGCCAGTTAAAGCAATAATTGTTAGTATGATATTGGCCATTTGCTTAATGAAGCGTACGTGTAGTGATGATGTCCATGCCTTACAAAATCCTATCTCCTCTCTTTGCTACATTATAAATTTCTTTAGGTACTAATGTAACGTGTAATAGTCTTGATTGGGTTGCTCAGGTAAGTCACAACCAGATGGATATGGGTTTGAATCCCAACTCCTCTCTGTGGGTGTGGAGTTTGCATGAGTTTTCTCTGGGGGCTCTGGTTTCCCCATGCAGTCGGAAGACGGGTATCCAGCCTAATTCGAGTCTGTGATTGTTGGCGGAATAATATCACTGGGTTTGTGGTTTCGGTTTTATCGCGACAGCAGTAATTCAGTTCACACCGCGGCTTGTGGGCATCTTGACAAACAGCAATCTCTCGGCGCTAGGACCGTGTTTCTATGAAGGCACCGATCCAAGCCTGGAGACCTCTGCTCCAACAAAACAGCTCACAGCCAGTCAAGCTGTCAGCTACAGCAGGAAGCAGCAGTGGGGCAGCGCTGCACGTACCAGCTACCTCCCTCATCACCAAGCAGCCTAATCATAAAATTTAGGCTGAGCTCTGGAGCCCTTCCTCCTTATGGGCGCACAATGCGCAGGATTCGGGCCAACGCCATTGCGGTTCTGACCGTCGCCTGGATCCTGGGGACCTTCTATTACCTGTGGCAGGATAATAAACCCCACACATCCCCATCCTCGATGTCGCAGCTGCGTTCCGCAGGCGGTAGAAGCCACGGGCAGAGAATACAAGCGGGGCGACTGGAGATCCACCGAGATGACAGGACCATCCCGCTTATTGTAAGTGATGTATTAGACAATGGGGGGGTCGGTAACGGAGTAACGGAGACTGCGGTGCGTGCAGGGGACTGTGTGCTGCATGCTGATGTGCAGCGATCGCTGTGGCGACACTGCAGGAGGTGCGTTTTGATGTAATTACCGCGTCACCGAGCCGCACAGTGTGGTATCGGAAAGTCTGGGCAAACTGGCTTCTACTTCTGGTGAAAACGTCCGTATAAACGTACTGTGTTAGTCCATTATTGGTTTCTTTTGCAATATGCGCTGGTTACTTAAGCGCTCTTAATTACCCCTAAGCGGCTTTTTGCCAGGATGTATAGCAGTGGGAGCCTTGAACATCTTAATCCGCTCTCTTCATGCCATAAAATATAATTTGAGGAATTAAAATTGGAAATCGTTTTTGAACGACAAAGACGCGCGAGAGAGCAGCGATGTGTTGGATTTGGAATTTATGTTCGATGGCTTGTGGTTATACTCCTTGTTAGAGGGATGTATCGGAATAAACATTATTCTGTGGCAGCAGTATGACAAAGTATTTCTTTCGCTGAATTCAGAAAGAGGCGGATTGGGCGATATANNNTATTTCTGTGGAGCAGTTTGTTGTGCATGATGTGCCGATCAGACACCCTGGGGCAGTGAAACTGAGAAATGTGATTTATTTATATTTGGGATTCGGATATAAACACCACAAAATAATTAAATCCCACGCGTGTGACATTATATACTTACAAACGCAAGCAATAGGCCTCCTCTGAAATATTTTCATTGTTTCCATGTTCAGAATAACATCCGACAATGAAAATGATGTGCTGGTAAATTTAAAAAAAAATTAATCGGACTGCTTTTTCTATTTGGTATTTTGAGGTGAGAAATATGTAAGCCAGCTTTGAATGACCTCACAAAATTAAGTTGCTTTCTTTAATGAAACTGTAAAAGGACGTTAAAAAGAAATTAATTACATTTTAAAATTCTAGCATAATTAAGACGTTGGTTTTTTTTTTTTTTTTTCGTTTTAAAACGTTCATTTAAAAACAAACTGGAAAATGCGCTTTTGAGCTTTGTCTGAATGTGGCATTACGCTTATCCGAGCTGCAAAATTCTGCATAAGGCCAGACGTTTTTAGAAGTTGTCAATACTGAATGTAAATAGGTTCGTACACTCATGTGATGCCATCCTCGTGCCATACATAAACAATTTATTGCATTTGATCTTGAAGTAATAAACACCATTTGCAGTGGAATCCCTTGCTTTGATTACAAATATGTGTTTGTTGTCCGCTTTTATGAGGATATGAATTAATGAAGGATGACTGTAGGAACCGGTGGAGCCTTCAGGTCCCAGAGAGATCTTAGGAGGACATCTGGTCTCTGCAGCACAGTAGTTCTCTTCCTGATCTGGTAAAACTAATGCATGCCAAATATATGAGCCAGGATATATTGTGGAAATGAAGTTCTAACGTATGTTATTATATGCATATTTTAAGTCCTGTGATCTGCATCGAGGGATTTGGTCGACTAAGCATTTTTATCTAAGCACCATATTTGACCACATCCAACAAAACGATCTGGGCTGGGATCCTCTGCAGAACTTGAACTGAATTAGACTGAGAGAATTACTGCGTCCTTCAACCCATAACCCTCGACACCATGGCAACAGGGTGACCCCATGGATCTGGTAACGTGATGGACGGAATCGAGTTTTTACCCGGTTTCAGCCAGCTTCTTCACTTGCTAATGATTAGGTGGTTTATGTTAACAATTAACATTAAGAAATGATCTATTCACAGCATTTATTGAAAAGTGTTGATATTCATTAGTATGGGGTAATATAGGACCCCATCTCCGCAAATGCAGCATGAGCCTAGATGACAAACTGACTGAAGTTTACTTTCTTTTGCTCGTACCCAACTTTAAGGGTTTAATTGGAAGCATCATATTGTAAGAAGTTGCATTTAGTGTGGATGGAGCACAGCCTGGTGGTCTGTGCTGTCAGGGATAAAGTCCAGGTCCCACAGAATCCTGGACAAGATAAAACGCTGGCGGATGGATGTAAGAAATTGATGTTACCTTACATTTCTTTTGCAGTGCAATTGTGTGCATTTGATATTATTGTTGTTAATAGTGTAGTGCAATTAAACGTAATAAAAATCAGTAATATTCACATAATGAATCATAATGAAACAAACATTAACAACAAAAATACGTTTGTGAAATGAGAGCTATCTATGTTCTAACTGCTTGTTCTGGTCAGGGTCAGAGGGTGGTCTGATGGCAGCATGGGGCACTGGCAAGGAGAACACCCTGGACTGATGCCAATCCATAGCAGGGCACATATGCGCATATACCTGTAGCAGGGCACATATGCGCATATACCTGTAGCAGGGCACATATGCGCAT
>JAODJW010000026.1:12233073-12248780 GCA_026777045.1 Hyperopisus bebe
TTAGCCGCGTCTGCACAGGTCCAGAATCCACCTGGGTCAGTACCAACTGTGATCAGAGTACTAAATGATCCAGATTCTTAAACCTTGACCATCAGCAGCTTATCCTTGTATAAGTGCTACTAATGCATCACCTTTGTAGCTGATTTCTGGACTGTGGTCCGGCTTCCCACTGCTTCAGCATGCTGTGCTTCTTTCCCAACATGAAGGACGGAACCTCTGTTTCTCATTATTCAAGCAAAGTCAAGAAATCTTTCATTCTTACTTTTTGTTCCAGTCCCACCCATCTGGCCTTTTTATGTAGAGCAAGACCAGAATGTAGATCCAGTGACTCTATGTAGTTCCATTATGTGATCTGTATCTAAAATCCATGGATTTCGCCGCTATTAAATCTGGGCGGGGGCGTGTCCCCCTCACATTTCATAATTATTCGTTTGAACCCCCCCCCACATTTAACGTAAAATATCAGTCTTATGCCAGTGTGTCATTGTATGATCATTGCTTAAAAGAGGAATGAAGAAATTAGATCAAATTAGAATAGGGACTTAAGGCAATATCTGACCGCATTGTGTTTCCTGCAATTCACTATTGCTTCTTATTAAGCATGGGTTTGGTATCCCTGGAATACCAATCTTTTTCTATAATTACAAAAATGTTATTTTAAATACTGTGCCCTCCTTGAAAAGGTGTTTCTGGTTTTCAGGTATTCAGATATTTACTGAGGCAAATCTTAAGTAATCACAATGTCAGTGTATGTTCTTACTGAAAATGTATTTGAGTACTCATTTTATTTTCGTAGATGTGCATCTCTGGCCTTTGACCCTGATCTGCCATCCACAAGCGTTATCATTACCTTCCACAATGAGGCAAGATCTACACTTTTACGCACAGTCAAAAGGTAAAAAGGGTCTGCTTCAAAGTGTCAGATAATGGGAAGCTACATCTGTCACATAGAAATTCTGTAAGAGATGTAATTCCATGTAATTCACACAGTGTTGTTGAAGTTACTCAACCAATTGAGTATAATAAGACACCGTCACACTTTACTATGCTGGCTAGTTGAAACAAAACCTTGGTCTGGATTTGTTCCTTTGTTCCTTTCTTCCTGTATGTAATAGATTACTTTTGTGAGTGTTTTCCCCAACACTGAATACACAGGTTCATTTTAATTTTCTTTTCCCATTTTAGTGTTCTGCTACGGAGTCCCCCGTCCTTGATCCAGGAAATAATTCTTGTGGATGACTTCAGCAATGACCGTAGGTGCCTTTTAAATAGATCAGTACAAAAGAGACCTCCTTTTTTGTGACTGTTTTTAGGGAATGCGTTTTTTTGGTTTATTATGTTAGGAATTAAACATAATTGAAATACTTTTGCAAAAGATATCAAATTAATATGTGTCTGGGGAAGGTATCGCTCAGCAGAGGTTCATAGAATTCATAATGAAATTCTCTTACTAAATTATATATATTGCAAAAATTAATTTATGCCATTTCAGCAGGCTAAATGAAAGTCTACTCTTTAAATGGCTACTGTATCGGACCAGTGAGATCCAATTCAGGATGGTTAGTTAATACGCAAGAGAACCATTTTGGTCCAGGCTGTGAATGAACTAAAGAGACGTAGCAAAGTGGGATTGGAATTGGAGTTTTCCATGAAAAACAGTTTTGCTAGACCTTAAAAACACAGTAGACCTACCAAGATGGAAAAGGTGAGGTTAGTTTAATACTTGATGATATCATCGTTAATGATTAAACAGTTTTTCCTTTCATTTGACCAGTCTCATTGAAATCTGTCACATCTGGCCCACGTTCTTTAGGGACTGTGGCAGCAGCTGTTAATAGGGCTTTTGTTAGTCTTGCTTTATTTTATGAACTCAGAGTAGAGGTATGCCACTGCTAGTTCTGCTTCTGGAAAAGTGTGAGCTGCGGTAGCTTGAAATGCTTGTCCAGTGCAAAACACTTCACAGAGCCACCGGAATTTGAGCCAATGTGAGAATTAGTATCATTATTAAGCTGGTTGAAAGCAGTCTGTGGAATTTCTGCGGCCGACTTTAGCAGTGCATTCACACTTTTCCACCCAACACCCAGTGAGAATTAAAATTTTGATTCTTACTTGTCAGGCTAAAGCCAATGAAATCCGTGTGTCAGCTTGACTGGAGCTCGAGCAGCAGAATTGTAACACCTACGGCCGTCCTGATTTAATTAAGATTGTCATATAGTCGTACTTTCCTTAACAGAAGTAGATTTAACACACAATTAAATATGTCTCACCATAAAAGTAAACCGTAAATGAAACTGTGTATAATCCCAACAGGCTGTGGTTAGTTAAGAAAATCTCACTGTAAAACCTTGGTTGCAGCCTAGGCTACTGGGCAATTTTAATGCAGTGAAAGGCCAGTAGACCCATTTGGAGGAGCCATTCAATAGGGAAGCCTGCAGTGCCACTCCTTATTTATTCCCCCTTCCTCTGGTCCCATCTGCCCGCCCCCCCCCAAAAAAAAAAAACTGCATGCAAATCCCCTCAAAATCACGCATATTCTCTCTCTGGATTAGTGGACTTGTTTTTGCTACACTGGGGAATTTGTTTGATTAGAGCAAGGAGTTTAGACAATATAAAAGAGCTGTGTAATCCTCAAGATGCAGGATCGGTAATCTGTGTGTTGGGGCGCGATTTGCAAAGGGCTCAGGTTTCAGCTAAGGATTAGCTCTCCGTGCAGAATGTTGTGTCGTTACTGACTTTGCTTATTTTACAGCAGGTAACAGAGGGCCCAGGTCATGCATTTGTAATTAACCCAGTGACTCAAGCCCACCTCTTTATTAACCAAAAGATGGCAGGCATCTTCCAGCACAATAAGCAAAGCCTACATGCTGTCTCCGGAACATGCTGTCTGCTTGCAAAACCTCCCGTCTCTTCCAGCCCAAGACTGCCAGCTTCTCACCGAGATCCCCAAGGTGCGCTGCCTAAGAAATGGACGTAGAGAAGGTGAGTGGAACTATGGGTAGGTCAGAGTGCAGTTGGGGGAGTTAAGGAGGACAGTGAATTGGGAGAGGAGAGGAGGGAGGAACAGAAGGAGGCCAGTGGGGAGTAAATATCTTTACATTACCAGGCCCAGCAACAGAATATCTTTGTTCTACAAGTGTTAGTAAATACACCAGTACAAGTATGCAAAGAGTATCTCTAGATTGCTTTTGTATTAATACACATTATCATTACAGATTATTTTTAAGATGCAGTTTGTCCAACGATGTTCCCCATATTTTGTGCACACAACAGAGTAAAAAATAACATGTCCATGTCTGGGTTCTGTAAAGACTATGAAGAGCAAATCTTTGGTTTGCATCAGAACATTAAGAATGACTCTGTAATTCACATGGAGCCAGCGAGATCGTTCTGTGACTTTGGGCCCAGTAATGGGAGAGTCTGGGAGATGACAGCAATGTGGTTTGTTTTAATGAGTAACTGGAAATTGTTGAAATTATGGCTCTGAGTGTCCATACTGGATCAGATACAGACATCCAATAGTTGTAAAACAGCAGACTGTTCATGTGAATCTATACACCATATAATCTCAGCGCTGCCTCTCAACAAATCCCTGTCCCCTCTCCCTCCCTAATTCTCTGTCAGGGCTGATCCGGTCCCGGGTTCGAGGAGCTGGTGCTGCTTCGGCCTCCATTCTGACATTTCTAGACAGCCACTGTGAAGTCAACACAGACTGGTTGCAGCCAATGATCCAGAGGGTAAAAGAGGTATGAGCTTTTTAATTTTTATTTACTAAATTTACTCACTTATTTAGCAGACACGTTCATCCAAGGCAGTTGAACCAGTGACCTTCTGATTGAGAGTCCTAACCTATTATGGGTGATACTGACACCTCACACCTCTGCGGCTGATTGGGTGAATCTCACTCCTACTGTGTGTGTGGAGTTAGCATGTTCATCCCTCACCAGGCAAGTTTCCTCTACGTCAGTGTTTTTCAACCCGGTCTATGGGGACCTCCATACACGCTATGTTTTCACTCCCTTCCAGCTCCATACAGGCTATGTTTTCGCTCCCTTCCAAACCATGTACATAACATGGAAACCTGTCTTTTATCTCCTCTGACTTACATGCTTTTACATATACTGGAATTATCTGGATTTTTTCATAAATGGCTCTTTCTTGACCGCTTTGGAGCATTTCTCAACTGACAACTAACATTTGTAAAGGAATAAGTATAATCTCCACATCATAATGCCATTCAGTCATTTCCCATTGCTTCACACAAATGGCTCTGTGAATTCATGTAGGTGGTTTTCAGTAAAGGAACTTCACAGACTTTCCCCATCGGTAACCTCGATCGTTTAATTAAACTGTTTAATTATGATATAGTAATGTAAAATGCTGTGAGTAAGACTATTATTATGACTAGATGAAGATCAGACCACGTCTGGAGATTTGATTCAGAAATCCAGATAATTCCAAAGGTATCTTTTTCCCACTTTTGCACATCCCCAGAACCACAAAAGGCTTTGTTACAGTAGCGGAGTGGAGCTGCGATATGTGAGTGTAGCTGTGAGGATCGGGGCTGTCGAGGGCTCTGGGATGTCTAGTCACCTGAGGGAAGCTTTGCCCTGCATCAGCAGTTTCCGCCCGCAGAGCTCTTACTGACATCTGCACAGGAACAAACCAAATTGCTCCCCTATGACTCTCACCCTTTGGCACTCTTGCTACTGCAGATTATCCTTGTGGCATTTTAACTACATTCTCTAGTCTTTATTGTCCACCACTAAAAAACCGCTTACTCAACCGTAGAGTGTTTGAACACGTACATTACATTTTTTTCCTTGTTGTGTACCGTAAAATGCATCAAAAAAGCTTTTCCTGAGGTTTGCTCTAGAGGGTTTTCTTAGAAAGCACACTGAGTAGTGTGTTCTTTAAATATTGATTCACTGTTTATTTTTATGATGAAGATTCTTATTGATATCGGAAAATTCCACGTATCTGTTTCTGGACCCTCTGGCAGTAGATCTGTGCAACCTGAGCATATACAATATGTGAAAACCAGAGACCTTTTGTAATGCCCTTCAAATACCTTTGAATGCAATTACAACATTAACTGCTAAATGACATTCAACACATTGAGAACTGGATAGCTGCCCAGTGTGAATTATCTTTACTGAGGTGCTTTCTGCTATTAGAGTGACTGAACTTAAGCATACCTGCTTTTTGACCCCATAATGCAGACTAACGAAAATGATAGTCAAAGAATGAATCTCTCTGTGACAACCTCATTGCATAAGGCTAATGTGTGAATGTCAGTTCTGCCGGAAAAAAAAAAACATGGGGAATGAAGATGAGAGAGGGGTAGGAATATGAGAATCCATCTTCTGAAACTGCATGTCCTATTCAGGGTTGTGGGGGAAGCCCGCAGCTGCAAGATAGGGAACAATCCGGAATGGGGGGCCAACCCATCACAGGGCACACTCAAACACCATTCACTCACACACCATTCACTCACACATGCACACCTATGGGCAATTTAGCAACTCTAATTAACCTCAGCATGTTCTTGGAGTGTGTGTGTGGATGTAATAACTATAATGATCTATAAAATTGAACTGAAACATTGTCTGTTTTATCTTAGTTCTGTGATTAGGATAAACTCGTTATACATAGCACAGTTATGACTAGGAAGCTGTGTGGTCAGAAGGACCCTACACTGCATTCTAGATTTCTCTGTGGTGAAGTTCACTCTGAGTTCAATCACAAGAAGACACTCCTAAATAAAAGCAGCTGCTCTCTTCATTCTGACGTATTTTGTCTCTCTAATTTATTTACTGCCTCCCTGGTATCACCACAGTTAATCCACGAGTCCATGTGTCAGTGTCTTCCCATATGGACACTATTTGGGGAAGTGCAACTTTAATATGAATTCATTATTTTATCATTTTAACATCGTGCTTAGGAAACTTCAGTCAGGAGACATGACACTTCTGCCAGCCGTTGTTATTCCGTTGCAAGTCCCAGGTATAAATAAGTTGATTAACTGAAACTCTAAAATCAACCTGTTCTCAGGCAGAGTTTCTTATATGTGTTTAAGCGATAATGGTATTACTGATAATTAAGAGAGAAAAGACAAAGGGAAACTTTGCATTCAATGGCCCATATCCTGAAAAATCCCATGAAAGAACGTCACGGAATCCAGTCATTGTTGGAAATCTACCTGTCAGATAGGAGATGAAGACATCAGTATGGAATACAACATAGAATAAGCATCCTTTTGTTACAGGACCACACAAGAGTTGTCAGTCCCATCATTGATGTGATCAGCCTGGACAACTTTGCCTACCTAGCAGCTTCTGCAGACTTGCGGGGGGGTGAGTCCTGGTGTCTTCTGTGTCCTTGGCTGGGTGTTTAAATGGATGATTGAGCGCTGGTTGAGGTCTCTGCAGCCACAGGAAGAATGGAAAATGCACAAAATTGTAAAGATTATAAAATGAAACCTACCCTCATTGATTTTGCACCTCTCTTTGCCTTTCAGGGTTTGATTGGAGTTTGCATTTCAAGTGGGAACAAATTCCCATTGAGCAGAAAATGGCAAGGACTGACCCCACACAGCCAATTAGGTGTTTGCTAAAACTGAAATACTCTGAAACATTCTGATCTATACATTTCATGTGTTGCAGTAACAACAGATTTGAAGCATAATTTGGGTCCATCCATATTCAAATTCAAATTCAAAATAACTTTATTTGTCCCCGAGGGACAATTAAAGGCACACAGGGCAGTTGAACAAGGACAATATGATGTAAAGTGCAACAGTATCTGATATTTATAAGATACATATTTAGAAGATATCATATATGAAATATGATATATAGAATATGTTCTCTTCTGGGCTGATTTGAATTTTGCCCACACTTTTCTAGTGTTTCACAAAATAGTGAATCTTTCTGGCATCTTCCTCTATTGATGTGTCTTTGTAAGAGCTGAGCAAACATTTCTGTTCCTCAGGACTCCAGTCATTGCAGGTGGGATCTTTGTGATGGACAAGAACTGGTTCAACCACTTGGGCCAGTATGATACCCATATGGACATCTGGGGTGGAGAGAACTTTGGTGAGCTGGGAATGAACAATTCTGTATTATTAATTATGATCAAAAACACAATTTAGGAAAAATATATGTTCAGATACAGTAACCAAAAGTGTAGTGTGTAGGTACAACATGCCCTAGCAAAGAAGCCACTATTTACCATTTAATTATTTCAGGGAAATTATATGGAGAAATTTGGACTTTTGCTGAGAACTTCTGGTGTCCACATGTCATGGAGGTTGCAAACCCTATGTGGAGACGATCCCATGCATCAAATACCTTCTCTGTGAACGTCAAAGTGTTGTAATGTCTGTAGGAGGAGCCTCTTTGCTCTTCATTTGGCGATCCTGAGCAAAATTGGCGTTCCTTATCGTGCTGCAAATGAATTCCACCCACGACTGTTTGCTACTACATCATAACTGCACAAAAGGCTGTTATTTCAAGCAGGTCCTTGCCTTCCAGGCGTTTGTGTTGACCTGGCGTTCTCTACGCCTCTTCCTGGCCAGCCCTAATAACACTGCTAACATTTTAAATTATTTGCATTATGATATGCTCAGTCCTCTATATATTTCATTCATGAATCCATTATAACAAAGTTTCCCAACCCGGCTCTTGGGGACCCTCAGACAGTCCAGGTTTTTGCTCCCTCCCAGCTCCCTAGCATAATTGTGGGGACTTTGGCACAGAGCTGGGAGGCAGCAAAAACGTGTGCTGTCTGAGGGTCCCCAAGAGCCCGGGTTGGGAAACGCTGCATTATAAAGTACGATGTACCATCGACATCAGGCTAATGTATCCATTTTTCTTTAACCTGACTTTAGTCTCCATTCCTCCTTCATTGGCCCGCACCATTGTATGCTGTCCTTCTTTGCTCCTCCTTGTATCTCCAACTTCGTCTCCACTGCTCAGAGCTCTCGTTCCGCGTGTGGATGTGTGGGGGAAGCCTGGAGATCCTGCCCTGCAGCCGCGTCGGCCACGTCTTTCGGAAGCGCCACCCCTACGACTTTCCTGAGGGAAATGCTCTCACTTATATCAAGTGAGTGGCACCTCATCCATCTCAAACGCTTTACTTGAGGGGGCACAAGTAACCTAGTAACTCAGTTACAACGCAAGAACAAGTATAGTAACTACATGACATACATGAACTGTTATGATTAATGATGAACAAACATGGGATCAGTACATAACTAGCACTTAGTTTATGTTTAAGTATAGGGAGGGCAGCGTGTGGCCCATACAAGCCAAGGCTCTGTGCTTGTGATCAGAAGGTTGCTGGTTCAAGCCCAGCTTTAGCCAAATGACAAATGTAGCCTGTGGGCCCTTGAGCAAGGCCCTTAACCCCCAGCTCATTGAGAGTAAGAAGAGAACTTCCCCCAGGGGTCATTAAAGTTTTATTACTATTAAGAGTGTTCCACTACATTTTTGTACCACCTCAAGTAAAGTTCTACCCAGTAGAACATTTATTATTTCAGTCCATATACAGATAGGGCTGGGGGGGTGTTTATTTTACTCTGTTACTCTCCTATGTTACTCAGAAACACTCGCAGGGCTGCAGAAGTATGGATGGATGAGTATAAGCAGTACTACTACGCTGCCAGGCCCTCAGCTCAAGGCAAGTCCTTTGGCAGGTCAGTCACTTTTAAAGCTCAGTAGTTATTTCACCTTTGAGAAGGATATATGCATTGTGTGGTACTCAACCTGCGCTGTGTTCCTTCCTTCCTACCCCGGCCTCCGCTGCAGCATTTCGGACCGCTTGGCGCTACGGCGTAAGCTGAACTGCCATTCTTTTGGCTGGTACCTGGAGAACGTTTACCCTGAACTGAAGTGAGTCTGTCGTCCAGGTGTGAGAGGTCTCACCCAAACAGGAATCAAACTTGCCGCCATAACGGCAACTTGCAAGTGAAAGCAGAGATCTCTTAGTTCAATTTCAGGGCATTATCCCAATTTTATACATTTACACAGGCCTCATCAACTCAGCTACACAGTCTGTTCCTACAGTTGACTATATTGCACTGTTGCAGTTACAATAATGTTTGCTCTCATTTCCAGCACAACAATATGTAACATGAATAAATAAACGAATGCTACATTTGTATAGCATTTTTCAAGACACCAAAAGTACTTTATAGAACCAATGGGGAGCCATTTCAACCATCACCACTGTGTAGCCCCCACCTGGATGATGCAACGGCGGCCATTCTACACCAGTACGCTCACCGCACGGTAGCTAAAGTGCTGGAGGGGCAGAAGAGAATTCATCAATTAGATGGCACGTCTGTTAAAAGCTTATGTGCACTATTTATATACGGTATATCCTCTTTTATATCGAAGCATGTCTTTCTCTTTCAGGATCCCAGAGCAGGAGGCTGTGTCAAGCGTGTTGAAACAAGGGGGGTTATGTTTGGAGTCCATTGGCACAGAGAGTTTGGGCCTTGGGGAATGCAAGGGCAGTGGATCAAACAGGCCCCAGACGCAGGTAAGTGCCGTCCCAGTCTTGCATTATGTGCCAACTGCATTTACATTTTTTTTTCTTAGTCTTAATATTGTTTTTGTCTTAGATATTGTTTAGGCTGCATCATGGCCCGTGAAGCGAAACTGTCAGCATTCCCATGTCATGATTCTGACTTTTCCACAGAAGTGGACGTTTGTGGAGCCTCTGATTCGCCAGCAGGACCACTGTCTCACAGTCACTGGTTTCACCGCCGGGTCAAAAGTGAAGCTGGAGCCCTGCAACCCGAAAGAACCCAAGCAGGTCATTCATGGGCTCGTCATCGGGATGATTGTCTGGCAGCGGCTGTTTTTAGTCAGGGTGCTTAATCAGTTTAGCACAAACAAAAGGAACATGCACCTTTCAGTTAAGGACTAAATTTCCAAAACTGACTCAGTTCATTTTTTGTTGTTTTTGAGGTGATACCACCAATGACTTAAAGTCAGGCTTCCTCATCATATGTAACAGTATTGAGAAGCAAAACCCACGTAATCCAAGAAACAACTTTCGTTATATTTCTAAGACTCATTCATTCCACAGAAATCTTCTGTAAAACGCATCCTGTGGATTGAGTGAGTTTTGGAAATTTGCTCTTGAATTCTGGCTTGTCGTCTTCACAAATGCATCCTGCTTCATTCCCAAGGGATGGATCTGGGCCAAGATGATTTATAAACTCTGGGTCGCACCTTAAATCCAAACCATGTGTGAGAGATTGTGGAATATGAGCCAACCTGTTTTGCTGTCGTGAGATCACAGACGAAGAACCCAATCTGTGTTTTTCTCAGTGCCATTACAGGATCTCTCTCCAGAATTATTTTGTTTCTTGGAAGGCAGACTTTTGTCTTTGACCACAAAATTAGTTTTTCAGTTTTAAGCATACGTGCTTTCAGCAGCACACAACATTTATCGCTCACATCTTCTTTCTATTACTGGCACATAACCTGCCTGTATTTTGTACTGTTCAGTTGCTATGATTTAGGAGGACAGGTATATGAGTAGCAATGTTTCTGTATGTCATTATAAATTGAGAGCGGATTTTGAATGTTGCTAGTAAGCACCTTCACCTCCTTGAAAAGACACTAATGCAGAGAATGTACCCGCATAGACAAACGCACACACAACCATAAACACAATATCACTCCACCCTGATTCTGTGTCAAGGGCTACTCCCTGGGTTCCACTCGTTTCAGAAAAACTCCATATGTCTCTACTTATCAGTACTTTTCTTTGTCATTAGCTCATGAAATTTAGTCTCCCTTTTCCCGTGTGGTTTTATGACAATGCTAACCATGCTTACTCATAAAACTGGTTTTTCCATTAGGAAGCACTTCAACAATTTCCATTAATGTCTGGCACTGACCTTAAGACTGCAGTCATTAATGCTAGCCCATTTATGAAATGGTAGTTTTTTTCAGGGACTGAAATGCGATATCAAACGCGTCTGAACACACAGTGTTAGAATCACTAGCACATGCGATATTCCTTTTTTCATTAAATCCATCTGATAACAGCCAGTGTTAAGTGAAGAACTCTGCTCTGCAAACAACTCTGGGGCAGCTCCAAATGATTACTATGGATGGGACACAAAGGGGGGACATTTAAATAAAATTTGGGGGGGGCAAAAAGGAGAAAGATGAGTGTCAAAATAAAAATGTGTTTTCCTCTAATTTATTCAGCTAATTTCTTCTAATCTTTAAATGGGATGTTTCTTCTGACCTCCTTGTTTATTTTTCCACTACACTCTGCACCCTTTTGTCGATATGCATACAGCACAGTGGTCAGGACTTCAAAAGAAAGGCTTCAAAGCCGCCATATGCTTCCAACTTCGGCCACTGAGCAGCCTAATGGAATCCCTCAGATCCATGCCACTTGCTGTCATGTTGTGTTTCTTTCGTGTCTTTTCCTCCCCCCCATTGAAGGGTCACAGGAGTCACCTTCTGTAAGACTTATTTCACATTAAGTCCCTTCAAAGTGATCATTTTAATGACTAGTTTTAAAATTTGACGATACCCGGATAATTTGAATAATTTTAGGATACAACTATTAGTGGAATATCACAGACATGTTGAAAAGCAAAGCAAATAATTACTCATATAGAAATGTTAGGATTCATGAATCCATTTCTTGGAACTGTTCAAATGATACTTTGCTTAGATTTGCTATGTGACATTGACAAAAATATTGAGACACACGTACTGCATAAATTTTGCCAATGCTCTGCTGACTCAGTAACTACAGAGTTCCCAACTTCCTCTTGCATTAATTCCAGCACAAAATCTGTGTGCTGGGAGCTTCATGGAATAGGCTCCCGTTGCCAATCAGCTGCAGCAAGGCCTACAATACTAAACACAGTGCTAAGTGTGTGATGGAGTGGTGTAAAGCACGCCGCCACTGCACTCTGGAGCAGTGAAAGCACATTTTCTGCAGTGATGAATCATGTTTTTCTCACAAAAATACTTTTCTGGATGAATGGGCAAAAATTCCCACATACACACTCCAAAATCTTGTGGAAAGCCTTTCCAGAAGAGCGGCAGCTGTTATAGCTGCAGAGGGGGAACCAGCTCCATTTTGATGCCAATAGATTTAGAATGGGGTGTCATAAAAGTTCCTGTAGGCATAATGGCCAGGGGTCCCAGTACTTTTGTCCATGTGGTGTTTATGTATTTGGGAAAGTGGTTCATAATTCTGTGATTTACATTAGTCAGAGCCAATTAACATGGGGGGAGGGGACTGTTATAGTAACCTAAAGCAACCCAGTCCAGTTGGAAATGACTGCAAATGGTCTAATGAATGGCGCAGCCTGAACCTCTCTACTACACATCGGCAGCATTTCTGTGTTGCCAAGTGATGATTCATTTGTTGCTAAGTCTGTATCTCAGTTTTGTCACACAGTGGTGGCAGTATTCATGACAGCTGCTCCTCTCTCGCTTTTATTTACCCCCAACAGAAGTGGAGACCCAAGGGCCCCGCCCTACAGCACATGGTCAGCGGTCTCTGCCTGGACAGCCAGCTCCCCCCCGGCCCCATCGCCACCCTACAGTGCCATCACCAATTGGCCAGCCAGTCCTGGGAGCCCCAACTAGCAACTTGACCCAACGAACCGGGAGGGGCTTTGGGGTGGGGAGTTTGTGGTTAAACTGTAGGATAAAGCTGAAGGTGCTGTTGGGGTCTGGGGGAGATGTGATGGTGCACAGTCACTGTGTGGAGTGTCCAGGAGCTGCTGTCAAAGAAGAAGAATTGTGTTCTGAAACCCTCCGTTTTATCACCTTCTTCTGAATGTCTTTCTAAATATTGCACCTAGGGGCGCGGTAGTGTGAGGTGGGGTGGGTGGAGCATGTGCACGACTCCCGTACCACTGGTGATCTCAGCTGTACAGTTCCACACTTCAAAGTGAACACCTGCTTTCGGTTTCATTAATTGTTCTCAAGAGCTTTATTTTTTTAGTCTTCTGTTTTCACTGAGAGTTAGACCACCTTGGCCAGTTTAAAGTCATTGGCACTTTGCGCTACTTGACCTGATTATACTGGAGACATAAGCTGCATAGATGAGTTCATATACGAAAATAATTGTGTGTGTTTGTGTGTAATTATACCAGCACACACACATGGTTACATGTCTGAGATTTCAAAGCACTTTCCGGCATATTCTGCATGATAGGATCATCTGAACTCACACCATGCGGGAGAAAAGTCAGCGGTCCAGCCCCAAGAATGTGTTCTGTGTTTCTTTTTAACTGTGTAAATATTGCTAAAGAAAACTGAACCAGCTTGGGTTCAGATGAAGTAACTATTTGTGTGATTTAAAAAATAAAATAAACGGGAACACAGCATACTTGTATTATTTTTTTGCTTGTATATGAATAAAATGCCTTTTTCCTATAGAAGGAACATCTGCTAAACTGCCTTTGCACTGTGTGACATTCTAATTATGTCATTTTATTTAATATTTATATTTTTAAACAAATCGTGAATTCTGTGGCATTTATTTTGAAATCTTATTTGCTTTTGTAAAGTATATGCCTGTTCAGATTTGCTCATATATAATACAATACATATACTAAATAAATGCTCGATTAAGGGAACTTCAATGTATTTTTTTTCTTTGGAAACAAGAAAAGTAGTTGTAGGAAAATGATGATGATGTTCAGTCTGAGTTTGATCTGTCCGGTGGTTTTCTGGTCTCTCGCAGTTGCCTTGGTGGCTTCACCGCGATACTTCAGATCCCCTCTTTAACAGTCCTGTCTCACCCTCCTCACCAAAAACCGTCTGTACTGCATTTGCTGATGGCTGGGAGTGTCTGAAAGTCCAGCGCTGATCAGTACCAGATGAGGCAGCTGTGCTTCTGACACATTATCCACGTTCCATCTTTGCAGTTACTGTGGTTGGACTGAGGCTTTAGTTTGCAATTTGCAAGAAAACAGCCTGATTTCGCATATATATTTTTCCCTCTTAATAACATACAGTAGTATCCTCCTCAATTAGTGTCAGACCACTTATTATAAAAGAGCTCCAAATCTATACCTTTAATTGCTATTATCTCAGTAGGTATTATTCTGAAACCTGATGAATATGATAGGACTCTACCTATAATGGCTTTAAAGATTAATTTCTTCTGTTGGTCTGGTACAAATAAGTGTAATTAATCTATATATAATTAACCTTACTATAATTAATCTTACTTTAATGTGTGGAAGAAAAAAAACAAGACATCATGATGTCAAAATCATTCATCTTTAGTGAGCTTTACATAATTCTGCTTTTATTGGCACTTTGAATATGTAAATCAAGCAGTTCTGTCCATCCATCTTCTAACCACTTATTGTCAGGGATGCAAGGAGCCCTGAAGTCTATCCTAAGCAGCTAATGCGCATGGCAGAGATCCCAGTCCACCAGGAAGAATGCCGGGCAAGACAGGGGTGTTCAGCAAACTCCACACACAGGGGAGGTGGGATTCAAACCCCCTACACTGTAGGTGTAAGGCGACAGTGCGACCCCTGGTGTTATACAAACACTGCAAAGACAACATCAAAAAAGTGCTGTAATTCAGACTCTAACCAGCAGAGAGAATACTAAGCTCACCAACAGTAAAAGCATGTTACAGAGAAGTATACTACTACTAATAATATTAATGAGAAGAAGAAGAATACACATCAATAATGGAATAAATGTTTACAAATTTTCGACAGAATTGAAAGCAGAAAATATTTTGTTTTCAAAAGGAGATATTTCACTTTGAAACTGTTTGTCTAATACTAAAGAGGAACGCTATCTGGGTGCTTGAAAGACAAAGAAAAAGAGTCTGTAGAATATGCCCCATGGCGGAATCTGACGCACCTTAGTAAAGTTGTTTCTAATGGATCTTTGAAGAGCTCAGATTAGTTCAGTTAGTTCAATGAATTTGGAGCCAAAAATCGAGCTCTTAATCTAATGAGGGAATATTCTGTAATTAACCTTTGCCAAAACAGAGTTTTTCTTCTGTGCAAGTTTGATGCATGTGCACAAAATTTGTGGGTCACAAGATTTTTCTAGATAAACAAAAGTCCATTCAGGAAATGTTTCTTAACGGTGTTTAACACAGACAGAAACAATGTATTCTTTGAGGAAAAACTCTTGCTGACTTTTAACTCACATACAAAGTCACCACCATACTGTAAAGTTTAAAACAGGATTTGAACGAGCTTTGAAATTCTGCAATGATGGTAGTCCCAGGTATTGTGCTGAAATTACTAGCTCAGACATATCTGTCAGTGTCGATATAACCTCACATCTCAGAAGTTCAAAGACATAGAAGACTGTGAAGGTAAGTATATATTTGTTGTCTGTTTGGCCAACCTCAGTCTTTGGTGTGGGCAGCATCAAAACCATGCATGATTAAACAAAATTACCAATTATCTTTAAAATTATTGCCTTCTTTAATCCATGCAAGGCACAATAATGAGAGGTGTCAGATTTATTACAAAATGAAAAAGCTGTACGGAGAGTTTTCATGTGTGTTTAGTTTGCATGTTCTCTCTTTGCCATTGTGGGCTTTCCTCCGGGTACTCCAGTTTCCCCCCAAAGTCCAAAAACATACTGTAGCTAATTGGGGTTACCAAATTGCCCATAGGTGTGTGTGGGTGAGTGAATGGTGTGTGAGTGAATGGTGTGTGAGTG
>JAODJW010000026.1:12248880-12277817 GCA_026777045.1 Hyperopisus bebe
GTGAGTGAATGGTGTGTGAGTGAATGGTGTGTGAGTGTGCCCTGCAATGGGTTGGGACCCCATCCTGGGTTGTTCCCTGCCTTGTGCCCTGCAATGGGTTGGGACCCCATCCTGGGTTGTTCCCTGCCTTGTGCCCTGCAATGGGTTGGGACCCCATCCTGGGTTGTTCCCTGCCTTGTGCCCGTAGCCTCTGGGATAGGCTCTGGTGACCCTGAACAGGATAAGCAGTGTCAGAAAATGGATGGATGGATGGTTAGTTTTCACATTCTATGTTATATTTTACTGGTGAGCGTTCTATGTTGGTGTATGATCAACGGCTTTCATTATTTTTCTTTGGACATATGGTTTGTGTAAAAGCAGTTTTCGTCTTTGGTTCCTCCAAGTGTCAAATTACAGGTAATTACTAAAAGCAAGTCCTTAAAAAGAGCGACATCTCTTAAGAATTTTTATAACCAAAATATTGCCCCCAATCATGTAAATTAATTGTCAGACAGGAAAGCACAAAAAATATCTTGAAGGTGCATCAGAGACAGTAGAAGTACAACTGGCTAGTCAACATCGTCAACAGACCTGTTCTGAGCATGCTCACCCCGCAGCCAATTAGAATGGCAAGTATGCAGCTCAGCTCCAAATCCATTCACACACCAAGCTATGTGTGGAATGCAGACTACTGATTGGTCCCTCAATCACAACCAGAAGTAGGAACAGTTCTTATGAAATAACAAAGAAAAGGGCAGGGGTAGGTCACACGTTTATATGTGGACTTTGTCTTTGACATGCTTTTGTTTCTTTAGTGCTTCTGGTTTAAACCCATTTTCCCGTTGAAACTTATTAAAACGACACCACAGAGAGGTAATTAGACAGCTGCCAAAACTGTATACAGAGATGGAATTAGGGATCTACCAAAAGTACAGGGAGAGTATTACAGTGCATCTAGTTATTTAAAATACAGGTATACTCTGGCAGGAAACGACGTCCCCGCCAAGCAAGTACCATGGGGAGGGTCTCATAATACTTAAAGTGCAAAATACGAGGCAGTGCAGGGACTGTACACTAGGGTCTATATAGACGGTCCATTGAAGTTGCGTGTAAAGAATGATAATGTATAACACACTGGCATAACTGGTGGAATTAATGGTGTCAGTTAACGGGATATAAATAAATAGATAAATGTTAGCATTGAGTACTTGGGGGCTCCCAGCAGAACCTGGTCACATGAGGGTTTGCGGTTTTAGGGTGTCCTTTTACCTAAGGCTCTGTACTGTGCTCAGGACCTAGTTAATAAAATTTGATTTTTCTCCAACTTTTTAACTTAGGACCAGTCTTGTACCCCAACAGTAAACACAGGCAGACCTCATCTCCAAAGAGCAACAGGGCGTAGAAGTCAAAGCTCACTGTCAGACATCGACAAAAACTTAACTGGATAGTTGATGATCACCTCAGAAAATGGCCATTAAAATGACCCCAGAACTGAATCAGCACCTCTGTGTTGGGAACTTCACAATGCTGAGATTTATAGGAAGTGGTGACCATTTGTATCCAAGGCCAATGCACAAAGGTAAATAAATGGTAGGCAAGGGGATTTTAAAGCATGGGTTTACCCAGGCTAAAACCCAGGGGCCGCCGCTCTGAAGGGGCCTCAACAAACCTCAACTTGTTTAATGGACATTTAAACCCCCTCCAGTTGACAACTACACAATCATAGAAAATAGTCTTCTTTCTGTTCTGTACCTTGACCATTAAACTCCATGTACTTTCACTGACACCCCATCTCCCTTTGTTACATCCTGCCTGTCATGTCCGCCTGACCCTCCTGTCTCCTTCCTCATGTGGCTCTGATGAGCCGCACCTGTTGCTTGTTGCCCCTCATTAGTCTTTGTATTTATATACCTGTTTGTCTCTTCAGCCCCAGTCTGGTTATTAATATCTACCTCCCCTGTACAAGTCTTCCAGTCAACCCTCACGGTCCCGTTTGTTTTCCAGTCCCTGTTCAGTTTTGGTTTAATAAAGCCCCTTCAGTTCTCCATATCCCTGCCTTTAAGTCTGTCAGTTTTGGTGTTGTGATACCCTTCATGCATACCAGGCAGCTTGTGGTAATAATACTGTGTGATCTTTCATCCTTTTTCTGATGAGTTTATAGTTGGAGACAGGAGGCCTACAGCTGACAATGTTGGGACATCAAACATGGCATGGACAGTCATCTCGATGAAACCATAATGTTCAATGATTACTTATTATAGTGGTCAATGTATAAAAAACACTTTACTGGATGGTGCCAATACTGTTTCCTCATAATGCAGATGCTTCTCAGCTTATGTTCTGATGAACCCATTGTAAACTGAAAATATCATAAAGTTGATTATGAATATATGAAAAATCACACAGAAAAAAACCCACCATACAATACATTGTTAAACACGTGTGACACTGTATGAGATGTTTACGTTCGCGATCGCTACAGGGTCCGGAAGCATGGCTTTGTGGATGCTGCCTTCGCCCCGCATTAGTAAGAAGGATCATATGACATACCGCTAACCCGGGAACAGATCAAAATTCAAAGCTCGATGACTAAATGTGCATCGCTATCGCATCATTGTAAAGTCGAAACCATCGTAAAGATAGGAATATCTGTATTCCTATTCTCCAAGAGAATAATTCTCCCATGCACACAGCTAAAAAATTTCAAGAGCGATTTCATGAACACCAGGATAAAGTCAGATGTCTTCAATGGCCTCCCCAATAATCAAATCTACACAGAGTGCAAGTAGATTGTCTCCTCCTTCATTCTTCAAAGACCTAGAGGCTTTTCTTCTTGATAAATAGTCCAGCAGTCAACTGCATGGCAGCATTTGAAAAAGGACTGATCTGAACTGAAATAGTGGCCAAATTCCTTATTAGGTCATTGACATTAAAATATCGTGTTTCCTTCTTGGTCCACCCTCTCCATGTCTTGCTGTAGGAACAAACAGAAACTTCACTACGTTAAATAAATAAATCTATTTGTCTAGCATGTTCCCTGTCATTATGGATTCACAGCCGTGCTTGAAGCACATTTAACACATCCCATATCCACTGTCAATTCAACTTTCCCATCCCAGAAAATAACTAAATGAAAATGTAGACCACCCTCAGCTTAGGGGATTTAAAATGAGTGTGGTGTGTGACTGTGCATAAATATGTCTTTCCAGTACAGGTACTGACATAGAGCTTACATTTCCAGAAGTAATTCCTTGTGTATTGTGTAGTAATTCCTTGCATGGATATTCCAAAGCAGGCCATATGAAGAGAAAGAAAATGTATCAGTCAATTAAAAGAGATTTAGAATGCTTAAAGACCATATCATCTTGTACGTTACAGAGAAGCTAAATGCTGGAGCAGCCCAGTGTCTAAAACTGTGGTGTTTAGTGGCAGCATTGGTCAGCAATCTATTCAATGCCCCGAGGGACTTGCGAATGAGAGTGTTTTGCTTGGGTGAGCCTGATAAGTGATTGTTAAAATCTTAGACTTCATGTTGCGTTTGTTAGACTGTTACTGTGAACTTTAGAAAGTAGTGATAATAGTCCAACTTCTGTTGGCAGTAATCGCGAGCGCATATGTACATGGAATAGGTAAAATGAATGCAGCTCAACAAAATTTCATACACGCACACACACACACACACACACATATACACACACCTATATATGTATATAAATTCGATGGAGCTGCATGCGGTTTTACGTTTTTTTAACCTAGCCAAAAATAAGATAAATACACTGCATTTAAATTTCCTTAAAGTATTAAAGTTCTTTCCGCAAGATTTAGGGAGAGACACATTAGAAGTTTGCAAAATAACTGGTCATCTGTACTGTGTTCGTCGCCGAAATTCCTGATTGCCATATGCTTTGGCCAACCACAACTCGGGAATTCTTGCCGCACATCTTTTTCGCTCCAATCGCGTTGATCCTGGGGCGGCCCGTTGCTAAGGGCGAGTTAGGTTGAGCAAGTCAGTGGGCACAGCGGATTGAGCAGGTGAGGCGCTCGGCGTAAGGCGGCGTTAGTGAGGAGGCAGCGAGGTGTCTCCTCGGTGTAACTTCCTTAAAATTTAATTTATTTGGACTGTTTTGCTAGTACACCATTTAGTTCTAGCTGGAATAGTTACTTTATACAACCTGACACTGCGATTGTTACTACACAGGAATTTGCTGTTACGGTAAGAATATCCACTGGCCGGCTCGCTGTGTGTTTCAGTCCAGTAAAACGGCAGGGCTGATAGAAAGAGGGCGTGCTGATGTTGTAGATATCTGGGGTTAAAGTTGCTATGTACACTCAAGTCACCGTACTGACACGCTAAAGCAGTGGGTGTCACTATGGCGATCATCATGTTCGGATCGAGGACCGAGTGGGATCTCACGGTTATACTGAACTGGCCATTTACCTTGTGTTGCAGTCAAAGTAAATTATCAAGCACGTATCCCGTGTGGCGGGGTGGTTAGTGGGTGTTTGAGTGAAATCGGGCAGTTATAGAAACATAAGGATGACTACTTGGCTTGTTATGTTTTTATATGTCGTATATGGCACGATTGCTTGTTGAAGTTGGCTGCATCATCGACGGTCGATGGCAGGGATAATTTCAAAGTGCCCGACCTATGAAACTGTCTGGCCGGGAAATATATCGAGCGACGCGACTGAGCTCTCCTGATGCTGACAGCCGAAATTTCCATGTCATCCGGTATCAGCGGTCCAGTGCACTACTGCTGTGCAAGGGGAACTTCGCTGAGCCCGGCAGCAAAGTGCCCGCTGGTGAAGGCGGACCGGGCTGTTTGGTTACGATGCGTCGGTCACTGTAATACAGAGCAAACAGCCTACTGGGGAAAAACACCCAGCGCGCAAAATATATCACAATTCATTTAATGCTGCCGTGATCAGTATTTTGTTAATCGGTGGCAAATAATTCAGTGGGGAAAAAAGTTGCATTTTTATATGGTTCGTGGCATGCAGGCATGTTCATGTATCATTTATTATGTGACCGACTGTCCCTCAACCAAATGGCGTGGTTTTGTAAACACTGTGAGCCGTAATCTGTGCCGAAATGTAGTGTGGCATGACATGAATGTACACACGCCGTTTCTGCTGGTATTTCCTGGCAATCGGAGGCGATCCCGCTGAAATGTGCGCATTCTACGGTCGCCGGTGGTACTTTGCGTTATGGTCGCTTACCGAGGAACTTCTGAAGCAGAATAAACGGGGTTGGATCGCGCTGCTTTCGGATTTACTGCGCATTCGGTGGTATGATGAGAGCGTGTAAATGCACGTCTGATAATGACACCACAGCAACTCTTACCGACGTATCGCATTTCAGCAATTTGGACCCGTCAGTAAATAAAATGCGGCGTTTAACTCGGACACCTGTCTCCTGCAGGCAAAACCGTCCTCTGCTAATAATGTGTATCTCATTTCCAATTTTTCTGAAAAGAATTTGGTTTAAGCCATTCCAATCGATTTCATGTAACTGAGATATACATACTGGAGTATCTCAGATTAATTACTTTTTATTATATATTTATATAGTACTACAAAAACAACGCCTGTTGGGACTTGAACGGGCATCCTTGAAGTACGTATTCATTTCAGAAATTCACCGTAATGCACCTCTTGTGACACAAGTTGTATTAGTTTATGTAATATTTTGTTCTAAAACAGTTTTATCTAAATAGTTAAAGGCTCCTTCTGTATTTGTCTGGTATATTTCAACTTCAAATAATTTTTCTTGTTACCATTATTGTTATAATTATGTGATACAGTAATAATTTTAGGTGATTGCAAAAATATTAACATTGCTTGAGGGTCTTGGGTAGTTTTAAGGCGCAATATTATTCAAATTACCCTAAGTACTAATGATCTAATACTGTTAAAATGTAGGGAGCACAGGATAAATAGGGTTTTGTTGCTCTAGGAAGAAATATCTAGTTGTATTTATAGCCGATATTGTTGCTTTGAATTAAAATGTGTATTAAGGCACAAAGCAAGAATTTAATTCCGTATTCTGATCAGATGTCATGCAAGTATTGCTAGAAATAATTTTTAAGTTTCATGAAATGATTCACTTGTGTTGCAGCAGTCTTAATTTGCAGTTAATTGGTTGACTGTTCCTGTGGGTGGGGCTGATGTTGCAGCATTTGTCTTAGTGATTTTCCCCGCACTTCTGTGTATTCTCTCCCTGGTAAAAATCAGATTTACCACAGAATTACTGCAACCCACAGAGAGAAAAAAACCTCTTACCAATGTATGACATAGTGACTTAACACGATGTTGAAATAAAGGCATCCATATGATTCATTTACGGCTCATTTTTGACTGTACTTCCTGATGCATTCCCACCTTCCTGATGCATTCCCACCTTCCTGATGCATATTGTTCCCTATTTGTTGTTTTTTTCCAAGAACCTTGCAGGATCTGCACAAACGCTTCACTTGCTGCTTAGATCTGTATTATAAGTCGCACATATCATATCCCTTAGAGCATTAGGGGCACATCTTTTACTAGGCTAATAATATCTCGCAGGCAATTAACAGGCTTTTAGGATGCGTCACTGTTATCTCAGCCACCCTCGACCTCATGGCAGAAGCCAGTTGTTCTCCATCATTCCAGGGATTCCAGTTATTAACCATCCTAGGTAATCAGCTGATAATATGCAGGCTTTGTTTTAGAATGTATAAAATACCTTAATAGATTATAAGACCTTTCCCTTTTTAAAATAAAAAGGCTTCTCTGATTATTAAAAATGTCTTTGTGTTTTTTCACACAGTCCTATTACCTGACAGTGTATCATCATTTGTAATAGTACATCACAGAAACAAAAAGCAGTTTTCAAAATTTTATATAAAAGCGTTTCAGCTCTGTGTGTACGGTTACTGTTCTAACTTGTATATGATAAAATTACAGTAGAAATGTGTGATTAGTCTTATTCTCAAATGTTAAACTGCTGAAGTCTGTGCAGAACATATGATTGCGTAAATTTTTTAGTATAAAAATATTTGATCAAATATTGAACATATTAATCTTGTTTCAGGTATTGATTTAAATACTGGTAGAAATGTAAAATGTTGATTGTGCTTCTTACAGAACATTTTACGAGTGCAGGAAAGCTCCCATTAAGCATTTCCCTTGTTAAGCTTTGGTGTGCATTGCTGTAATGATGCATGCGTTTGCTAATGCAGCGAGGGTCAAGTTCTGTCTCTTTTAGCAAGACCCAAATTTTGAATAATTATTATTGCCTTTAGAAACTGTGGTCTTGTGTCATAATAAGCCATAGGAACATCCAGAAGTGGTTCTCTCCCTCTGCTACAGATTACAATGTTAGACTTTGAAACATGCACTTATAGGTTCATTATATAGCTGTTACTACTATAAACTGAAACTCAGTGCAGTGCAAAGGGACAACAGGAAGTGAACTGTGACAGTGGTTAACCATTAATACAACAGAATCAGGTTTACAATATGTCTGTGCAGGTGTGCTGTGACATTAAGCTTTTCTATTTGGTTATTAGGTAAGAATGTAGAAGAGCATAGTTTTTATTTGTTTAACTGCTGATGTATTTCTGTCTTTTATTTGTATTTTCTGCTTTTTTATTGTTAGCATTATATACTACAGAAGTCCTGCTCTGGAACATTTCAGCCTTGTTCACAGTCACTTTCCGCTGCTAGTTAAATATTGTGCCATCACAGCCTTACTAAATATCTAGAGGGAGAATGTCTAGATCATCCTTACTTACAGCTCAAAAGCGAGCACTTTCCCCACTGCGAAAGCAACTGGTCAGTCCACTGGTCTCCTTTTAGGAGTCCAGGCAGTGTCGTTGATAGACCCCTATAGTTTTTTCTTGGATTTTTTGTGCTTTCTGCTTTCACTTTTGTAAATGTGCCATATTGCTATTTTAGGGTATAATATTCAGATATTATTCTTTGCTTAGCAGTCTACCATATTTTATGTACTGTGAGCTTATTGTGGGTCATGACTGCTTTTATGTTGTGCTGTTAATTGTATCCAAGGTACCATAAATCGAAATACCAGCAACTTGCTTATGTGGCAGTTATCTGGTTCTCAGTGAAATGAAGATGAACAGGGGCTCCTCAGGCCTTCTGCTGAGGTGTGTTGCAGGGGCAGCTGGTCAGTGACATTACATTCGGCATAAGAGGTGCCGTTGCATAATTGTGATCTTGAACACCGTAATCCATGACGATGACATATGCTGTGGTAGCTGTTCAGCATCTGTTCAGTATTTCCACTACCGCTTCCATTTTAGCTGACACTTTGCTTCCTTTTTGTAGAAGAATGTCCACATTATCTGGATGTATCTATAAAAAGTGAGAGATTTTCATTTACAATATAGCTACTCACTGCGTTGGTTTCACTAACGGACGTGATCCTTCTTCTCGGCTGTCATAGAGGGAACCTGTTTTTGCACCCCCTTAGTAGGGCTGGGCAGTTAATTGATTTTGAATTTCAATTATGATTTTGGCTTCCAACAACCATCAAAGCAAAATAATTGAGATAAAACGATTATAGTGCATTTCATTTTGCAGTGAATCTCCTGTTTTGACTTGCGTTATAAATCCAATGACCCCTTTCGTGATCCCAATATTGACCAAAATAATTTTTTTTTTTTGCCACAATTGAGCAGCTCTACTCCTTGGTCAGCATGTATTTTGTGACCCCCTTCCTCTCCGGCCCTGTCCCTGTACTGTGTTCTGTGTACCATGTGCTCCCCCCCCCCCAAGTTTCTCTTTAAGTCATATTGCGAACCTCTGCCTTGTTAGACACCGTATCCTCCACACACGGTGGGTGGAGATCGAACCTGCGGAGGCTTGTGCGTTTCTGTATGCTGGGGCTGCAGGACGGTTTGTGGTAGGATTTGCATCCAGTACCTCTGTCCGCTCTGTCCGCTCGTTAGCAGTGAAGACAGAGAACGGCGGCATGAATGAATGTATTCCAAGCCGTGTATCAGCAGCGGCCCCCGACTGTGACGTTCTGCGGGGGAACCTGCTCAGGTTTCTTGGTTTTCTAGGATCCAGTTCAGCTTCAGTCCCCCCACACACACACACACACACACACACACACACACACTTGGGCCACTTAGTCCAAGCATAAGCTGCTTGTGTTGTCTCTGGTGTTGGTTACTGTTCCTAACACTCTGGTGTTGGGATGCATCAATGATTTAGGCAGCTGGGCTCGTTTTGCTTGACAAAAGTCCGTATCTCTGATGGATCGTGTTTTCATTTAGTCACAGGCACTATCAGGGTGGAAGTAAGTTGGGGAAGTAGGATCATTAGTAATTATGTCAGCCATGTGTACAGTCTGAGCTTTCAGCATTCTGTCAGGCCCCATACACAGAGCATCAGCTTTTAAAAATTATCACCTTTTGCAAGTATACGTGAATTCCCATGCCGATGTATTTACAGCATATACTAACATGAGTAATCCTTCTGAGTAACAGGCTGGCTGAACAAAGGCAGATATAACAGCAGGCCGCACCAAGCACAATATAAGGTGCACCTTAGCCAGGTCATAGCAAGGGGAACTCAGTACTGTGCATAAATTGATGATTAAAAGATCTTGATGTTTGTGCAAATCTCTGAAGGATGGTTCCATTTTTACAGTAGTGTCCCTGTCACTGCACTGGAGCAGTGGGATCCAGTGAACGGGCCGCTCTGTTGACCACAGCAACACCTCTGCCAGGTGATATTTTGTCTGTCATAGAGTGTTAGATTTCGAAACCTCTCTAAAGTCGCCCCAGTATTTCCAACAAACATCTAATGCATCCATGCATTTTTTTAACTTGACCATTACCCCGACCTTCTTTGGCTAGTCATTACCTCATTCAGTTATTTAAGTAATTAAGTTAATTAATTAAGTGAGTTTTGTGGTGAAATTTAATGAATACACGGAATGTCTGAGGTGTCCCTGAGGATAGATTTGGGATCTGAAGCAGTGTTCATCTACCAAAAACGGAAGAGTTTTTATTGTGATACTGTTAATTTGCATATATTCTAATGTTAAACTGTGTTTTTTTCTGAACAAATATGCACTTCTTACCCAGATAAACAGCTTTAAATGTTTTCTTTGACTGCCTAAGACTTTTGCACAGTACTGTACACTGGGCAATTTAGAGGTGCTAGTTCAACTGAGTTGAAATGGGATTTGAACCCCCGTTATTGAAGGTGGGGGTGCTGTTAAAGAAGCATATTGGGCCCCCAATTTCCATATGTTTTACTGCCCCTGGCACCCAATGGCCCTTGGATACTGCTGTGCCACACAAACTGAGATTATGTCAACTGCTTTTTTTTTGGTATTGAGCAGTGAATTTTAAACTGGTTTGCCAGCTGAGTTTTAAGCAGGATGTTAATGAGGATAGTATGTTCAATCACCTCGCAGTGCTTTTGTAGAACTTTTTGTTCATTCTTTTTTTTTCCCGTCACAGTAATAGCGCACAGCACATGCCCTTTGTCTGGTTTCCCAGTAACGGAAAAGAAACAGAGAGATGTAGTAACTTGGGTTTAGAAATCCAGTTTGTGAAATGTTTCATGGAACCGATTGCTTTTTCTTTTTCAAACAAAGCAGGAAACAAATCTGTATCTGATCTATTCTTTGATGTGCTAAGTGTTCTTGCAGTCATTAACGATCACTTTTACTGTGATGTGTGAAGGGGTAAAATGCATTTGTCCTTGTGCCCATCATGACAGGGAGACCCACCACAAAATTTTCAAAGGGTCAACAGATTTTATTGAGCACCCCCTTTTCATAACAGACGATCATGCAAAATCAGCCTAACCCTCCCATGCATAACATGCGACATCGATATCAACATACCCTCTCAATGGGATGCCAATGTTTTCTTTATATGTGACATTAGGATTGTCTGTCTTTGTGTTTCAATGGGCTCCATTACATTCATGAAGAGTTCAGGTATTCTCAAGTGTCCGGGTCTCTCTCTCTCCCAAGTGCTCCGCTGATGTCACGATGGCTTAACGTTGCTGTGTACCGACCGGGTTCACATTAATGGCAGCGGCTGCTGTGGGAGGCCATTCGGACACAGAGACTCACAGGTCCAAAATCTTGAATAAAGCCAGCTATCTGGTAGATCTATCTCTAATAATCATGGGGAGAGATTAGTGTTGCTGTGCCTCTATTGAATTCTGTATAAACACTCAGTGAGGGGTATCGTGTGTGTAATAGTGTATGAATGGTTAGGCTTGTTTGCATGTGTATTTCTGTGAAAGGTTGAGTGTGTTTTGCTGTGAGTGGTATAATTTCTGTGAGCGGGAATTTGCGTCGAGTGGTTGAGCTTGTGGGGGTTTAAAATCCTGTCTTTTTTTTAAGAGGATGTTTATGTACTGGTCTTTTGTGTGGTTGTGTATATATTTTTCTGTTTGAGTATATACTGCCATGAGACTTCTTGGCTTGAGCATGAATTACAGACAGTGTGTCATTTGTGATTTATCCAGCTTTGGAATGAAGCAAATTGATGGTTTATGTCATTCTTCTACGAATCTGCTATGCTGGAAATTATACAAATTGTGCTTTAAAATAAATCTCATCAATTTCCCGAGATGCAGAAAATACGTTTTCATTCTTTGTTGTTTGTGACTTAAGTCGTTTCTTTGTGCCCGAGGTTTAATTGGGGCATCTGGTTACATCTGCCTTGCCGATCCTGGAGTTGAGTCTGCATGGGTCAGCACATTATGTTGGGTAACTGAGGAGTGGGTGGCTCAGAGACCCCCCCCCCCCCCCTTCCAAATTGACAATTTGGCCTGGTCACCAGGAGACAGACTCGGTGCTGCTTTAGTTTGGCAGGGCTGGAGAAACCAAGCTGGTCCTAATTGTGTTAGCATTTCATGCCAGTTGTAATATCAAACATATGTGTGCATTTAGATAGTATGTATGAATGCAGAGTAATGTAAAAAGAAAGGTTTAGGAAAAACTGCAGGCTTGGAGGAGGGCCTGGAGTGTCCTTCTGTGTTGCATCAGTTGCTGCGCCTTTGGGCATGAGCAATACGTAGGTGGGTGAACCAACCCTCCCACTGTACAGGAGATGCGGGCCAGAGGGAGCCTTTGCCAGGAAACGGTGCCCTCGCTTTGAATCCTGCTGCCTGTTTATGTGAAAGTCTCGAACTAGGGAAGGATCTCGCTGAGCATCTCCCCAGACACAGACGTGAGATCCTGGTGTGTACAGTAGGGTGACTGGGGGTCCACTGTGAGCCCTTCAGGTTTCACAAGCGACTTTGAAGCTGAAAGGCTCTCGTGCTTTGCTCTGGGCTGAAATGGTAGTTTGCAAGCCCTGTCCTGGCTGTCAGTGCCCCCCCCCCCCCCCCCGACATGGAGTAGGTGGTCATCCTGTTACAACACATTATGTAATAATACCGCATTATGTAATAACTCAACACAATGTAACAAATGTTCACCTCATTATGTAATAGCGCCTGCATTTTGTAATAGTCTGTCACGTTTTGTAATAGGCTGCTTGAATGCAATGCGTAATGCATTTCCGTGCATTTTATTATACATTATTACATATAGAAGTGGTTATTGCAAAATGCGGGAGTTGCACTTTCTAATGATGAAAATGTAATACTGCGCTTTATGCGATAAATAACCACAATGGATCACATCATTGACACCTAGTCAAATTATTACATAATGCGACGTTATTACGTAATGCGTTGTTATACACCCTAGTGTACAGTGTCGCCCAGCAGTTGATTAGGCACTTATGTGCTGGTCCTCCTTGGATCTTCTCTAACTCTTCTTGGTGGACATCATCCTCAGCTTCGCTGTGGCTGTATCTGGAAGCCCGTAACCCTTTAGGTTTTACTCCAAGCTCACGTTTGGGTCTCTGCCTTCCCATAAGGTGTGTGCCTGTGTGACCTGGACTCCCTTGATCACTTCCTGCGTCTTTCCAGGAACCAGCACTTCTGGGTGTCTTTGACTGGCAGGACTGGTTGGATGAGATGTTATTTTAAGAGTGAAATGAGGGTTCCAGCTAAAACCAACACAGGAATCACATGGACCCTTACCTGCTTCCTCTTAGTCGTATAGCTCCTTATATGCACAGACTCCTCCCACTCAGCTACGTAAGACTTGACTATATCACTTGACATCACTTTATTTATGGTATCATCACCCATGTATTTAAATAAGTAATGTTGCTTGCAGCATGCAATCCATTGTATGCCTTGTCCTAAGTGTCCGTTTGTTCTTTTCCAGTGCCTTCTCTATCTCTTCCTGCGCACTGTATTTTCTTTTTATTTACTACAATAAACACGTCTGCACTACAGTATGTATTATTTGTTCTGTGTGCCATCCATTTTTCTGTGTCAGTGCCAAGTGCACCAAAGCAAATCTTTTGTAAATGCCAAAATTAAAATGGATGTGAACGCTTATGCTGTTGCATTATCTCCTAGATTTATGTGCTGTGTTTGGAGCATGTCGTTAGCACTGCAGTGGAGTTTGTGCGGTTTACAATCCATGCTAGGCGCCTTCCTTCAAAGAGGTTACTGTTGGTTGTCTCTGCCTTATTGAATTATTGAAGTACCTCATTAGAAGGCAGATCATGTGTTCCAATATTGCAGTATTTTTTTGTTCTGGCTATGCACGGCAGAGTATATCTGTTAGCTGTGCAGTGAAACACACGGCATTGGGGGATGGGGGTGCTTTTGGGAGGGGTGCAGCACTTGGCCACCTCTTGGAGTCCTCAGGTCATTCTGTCCAACACAGTGAAGAAGTGGGTCATGATAAGGTTTAGATTTAAAGACTCATCAGTCGGTATATTGAGTAAAAGAAGCTCATATGCAACACAAAGCCCTTTTTATGTAAGTTTGTGTGTCATATTTGTATTCTGCCAAGCATAACGTTGTGACATTTGCGTTGTAACATTTACATTGTGCCAGTTATATCGCTTGACATATTTTTCTACAATTTCAGTACCAAGAGCTTGAGATGGTTTTAAACTGATCATCAGTGCTGTAAATGGCATTTCATGAAATGTATGGAAGTATTTCATAACCTAGATTTCTAAACCCAAGTGCTAACAGTTCCCTGTTTTCTTTCTGTTCCTGGGATGTGATACATGGTATTGCTGTTGTTTTTGTTTTGGCAGCGAAAAAAGTATGATCTTGCAACAAAGGTAATAGAACAAGCCATGTTGAACAATTGTGGAAGTGGCGCTGTAGAAAATGTACAGGACCTTATTGAATTTAATAATTGTCACATGTCGTGGTGTCTGGCTCTGTAGGTCAGGAATCTGTGCGCTTGTCTGCAGGTTGTCGGCTCAAATCCCATGGCTGGCAGCATGGCGTCATTGTTAAACCTTTGACCAAGACCCATAACTCCATCTGCTTCAGAGGTGCTAGATGAGTGTGAAATGTATTATTCATTTAGGGTGCAAAAAAAAATGTAATTTAATAATCAATTAATTATGTAATCAAGCGATCAACTAATCAGTTAGTTGGGCCAAACTAAAATTTGGGGGAAAATTTGGTCACCAGAATTTCAAAATACCGCAGTATACTGTAGTACTGTAATGCCGCCCAAGCCTAATAAGTCTAAAGCTGTTCACCCAATTCACTACGCTGCTTTTGGTTCTGTTTGTTGGAATACATCTGCCCTCTGCTGGTCTGGTGGAATATCAGTGCTGTACACAAATGTGCCAATCATGACCATCTGCATCCTCAGACAAATGTAATATGTACACAACAGTCTGCACACACAACTGTGTGTACATTGTAACAGCACATGAAAAAGTGATGTATGAACTAGGCTTAACACACTAACGTTAATCTTTCTAAGCGATGGTGTCATACTATTCAAGTTACGCAGCAAACTGCAAAAACGCAACCAATGACAAAATTCGTCATCAATTTTATTTAAATGACCAATTATGGTTGGTCATTTTCCTGTAATATGCTCTAAGAATGGTGAGTGTGCTCACCTGTGTAATTGATATTAATAGTTGGAGCAACACTTGTTTCAGTCTATGAGTCGGCTTGTTTTTAAGAGAGGTTTTGTTGATAACGGAATTATAGCAGTGTTTCACAATCTGGTCCTTGGGGACCCACAGTTGGTTCATGTTTTTGCTCCCTCCAAGCTCTCTGCTAGACAGTCCACATTTTTGCTTCCTCCCATCTCCCGGTAGGTTATGAAATATCCTGGTAGGTTAATAAATATTTTCATATATTTCATGAAATGGCATTTACTACATGATTAAAACCATCGCAAGTTCTTGGTACTGAAATTCTAGAAAAATATCATCAGCGATATTACTGGCACAATGTGAATGTCACAACGTCACTACATTTGGCAGAATACAAAAATGAGACACAATCTTAAGTGGGGAACTGGGAGGGAGCAAAAACATGGACTAACTTTGGGTTCTTGAGGACAAAACTGAGACAGTATTCAGGTATGGTTTTTTTCAGAGTGATTCTGTATGGGATGGTGTGTGTGAGAGTAACTGTACAAGCAGTGCTGCTGTTCACTTATGCATATCCACAGAAATACACCGTACCGTAAATGCAAATTAGCAGATAAACCGTAGATTCACAAACATATCTGCAGGTCAAAAGTAAGTGTTGTTGCATTGCTAGAACTGTTTCCTGACGTGACTTGCAAATGTATGACATTTCTTAAATAATGAGTCAGATTTTGCCCTTAATTTCACTTTACTCATTAGTGTCGTTAATTGATATTGATGTATGCAGTCATACTATAGGACCTTAGTCTGAAGTATGGGACCTTACTCTGGTTGTATGGTCATAAGCATTTGAGCTTCAGACTGTTGGTTTGGCTTTAATAAATACCAACGCATCCTAAGTCCAAGCAGTGAATATGAAACTAACTATTAAAACAATTCCGTAAGTTTGTTGAGGCTCTGAAAATCCGAATGTCTTGTTGTTCCTTCATTGGTTCTTTCTGTATAGACATGAAATTGCTTTGCATCACAATCACAATCATATCCACAATCACAGTCATAACCACAATCGCATCCATGATCACAATCATATCCACAATCACCGACCAGACCAGCTTCCTTAATCCCAAAAAAGGAAATTTTGGTGTTAAAGCAGCAGTTAAAAACAGGATCAGACAAATACCCACAACATAAGAGCACAAGACAACCAAATAGCAGCCAAAGTCTGACACCTAGATTGTACTGTACAAAGTGACGAGTGCCAGACAATGTAAAGGCGTAACTAATATCGTAAGTGTGTTGGTACTGGAGCGCTGTTAGTTATATGGGAGTATGTAAAATTGGGTAGCCCATATATGTGAAGCACTCTTATTTAGTAGTGATCTGTATTCTAAGATTAGTACTGGCACAGAGCCGAGATTTACCAGCGTGTTGATGGAAGGCCGGCCAGCAGTCGTGTTGTGCTGTTTTTCCCTTAGTGCCATTTTTTCCCACTATTATGCCAAGTGAGAATGAGGACAGGAGCCTGAACTAGGCTGGATTTATTTGTTTTTCCATTACAGTCGGCAATTTCAACTGCGCTATTGATTCTAAGATGGAGATGGAGGGGAAAAAAGTGCATTCAGTTAGCTGGGCAGCAAAGCATGGAATGAAAAAGTCTCCTCACGGAGCACCAAGTCTTTCAGATGTTCCTTTGGTCATCCTTGAAAGAGATTGCTGATGGAGGTTTGGTAGGATCAGGGTAGGCTGTGAGTGGAATGCCAAGTTAAAGCAAGACGTTTGCACTCAGAGATCTGAAGAGATTATGTCACGGACTGAATGCCCAGTCCAGCCTGATTAATGGCTGACGTATTTCTCATTTTCGGAGAAGGTTTGGTAAATGTGTAACAATGGGTTGTGGAAATCACTGCATTACAGTATGTGATTACATTCTGCGCTCATGTTTCCCAGCTACCCAAAAGCCCTTGCGGTGTGTGTGTGTGTGTTTTTCCGATCACTGAAGCAGAGGGAAGGTTTGATTAGAGTGTCATGGTAACCGCAGACCCTGGCTGACCGTACACTCTTACAGCTCCCCTGCTGCAGACATTGTCTGTCTGCGTGTGTCTGTGTTTGAGAGAGAAGGAAGGGAGAGTATCACATGTCTGTGGTGATGCAGAAGAGGAAGATGCTGGTGGGAAAGATCTGAAAACCAAGCAGTGGGCTGCAGTCAATCATCTTTGGATTTTATTGCAGGAACAGTACATGTACAAAGAAGTATGATGCTTGATATGATATATCAGATATAAGTATGATGAATATTCAATAGTAGTACAGGTATGTTCATACTGTCCTTTGCATGTAATGTAGTTTTTCCCCTTCAATAGAAGAAGGATCTTATTTTAACCCAGTTTGTCAGAAATTGTCAGACACTAATTTTAAGAGCCTTAATTTTCACTTAGTAATGTGCGTGCTTCCTTTTGAAGACTTCCATGCTTGTTATAACCGTGGCTTTGATTTCATGGTTTCTCCTTGGCTTTCCTGTCCATGGAATTGTTTTTTTTTTTTTTTATTTTAGTCAAAGTATGCCATATTTAGGCCATATCCAGACGTACACAGGTATGGTGTTTTTCCTCCTCCGTCATTAAAAAAAAATCCCGTCCACACAAACACTGTTTTTTAAAAAAATCACCATCCACGTGCAAACGTTAAAAATGTGCTGTCGAGCAAACTCGCCTAATGTGAAGAGCAGAAGGCACACACTGTGCAGTGAAAGGTGGTAGGTACACACACACTCTGACGTTACAAGCTAAAAACTCTGTTTCCCCTGTCTACATGTCGACACTGAAAACGGAGTTTCTGAAAATCTTCACCCTGGACGGAGTTTTGCAAAAGCTCCGTTTTCAGTGACCTAAAATGCTGTTTGTGTGTGGATGAAAGGTCAAAACATATAGAAAAAGCTATGTTTTAAAAAATACCCGTATACGTGTGGACAAGGGCCTAGTGAGAATCACATCTTTGGGAGATTGTTCGTAATCTTGGGTAGCTTCCATTTAGTACCTCTGTGTCTGAAGTGCATTTTGTATTAATGTTTATTTTGAGAGCCGAGTCATGAGGTACTAGTAGTTTTTTGATGAAACCAGTATAAATGATACTAATTGTAATGATGTGGTTTTAGGTAAGACAGCAGGTCACATGGTGGTTGGCAGGTTTCCTCTGTCTCCTCACACCTCCAGGATTTGGGATCTGAAACCTGTCCCTTCTGTGTGAGTGTACACCCTACACCTGTGATCAGAAGGTAATTGGTTCATGTTCTGGTGTAGACAGAGTGATGCCACCATTGGGCCCCTGGTTACGTCCTTATCTCCCAGTTTCTCCTGGGACTGCCTAACCATAGCTGCTCAGTTGTATGTTGTTTTGGATAAATGTGTCTGCCAGGGTTGGGGCCACTCCGGAATGCATTTTTCAATTCCAATCCAAATCAGGAAATGGAGCTGGAGTTGGGATCAGAAAAAAAAAACTATAGGGAACAGAATTGGAGATAAATTCAAATTTCAGGGAGATTTAAATTCCAACTCCAGTTGTATTTCCTGATTTGGATCGGAATTGATAAGTACATTCCGGAATGGCCCCAACCCTGGTGTTTGCTAAATCAATAAAATGTAAAATGTAAGTGTAAGGTAATCAGTGTTGCGTCAAACATGAGGGTAACTTTTGCTATTGGTTTGGGGAAAGTCGCTCAAGGGCTGAAGATGGCATGACAGTGAAAATGTTTGGACATTGGAAATGAAAGTTATGCTCCAGAACATGCCTCAGTTTACTTTTCAAGAACAAATACTTAATTTGCTGTATAGATGCATCTCGCTGTAGGGCCATTCTGTTTTGATTAAACCAAATTTCCAAAAAAAAGTTTGTTTTTTTTCCCCCAAGTTTAGCCATGTAACTGTAATAGTAAAAAGCTACAGCTCACAAGCAAATAATCTGAATTATCGATTTAAGAGGAAAAGGAGCTATATGTTAAAAGGGAAATAAAAATAAGCATAAAACATTTCTGAGCTGCAAATGTTGTAATTTACATACCAGATTTCATCCAAATCAAAAACGGTGCAGAGGCAGTTCATTGAATCGAAATGGAATGACCTTGTGTTAATGCGTTTGTGGTAAATCATCATGAAATAAGCGCCCCCTCACCTGAACTGGATCGAGCTCTCTGCTCTGTCCTGCGTGACTCACTGTGACAAATGTTTTTATATCGTAGCCGCATAGCTGCCACCGTGTCCACACTCAGGAGGGCAAAATAGGTCCCGCAGTCAATCTTGGAGATGCGCTTGGGTGGGTAACAGATGCTGCTTTTTGTGCCCCTGACTATAAGAATTGCTAATTGCCGTATTTTCGATTGGGTGACTTTGTGGCTTGGTGGGTAACACTGTTGCTTTGCCCTTCCAGGATTACGGGCATCTGTGTGTTTGGGTCAGCTATACGTTACACTGTGGGGCCCAAATGTCCCCACAATGTGATAAAACCTATTATTTTGATGTTACTGGGACCATTTCTTCGGTCCCCACAAGGGGAAATTCAATTTTATTGAAATCTGTGACTGCAGTCAAAAAACTAAAAATGCTGAAAGATTTGTATTTTGTTTGGTTACTTATGGTTAAGATTAGGGCTGGTAGGGGTTAAGTTTGCCATGTTTGGGATTAGGGTTTAGGGCATAAAAATGAATGGACGGTCCCCAAAAAGATATGAGTACAGGTCTGTCTGTGTGTGTGTGTGTGTGTGTGGTTTTTCATGCTCTCTTTTCATACGGTCGCTTCCATTTCTTCTGTTTTCTCATGCTGTCCAAAGACATTCCATTGGGCTAATTGTGGTCTTTAAAATTGCCCATTGAGTATGAGAATGGGTGTGTGCTTTGTTTTGACTAGTAAAACCTTCTACTCTACAAGTCCTATAAAAGTATAGCACATACAATTATGTACATAATTACATAAGTACATAATACTCGATAATATACCACTGTTACTGGTTTATATATTTGCCATACTGTACATTTTTATCGTTATTTAGGCTATACTATATAGCCTAGGTGTGTAGTAGGCTATACCATCTAGGTTTGTGTCAGTACATTCAATGATGTTCTCAAAACGACAGAATCGCCTAATGATGCATTTCTCAGGACGTGTCCCCATTGTTAACTGACTGGTGGCTGTACTATAATGCCTTCACTGTAATGTGTCCCACATCTTAATCCTGCTCCATATTAAGCTGACTTTGAATTTATCTGGCTATTGGATTCACCTTTTTGAATCCTGGCCAATGAAAAGGCAGACGTGCCAGAAGAAATCTGCCTTCCTATCCAATCGGCTGCGAGTGACCTTTCTTATTCAAACAGCTTTTTCTGACTGTAAGAGTTTTGAGAGATCAAAACCTGCTAAATCATTCTGACAAGCACCCGATAGAGCAATTCAGGTTCAGTATGATCTGTCTTGTTAAATTACTAGGCCTGTATGTTTGATACGCTGTAGTTACTGACCATTCCACCGGATGTATAGGGCTGTGATATTTGGCCAGAACCTCTATAACTCTGCTATCTGCATTGCTGTGAGAAAGGTGTATACCACAACCATTATTTTAGCTATTTTACTTAAATGTTTTATTGGGTTTATGCATAACTTAAATTTTTTCCATGATTTGTTACTCCTTTCATTTTTTTCTTGTTTAATTTATATGTTTATTAAAAGAAAATATGCCATGGCAATTTGTGGGGAAAATTTTGTTTAAAGTATACCCCTGTGAATAGTAATAAAAGTGATGCATTAACTTCTGCATTCCATCCCAGACAACTAATGAACACATTAACCAACCAGAAGGGCAACACCCACTTACAGTACAGCAAGTTGCTATCTTAATAATGCAGTTTCCATTTCAGATTCTCATCTTATGAGCTCTGAATGCCTTTTCCTGCTCCTGTGACAGGCCTTATCTTGTGTACATTCACATAAAACACACTGTAATTCGCATATAGCACACTGCACCTTGGTGAAATGAGTGTATATGCAATGGTTTGTAAAAGAATATATTGGCATGGTAGGACATTGTAGGCAATTGCTGCTTGACTGCTGGCCAATGAAAAGACAGACATGCCAGTTCCACACCCATACAACAGCAGCTCATATTCCATATTTTATGGCAATATCTCCAGTCACTGCAAAACATAAATTACTGCAACTATCTAAATCTCACCATTTTCATGGCTGTTCATATATATTATCTTGACTTGATGCCAAAACGTTTTAATCTCTGCGGGACTGAAACTGTGTTATGGTATGAAGGACAGTGCATTATTTTAAGTAATTGTTAAAATGCAATTTTATAAATGGACTAATATATACGTAGAGTGTAGCTATTAGGCTTTGCCCTATTACCTATCTGATAGAAAATCCTAGTGAATCATAGTGGATTTACATGTATATTTAACTTATAAATCTCCTTCCAAGCTTCCTTGGCTGCCGTGGCATTAATTGTATTAATTGGGTAAAGTCTAACGGTATTCCGCTAAACATCTTTTTTAACAATTACTCCATGTACTTCCTGAAATGAAAACATCTGACATCATTTACTGGGATACCCAATCCGGAACCTGCCAATTAATCCTGAATTGCTTTAGTCATGTATGATGACCGGTGTCCATTCTCCTCCCAGGAGATTCCTGTTTCTGTGCACGGTATACTTCTCAGCTCCGCCCAGACCAGTGCTGCTCTGTGATTCATGATGGGGCGTTCAAGGATGGCTTCTTCTGATTTGCTTTTGTGGTAAAAATGAGATGAAAGCAGTGCAAATATGGCAGAATGGATGATGGTAGAGTATGGACAGAAGGTCACGTTTCAGGGGTCTGAACCATCCAGATCTTTTCACTCCCCTTCTCGACTTTCTTCTGAATACTGCTCATCCACACTCGCCTCTTCTCCCTCCATCTTCTTTCCTTTGTTCTTGTGATGCTTGGTTGGGTGTCTGATGATACTCACGGCTCTTAGAATGGTCCTTAGCAAAGCTGTTGTTAGGATGCTGTTGGAATGAATATTTTGACAGCCATTCGTGTAATTTGCTACATGCTGCATTAAATTTCCGGTGTGATTAATTGTAATTATATGTGATTGGAGGCAAATAAGCAAAGCTCGTTCAAGCCTTATAAGGTTACTGCCTCAAAGCCAAAAATCGATTTAGAGTCTTTGTTATTACTACCATCTAATGGACATAATGTTGGATGCTATCACGGGCGTACCTACAATTTATGGGTCCCCTGACCAAATGTCACCTTGTTCCCCCAACCCAATGTTATGTGTAATTTTATGTATTCAGGGGCTCCTGTCAAATGCTGGGCCCCCGGATTTAGTGGGGGTCTCCGTGTCTCTCCGATGCCCCCGGACCATATGCAAACTCTACAGTTAAAAAAGTAAACTTTTATAAAATATATGAATGCGTTAGATGTATGTGTAATGGTGTTGTCACGATACCAACACGTTTGTTTCGATATCAGTCCTAAGTCATGAATTTAATTTTCCAAATTTTTCCCATGTTTTTCCTAATAAAGGGGAAACACTCTCAGATGTCATTAATGTGCTTTATTTTAAACAAAAATGTTCAAATGATATTTAGGATTTTTTCAGTACCGGCTGTAACGTGAAGTAAATGAGTGCAGTGCCTAGATTTTCAGATACTTCCTTTCTAAAAAGGGAACCTTTCCTGATGGCTGTGATGCTTTATAGATATCTGCCAAGTATGGGAAACAGTCCTGCCATAGAAATGTCCTACATGGCATGCATACATGTCTGCAGCGCCAGAGTCCAATCCTGAAATGAGAGCAGCACCGGACCGTAGTGCCCGACATTTACGGACAGAGTTTTCCTGAGTCTTTAGCTGAGGACACATTCATTTTTAATTTAGTAGAGTATCTATGTCGCGGTCATTGATATGGTGCCTATTTAAAGGGTCTGGTCCTGGTGTTTGGTATTCTAATTGAACTATTGTGAAAATAACTATAGTTTTATTCAAATGAATTCGACAGTCAAACTCACGACTTATTTCTTCCGATTGCTGCTATTAGACATACAGTGTTTCAAGTTCTTATTAGTTTCCTATATATTTTGACCAGGGAGGGAATAAAAATGTTTAAAATTCATTTCACTGTGACCAGAATTATTTTTCTAGTGGATAATCAATTATAATTGATACAGCATTTGGACTTCCTCCAAGATGGCAACGTAAACGTTTTATTGGACTGGATTTGAATTACATTATCTTGTACTTATGCTACTCATTTTTTCCTACTTTATTAAATTTTATTTGCTTGCCGGCCGGCCGGCTGGCTGGCTTGTTTGTCCCAGCCTTGAATATTATATTAGGCTGATGCTTATTTCTTAGTGTTAGTCTTACAAATTATATTGTTACAATAAGATCCTCATGCCAGTTCCCTAAAATATGAGAAGGTATCTATCTGAGGATAAACAATATCCTGGGTTAAGATGCAGATGGATTGGGACCAGGCAGGAATAGCAAACAGCGTAAACATAAACTGACTGGCCAAAGAAAAATAAAGAAAATAAACTCAAGATTCATCCTTTGGAGCAAAATGGGACAGAACGAACCAGTCGGAGCCGCAGGCTGGAGATAGTGTCAACACTGTGGTCCAGGTTACTGGGGAATAAATGAAACCAAACGTGTGTGTGTGTATATACACACAGAAATTTCTTGTAATGAAGTACAGGAACATGTCACCTGATTCTGCCTTCCAGGATGATGGACGTATTAAAGAAACTCATGCAGAAATATCCAGTTTATATTCAAATGAAACGGCATTTGCAATTTACCATCATTTAAACTGTAATTGCTACCTTGTTCTTAATTCTGAAGTACATTTTCCATGGCAGTTACAAGTAACATGTTTAGATAACGGAGGTCAGAAGTAGTTAGAAATGGCAGGGATAAACAAGGTTTTAGATGTGGTACTTTCTGTCATTGAATAAACGCATCATTACCAGGATTCCCTTCTGCTAATGACATCATAATGGGCTCTTCAGTCCAATCAGTAAGTACCTCCATGGCCCTCACATTAAACATGAGGAGGCCTCTGCCGTGAATCATTTGGTTTTGCATCTCCCACCCCTCCTCTCGTACCCATTCCTAGTCTTGCTCTTCTGTTCACTTGGCTTGTCTGCTAAATGGATGTTGTAATGTAGATCTCGATGGCAATCGCTGCAAAATGCAAGAGGAGCCAGAGTATCTGTTGTTTCTATAGTGCTCGGACCTCGGGATCAAATGCGCATTTAACCTGAGCCATTTCTGCGTGGTGAGAATACTTGGCCAGACATTGACGTTAATAACTAAGAGCCTGTCTGTCAGAGTTTGCTGTGCAGCCTCATCAGCAGAGATCAAGCGTTCTCCTGCTCCTCTCTATGTGCTGCCGTGTGCTTTCCATTCCGATACGGCTTGTTCCTGACTGAAATGCTGAATATTATGAACACATCATTATTTCCCTAGACTGACTGAGATCCTGCTCTCAGTTTACAAATTCTAAACTGACAGGTAACCTTTAGTGGCAGAGAAATCCGGGATGCAGGACTGGCAGAGAATTGAGCGGGGGCGTTCCTTCAGTCCCCAGATGAAAACCAAATACTTTATTTCTGCTGTATAGTGCAGCACTAACCTCTTCTAATTTCTCCACCCCCCCCCCCCAGTTCTGTCACCCTCCCGTTGTATAGGAGTTACATCTAGAGTTTAATTATTTTTACCCTTAGCTGTGCCGATGTAACCAAGCTATGGGGAATCACAGCACTGCGGCAACAGCACTGTTAACCACTGTGCTGACGCAGTGGTCAGCCAGGGCTGTGAAACAAACACACTGCAGATCTGACTTGCCTGCACTGCAAGGCGTGGGCAGGTCATTGGGCATCTAAGAAGAATCTAAGCTGCCACACCATCTTTCTTTCTGCTATTAGTGTAAACATTTTTTTTCCACCATTGCTATTTATTGGTATAATTTAGTATGTGCTTGGAAAAATAATTCCGAGGTCAACACAGGTTGGCCTTTCATGGATTGTTTTGCATCTTCGTCACTTTGCATCTTCGTCCCTTGCTGTGTGAGCTGATGGGTAGAGTGGGTCTGCCCCTCATTCATACCGGTGTTTGCTGTGGGATACTGGGATTCCTTGCACACATCCTACAACTTCAAGTCAGCTTTAAAACTATTAATGGCTTCCCATAAAACAGATGGAGAAAGCACTCAAGATCACAGAAAGTGTAACCAAAGATGGAGGCAGGAGGTACTTGGGTTACTGTGCTCTGTGTGGTTCCAGTGAAAGCAGATTCCCATTGTATTTGAGCACTTCTGGTAAATTGTTTTGAAGGACTCTCACCTGTGCCCTCTTATCTGTGACATCATGCATTTCCGCATGTGTTCGTGTGCCTCTGTCCCATGTGCAGAGAATCTCCTGATACAGAGTGAAGCTTCCCTGCCTTCTCCTGTCTTATGCTCAGAGAACAAGGGAGAAAGGAAGCATGTAATTAGAGAGAGAGAGAGAGAGAGAGAGATGTGCTTTAGTCTTGGGGACAGCGGATCAGCCTCTTTTCCTGTTCCCTTCTTATCACTGCCTCTAGCTGGCTGCAGTGAGCAGAGACACGATATGACCTAAATAAAGGACCGGTGGGGGTAGGGGGGGGAGGGGGACTGGGGGGGTGAGCTTCAGTGGAGCCCAGCAATCATCTTTGTTTTTCGTTCTCTTCTTGTTCTTGCTCTGCTGTCTTTATGGCTCCACTGCACTCTGGTTACTTGCTCCTCAGCGTGACCGTCTCTTTGGCCTCTCTCCTAGTCTCCTTTCACCTCGCTGTCCCCCTCAACTTTGTCCACCCTGCTGTGGACTTCAAACCAATCGGTTATCAACCAGAAAGGGCGGCGTTGCAGCCTGACACTGACGCAAATGTTATCTCTGTGCTGTCATGTCAGCTTGATTCGAAGTTTACTGCGATGACTGGGTAACGGTACTTCTTTGTCTGAACCCTTATAATGGTTATTTTCGTCTCTAGCGGGGGGTGGTGCGTAGCTCAGCAGAATGGGGTGGGTCTGTGATCGGAAGGTCGCTGGTTCAAATCCCAGGGTCAGCAGAGTTATTTCACTGTTGGTGCCTGGAGCAAAGACCTCAACTCCCAGTTTGCTCCGAAGATTGTTTGCCCCCTGCTTTCTCAAACAATCTATGTCACTCTGGTTAAAAATAATTTAACCATAGATGCTCAATTGTAATGTACAATCCATATAGTAATAGCATTTCTCATGTCATTAACTGAATGTAGTTTAATATTTATTGTTAATACTGACTGTAGTTTTTAGCTGTATTCAGTGAGACTGAAAACTAATCATTTCATATAATTGTATATTGTATTTCTATGCTTATGAAGTTATGGGTATGTACTAGAAGGTTAAGAACATCCATATTCAGTATAAAGCTTGTATCAGAGTAAATTAAGTGTTAATGCTCTCAACTCGAGTTCGCTGAGACAAATGAGGTGAAGTATTGTGGTTGTCGGAATAGTGGCCAGTTGATAAATGACCAAGAATTTATGTTACTTCATAATTGGTGTGGTTAGTGTACTGGGTCATCAGTTCTGCTAATGACGATGCCTGACGAAAGTAAATACACAGACGCCTGTTTGTTTTTCCCTTTATGAAGCTCCGCCTGAGGCCCTGCCATTCCAGCTCGTCTCTGAGTCGACGTTAAGCCTGTTTCACTGTGCTTTGTTGCCTGAGAAGCTTGTGGATGCGCTGTCCCTCGCTGAGCCACTGAGAAGCATTTACTGCAGGCAGGCCTGGGGAGGTCTGCATCCTGTCGTGCCCCCATCTGAGACTGCGGAGTATTTTCACACTGACTAAGTTTTTCCTCCTCTCCATTTTTCTCAGTTCCTTTCTTAGTGCACCTCCTCCTGGAGCATCAAGAAACAATCTGAATGTGGCCTTTCTCTGGGTTAATTATACAGCTTCTTCGCTGGGGAGTATACTGATTAAGGTGATATTTTTGTTAGCTGAGGTAAAATGTGTACTATGAGCCTTCCCCATGTACTGTGGACTAATATATTTATTTTGGTAACACTTAAAGCAGTCATCATAATTCATTATACATAGCTTCATAATACATTACAATGGTCAGTATAAGCCATTATAATGCATTATGAATGTATTTCCAGTGCATTATAGATGAGACCTTCATAGAGATATAATGTGTTATGCTTTTTTCTAAATAGTTATAGCCATGTTTATAATACTTTATGAATGTATTGTAATGCATTATGTATATTATAATACATTATACATGGGTACTTTAAGTATAGTGTTACCTTTATTTTTAACGTATTGGATCTATTTCCTGTTTTTGCTGTGTGAGGTAGGCAGTGATGGTCAGTGTGTCAGAGCTCTAGTGAAATTTTTTTCTAAGGCAGTGTGTGTTCATACATTTAAGCTCTAAGAGGCCAATACACTCCACGTTAATTCCTATGTTCATAACATTAAAATACCTTTCAATATTATAGCTTTTGTTCTGACTGGTGACGAAGAAGATGATGATGATGATGATTACTATAAACACAGTGCTGCTAATATTTTAGCTAATACCTCTTTTAATTGCATATGTGTCAGAAGATGAAACTGTGTGTTTCTGACACCAGTATCTCATTATTTAAAATGTTCCCTAGGATCAGAGGCAGTTTCTACTGTCACTTTGTGTGAATGTAAATTCCAAGAGGAATACGAAGGGAAAGCGAAGGACAGCTGGACAGAGAAGGAAATGAAGCTCTCGCTCAGTAATCTGTGTCCATGCAGCAGTCAGTCAGTGGGCATCTCCCTGTGTTTTGTCTCCCGTTCCTTCTAAGCTGCTCATGACATAACCTTGTCAAATTTGACATGAAACACTGTCTTGTGAGCTTCCCAATTACAAAGTCCTATTTCATGTTTTTGTTTTTTTTGAGCTAAGAAAATATTGGTGTCTATCCATTCATTAGGGCTAAGCAACTGACCTAAACCAGTCATTATCAAGGTGCAGGAATTAAACAATTAATGTGCCGCATTTCGTTTCGCGATTATGTTCCCATTTTGTCTCGTGTTATAAATCCAGCTCGCCGCTCCCCAGCCCTTTTTATGTGTTTCTCAGTTCAATTATATTTAGAGTACAAAGAAATCCACTGTTAAAATGACAGGTCTTTTTAAAGCACCATAAATGCATCAAATTTTCAAAGTCAATGAGTAATTACGTTAAATAATCGTGATCTCGATAAAGACCAAAATAATCGTGACTGTGATTTTTGCCACAATCAAGCCGCCTTACCATGTATCTGAGGTAGGATCTTGGCCAGTCCCAGGCAGCATTGGACAGCGAAGGGCGCTATGGATGGGATGGCAGTCACAGTGCAGACACTTGTCTGTGAGGTAGCAGTTCACCATGTGTGTTTAGTCGGGGTGACTGAGTGGGACTGAAACCCTATTGGTGTGGTGCTACACTGCTAACCGCTAAGCTACCCACTATACCGCCCTATGCTGATAGTGTCAGGGGTGGGAAACATCCTTAGCATTTAGCCATTAGCAGTTTTGCTTTGTCTCTCATTTCCTCAGCTTCTCTTCCTCAGGAAAACTGGCGATGAACAAAATCCGACAGAGTTTCCGGCGGAAGAAAGATGTGTACGTCCCCGAGTCCAGCCGGCCGCACCAATGGCAGACGGACGAGGAGGCAGTGCGTAACGGCAAGTGCAGCTTCGCCGTCAAGGTGGGTCTCCTGACGCCGACTGTCGCGCCAATAGCGGTTAGTGATGCTGCTGCTGCCGTATTCTTTTCAATTCAGATGATGTCATCGATTTAAGGAGGCTATTTACTTATTGCATTCGGTAGTGACCCTGTACTATTGTGATGGTAATGTGGAAATCACTGACACTGCTGCTACTGCAGTGTGGATGTCCTGCCCATTTCCCAGCTCTGGTGCAGTGCTGGTA
>JAODJW010000026.1:12289167-12305693 GCA_026777045.1 Hyperopisus bebe
GGGCATTGCCCACAGTGCACCATCATAGTTTTGGGCATTGCCCACAGTGCACCATCATAGTTTTGGGCATTGCCCACTGTGCACCATCATAGCTTATTGCCATAGAGGTTGACCATGAGCATCATCTTCTGATTTAACTCCTGGTTTATCATCGCCGACCACCTCAGTGCCCACAGAACTGAACCGTCTGACCATCTCGCATTTTACTTTACCGTCACTCTTGAACACGATCCTAAGGGACTCGAACTCCACTGAGCGGGCGCTGACTCTCATCCCTCCTGTTTCACACTCGGCATCGATTCACTCATGTGCTGTTTCATCACTCATGAGCATTGCAGCAGGTCCAGATCAGAGAAGGTCAACAGAATAACATCGTCTGTAAATAGCAGGGATCTTGTATGCCAGACATGATCGTGCCTTTATACGCTTATAGAGAACATAAGCAGAAGGACAGATGACACAATCTCTCAGCAGAGGGCTATCCAGAGTCACATACATATGAGGAAGCAGGGTCAGACAATCCCTGGAGCGGTTGAAGGTTAACAGCTTTGCTTAAGGACCCAACGATGAAATCGCTCTGCCGACCCAGGGATTTGAACTGACAACCTTCCGATCACAAGCATGGTAGCCTAACCTGCTGAGCCACACGGTGACGATAGTTTGTCTGACATTAAGTAGAATGTTGTGCCTAATTTGTAATACTATATGTACAGCTCAGTAATTCAGGGTGGCATTCTTTTTAGGATTTGAACCCACAACTATCTGACCAGTTCTGTTACATCATAACTCCATCTGCTCTTAATTGATAACCTCCTTAGCAAAACACACATGATTTCAGGCAATTGGCTATAAGGGAAACGAAGCTTGTAGCCTTTATTTTAATGATGTGTCTGGTGACTTATGAGAATATGAGAGGTATATTTGTCTGCTTAGGTATGTAACACTTGTTCTTTTTGAAGGACTTGATTCTGGACCAGACGATAGAGAAAGTGTCGTTCTGTGCCCCGGATCGGAACTTCGAGCGGGCCTTCTCGTACATATGCCGGGACGGAACCACGCGCCGTTGGATCTGCCACTGCTTCATGGCTGTGAAGGACTCGGTGAGAACGTGGCTTCTGAGGCTCCACCATGTCATTATTACTGCGACCCCCCCCCCACGCCACCCCCGGAACGTGCATAAATGAATAGCGTGTTCTGATGTGTGTGTTTGTGTCAGGGTGAACGCCTGAGCCACGCGGTGGGTTGTGCTTTTGCTGCCTGCCTCGAGCGCAAACAGAAGCGAGAGAAGCAGTGCGGCGTCACGGCAACCTTCGATGCCAACAGAACCACTTTCACCCGGGAGGGGTCCTTCCGTGTCGCCACGGCAACCGAGCAGGCTGAGCGGGAGGAGGTGATGAGGCAGATGCAGGACACCAAAAGAGGTCTGTCTTTATGCTATTTTTTGCCTTCGCTGGGCATGTTACGTTATGGGCTCAGACTTTTAAAGAGCCTAAAAATAACCCTGCTGTCCCGTAATGTCCTGTGCTTCTCTTTCGTCTTTCTCAGTAGGGGACACTGAAGTGAAAAGCGCCGGCCCTTTAAACCTGCCCTCTGTGACCGTCAGCCCTGGCACACAGCTCCCTGCACCTTCCTCCCCCAACTCACCATCATCGCCCTCACCTGCTCCGGGGGCCCAGGATGCCAACCTGCACGCCATCCCGCGCCCACACGCCCCCGTGGACGCCTTGGCGCGGCAAGGATCGTTCCGGGGCTTCCCGGCCCTCAGCCAGAAGACTTCGCCGTTCAAACGCCAGCTCTCGCTGCGCCTCAACGAGCTGCCTTCCACTGTGCAGCGCAAGTCGGACTTCCCGCTGGAGAACTCCGGTACGTTCCGCACCGCCGTTTCAGTAGTGACCGCGAAGCAAGTTAAAGAAGAGTGATCCCAGAGCTGGAGCGAAAACATATTATCTACAGGAGGGGGATCTGAAATGGTTTTGCCCCTAGATCCACACTATTCCTTAGTCAGTTAGTCATGACCCACATTTGTGGTAAAAGTTGTCCGGGGGGGGTTTACATCATGCTCTCCGTGACCCACCACTTGAGAAACACTGACCTACATGTCAGAGAACAAATGGATTAAGTACTAGTGTAATCATGTCTAGCTCACCAAGACCACCATTAATTTACAATTGAATCAATTCCTGCAGGAACAAGTCACTCTGGATGCTCTGTGAGTGGATTTAAGAATATGCAGATGAATACAGTGCACTATGCTTCCTATATATCAGACATAACAGCATGCATCTAGGGGTGTACTTTATATAGGCTGTCATTTAGGTAACTGCTTAAAAGGACATTTTAAAATGTTAGTGTAAAATGTACTGCAGTATTTGGCTAATGTTATGTAAAAGATTACAGTGTTTAAACCAACCATTAAGTTTACTCAAACATTCCAATCCGAGTCCTACTTAATAACTTGCTTTCTCTGGTCGGGATGACATTGGAATGGGAGACAGGAAATGGGCTTTATTCCCTGGATGGGAATGGAGAGTCGTCTAACAAAAGAATCACGGGGGAAAATGCACGAGAAATGAAACAGACAGTCAGTTTGTGGAAAGGACTCCAGCTGGGCTTCAGTGTCTGGGCACATTTATTGGGCACAATAGAAAACAAACGTCTTAGAACCACTGGAAATGGGGCACAGGGGGAGTGAATCGATGTGTTTGTCACTGGATACACACTGTCCTCCCTTAAAGTTACATTTAACATTTTGTTTACATAGTGAAATTCATTCTGAAAAAAGTGGGAGGATTCTTTTCAGTTTTCAGTAGGTTTTCAGTAATCAGTCTCTCCTCCTCATATCTCTCCCTCATAGTCCCGGAGGTAGACGGAGAGGCGGAGAGCATTATGTCCTTGTGCACCCAGATCACGTCTACGTTTAGCGTCCCTGCTGAGGACCCCTTCTCTTCCGTCCCGATGCCCAAGCCGACCTCGCCACAGTCCCCCGCCACACCAGGTACGCACCTTCAGCCCGAGTCTGTCTGCCTGCATGTTTGGTGGCTGCTTTACTGCAGGCTGGGGGGGGGTTGGGGGGGGGGGGGTAACTCCCATTTTCTCAGGGATTGTTTCTGCCAAAAATAATTCAGTGTTCTCTGTTTTCCCTTAATGTGACCTGAATGCTGATTTGTAAGGTGGTGTTTATGCCTCCAGGAGCCCTGCGCTCTTATTAATATGTGCAAAAGGGCCTGAAATATTCTGGTTTTTGTTTTATTTAAAGGATTCAGAACTTGGCTGGGTTATTACATTGAAAACAAAATAAATAGCATTTACTGTAGGTATGTTACATATTTACTTTAGTTATCTACGAAACGGATAAGCAATCCTGGCACTCCAGGAATAAGGGGGGGGGGCTGTGTATATTACGTAATAAACACCTGTTATTTTGACATTGTGGGGACCATTTTTTTCTGTTCCCAGAAGGGGAGACTGAATTATATATAAAGTCTGTAACTGCAGTCAAAAAACTAAAAGTTAAAATACAAAAGTCTTATATTTTATTTGGTTATTTATGGTTAAGCTGGGTAGGGTTTATGATTGTCATTGCTGGGATTAAGGTTTTTCCCTTAGAAATGAATGGAAAGTCCCCACAAAGATTAGAATGCAGATGTGTATGTGTGTGTGTGTGTGTTCTACATCTAAATGCTTAGGATATATGCAGGTCTAATTATCCCTCATTATGGATGCGAGTGAAACATAAATTTAATAAGGGAGTCCTTTGATTCCGTCTAATATGTTTTTCCCGTATGCACAATACTTCGTTAGGCGTGCTTGTATTTGTATGCTAGTGTGTGTGATTTGATGTTTCTTAGATCTGTGTGTATAGTTGATGCGCATGCAAATGCGCCCGCATGTCAGGGATGCACCTTTCATCTTCCCCCCGATGTCCCGGCTTGTTTGCAGTCAACGGCTCTGTTCCAGACTTTCTTCCACCTGCTGCCAGCCTCTCAGCTGCTCCCCCATCAGCTCTGCCTCCCCCTCTACCGGCTCGGGATACAAACCCCTGGGTTAAGGTGCCCCCAGCTCCCGCGGACTGTGGACCTGCGCCCTCAGGTAAAGCTTTTGCAGAACATCAGAAAACGGAAACATCGATTTCAGGTTGTTTTGCGTAAGACGTACCTATTTAAATTTTAGATGCAGTAAAAAAAAAAAAAAAAAAGACAGTGCATGTTTTATTGAATAATTCAGCTTCACATATTTGCATGGATGCCATTTCTGCCCATTTTTTTGAGTAATGTTTCTTACATCTCACAGGAGGAGATTGGCCAAGCTCCACCCCACCCAAGGCCAGTCCAGCTGCCCCCACAGGCCCCCCCGCACACAGACGTACCCCTTCGGAGGCTGACCGATGGCTGGAGGAGGTTTCGAAGTCCGTGCGAGCCCAGCCACCCGACTCCACAGCGCCTGTCCAGGCCTTTCCTGGCTCAGTTCCCATTCCTGTAGCCCCTGGGGTTCCTGTGGCCTTTATTCCACCACCACTGCCCCCAGCTGTACCACTATTACCTCCCCGCCAACCTGTGTACCACACCCAGGCCCCCAGCGCTTATCCCATCGCCAATGGGTTGCCATATTCTCAGTCGAGTGTCCCCATAGTTGGCATCACACCTTCTCAGATGGTGGCCAACGTCTTTGGCTCTGCCACTCAGACGCCGGTTCCACCCCAGCCCTACCCAAGTCCACTTGTCCCTTATACGCAGCATAACGTCGCCCCTATGTGTAATTCCTTTAATAAGCCTCAGCAGATTCCCACCGCACCCCCTGTTCCTCTACTTGCACCTAACGGTAATGCTACCTTCAATGGATCTGATAACTGGGTACCGACTTCCGTTCCCCCTCCATCCTCTCCCGCTCTTCCGCCGCCAGCCCATCTCCACACCGATGCCTTTGAGGCCCAGTGGGCTGCACTGGAGAGTCGGGCTCGTCAACACACCAGTCCCTCGCCAACAAATCCATTCTCCAGTGAGCTGCATAAGTCCTTTGAAATCCAGCTTTAGGTCTTAAGCTAAATGGACCGAGAACTAGGAAGCAGGAGAAGCACCTGATGGGGGGGGGAAAAGGGGTTCAGATCTTCAGCTGCTCCACTTAAACAAAAAAAAACCTGCCCCCACTCTTCCAGTTCAGTAGGATGGTGTCCTTGCCGGTTTGTGAGCTACCACAAGTGACATCAAGGTGATTTTGAGATGCTGCTCTGAAGAGACTTAGCGATTATTGATTTTGTTTTCCATTTGAATGGTGTGAGAATCCAGCAAAGCACTTCGCTACAGACCTGTGAAAGAGTCACAAACTACCCCCTGAGTCCTAAGAAAGGTGGCCACTGGGAAGAGGCGTCTGCTTCTTAGTCATGGGCTCCACCATGTGGTGGTTAAGTGAAATGACTCCCAAGCACTGAAGAGAACCCAGATTACAGAACTGAGAGGTTTTCACAACCTTCTGAAGAATAAGTGAGAGAATGCCAAAATATTTATTTTTATGCAGTTACTATATTTTAAATACCTTTTTGAATTTAACGAAAACAATCTTGCCAAAGGTGCAGGCCAGCTACTATTATTTCTGTATATGCAGACATATGGTTATTCTGTGTGTGTGTGTGTGTGTGTGTGTGTATGTGTGTGTGTGTGTGTGTGTGTGTGTTTCATGTGCGGAGGATACACTGATCATTAATCATTGCTTTTGGTGTAACAGTTTAGTTGGAGTGAAGGAATGGCCTTATTTTTGTTCTCTCATTGGCAATATATGATTGTGTGTGTATTTTAGTGTAAATAGTCCTTATTGCAGCAACAATCAAGGGGACCTTGTGAGGAATATCCCTGGCGTCTGGTCGGGAAACCGTTTGTTTACCAGACGACTTAAACGAGATCCTTTACTTTTACGTGTTTACTTCTGTATGTAATCAGTACTTTTAATTGTCATCAAAAATGCATCTGCACAAAAGATTTTACGGTTTTACGGCTGCATTGTTTCGTTCTTGGTATGTTTTATTTTTTAACCAATAACTTCATCCCCAGATTTGTTTTATTTAAACGTTTCGCTGTCTTATTAAAACAGATTGTTTTACCTACTACGTTTGCAAAAGCACTACGATGCTTAATCGATCAATTTGATGTTCGGGAGACCATGGACCGATAGTATGCAATAGTGGTTTTTGGCCGCAACAGAAGTCCTCTCAATTATTTTCAGTGGCGGACGAAGGTGTAGCATTTTTGCCTAAAATTGTAAATTGTTTTTTTTTTTTTTTTTTTTTTTTTTTTAAAAAAAAAGATTTTCCTGTTTTATTTTACTTTTACTCAATTTCCAGACCAATGAAGTGAAATGACTGAATAAAGCTAATGGTGACAGAAGACCAGAATCTCTGTGTGCGTTTGTGCTTATTAGGCTGCAGTAATTTGCGTGATATGGTTATCATTACACTAAAATTTCATTGGACACATTTAATGCGGACAAGTCCCAGATATAACCATATTATTGTTTCAACGTTGAATTATAGTTAAATGCGTTGAATTATGATCAGTGTTAAATTATCAACGTTGAAACTGAATTGATTTTTGGTCAGATTTTCAATATTGAAAAATTGATGGTAGCAAGACCTTGATTCAATGTCGATATAACGTGAAACATTGAAGATCAACGTTGTTTCAGCCTTTTTGTCTGATATGGAATCTGTCATTTCAATGTCATGTCAGTTCTTTTTGGGAAATGGGGAGGGGGATTCGATAATATTCAGCTGTTAGCAATTTCATGAACTCGATCGTTTAAATGTGGAATAAACTGAGTATAACTAATAAACACCAAAAATACCAAAGACCGCCGCTGAGAGTCGCTGTCCTGTACCGCGCGACAACAATCTGGCTGCAGTATCTGTGACCTTATGTGCTGGGGAGTCCGGTTGGAGCCAATACGCATGCGCAGACATTGCTGCAATACTGAAAAATAGATAACTAGAAGCATTACAGACGTTCGTAACTTGATGCAAAACATTAAAGTATAACATACTTTACTGTACGGTAACGGCATCCCTGTGTTTTGGCAATGAAATGCATATTGTATTTTTTAACTAGTTATATAGATCCCGCGGCCTGTGTGTGCGTGGAGGCGCTGTCAGTAATGCGCCGCACCAAACGCTTAAATGGAGCCGGAAAGCGAGATATAGCTACGATCGACTGAGTGTGCATGTGGATACTGCGATGTTAAGGTATGGAAATGGGCACAGAAATCCCGATAAACGGCGTGCACATCAGGGGCTTTTGAAATCGCGAATTTTGTCAAAAACAAAAAACACTTTATTGTTAAACAAATATGTTAACTTGTGCATCAGCGGTGAGCTGACCATTTCTAGGCTTGTGCGTTGAGTCCTAGAAATAAGTCTTGTACCTGAATGTAGTTTTATTTACGTGTATTGACCTGCAACCTGTTCCCGGTGTTTAATGTCCAATAAATGCTTATAAGCGATACAATGTTTTAGTCGACATCACTATTTCGATAAGTACATAATACAGCGTGATAATGTTATGAGTTACAGGAGAACTTTCTTTGGGGTATGTTTTGAACTTTTAGCGTTAGCAAAAGGCGTATATTTTACATTTTGATTGTTTCCTGTTTGTTTGCGCGCTAACTGGCCCCATTGTTTTTTAAATGGCTTCTTAGGATCTCCTGTAAGAATCGATATTTGTATTAACTCTACAACGACATTCTTTGTGGAACAGATCATAGTATTTCATGGACGTCAGTAAATAACTCCGTCAAACTGTACTGCGATACTGCAATCGGTAATTATCTGTTTCTATTAAGGCCACCTCAATGTCGTATCAGTAGTTTTCGGTATTCCTGGCACAGAAACATTTCGGCACTTTTGTCCCTGTCGTAGTTTGACTCTTGATTCCACATGCAGTAGAAATGCACACTTCTCAATTCGCCATGAATGTTGTTATTTTTAATGTGTGGTCTCCTTTTCGTTTTTGTTCTTTGTTCCTCCAGGGGAAGATGTGCGACCTGAAGCCCAAAGGCAATGGGCATGAACAGCCAAGAGGAGCAAATGATCGTTGTCCTTTTCAAGCTTCTAGATACTGAATGTTAAACTTTGGGAATCTTCTAGGATCCTTTCGTTTCATAGTGGCACTATTTCAACGGTAGATGGTGGACGTCATGTTTGTCTGTTTATGTTGCCAGTTACTCCTGCGTTTTGTATTTAAATAATTTGGCTTAAATTCAGCTACTGATTTGGGATCGTTGCCTTGGATTCTCCTCCTGTCTTGTATCCTCTCCTGGAAGGACCCCAGACATTCCTTCTCTAGTGTCCTGCTGATCACCCAAAAGTCACGTGTGAATTTTTTTTTTTTCCTCCTCCCCATAATTTGGTTTCATTTCCACCAAGATGTCCAGACAAAGCGTCCTCACGGCTGCTATAGTGACGGTTGTAGGAGCCACCCTTGGTGGCCTGCTGTTTTGGAGGACGTTGAGGTTCCAGAAAAAGAAGCGTTCCCAGGTTCTGACATATTCTGACTCGGTCCAAGAGGAGCAGCTTAGCACTGTGCAACACCCAGTATCGTTGCCGCTGCCGTCGCCGTCGCCACCGCCGCCGATATCCAGACCTGTAGCCACCCCTCTGCCCTCCCCAGAGCAGCTGCTAAGGGTGCAGCCAGTGGTGGTGACCTCTGGAGAAGCCTGGGAGCAGCTGTGGCCCTCACTTGAGAGAGAGTTGTCAGTCTTTCCTGTGCTGGGCCTGGACTGTGAATGGGTAAAGAACCAGGGTGTAAGAGGCTTTGCCTGCTTTGGTGAGTTCCTCTGCTTCCTTGTGGGTCGAGTCTCACCGCCACGTCCGCTCTCTCCTGTAGGTCTCGGTGAAGGGCAAGGCGGGCGCTGTCTCACTGCTTCAGATGGCCTCTTACACGGGTTTCTGCGTGCTGGTGCGACTGCCGCAGTTTTGCAGCGCGGGGCAGTCCTTACCTTGCAGCCTTGCCAAGATGCTCAATGACACGCGAGTGTTAAAGGTAGGCGTTGGCTGCTACGAGGACGGAAAACGCCTCGCCCGAGACTATGGCCTGTCGCTTGGATGCACTGTGGATCTGCGCAACCTCGTTATGAAGCAAAGGTACTACTGGTGCATAAGCTTTAACGTAACCTTAGGTGCCCGAGAGACTATCTTGTTTGATATCATCCAAGGACGTGAATGTGCTGCTTTGTAGTTACCACCTGTGTGATGAACCCTTATGAGCTAATATTCGTTTAACTTTAACTGTTTTGATTCTTCAGGAAAATGGGGTTGACTAATGGTTTGAGCTTAAAGTCCTTGGCAGCAGATCTGCTTAATGTACCTCTGGACAAGTCCCAGGAGCTTCGGTGCAGTGACTGGGAGGCAGATCAGTTGACACTGGAGCAGGTATTCACAGCATGGGGCTGCCAGCGGAAGAGAATGGATGCTTTTGAGAAATGCTCAGTTTTTATTCATAATTTCTTTATTATTGGGACAAGCTTTCAGAAATTCTACTCCTTTCTCTTCCCTGTGTATCCTGACTGCAGGTGGCCTACGCTGCCAAGGATGCCCAGGTGTCCGTCGCCCTCTTCTTCCACCTGCTCGGCCTCCATTCCGCTCCGTGCTCCACCCTTGGCGGAGATTCAGTGTTCAGTCAGTTATCGTCACACTGTGAGGGTCTGGTGGACGTGCCCTTCCGTGGGCGCGGGGAGGGGGAGGAGAGGACTGCCGATGGGGGGAGGCGCCGGCGGAGCCGACGGGACGCGTCCGAGAGCCCGGGTTCTGGAGATCAGCAAGTACCCGATCCCCGCAAAAACAGACGCAAGCCGCTCGGTGTGGGTTACTCTGCCAGGTGAGGGCCGTCACTGCCAGTGGCTTCAGAATATCCAGCTGTTAACCACTGGGGGAGAGTTTCTCACAGCTTGTGTGTTTCAGGAAATCCCCGCTTTATGATAACTGCTTCCTCCATGCCCCAGATGGTCAGCTTCTCTGCACCTGTGACAAGAAGAAAGCCAAATGGTACTTGGACAAGGACATTGGAGGTATGAATTAATTAAAAACTTTAAATTTTAGTGATGTATGTGTCATGTGAGCAGTGTTAGGGATTTTGCATTTTGAAAACACACAAGACACAGAACGAAGTTTGCTCTAATATAAATTAGCACGCTACAAGATGGTTATTTTGAATCCAGAATTGGTGTTAATGCAGAATATGAAAATAATATACTTTTTTTTTTTTTTTGCATCCATGCGGTGACTCTGGAATATCAGCTATGGTCATATGGCAGTAATCTCAGTTGCTACAATGATCCCTTTGTTTCTGGTTTTGAACATGTGAAAATTTTTCAAATGTAATTTCTAATAGCACCTTATTAAACCTGACCTTTTTTAACGCCTCCAATGTAACTTGGGATTCTTCCAGAACTCCTAAGTGAGGATCCCTTTATTGTCAGGCTGAAGTTTGAACCATCAGGACGGCCCGACTCTCAACACGACTACTACCTTACAGCCAAAGAGAACTGTTGTGTGGTGTGTGGGAAGACTGACTCCTATATTAGGTGGGTTGGTCTGGGTGTCGTTTTGTTGTTGCCATGGTTTCATTTGTATTCTTGGTTGCAGTAACTGTACCTAGCTATTAAACTGCAGGAAGAACGTAGTCCCGCACGAATACCGGCGGCACTTTCCGTCGGAGATGAAGGACCACAACTCCCATGACATCCTACTGCTGTGCACCTATTGCCACGCGGCCTCCAACGTCCATGACGGGATGCTGAAGCAGCAGCTGGCTGAGGAGTTCGCCGCGCCCTTGGGATGCGAGGAGGGAGTGCGCCAGCTGGAGGACGCCGACCGGCGCCGCGTGCGCTCTGCGGCCCGAGCCCTCCTCACCGCCGGGGACGGGCTGCCAGAGTCCCGTCGCTCGGAGCTCGAAGGCGTCATCATGTGCTTTTTTGGTGAGGACCACCAAGAAGTTACCGCAGAGATGCTACAAAAGGCAGCTGGCCTAAAGACCAGGTCAGTAGAGATGTAGGGCGTAGGATGATGAGGCAATGGTAAATGCAGTGATTGTTCAGTGTGAAATCTCTTGGAATGGAAATTAGGTTCCCTAAATCTGCTCTTTTCCTCTCTTCACTCAGGATATTTAACCAGAACTATGTGCCTCATGGGCTGAAAGTTGTTCAGGTCTATGCAGAGCGTGGTCTCCGTGGTCTGATGGATCTAGAGAGACGCTGGAGACAGCATTTTCTCTCTACCATGAAGCCCCAACATCTTCACCCGCTCTGGTCCGTGCATCACAACCATGTGAAGTTCCTCCGAAAGTACGGTGAGGACCTACCAATCAAGCTGAACTGAGCCTTCTTCAGCTGTCTCGGCTGGACTTGATGGAGGACTTGTTGTACAGTCCCAGTATTCTGCAAACTCCCCCAGGTGCCTCGTTTTTGGTCCTTGCTGGATTATCTCCCCCTTTGCATCTAATGGCTTTTGCAAGTGTCTCAGAAACCCAGAGCTTCTGAGGCCAGACGGACCTTATAGTGGGAAGCTAAAATTTGATACTTACCGTGGTTAATCCAGAACACTAACGATGTGAGATGACGAAGGGTATGAAGTCCGCAGTATTTGTGCACACTTTTAAAATATTTAAATGCCGAATCCTTTTCACCAGTTTATTTAAGCCTACATTTTTAAAAGTAAGCTCCAAACCTGCTCTTAATTCCTTATGGATATGGATAATGGACCATGCTGGTTTGTAGCCGTAATGTGTTTGTGTTCCCAATCGTGCAAATGGAGTTAGCTTTACAGATCTTCACGGATAAGCTGTGACATTTGTCTATTTTGCTTCAAATTCCACGGTGGTCGATCTTCTACGATGGATCTGACACTTTATTGTTGTATTTAGACCCTTTTTGGATTAATGTCACTTTCTCTCTGGGTTTTGGTCAAGCTGAAGGCTGAGCAACTATCCATCTGCAGGGTGGTGAGTGGGAAGTGGCTTCTCGTTCGCTGTAGCCCTGGGTTGTATGTGCTGTAGGGTAAGGACACCTCACACCTAATTTGACCCCCTTACTCTAATTGAGCACTAACCATGTCCGTCAGGCTGGAATCTTCAACTTCTACCTTGGCGACGATGCTTAATCATGGCTATTCATATTTCAGTTGCTGAAGTGCCATCTCTTACATGTTTTCCTGAGTTTACTAGCTTTATTGAAACTGCCTTGAAACATGGTCCTACTGTAAAGCTGAAAGAACATTATACTCTTAAGCACCTTGAATGTGTCCCGACGCTGTGAAACTTTAAGAAACTAGCTGCTTTTTTAAATTTTACATTTGTCCAGATGTAACTCCTAAAAAAGCTGCTTCGTTTCCTTAATTGTAAAAAGATTAAAGATCATATTTGTACACATTGCATTAAGTTTGGTTGATTTTCTGTTTGTGTTTCTAGGAGAAAATACAGACTTAGCACAGGGGGAACAGTGTGCTTAAAGACAAGGGTGAATTCACACCAATAAGCACGGAAAATGACACCAAACATTTAGTCTTTTAAAAATCACTATTTAATAAATAGTCTGTAAAAATGTGTACAAAAGCTTCTCTTTACATGTCCTAAATGAATCACTTCCATGACTTAAGTCAAAGTACTCAGTTGGGTATTTAGTATTATGATTACAATCTGGTTCTGGTGAATTAAGGCCCCTTGATTTTGGCAACAGAACAATCTGTCAGTCTTAAGATGAAAGCACAGTGTCTAACCTGAGGTCCCAGGTCACATTAACTCTGTTATAAAACCAAGAACAAAATGCATAACACAAAATGGCTCAACATGCAGGATTATCCCCAACCGATCCTCAGGAATTGAAATACAACAGCGTAATCCACCATTATCATACTGTTTTTATGCAGATGAACCCTGTTAATATCAAGACATCCATTAAAACCCTACGAGGCCTAAACAGGAAGAGACCATAGATTGCTGAGGTCTTGTTGAATTTAGTTCAAACACTTTCCTTTAGAAAAAAAGCTGAAGTCAAAGATTTAATCCACTTTAAAAATAATTTAGTTTGTCTAGTTAAATAACTTGTCCAACCATGTTTCATAAATAATTTTGGCTATATACATGTTATTAAATATTTTGGCCAAACTTTGATCATGTTGACCCATTCACAGTGCAACCTCCAAATTACTAGATCACATCACTCATCTTTTAGTTAGAACCTAATACTGTTTTCAATGATACACCCTTAGTATTACAACTCACTCAGTATTCTCAAATTTGTAGACAGGCTACTAATAGGGTTCATCTGTACTTTTGATCAGCCTAAAATTGACGGTAAACCAAAGCACCTGGTATAGGTTTGTAGCATTAATAAATACATGGTTGTAGTCCTTTAAGTACTTTTGTTGTTTTACTTCATTTACATTGTATCATTAAATTTTGGTTGTTCAACCCCTACAACTTCCATGAAAAGAGCCCAACATTCATTTTTTTTCCTCAACAAAAATTCAAAAAACATCTAGTATTAAAAATAAATATTTGACGCTAACGAGCACTAACTCAGTTTTTGGTCAAAGGCTATTTGAAGATTAAAAGATGCTGTCAATATGTTATTGGGTAAATTGAGCATGAATGATGCCTAAAATTGAAACTTTCAGGCAGTCATATATCAGCTAGATATGTTCCTTTTCGTGACATTGCTCTGCCTGTAAAATGGATCCCATGATATGGAACACGAGGCATTGTCATCCTGAACCCACCACTTCAGAATGTCATGACCACCCTCGTTTCCACCTCTGTCTTATTGATCCTGTTGGTCTTATTTTGTATTGCATTTACAGGGCTGATCTAAAGGCAGTGGTGAATGTGCCTCACACTCAGGTCTGGCCCCACTCTAATTCACTGAATTCTGAACTGCAGGTGAGCTTCACTCAGCCCACAACCCCCCCCCGCAGTATAACAGTAGCAGTTATTACAAACATTTCTTTGTTATTGCTAATCTGTTAAAAGTCTCCAGAAAATTAAAAGAAATCTTACAAAGTTCTAAACATGAATGAATTCTATGTCTTGCACTCAGTGTAGAAACATCTAAACATGATCATAATCTAGTTTTCTTGTTAAAGCCTTCTTTGGACAAAGTATATCGTTCTCCTTTCTGCTCGCAAACGTTTCACAGATGCAACATTGATATTTGCTGGTGTATTCAGGATGAAGTGGGCTGCATGACTTTTGGTCGTCAAATGCATTTTTTTTTCTTTCCACTCAGTTTATGCAAGATACAGCTTTACCCAAGGTGAATTATTTGCCACAGCGTCAATCTCAACTATGATCACTGTTGAAGGAAAATAAAATTCTTTAGAGTAAGACCATCCTCTTACGGCCCACTATAATTCAGGATGCTGAATATGAGGAACTGAGCACTAGATGCACAGAGCAGCAGCCCTTGTGGAGTATAGAGGTAAATCCTCTTCATCCCTTTTACAACTCAATCTCTGTCAAACACAAAACAGGCCGCTCCCATTTATTACTAAGCTAATAAAAACAGATACATACTTCACATCGGGACAAACCTTAAATCAATATCTTCAAATAATACTATCCCATTTGCTTTTTTTTTGTACTTTTTACAGTAAATGCTACTGCAGATGATTTAGCTGCTATAGATGTGCTACGAATGCTGAAGGATTTGTCTGAACACCTGACGTATCGTTTGAACCATTTCACGAACTCCTGACGTATAACTGCATCTGCTATTTGAAATGGGTTCAATGAGAAACATCTACATAAAATTTGTATTTAGTAATATTAAGCCTGTACATCAGTTCTACCTTTAAATTCCTTTCTACAGTTCATTCTCCTTCATATGTCACTGCCTGTTTCGTGCCACCTTCTCCCCACCGGTGTCCCTCCATGATGCTACTGACAGCCTGCTCCAGCGCAGACGCTGCCTTGCTATCCGGAGGAGGCTGCGTCTGGAGGCCTGGTGGCCCCTGCATACGTTGCAGCTCAAGGATGCTGTCGATAGCACTTTGAAGATGCTCATTGAGGACATGGTCCTCTCCAGGAAAAGCCAGACCCTGCTGATTCTGCTCAGGATCTGGTCGGAGTCTTTTAGGTTTCGGGGGGCAGAGGACAGGGTCAGTGCCGGGCAGTACCGAAGCAGAGGATTGTGGGTCTACTTGGGAGTGACTGTACGCTATGTGTGTGTCAGTAATCTGCTTCGACTCCTGGGCCTCATCGGTTATCTGACTCCGGTTATTGTCTGATGACTCAGTCTGATTCTGGGGGTAAGTAGGGTCCTGGGCTCCTTGTCCTTGTTTGTTAATTGTGTCTCTTCCATTAGTCAGCTGCCCAGCGCCATCTTGCTTGTGGCTGGAAGGAGGACTGCATGCACTTTCACAGGCCGAGTTGTGCACTACCTTGCGGGATCCCGACTCGTGCTTTATGGTGAGTTTGAGTGCCCCCCGACTACTGGAACGGTACGTTTTGAGGCCTGGCGGCCGATCAGATAGCAGGGCCCACGGGGGAGGTGAGGGGGGACTGTTAGAATGCAACAGAGGAGGTCCAGATGCTGGTTTACGGAGAGACACCAGAAAGGATTCTGTTGAAATGCCAGGACAGAAGCACTTGTCAAGGTACGTTGTTAACTCCACAACAAAGCGGCTAAGCTAAGCACAAACATCAATTCGAACAAGGAAGCACATGTTCTATGCAAGATCTTGAGATCCCAGGTACAGACCTGGCTCTAGTCGGGCCTTGCGCTTCTCTTCCCCAAGAACTCCCCTCTCTGCCTGGAGGAAAAGCCGTTCCAGCATCACCATCTCCGCTGATGGGCTTACCTGCTATAAGTAGCAACAAGGAAGATGTTTAGCTCGATCAGGCAGTCTAAAGGTCCATTTAAGTGCCGCACCCACCCAAACGGGATGAAAAATAGCAAGGCCTAGAAAGACGGCATCAGAATAAAGGTAAAATGTACGATGCGGAAGAAAAATCAATCGACTCACCTGGGCTTCCCCCAACAACAGCTGCCGGTACTTGTTGAGCATCTCCTTGGTACGTTTCAGTAGCAGGACAGACACAGCTTCAAACTGCTTGTCTACTAAAGACACAAATAGTGCAGCTACATCAATAAAACAGATAAGTAGAGATGAAGAGATCTTGGGGTGTTTAACAACACCAAGAACGCAGAGGTTATACTTGTGGTCTTGGCAAGAGCGGTCTTGCTAACTTGTCCTCCCAAGAATAAACTTGGGATGCAATGAATCATGGGACTGTTCTCGTTTGGCGAGATGCATCCTTGATATTCGGGGCAGGGCAAGAATGACATCCGAGGATTTTTCCACCTGTTCTTGAATATTGGGACTGTACTTTGGCAATGGAATATGATGTCAAATGGGTACGTGGAAACCCAAGAACGGTCAAGTACACATATTGGTACTCGACCTTGGTGTGTCTGGGTCCTTGGTGTGTCTGGGTCTCACCTGTGAGGAAGTCTGCCTGGCTGGGTAAACATCCCGCACAAGTGTGGTATGGCAG
>JAODJW010000026.1:12305793-12321853 GCA_026777045.1 Hyperopisus bebe
TGATGTCAAATGGGTACGTGGAAACCCAAGAACGGTCAAGTACACATATTGGTACTCGACCTTGGTGTGTCTGGGTCTCACCTGTGAGGAAGTCTGCCTGGCTGGGTAAACATCCCGCACAAGTGTGGTATGGCAGCAGACGGATTACTGCATTCTCCAGGGACAAGAATGGGGAGTGGGCATCCGGGCTCAGAACCGCAGTGTGATCTCTGCACAACAGTTGCTGGAACCTGTAGAGGAGATGAGGACATCCCAAAGCACCATACTGGATTTGAACAGGTTTACTCTCCCCAGCATCCAAGAATAGCCCACATACCTGTGTTTGCGCATTGCTGGGGTTATTCTCTCTTCTCTCTCTTTATCCTTGCATGTTGTTACCTGATGGGTAGAGATATAAAGAGTTTCTTGTATTGCAATTATAAATACTGAACAAACCAATCATAAAATAATTAAATGACAATTATAGCCACATGATATCATTGTAACTCATTCCTGGACAACAAGCAGCGCCATTTGTCAGGCTGACTCAAAAAGTTCCTGTCACCTGTGTGTTTGACTGCTGCTGGGTTTGCATCTGAGTCACTTGACTGTGGTGCTTCAGACTGTGTTGCCCCTGAATCTGGGGCCCTTGGGTTTTTGGAGAGGCTGAATGAGACCCTTTACTCTGCACAGTAGAAACCAAAGCTTGTTCTGGTGAGTAAAAAAAAAAAATCAGCATATAAATGACACAGATTAATGCACCACATTTGGTGCTTCATATATACTTGACAGTTAGACTTCACAGTCCACTGATACTCACTAACTTGTGCCTGCAGCAGCGTGGGGGGGTCAGTGGGGGCTTGAGGATCCTCCGGACCCAGGAGAGGTGTGGGCGGATGTGGCCCAACAGACAGACTGACCACTAAAGGGGACGGTGCCGTGTGGACAGGGGTAGCGGCCCGTGAGAAATGGGACGCCTTGGCATGTCCAGACTCAGACAGACTCTCGGCCTGCCCACCAAATGGGGAGGAGAAGCTGGCAGGGGTTGTGCTTAATGAAGCCTGGCCAATCAGAGGTGAGCATCGGGACCCAGGCTGCTCGTACCCAGAATGGGTGGGAGTGCCGACCCCTCTAGGGTTTGGGGTCACGGGAGGGGCCCCCGCTTGGCTGACGGTGAGCTGAGAAGGTGTAGATGTCTCCCGCTGAGCAGCCTGAGGCGAGATCAGGGGCGTAACTTGGACCTGTAGTGTCACAGGCAAGTTATCAGCAGGTGTTGACTGCGGCTGAAGAGTCTGCTGTGATGGAGAGTCAAGCAGAACGAGACTTAACATCACATCCACATCTTACCAATATTCTGCATAAGAATACAACTACTTTTGCAACCAACAAAATTTAAAATCATTCAATTGAAAATAACCAGGTAACAGGAGTAGATTACAATATTTGCTAAATTTATTATGTCCTCAACTATTAAAGATTTTTTTTTAATAGTGGGAAATGTAAAAATGGTTATGGGATTTTTTTTTTTTAAAACTTACAAGAGTCAACCTTCCTATCAACCTGCATTTCCCCAGTCAAAGATTCTGGGTAAAGGTTTGCATGTAAGGATAGTTTTGTCATAAACTTTTCAGCTAATTTGCTGTACCTGACTAAGCCCATTTCAGGAAATAATCCAAGACTGATTATTTTAATTGCATCCTCTCCAAAATCGGCGCAATTATAATTATTGAAAGTCTGAAATAACTGGAATGAGCAGCAAGTAAATTCACAGCTTTGATGCACCTTATAATGTTCCTGTCATGCTGATAATTAACATGACGTGTGTATATGTCTTTGGTGACCATGTACTGGATACATGATTGGGGTATTATCGCTAATAAACACATACATATTCGGTATTAACTAGAAATTATATATATACACACACACACACAGTACCAGTCAAAATGCCAAGCTGCCAACAAAGGAGAGTGATAGGGTGTCACATCACATGACCTGGTCACCTGACCTAAACACAGTATAAATGGTTTTGGAGGAGTTTGACCAGAGAGTGAAGGAAAAGCGGCCAATGAGAGTTCAGCATATATGTGGGACCTCCTTCAGGACAGCAGGAAAAGCATCCCAGGAGGTCACCTCATGAAACTGGCTTGGAGGAGAGAGTAGGGTCAGCCAGTGCCTGGAGCGATTGGGGTTAAGGGCCTTGCTCAAGTCCCAACCCACAGAGCTGCCAAAACAAATTATTTTTTTGCATGATACTTTTTGGTCAGTGCATAATTCCATATATGTTATTTTATAGTTTACATAATTTATATGATAGTCCAAATAAACGTTTCTATGGGTAGGCGTGTCCAAACTTTTGATAGGTTCTGTATATTATAAAGATATAGAAATGCTAAAAAATAAGCACATCTATTAAACACACAATTCCCATTACTAATATTTTTTCCCTTTGTGTGATACAAACTGTAAAATGCAAAAAAAGACTCTCCTTTGAGGGCTGGACTAATGCAAAGCGATCTTCTGATGACTATAACATGGGTATTGCTTAGTTAGCTTGGGAATGACTGTGGGTGATATTTTCGAAACCATTATATTATTTACCTGGTTGACCTGCTGGAGACGATGCATGAAGTCGTGTTTTGAAGGAGCTGGGCTGGACAGCCCATCCAGCACCTGCGACCCATTTGCACGTGGTAAAATGTGTTCGGGCAGGGGATTGATTGGGTCATGGTGGAGGGGGATGTCTAGCTGAGGCTGAAGTACCGTCAAAACTGGGGGAGAAGACTGGACCTCTGTGGGACATACCTGCAAAGCATGATGGTCAAGACGCTGTTTCGGCCAAAATAGTTACTGAGACAAGGTTTACGCCATTGACTTGGAAACGGGGAACCTAAATACACGGAGTAACCACCTACCTGTGGAACATGGAGTAGCTGTTCCTCATTTGAGCCTTTATCCTCTAGGGCAGATGTTTCAGGCAGCAGTAAGACAGAGGTCTGCGGCTGGCTTTGCTGTCCATCTATGCCCCCGGAGGTAGGCTGTTGAGCCTGAGGTGTAAAAGGCAGGCCCTGTACCACCGAAGGACCGTTGACAATAGAAATGGAGGCTACATCCGATGGAAGCACCCCGGGGCTGTTGATCAGGGTGATGTGACCCCCCAGGGCAGCGCCATGGAGCAAGGTGCCCCGCTGCCCCTGCCCTTGTGGCGTGTAGCCTCCAGCCACTTGTGCAGGCATCTGGACTATAGTAGGGGGTGCAGAATGCAGGTGCAAAGGGCCTGACAGGAGGGCACCTTGCCTCAGCGCTAACTGCCCTGTTGGTGTTGTGAATACGGGGCTGAAATTCAGCTGCCTGGGGGCGGCTGTAAGAATCTGAGTACTGTCCATCAGGTGACCAGAAGAGGGCGCCCCGCCCCGCACTGAAATCTCTTGCTGGCTGGTTGGAGTAAGCAGGGGGCGTGTGGCACCAGCAGACTGGGATACTGGCACTGGGGTTTGGTTGGGAAGTAGGAACTGATTGTGGCCTTGAAATAGACCCTGGGGCTGGATGACAATGGATCCCCCTTGATTCAACAACTGCACACTGACTGGCTTGCTGAGGTGAGGGGTGTTTGGGGGTTGCTTGGGGCCCAGAGGAGGGGACAACAAAATGTTTGGTGAAGTTGTCCCTTGAACCAAAGTAAGGCTTGGTGAGGTCTTCTGTCCAGAGGGCTTGGGACTTATTTGCACCAGACGGGGCTGAATGTTGACAGGCATCTTGGGCTGGATCGGCAGAGGGCCTCGTGTCAGCAGAATCCCTGGGCCTGTGGTGGCCCTCAGTGAGGTCGCCATCATGGGGCGACCTGTCAGGCTTGGAAGGGCCTTCTGAATGATCATTCCAGAGCCCTGAGCAGGACTCAGAGAAATAGAGGCTTCGGGTGGAGTTCCAGGGAAAACTGTACCAGGTAGAAGACCCATGAGCTGAGGGGCAGCAGGCTTCAGGGAAGGGCAACCTGGCCCCACAGCCAGCAGGGACGGCTGGGGGGGCTCCACAGCTGCTTGGGTATCCCGGGGCATTGTTGGCAAGGGAGAGGATTTGGGCAGGAATTGTGAGGCAAGAGAACCAATCAGTGTTCCAGGGGGGTTATAAAGAGACAGGGCATCTCCAGAGGCAGCCAACCCAGCTTCTAGAGCCAAGGTCTGCTCAGTGATGTCAGCCTCCTGGAGACTCTGCTGTAGGATATCATATGCTTCCTCCTCTTCTACAGCCCCCACTGGGCCTCCCTGTCCTACCTCAGGAACCCCACCTCCATCTGGAGAACTGAGAAGTGCTTCTTCCAAGAAGGACAGGTCAACGCAACCTGGAGGGGGGGTGTCCCGGGATGGAACATCATCTGCCAGCAAGGATCCTGGACTCTGACCGGGAAAAAATAGACACAGTGCCATACATTTTTCCATCAAAATCCAATTGCCCTCAGTAACATCTCCCTCCAAATATCACTGCCATGTTGTCTCTGGTTTTTTGTGTGCCTGCATTAATGCTTAGACCCTGTGGTGTTTATGAATGCAAAGAGAGACTCACGGGGGCATCAGCAAACAACGAGGGTTCTCCTGGGGAGGAATTAATGAGCAGGTCGTCACTTTCCAGCTGAGGGTACAGAAAAGAAAGACGATGAGTGTATAGGGTGGAGATTTCTTATACAAAGACGTGATACACGAGGTGCATTCTGTATGCACAGCATGTATGTGTTCAGCGATTAACAAGAATCAATCAAACACATGTAGCTAACAGAAAAATGCTTATGATCCTTATTAGAGGTAACCTACTGCGTACTCATACCCCTGCTTATTATTACATTAGATTAACCTTTGGGTTTCTGCTACAATGTCACAGTTCTTCTTCCCTTACAATCAACAACTCATACAGTACCATGAATGTCTTAAGTTCAGTTCAATAATTTAGCTCAACCTCTGTATTAGACTAAAGACTTCAAAGCCGCTGAACAATAGCACCAACAAAGAGATAAATTATTAATTTCCTGTACAGTATAGAGGTTCACCACTTTTGTCAAGAGAGTTCTCATATTGCAAACGACACCTTTCTAAACTGGCCAAGTGCCGTGACAAATCACCATGGTAACCAATTATTGCTTTGAGATTTCAGATTGCAGCCTCCCTCACAAGTCCCTGACACACTGATTTAAGTCAGCGATCTTGTAATCCGCTGTAGTGCTTCTATACTGACACATGCTCAATTTTAATGTGTCCTACTTGAACACTCGTGACTGTTTACTATGCAAAATACATTATCAGGTCTAGTGATCAAAAAAAATTGTATTTAAAGGGTGGTGTGTATCTCAGTAGGTTTTGGATCTGTGCCTCCGTGTATAACCTTGTGGGTTCTGATCTAGAGTAATATCACCATTGGGCCCTTGAGCAATGCCCTTAACCCCAACTGCTCTAGGGATGCTGGCTGACTTCTGACCTTTGCCCTTTGACCCCATAATCTCCTCACTTGTATACTGCTTTGGACAAAAGCAGCTGGTAAAAACATAAATAAAGACTGTGTCATTTCACAAGGATTGCACTGGCTTTTAATTTATTATTATTATTCTTATTCATTATAATTACACAATATGAATATAAATAATATGTAATGTTGTTTTATATTATAAGTTTCTCTTTTCCAGCTGTGCACACATTAAAATGCGGAAAGATAAAAGTTTTACCTCGTTGGTTCCATGAAGGAAGTCATTCAGGGCTTGGGGGTCACTGTAAGAGAGAATAAGGAATGGATGATTTAGTGTCCTTAGTCAAGGATTAGAAACATGTAAATCTGATTGTCAAAACAGTTTGAAGGCCTATTAAAATATCCGGCCCATATCAAAAAAGAACAATGGCAGTAATAATGAATTCATCATCGTATTAAGCATGCAATTTAAATTTGACGCTCCCTGACTTACCATAAAACATCAAGTAAACAAGTGCCATCTTCATCCTCCATGTCAGCTGAGAGCATTGGGACAAAGCAGACACGACATATTGTTGCGAAATTAAACTGCTGTAGATGACACTACATGGGAGTACTTAGCAATTACATTACTGATGTCACTGAGGACCCATGCACTATGTAGTTAATAAAAGCTCAGTCTGACATTTTTATATGCTCTAATTAAGTAACATATATCTGAATTGCACGAGGCCATGTGCTGCCTGGAATGGGCTGGGATTCCGTCAGCCACCCATTTCCTAGATAACAGTGGATGATGGACGAATAAACTGATGTAGAATTCTTAAAAACAGTATCATTTCCAAGAAAGAAGAGGTACTACATTTTGAGTAATCTCCAAGACGTGCACAATACAATACACGACTATAAATAGGTGAAAAGGTCTTTAGAGAGACAAAAAAAAAAGGATTCGGGTGTTGGGAGGGATTTGGGTGTTGGGAGGGAGCATACTTCACGTGGTGGAGGCCCCATTCAGAGCAGACTGGCTGAGCTCTTCAGGGGCCTCATGGACACGTAGGTCTGGCTTCAGGGATGGACGACCAAGCAGTGTTTGGCCCATGAGGCTGTCTTCTGGATCTGCGTGTTCCTCCGTGACGGCATATCTGCTACCTGTGTGCTGCAAGGCCAATACAAGGCCGTGAGTTATATGTACTACAACTCAAATGCCCGGCGCTGCCCCTAACTGGTTGCCTGTTGCAGCAGCTGCCGTGTCCTTTTCTCCAGCAGGGCGTGTGAGGAGGCCCTAGTGTTCACCTGCATGCAGCAAAAGCTGCTGAAACGTTCCTGAGACCACGGGCATTGGAGGAGCATGGATTCATAGGAGACCAGCACTGTATAGGGGCCCCTAGAATCCACCATCTGCTGTTGGGGGGCCTCCTCCGTTAAATCTACTGCTTAAATCCATCCCCGGTTGGCAAAATCTATATATCTGCTGTAGGACCCGTATTTCTTCAGACTGAAAGTACCAACCCAAGCCGGGGACCCAAGGTGTCAGTTTGTGTCGGCGGCTGGACTAGATGCACAAATTTCACATTGAGCGTACAGACAGAAGAACAGGAGAGGGTGGTAGGAAGAAGGTGACCTTGGCATGTTTGCTAATGATAACTAATGCAACCGGCTACACAGCACAAAAAAATGAAGGTATACTACCCAGATGTTCAGCTGCTATCTGCTGCCCTTTGACACCCTGGGGGGTTTTCGTATGCCAATGTTTTGGCTGTTATACCTCCCGACCCCTTGACAGACGCTGCCATCATGATGGCAATAATGCAGTCTGTGGTCTGCAAACTCAGCACCCAAATGATTTTATTGCAATTTCTAAGGAATTCAATGATGTTTCGTTCTTCTCCAATTTTTATCAGGAAACCAGAACCTTGATCCTGTTATATGACAACTCTAAGGAGGCACTATGGAGATAATCTGACATGCTTGGGTATATATGACCACAATCTGGTACATCTCGTCCCCACATACAAACCTATCCCTCGGTAGTTGCTAGTCACCACCATGATTGCGGGGAGGTTGGTAGAGGAGACTTAGCAGGTTCTGCAACACAACTTAAGGTATGTTCATACTTCTCCGCATGTGTACAGGTGTCCACACGAGTGTTTACGATACAATTGACATAAGCATAGTTCTCTGCAGTTGAATGCATGCAGCATCAAGATTGTGTGTTAAGGCAACGCGACCACCGAAAGCACAGGGTACCCACGATGCATCTTCCAAAAACATAAATAACATGGACGCACTTGAAGAACATCTATGTAAAGAAGTTCAACGTTATAGATATTCGTATGAACCAGCATGTTTGATTTCTGAAGATTCAAAAATGTCAAACAATTCCTGGAGGGATATTTTTGAAGCGCTTGGAAAAGACGAGACCATTTGAAAAAGCACTAAAAAATTACCTCCACCTAAGAAATCCAAAAAAAATTTTGAAATACACCAAATGTACCAAATGCCAGGCAGGAAATGTACCTGAGTCAGACTCCTTTGTTGTAGTTACAAGAGTATTTGTTCATTTGCATTGGATGCTTCAAATTCTATAAGTGTTTGAAACAGATACACCTTGCAATTGTGATAACTGTTTAATACATTAATTTCAGACATTTCTTATTTATGCTTATGATACCTGTTTACCTGCTGTTTAAAGAGTTTAAAGATATTTCAGACATAGAGATGGCATATTTCAAATTATTCCAAACACAAGGATATGGATCTGGAAACTGGTAGAATTCCCCAGTCTGCAAGATGCTTCTACAGCCTGTTGTGACTCTAAGTAGTGTAAAGTGACAGCCAACCTTTCCAATACCTCAAAAAGAGACTTGTGTGTATGATGATGAATATAACAAGAGATGCCTCAAACCTCAAAGCTGACATTTGAAAATACTGGTGATGTCATTCCTTGTCTACCCTCAGCATCCCCTGCACCAGCACAGCAAATTCCCCACCATGCAATCGATTTTCGTTTAAACGCAAATATCTTTTTCATTTTCGTCTGTGTCAAATAAACAGCTCTTTGTTCTCCTGGAATATTGTCCTTTCCTCCTCCCAAGCATTCTGTACATGTGTGAATTGACTGGGCTTGACCGCAGAAGTATGAATAGCTCTGTGTCTGGATTACGCGTACGGATGTACGAGCACAGTCCCTGTGCGGACAAGTATGTCCAGGGCCTTAGGGGAGACGGACTGGGAGATGCTCTGTGAGTTACGTGGAGCAGCCATTGAGGAACTTAGCCACTGTGTCATGGACATCCACTTGTATGGATAATACAGTGTCCACAAAGAAACTGTGATGTTTTTCCCAATAACAAACCACGGATCACAGAGTACCTGAAGGACCTGCTGAACAAGATGAGGGCTTTCAGGTCTGGTGACAAGGAGGAGATCGAGTGGGAGCAGACAGAAATGAGTAAGCTGCTCTGTGATGGAAAAAAACCTTCACACGGGCAAGCTGGAGAACAAGCTACAGCAGAACAATGTGAAAGAAACTGGAGTGGCCTAAGGACCATCAACAGCTACAAGCTGACTGGAAGCCTTGTAATGGACAGGAGCACAGGACAAATTAGCTGAATCTGGTAAAACAAATCTGATTCTCAATTGCTGGTCCAGTTCTTCTCCAATACCACCAACCTCAGTGTGTCAACTCAGAAGATTTTTGGCTCCTTACTGCCCCCTACCTTTCCATCACCTTCTTACCTCTCTGTGATTTCCCCCCTGAAGACACCACATCTCAGTTGACCAGGTGCGGAGAGTTCTGGGGAAACTGTCTGCAGGGCCTGATTGAAATCAGCAGCAGGGTGATGCAGGCATCTTCCAGCCAGCTCTGTGAGGTCCTTCTATACTGTTTTACCTCTGTTTGAGTCAACAGAAGGTATCCCTGTGTGGTCCTGGGGCCAACAGAGGGACACTCCAAAGCCCTTTAAGATTTCAGATCATATTCTCACTTCACACATTATAAAGACCTTTGAGAAACTGGTCTTGAAACAGCTCTGACCCCTGGCAAAGACCAGCTAGGTCCCCAGCAGTTTGTTTACCAAGCACACGTAGGTGTGGACAATGCTCTGATCTACACGGAGCCTGCTACCACTTGGTCAAAGCTGACACCACATTACAATCAACACCATCTGGCCTCTCCCAATCGGGAACAAACTCAGTCTCCTGGATCATAAACCATCTGACCAACAGATTAAACTGTGAGGTTCCAGGTTCCAGAACTATTAGTCATAAACGGTGGTTCCTTCTGTCTCTCTTCCTTTTCACCCTCTACACAATAGACATCCCAAAACAACACCAGCTCATGCCACCTATGGAACGTCTTAGAAAACTCCCCCATTGTATCGTCCATCAACAACAGAGATGAGTTACAGAGTAGAAGCTAGATACGGACTTGCATGTACCAACCTATAAGCAAGACACCGGAGTCTGTGGTGGATTTCCAGTGTGCCAAGGAGCCCCTTTGACCAATGGACCAGGGGTAGGAAGTAGAGGTGGTACAGTGCCACAGGTAGCCGAAGGTTCACTCAAACAGCAGGGCAGATAACACAGTGGCACTGCTTTCTGAAAAGGCTCAGGTGTTTTGATATGTGCATTTAGTTGCAGGAGATAAACTATAAGGACAAAAGCATTGGGACACACCTCTTAATCATTGAATTCAGGTGTTTCATTCAAAACCATTACCACAGTTGTATAAAATCAAGCATCTAACCATGCAGTTAGATTAAAGAATGGGTCATTCTGAAGAGCTCAGTGAATTATGTCCAGGTACTGCCACAGGATGCCATCTTTGCATTAAGTCAGTTCATAAAATTTCTCCCCTGCTAGATACTCCACGGTCAACTGGAAGTGACATCATTGCAAAGTGGAAGTGTTTAGGAACAAAAGCAACTCAGCCAAGGAGTGGCAGACCATGTAAAGTAACAGAGTTGGGTCGCCCAGTGCTGAGGAGCACAGGGCGTAAAAGACTCCAATGCTCTGTTGACTCAATAACTGCAGCGTTCCAAACTTCCTCTGGCATTAACTCCAGCACAAATTCTGTACGCTGGAAGCTTCATGGAATGGGCTTCCATGGCCGAGCAGCTGCATGCAAGCCGCACATTGCTGAACGTAATGCCAAGTGTCAGATGGAGTGGTATAAAGCACACCGCCACTGGACTCTGAAGCAGTGGAAGTGTGTTCTGTCTGGCAGTCTGATGGACGAGTCTGGGTTTGGCAGATGCCAGGAGAAGGTTACTTGCCTGATTGCATTGTGCCAGCTGTTAAGTTTGGTGGAAGAGGGATAATGGTATGGGGTAGTTTTTCATGGGTTGAGCTATGCCCCTTAGTTCCAGTGAAGGGAACTCTTAATGCTTCAGGATACTAAGATATTTCAGACAATCCTATGCTTCCAACTTTGTAGGAACAGTTTGAGGAAGGCGCTTTTCTGGTCCAGCATGACTGTGCCCCAGCACACAAAGCAAGGTCCATAAAGACATGGTCCAGTGAATTTGGTGTGGAAGAACTGGCCCCCACAGAGCCCTGACCTCAACCCCATCAAACACATTTGGGATAAACTAGAGCAGAGATTGTGAGCCAAGCCTTCATGTCCAACATCAGTGCCTGACCTCACAAATGCTCTTCTGGATGAATGGGCAGCAATTCCCACAGACACACTCCAAAATCTTGTAGAAAGCCTTCCCAGAAGAGTGGCAGCTGTTATAGTTACACTGGGGGAACCAACTCCATATCGATGCCTATGAATTTAGAATAAGTTGCTACGGAAGTTCCTGTAGGTGAATTGGCCAGGTGTCCCAATACTTTTGTCCGTAGAGTATATTTTACCAGTCCAAAGTGGCCAGAGTACATCTTTACCCAGTAGTCTGCAAGATCATTTTGGGTATTGCCAACTACCTAAACAACTTCACTAGAGAAATCAGCTCCATCAAAGGAATGATCCCAGACACTGAAGGCAGCTGCAGAGAAGATAACGGTTGCAAAAATGGAGAACAGGGTGTTCCCTAAGAGCTCATTACACAACAGTGTGCTAAGAGGCGCAACTAGGACTGTTCTCTGTCGGCAATGCACCCTCCTGACGTGCCTACATTCACCCCCAGCCACAAAACACTCCTGGACAACATTAAATGGTTTGAATGCAACATGTTACATGTCTATGGCTACGCATATCACCTGTACACTCCTCCTGATCTTCATTTATATTTTCTTATTTACCTGTGTCTTTTCATTTGCAAAACCTTGTTGTGCTATGTCTGATGCATATTGAAATAAAAGGGGATGTAACAGGTTATTGAACTTGTACAAGAAATGTGACCAGTTAGCACATTAAACATTCATCAGGCATTGACGATTATCTCAGCTACGCGGGTGCAGACTGGAACAAGTAAACCTTAGTATCGACAAGAAGCTGACCTTAACGTAATAGCAGGAACACGACACAGAACAGGATTTCAAAGCACAATTCTGTTCAGTATCAGAGAAATCCCTAGTCTTACAGAAATGTACAAGTATGATAATTACATGTAACAACCGCTGACGTCATTCTCTGATATCATCAAATATTAGAAAAACTGTAAGCTGTAATCTGTCATAGAATACTTGTTTTGTTTGCAGTCCATGTCGCTCTATAGTAATACATGAATGCGTAATTATTGTGTCTTATTCTGTATCATCAAAAATGATTTTTCTGACATATTCTTCGAATAAGATACCTGCAATGATACACTTGACTAATTCTCTTATTCAGTCAAGAAATCAAGCAAAGTAAAACAACATTTCTTCATAAAGGGATCTCCCAAATGCTGCTTCACCCCGCACGTTCGGCGGCTACCCCAAAAAAAAAAAGCGCATACCGTAACTCGTTATTGCCGCGCGTTCTTTTTTTTAATTATACGCGAACACATGCAACCCGTTTCTGGGAATTCTAAACTAGGGTAACACACAGAACCAGATGAATGAAAACATATTGAAATCATTTTCACATAACCTACATCTGAAGCAGTTACTTTGAGAAAGCAGTATGGTGTTACATTAAAACACATTTGGGTGCGTGTGCTTTTAATGTATGGAATATAAAGATGAAATAATATCCTATTACCTTGCGTATTATAATTTAAAACAGGATGATATGCGCTCCACGTCAGCATATATGATTTATTTGCTAATCTGAGAAGACATTAACCTCCTTCATGTGTACCTTGACTGAATATAAAGGAAATACGAAAGAGGCGCATTCCTATTACAATCGGCGGCTCCTCAAACCAGTACTTCAGCGTGTCCCTCACTGTATATGTTTCTCTCTCTCACCCACAGCGTCTAGGGGTGGTACCTATAAGACAGCAGACCTCCCCAACCTCACTTCAGGTAGATCAGACGGATTCCTGTGTTTGTTTACAACCTGCCACAACCGCATTTTACCCCTTCGCACTGCCCACGGCGCTATCGTCCCCGCAGTAACAGACAGTGGACTTTCACTGGATTTCCAGACAGATGATGACATGGGCTAAAAGCATCCCTGGAAACCAGTACTTAGGCTCACTTCGGGAAAAAAAATATTTCATATGAAATCAGTTTATGTAGCCATATACCTTAAGCAGTTCGCATTGATTCAGTGCAGGATGCTGCTGTTCATTGAAAATCTATCACGGAGAAGGAGTGTACCAAGGTAGCTAATTCCTGCTGCGCTCTCCGCAGCAACACAAAGGATCCACTTGTAACCATCACATCTGTTCTACTCTTCCTTTCGCTGTCGTTTTCTGTGTTGTTCTGGGTCATTTTGTAATTTAACTTAAAAAAAAACAACTCACCGCGTCTTTGTGGGTTATTGTCCTCTCAGGCGGGCCTCTGCGCCATTGAGTCTTTTCAGACGCTAAGGGAGAGGGGGGTAAAGGGGGATCGGGGTGGGTGAGAAGCAAGAGTGAGAAGAGATCAGAACACAAAGGTGGAAAAAGAGTGGAGCGAGGGGGCTGCGCTGCCTTTACGTCCTTTAGTGCTAAAGGGAAGATGGGGATGCGTGGCTCGGATCTGAAACGCAACGCATTAACGTTTAAAAAAATCCGCGCTGCCACCAAGAGACAAATTTCCTTTGTAATGCTATTATAGTAGCATAGAATTATGCAATACACGACTTAATAACCTAATACGTCCTCCAAGAAGTATTTCCAGAATGCTCAATTTCATTACCTTACCCAGCCTTTTAAAAATCACACAGCGTACTATTCTAACCCTTTACAGCTCCCAGCGCGACAGTCTCGCTTAATCTTGCATCGTATTATTAAACATTAACACAAGGTATCCATGTATCTTGTAGCGGGTATAATTTTGAAGCATTTAGTTATATTTCGACCATTAATACAGTACAATACAAATGCAACATACCCAATTTTGGTATGAAATGATTTCAAATGGATTCAAGAAAAATGTTGATATAAAATGCTCAATGAAAATATGATTCTAAAAATATTATGTAGCTACAGGTTCAAAGTATAAACAAAAACAAATTCACATTCAAACGATAATGGTATAAATAGGTGAGAATCAATGGGCTTCTCCCGCGAGGTCCGTCATGTGTGAAAATCAATAGCTCTCCTCCGACAACGAGGGGCTCTTCTGTCTCCTGATTGGCCGCCTTAGCAGTGACTGACAGACTGTGGTGTTTAAAAGCGCAAAGGAGGCGCGTGCACTAATGCAGCGCAGGTCAAAGCACGCAGTCATAATATGATTCATTTATCTATAATTATCCGTTTCTATTACAGACAAGGTTGTAGTCCTATATATTACACAATAATCAAAACAAAGCGACATCAGCTGATTACTTTGTATTTATGACGGATAATATTTTTGCTTAAAAAGCAAAAGAGTAAATTTTACCGATTATTTTCTTCCGAAACATTATATTTTATAACAAAGTTTTCTATTCTAATAAATAATCAATAGAGAGATGTTCTACCATCCAAAGATTACAGATTCTGCAATTAGTTTCTTGCTTTTCCAAAAGAGTGAAATTTTAAAATTCATTATTTGCTAAGGTGTAAATCATAGCCACACTCTTACCTTGTGCACTGCAGAAGGGTCAGTGACGTGAACCGAAGAGGCATTGATTTACTGTTCACACGATGTACATCATAAATTACTATTGGCAATTATTATTATTATTTTTTACTGTGTACTAATTTCCCTTAGCAAGTCTGTGAGAATTGCAGTGTTACGCAACTATCAAACACTAGCGGAATACGCAATTACTTGCGTAAATTTGCACTGCAAATACATTCCGTTCAGCTATCCCACAGTAATCTTTTAAGTGAGAGATTGGAATTTTCATGCATGTGCCGTACTACTAATAATGAATAATATATATGCTTTTTAGGATAATCCATGCGCAGAATGCTGGCATGTCCGTGCATTTCGACCAATCAGATGCTGGTGATCAGCGTGGGTATGGGATGGGTACTTGCTTGCATATTGTGCAATTGAAAAGCGCCATTTTGCAGTATGGGTCGGGTATAGTTCAGTTTTTGGTGGCAGTGGAGAAGCACCACTAGACCATCCATGATAAACCTTTCTCTTACAACTTTGAAGCACAAATTTCTGAGATAACTGCCTTCTCCAATTTTGAAAACAAATTCCACTTTTCCAATGCCACTAAAAACCAAGCAGTACCACAGAATGACCATTGTAAATTATCCAAGCCATTTATGAACCATACCATGGGCGTAAATTATGGGGGGGGGGGGTGGGGGTTGTAGCCTCCCCCCCCAATAAATCAAACTAGCTAATACAACCCCCCCAATAATAATGTTTCCCTCGTAATGGGTGGAGACCTCAACCCCCCCAATGTTCCAGCTAAAGTTACGCCCTTGAACCATACCCCTGTTGACATGGTCCTACTTACTAGCCATGGGAATGTTTATTCATCCAGAAGAACCTTTGTGAGGTCAGGCACTGACACTGGACATGAAGGCCTGGCTGGCAATTTTCATTCTAGTTCATCCCAAAGGTGTTTGATGGGGTTGAGAACAGGACTCTAAAGTGCAGGCCAGTCAGGTTCTTCCACACTAAACTCACTCAACCAGGTCTTTGCTGAAGCATTAGGAGTTCCCTTCACTTTAACTAAAGGGCCAAGCCCAATCCCTGAAAAACAACCCCATACCATTATCCCTCCTCCACCAAACTTTACAGTTGGCACAATGCAGTCAGGCAGGTAACCTACTTCTGGCATCTGCCAAACCCAGACTTGTCCATCAGACTGCCAGGCAGAGAAGCGTGATTTGTCCCTCCACAGAACATACTTCCAGAGTGCTTTACACAGCTCCATCCAATGCTTGGCATTGCGCTTTGTGGGGTGAGGCTTGCATCCAGCTGCTTGGCCATGGAAGCCCATTCCATGAAGCTCCCTACTCACAGTTTTGTGCTGAGGTTAATGCCAGAAGAAGCTTGAAACTTTACAGTTATTGAGTCAACCAAGAGTTGGCGACTTTTACACAATATGCGCCTCAGCACTCGGTGACCCGCTCTGTTACTTTACTTGGTCTGCAGCTTCATGGCTGAGTTTCTGTTGTTCCTAAGTGCTTCCACTTTGCAATAATACCACTTACATTTGACC
>JAODJW010000026.1:12355470-12371184 GCA_026777045.1 Hyperopisus bebe
GAGCTTTGAGGCAGTGAGTCGTGTCTTTGAGGTGAGCTTTGAGGCAGTGAGTCGTGTCTTTGAGGTGAGCTTTGAGGCAGTGAGTCGTGTCTTTGAGGTGAGCTTTGAGGCAGTGAGTCGTGTCTTTGAGGTGAGCTTTGAGGCAGTGAGTCGTGTCTTTGAGGTGAGCTTTGAGGTGAGTTTTGAGGCAGCGTCGCTGTCAGTTTTACAACAGTATATGCATTTCCATCGATATGTCCCATAAACGTGTGCGTTCTGCCTCTTACCTGAGTCCTTTCTGTGTGTTGTCTGTGATAGTCAGTGCTGAAATCTGTTTTGTCAGTTATTCCTTTGCATTTAGTCCCATGCTGCTCTTAGTCCATAGGCAGGAGCACAGAGACACATCATACACAAACACGGTGTCTGACCCCCTGAGCGGGGGTTCACACTGCTCTCAGTCATCTTACGGCTGCTGTCCCGATGGCTATACCCACGCCAGAGGGTACAATGGCGAAGGCTGCCCACAGCAGGACTGCAGACAAAGCAGGTAACTTCATCTTTGTAGACCAGGGTTTGTTACAATGCATTATGCAATAATGCTGCATTATGTAATAATGCAACAAGATGTAACAGATTTTCATCACATAATGTGACATTATTATATAATGCGTTGTTCCACATCATGTAACAACACATCATGTAATAACAAATTTGTTATAAATTTGTAGACTACATTATAATTTTATATTGCAACATTACTCTATTATTATTATCATTATCAACATTATTCTCATTATGATTATCATCATCATTGTCATCATTATTATTATCATCATTCAATTTGTTACATTCTGCTGAGAATAATGCGGCATTATTACATTATGCATTGTTACAGTGTTCCCAAATTCCGGCCTAGGAAGGCCAGAATCCAACACAGTTTTGAAGATTTCCCTACTGAGACATATCTTAATCAGCCAGTTACCAGGTTTTGTAGGTGTGTTTCAGCAGGAAAATCTGCAAACTGGTTTACATTCTGGCCCCCAGATCCAAAAATGGGGAACCGTGTTCTAGACCATCACAAAAAAGTGTCGTAGAATTCAGAGGCTCATAAACACGTAACATTTAATTCTATTGAGAAACTTTCTGTCACGTACTAGGTTTTCAAATTTTTGGAGTTAGGCTAAGGTCATTAATGCCTGAACATTCATTCTGTTGAAGCTGAGAGGTCGATGAACCTACATGAGTGCAAAACACACAAATAGCTGTTAATATACAGTGTCTAGCTGCATTTCCTTTATTTCTGATTTTGCCAGGTATGGCTGCTGTGACGATGACGTTTCTGCAGCACAGGGTCCCAACAGAGAAGGATGCATGGAGTTCAGCGTGAGCCGCTTTTCGGTGAGGGAGGTCCAGTGCTATCGCAGTGGCCCTCAGTGTGTCCCCAGACAGATGCTTACCCCTTCTGCCCGCCTCCCCAACACCAGGGTAACACCCCTGCCCCCGGAGAGCTCAGTGAGCAGTGCCGATCTGCCACCTTCGGGTGCTGCTACGATCGGGTGACGTTAGCCAGCGGCCCCAATGGAGACGGCTGCCACAGTCCACCTTCCGATGGTGAGTGATGGAAACTGAGAAATATACGACCTCAATATGCTAAAAGAATTTTTTATTTTCTTAGGCAATGGGCTCTTCGTTAATAAATAGTAAACAGCCTTTTGAGTGATCCTTGCAAAACTGGAAAACAGGAGTAAACAAATATCAGTATATAATATATAGATCGTATTGTTTAGGCTTATCGTATGTTTATAATTTTTTTAATGCAAAATTTCATCTTTCAAGTTTAGTGTAGATAATGTAAGCTGTATGGAAATGCCACGATAATTCCATTGTCAATGGATTTAATTTGTATCAGAAAATCTCCTTATTTATGGAAAAGCGAAGTATGGGTTTATCGTTGAGTATGTCTGAGATGTGTTTCTGAGTCATTGCTGATATTCTTTTATGCAGTGCCAAGGCCAGCCTGCTCCCTGCCCTACACCCAAGGCCCGTGCAGTGACTGGGCACCCCGGTATTACTATGATCCACACACCAGTACCTGTCTCCACTTCTGGTATGGCAGCTGCCAGGGCAACCGGAACAACTTTTTGACGAAGGAGGAGTGTGAACGGGAATGCCAGAGAAAGGGTCCAGGGCAGCCGCACCCTGTCCGGGTGTCAGGAAGGAGGGAGTCCACGCCCAGCCATGGACGGGACATGAGACAGCTGTTCACCATCAGCCGAGGCTCGGATTCAGGTAGCAGACAGGAAACCAGTGCCGCTACACAAGCTCTCCATCATGCCCACTTCCCTGTCCCCAGCAAGCTCCAGCACACCTATCCCACGGCGAGGTAAGACAGTGTGGACCTCTCCTTACCCTTGGCCAAGGCCCCAAGCTCCTCGCCCAACTGTTCTATTTCACCATTCCTGGAATGGAGCTCTGCTGTTCTATTGTCTCAGAAAGAACTTGCCATGTCCACGTGATCTGAGAGCAAGGTAGCTTCTCAGGCCAGACATGCGCACACCTGTCCCTGAAAACAAACACCCACAAGACACAACATGCACACCATACATACATTCACTCTCAGTGTGGAAAGGGCCTGACTAAAGAAGTCGTACAAGAAAAGGCCCAGGTGGAGAATTCTGTACTTTGGAACTTTTTTCTTTTTTTGTTGTTCTTCACTCAGTCATCTGCTTGTAGAGCTGTAGGTGTCTTGTAGTGGCTGTCGATTCATGAGCTCTGTGTTTCCTGTCATTGCTGATGTCATTAAATTGAACGGATTAAGAATTTGCCGCATTGTCTGCCTGTGCATCACTGTCTCTGTTCTCAGTCGTAGAAGAACCATACATATAAAACTAGGTATAACATTAGTAGCCATCTCTGCAAACGAGAACTTAAAATGCAACCATTCATGCAGCTATGTGAATATTTTATCTTCTTAAAATGTATGGTTGCTTCATACGGCAGTGTTTGCATATGTTAATTTCTTGATTTGAAGCTTCCTTGATTCATTGCTTTCATCCAAATATTAACAAAATCTTCTGCTTCATCTGTTGTGTTTGATAATCAAGCCCTCTAGCATACATTGGGGTGATTGAATCGTTTGTTTTGTGCTGCCAAGGTTTGTAGATGCTTAGTAGGAAAACAAATAAATGTTCCTCCCAGTTACTGAAAAATGAATAAAACTCATCATAATCTGTTGATATCTCCCTTGTTTTAAGGATATTTCAAATCATTGTTTTTTCAGAGCATATCATGGTCATTATCTTACTTGTGTTTGTATGTTGTATATTGTCTCTAATTCGTGAACAAAAATTAATACTTGCAATAAATCCCAGCTTCAGCATTTTTTATATATTTAATTAAAATTAACCAAACTGTCCACTGTGATGGCACCAAAAGGCATTGTTTTAGTTTTTAAAAGAAGGTATTAAAATTATTATTAAGAGTTTATGTGTGCAGCAACTTTAGTCCTCAAAGACTCAATATGATATTAATGTTGCCTATATCCTGTTTGGATGAGAAATTAAAGATTTGTACAGATTTTTTTGTTGACCATGGTTGCTCTTATAAGGCCTTATTAATAGTATATAGAAATATAGGAATATTGTTATACGCTTAATTAAATTTTGAATGACAGCACAGCCTGTCCTCCCAGCTATGTTGTGTCTGTATTTTTCACAGTGATTTGGATGGGATTGACAGCAACACAAACATCTCTCTATTGGGTATAACCCAGGGAAGCCGGATTTCTTACTTAACTGGATAACTTGTTGGATTTAAGGTAGCCTGGGATAAATGTACGTGAATGAAGATGATGCGTGTTTAAACTGGGGTACCTTAAGACAGACAAGTTATCCTGGCTACGCAAGAGATCCAGGCCCCAGGTGTTATTTTTTTATGTCACACAGTATACTTACTAACACTGTGATTCTGTAGTATTGTCTTGGGGTATTAGCTATGGTTCACAGAGTGAGCCCCAGGAGTAGCTGAACAGCTTATGCCCAGAGACCACTATTCACTGTAGGGAACATGCTAAGGTGACATTTTAGCTGGTACATGAAGTCAGGTTCTTAGTGACCCTGAGGTGCTTAGTTTACCAAAGCGAGCAGCAGCTTCCTTGACTTTCCATTTTAATCATCACCTCTTCTCATTTTCTGCCTTATCTGTTTTACATCCATTTTCTTTCTAGGCTTCCTATAATTGCCATTAAATTCAATTTGCCAGCTCAAACGGGGTAATCGAATGCCCCTGTCCAAATAATCTTTGCTGTCCACCTTAATGTCTTCAGGTGTCCCATTCTGAATTTCCCTCTTGATTCTCATGACTAATCTTAATCATTGTGTGTTCCTATATTAAATATTGAGCTAACTGGGGAACCCCCAACCTCCTGAAAAAGGATTAAGGCTTTCTAGAAACTAGGTTAGGCAGCATAGAACTGTCACACCTGTTATTGTCCGCGATGTGGATACAGAATGGATAGTCAATATCGCTTTATAACAGAATACATAATAAAGATAAAACAGTTCTATAACAAAATACATTACCATAATAGCTTTCATATGTTTCATCTGGAATTAGTGTCTTTTTAAAGTATCTTTGAAATTTTATTAGGTTTTATTAGCTTACTATTGACATTAAGTTTTTTTTGTTTGTCTGGATCCAGTATTTCTCAGCCAGACCCTCAGGAACCTCCAGACCGTCCACATTTTTGCTCCTTCCCAGTTTCTAGCCAATCAAATACACTGTATACCTGGTACAGGTGCGCTGGGAGCTGGGAGGGAGCAGAAATGTGGACTGTCTGAGGGTCCCTGAGGACCGGGTTGAGAAACTCTGCTTTAGTGTGTCTCTTTATCTTTCACTTCTTCCTCTGCCTCTTCCCGTGCCTTTTCTGCTGTTCTTGCTTCAATTTTGTGTGCCCCCCCATTCTCTCTAAGCAGCCTTGGTGTGAGCATTGATAAGTCAGACCCCTCCTCGATAGAGGGGCGTGTGGGACAGACTGTGATACTGCCCTGCCGGGTCACACCTCCGCCTTCCTCCACCGTTGTTGTAGAGTGGAGAAAAGATGGAAATGCCATCAAAAACTCCAGGTGAGCAGACGACATTGTTCATCATCATCATCATCATCATCATCATTGTTATTGTTGTTGTTTAATTCCTTTCCTAACTGGACTCATAATCTGTATATTCACATGCATTTCTTGCTGAAACTCTTTCGGTTAAGTTCACTGCCAATGAATCTAAGAATAAACCAACAGCCTTTTGTTCTTAAGTTGTTTATACCATCATACATGGTGGCTGTTTCACAATTCTGGACTGTGATATTGAATATTCCTGCCTGTGAATGTTTTGTGACCTTCTGTATGAATTCACAGGTATCAACAGCAACCGAATGGTTCTCTATTGGTGGGACCCCTGACCATGCAGGATTCAGGTTGGGTGCTTTGTGTCGCCACAAGGGGGCGAGAAAGAGACCACCGCTACATTTACCTTTCTGTGTCAGGTTAGTTCATTACTTGTGTTTTTTATCAGTTCTGTTTCCCCCCCCCCGTTGGATTCATCCCTTTCACGGGATCTTTATTCCCAGAGAAAGTTCTCTGAAACCTTGAATTTATTTAGCTCGTAGCCACTGGTCTTGAAAAATATGTAAATCATCCAAACACTCTCTGTGACAGAAGAATCTTCTCCGAATATGCAGAGCAATAGTTACAAAGATGGTGTGGAGAGTCAAGGGTCAGAGGTCATTCGACCATCCATCATTCAAACCCCCAAGCAGAGCTCCCACAGGTACAGAGATAAATATTCTCCACTATCCTTGGTCATGGTGCAGTAGAGATTCTGATTCTCCCAATTACACACATACCCGCCTATTCATCCACTTAATGTTTTGTTCCTGTGATGACAGGCTTAGTATTGATCAATCGGACCCCTCATTAGTGGAGGGTCGGGTGGGCCAAACAGCCAGGCTCCCCTGTAGGCTCTCCCATGCAGCCTCCATGCGCTCTGTCACCATTTCGTGGAGCAGAGATGGACAGACCATGAACTCTTTTAGGTAACTGACTCTGACATATGTTCTTATGTAATAATCTGATCTATAATGCAGAGAACACTATCATCGTGAACTGACATATTTAATGCTAATAAAATTACAACACTTGATGCAATATTAATGTTAACTGGATCCTTTGATTTGCTGTAGACACATTCAGCAATCTGATGGATCCTTGACAATTAATCAGCTGACCTCTGAAGATTCTGGCGTGTATACCTGCACTGCTTCCAACCACAACCATAGAGATCAGCGACAGTTGCAACTTAAAGTGTTAAGTATGCAGTTCCATAGTTATCGTTTACTTTTTTAAGACGTATAAATTCGGAATTTCATGTGTTCCTACCAATGTGTTCTGCTCTTGTACCCATCCATGTATGCATCTCAGGGGATTTGAGGATCACGACAGCGCCCAATAACATCCAGGTCTCCAGGGGCAGTACAGCACAGCTGCCTTGTGTCGTCTCTGGGGACAACGTCAGCATTGGATGGTCAAGGTTAGAGATATTTTATTGCAGCCAAAGAGTGCAGAAAAGAATGTCTCGGTGCTCAGAATCAAGGAAGTAGACAATTTCTTATACACCAGTTAATGCTATTTATTTAAGCATTACAGTTTTTTACATCCATTTGATACCTTATCAATTTCGATGTCAAGAATTTATTTTTGCTAGCTATTTATGACCAGAAGGCACTAATTTATAGTGTCGCTCAGCATTTTAATGCGTTACACCCCCTGCAGAAATGGTGTACCAGTACAACCAGATGGCCGTCGTATTCAAGTGTCCTTAGATGGGAGTCTGATTCTGAACAATGTACAGCCATTGGATGAAGGGTCGTATACCTGCAACGCGTACACTGGTACTTACTCAGTCAGCGCCACGGCCGAGGTGAGGGTTACCAAGGATCTACAGTCAGGTAGGGACAGTACCGCCTTCTAACATCTACACGCTCCACATGTTTATCATACTTCACATTCTTTTTTTCTTTCCTTTTCTCCATCAATCTGCTCTATTTTTGCAGGTTTTACAGTAGAAGCGTAATGTTAAATGTCAGAAGAATAGCCATCTCTAAGTTTTATGTGCTATAGCCACTCATTGCCTTTGTTATGCTCATTCTGTAGGATTGGCTGCAGGAGAAGGTATCTCTTTGGATTGCACGGACCAGCCAGAGTTAGCAAACTGTGACCTGATTGTGTATGCCCGTCTGTGCTCGAACCAGTATTACTCCAGTTTCTGTTGTGCTAGCTGTGCTGGGCACGCATAGGGCAGTGAGGGAGCTGGCAGCCTGTGTGTAGCGAAGGTGAACAGAAGCCATAGCCTTGGGACTCAAGCATAAGGACCAAAAGCAGATACAGCACATCTGGGTCACTTGCTTACAAGGTTATTTAAAAACCAAATCATAAATATCATGTTTAAATTGGAAATAAAACTGAGATGGATTAATTTTCCATACTGTGTAACACTCATATATTTATGTTAATAAATATTATAATAGTTGATATACCTGTTGAGTGAGTGTAAAATATTTTTGGATATTTTTACTGTTATATAATTTTATTCACATGAATTCTTTCTGTTTTCCCATCAGAAAAATGATTATTAGTGCCTGCCTGATCCTGCTATACTTTCTGTCTCGGCTGTTTTCAATATTAAGGCTTTTTCACAATTTTCTGAATTCTGTATATTTTCCTACGAAGATGCAGAAATGCAAATGACAGGTTTTTGTCAAGTGGTTGCTTTTTTTTGATTATCCAGATTTTTCCCCAGTTCATCCACCCATTTTTCCAAAACATTAATTGAGATGAAGGTCTTAATATGTCAGCTTTGCACACCATTTGTTCTTCAGGTTCAGCGATAAAGACGTTTTCCTAATAGCCGATCAGATCTGAGCGTGTTTTAATATGAGGTTTCAAATAGGGCCTGACAAACGTCTAGGTATCATTCCAGTTTACTCTGAGGTTACTTGATGTGATTTTTTCATTTGTAATGTTTATAGTGTACCAGTGCCTTTTCCTGAACTCCAGTTTCAGAAACATTGGTTGTAGAAGTTAATTCTGTAATTACTAATTCTGGATTTTTACAAAGCAAAGTTATTAAGTTGTTTTCAAACTTAATTATGAACTTTATTATGGAGTTGGTTTAATAAAAAAGTACCCTCTTCACAGGCTGCTTGTTGTAATCAAACTGGCTTGACTGGTTACGTGACAGATTCATTTGGTCGTTTAAGTCAACAGTCTTTCCCAAGTGTGCTTAACTAATTGCTGTATCTAAAATGGTTCTTAAATTAATTGTTTTACTGCATATTTTTGTGTAATTTGTGAAATGAAATAAATATTTTCATTAAAATATCAAGCATGTTCCTTGTATTTTATGATGCAGACATTGTGTCTTTTACACCATATTTGCGTGGATAGTATTTTTAAGCATACATAGATATGCAAGTATGCATGTAATATGAGCAATTTAAACATTTACATAAAGCTCTAAAGTTACATGTTGTCAGTCAAAGATATTTGCCTTTATTAGCTGGTCCTGTAAAGAACACTGAAAGAAACCAATTGTAGATGTTTTCCGCCGGTCAGAACTGTATTGGTTTGAGTGGCACTGTTTAATTACAGCCACTAGAGGTCAGTATAGGTTTTGCTTACACCAGTGAAAATGATCTATCCATTCCTTCATTTCCATTGCTGCTTATCTAATCCAGGGTCAGGGTGGTTAAAATTATATATATGGCAAGCCAGCTTAGTTACATACATGGGGCTCAAAATGCTATAATGGCCAGTAAGCATAGAGCATAGAGTGGTTTAGCACCTCCCTGACCCTAACCCCAGCCCTAAAAACCATATAGGCTATGTTTTTACCATATCTGTGGTAAAAATTGCATTTTCATAAAAATATCCATCAGAATTTGCCTTGGCAGTGTTTCCCTACCCGGTCCTCAGAGACCCGCGGTGGACCATCTGACATGGCGTAAGAAGGGAACAAAAATGTGAACTGTCTGGCAGGGAGGTAGGAGTGAGCAAAAACATGGACTGTCTGTGAGTCCACGTGGACTGGATTGGGAAGCACTGGTGATGACCCTTGTGGACCCTTGCCTTACTAGCAAATACTATTTGAGTCATTTATGTACATTCAGTCATATTTTTGCAACTGATACTTAAGCATGTAATATTACAATCTATTATATATATTTAATATATTTAAAATACATTAAAATCGTCATAAAAAGAAAAACAGAGACAGTATAATCCTTAATTATTCCAACCAACTAGCAGTAAAGTGGAACTTAAATCATTAAAATAATTTGTGCCCTCCCAGACACATGAGGGCGTTCTTGAAGTTTACTAACCAGTAACTTACAGCAGAGGACCATGGGAACATATGAAGTTGGTGGGCATTGCTGTACTCTAGCAGTACACAGTTAGTTTGACAGGGACTATACAACGTTGTCTTATTTAGAACAAACATTCTCCTAGATATATGCCTTTAGATACCCATTAAAAACATGAAATTCCATTGTTTACTGTGCATGTTTTTCTTAGACGGTGAGTGTATAGTGCATTCCTTCTTATTTGCGATGTACATCTAAAGGAGATATTTAATTATGGATGATGCTTTTTCAGCAGGTGTGCACCTCGAAATTCTCCAGTTCCCAGCAGACCTGGTCCTTCATCCTAATTCATCATTTCGAATGATCTGCTCTGTGACTGGTGTCAGTGATCCCTACATGTACTGGCATCGCTGGACTGCCACAAATGGACTGAAACAGATGTTTGTCTCCGTTGGTTCTAAATCCGTAGACCCGTCCAGCGTGGATGGGTATACTGCTATTCGACCCAATGGCTCCCACATGATTGTGCAGTCTGCAGGTCTCGCTTCTGCTGCCCCCGCTGTGTGGTATTGTTCCTGGAGTCCACAGTAACATGAATTAGACAGGCTGCTGTACAAGAACTACACCCCCAACAGCAAGGCACAACTAGGAGCTGAGCCAAAGCAACACGACTGCGAATAAACTAAATTTATAGTGATTTTATATATCAATTAATCCACTGCTACTATGCGGCAGTAGTCAGGGTTGTCACCCGTCCCAGTTTCCCCTGGATTGTACTCTTTTTTTTTGAGCAACTGTCGCGGACAGTTAATATTCTTTCCCAATACATGAATTGTATCGGGTTTTGTGAAAACGCACGTATAATTTAGCATTTCGCAAACGAAGCCTCACTTTGTTTCTACCGCTATTATTCTTTTTTTTCCTGTTTTCTTCCAGTCCTGTTTCTGTAAGACGTACGGCGATTGGCCATGTCGATACTTTTATTTGATTGGTAGCAGAAATACGAAGCTTATCTAATTGCCTAGCAACCATTGGTCGGGCGTGCGCATTCAAGTCCGCGACCCCCCAGAGACTTGTATTTCTAGGTAGAGGTAACGTTAATTTTATTTTTTAAAATCTTTATTTATTCCGTCCATTTGTGGCGAGTGACGGGCGAGGAGGATTAGTAAATATTGGGTGAGCCACCGAGGATCAAAGAAAGAACGATTTACAACATAAAACTCAGAGTGGGCACAAAGAAAACCTTTTTGAAGGCATAAGGCCCAACAACGGAGACTGAGGGGTGGTTTGCCACCAAGCAGAATTTCCCAGTTAGCTGGATAACTTAAGCCGAACGTGAAAACTGTCCAATATGAGGAGAGGTAAGGGACCGTCCTTACATTTAGCTTAAGTTATCGGGCTAATGAAAGAGATCCTGTTTTGTGGAATGCCCCCCCGTTGTCCGCCACTCCTGTGTTGTGTCCAGCCAAAATTTCAGTTAGATATAAAACAAAAACAGAGCTGGAAAATAATGCAAAAACAAAAAAGCACCGGAGTTCTGTATTAGGAAAACACAAAAATCTACCCATTGCAGCTTTTGGTCAAAGCAGAAATTCAAGTTAGATGAAATGATTATGCTTAGCTTTCAAAACATTCATTCGGGGCCAAAAGGAACTCCTGCAGGCAGCAAAAAGGGATGAGAAACGTCAGTGTTAGGTTGTCTAAATTCATTAAGTTAAAAAGTCATTTATAATTTATTATAATACGTCTAATAATGTTTTTATTGCTAAAGGGTGTGTACCTTTGGACATATTAATACTAGGTTTTATAATAGGCTATAATTAGACTTGGTATGCTTGCAAATATGGAGCAAAATGTCCGAGGGTCCCGGTTTTTCATAAATGAAAGGTAGCAACCCTAGCATCAGCACCGTAATACTGTAAAATGCACTACTGTACACCAGGACAATAAATATGCCTCAGTAGACGATTGTAATAATTTCTCATGGTTTTCACAAGATATTCCTTGTACTTCTCTGTACTTAGCAAATAAAAATGATTCTGAGATTCTGACATTGCACCAAGATCTTGGTCTTATGCAGTAGATAATTTATTGAAAGACATGAGAGATGTCAGAAAAAATGGAAATACTATTAATTACTACTAGCCAAATGATTCTCTGAACATTACACTTACATATACTGCATTCAACCACTTATATAAGTTTTCAACACAGCTTTCAATTTTCAATCCTGCTTCACATGCCCAACTAAAGAGATTTTAAAACAAGGAATCTACTTCTAGGATAATGGCACTATTGTTTCTTCATACAGCAAACATAGGATCTCTGAGGAGTCAGACGCACACGCAATGCAGAGCCCCACTGGCTGTCAATGTACCCCCCCCCCCCCCCCACTGATGGAACATTGATGACTGTCATTACTGTGTGTATTGATTGAACAATTAAAGAGAAGGTATCCATTGGATTTCCCTTTTATATCCATTGGATTTCTTCATCTTATGTCTGATTTTTGTTTGCTTGCATGTTTGCCTGCATGTTTGTGTAAGGGTCATCTTGGGGTTTCCTCCCACAGTCCTTAGACATACGGCTGATCTATTGATGATCAATTGTCCTGAGAGAATGTGTTATTGCCATATCATCAAGTGACATTTTACCCAGGATATGCTCTACCTTACACAAAATCCTTCCCAGATTCAGAACCTGATTTGGCAGGATCTGGGAGAACCAGATACTTTAGGCACCTCTAGATCTACTGCACGATTGTGACACTGCTGAATAAAGCGTTAAACTATGAGGCGGAGCTGTCTAAATAAATGTTATATAAATTATTTTCCGATATTACACGCGTATGTGTTTTACATTTTACAGGATATAGGAACTGAAGTCATGATAAAATGTCATTTTTGAGTAGCAGGGGGCGCTGTATACTGTATTATCTTTGCATATATTTTTTGCCAGAAAATTTGCTTATTGGACAATACATTGTTCTTCATTCAGTTATGAAAATTAAAACCTTTTTATTAATGAAAACTGTTGTTTAAAAATCCGGATGCATACTCAGGATACATAATTCTTTTGCAAATAACCCCACATACTGTAATGTATTCGGTTCAGGCAAATTAATATGAATCTGAAGATGATTTTAAATACCAATACAGATTATTCATAATGCTTTAATTGGACAGGTTAAATCCCCCTGTTTTACTATACATTTTATAGAATGTTATTTTGCACTGGATTCATTGTAAGTGTAAAAATGGGACATGCCCTAGTTTGAAGACGGTTGGCCTTAGATGACTGCAGCTCTCCTGCTGCAGGTGCACATGTAGTGCATGTTCGCTGAGCAGGCCTGCATATGCACGCCACCTTCACACTCAGCTCTGGGTGCACTGTGTGACCACATCCTTTCCATCACGCCGCCATGTTCATCTCCGCGCGCCTGGAGTGCGGGGACACAGCCTGCTGCCGAAACACCCACTTCCTGTCCCGCTAGTGCCCCCACCTCCATGCACTCTGCAGAAGCATAGAAGCATGCAGCAGCTGTGGTGTCCCCCTACTCCTTTGGTAACAATGTGTTTATATCCGTCTATGTCTTTTGTTTGCTAAGATGTGCAACCTGCGCAATAACAACAACAACAGCAATGATAATAATGATAGTGATATTATTATCATCATTATTATTAATGATAATTATAAAATAATAATAACAACAACAACAATTATAACAACAACAACAATTATAACAACAACAATATTAATTTTAAAATATACTGGTAAACTTTTCATCTTCCAATAAGCAAATACAGTACAAGGCGGTTATTTTATGGTGAGGAATGATGCTATGTGATGATTTATTGCCATTGAACCATGTCCTGCATTTGTCCAGGAGCACATTAACATGATTGGAAGAGCACCTGACCGTTTTGCAGTTGTCGGAGGGGGGATGGGACAGGTGGCTTGAGTGCACGGTCCAGATTAAATTGTTTTTCGGAAATATGGAAGAAACAGTGTCGCATGTTGGTTCCAAGGGGGGTGGGCTGATGGGGGGGGTTGCTCTGCTTGATGGTGTCCCAGGGCTCGTGCCCAAATGCCCAAATGATTCATGTTCATTTAGGCCAGAGTTAATCCTCTCCAATGGAAGTGCGTAATTGTAGAGAGGAATACATATGCGTTAAGTAACTTACAGGTCCTTTTTGAGAAATAAACACTTCTGTACGTCAAAATTATTTAACAACTTGTTAAAGAAAAATTCTCTTTACACACTGCTCCCCCAATACATGTTACAGTAAATCTCGTGAACGATACAGGAGGGGGTTTCCCGAAAATTTTGTAACGCTAAGTATTTCATTATCTCGCACTTAAGATCAATCATGAATTAGCAAGTGTTTCTGGAATCCCTTCGTAGCTAAGGTAGCTCGTAATCTTGCTTGTAAATGTACGAGTACTGTGGCACACTCATTATTTTTTATGTTTTTCTTCATTTGAACTTTTTCCTGCTGTCCTATGATATAGATGCAGAGATCACCCAAAATAAATCACAAAAACACATTAATGTTCTTTTTTTGGACAACATGCTCATGATGTTGATGATTATATAATAATGAAAGGTCAATGTTTCAATATAAGACTATAATGTATAGGCTATAAATTAGTGCAAAAAGAGCTCATTGTTTTAACACTTATATGCCATTTGAGTGCATAACAAGGTCCTGCGCCATTCAGAATTGAATTCAGAATGACCTTGAAATTCAAATGCAATTCATAAAAGTAGTTGAAAACAAGGTGCAGAATTGCAATTCAAATTTGAATATAAGGAAGTAGAATTAAAATGAAATTGATTTCTCATAAATTCTTATACATAGTGCAGGTGGTGCAGCTGTAGGGTTGAGGTCAGGGCTCTGTGTGGGTCAGTCAAGTTCTTCCACACCAAGCTTACCCAACCATGTCTGTATGGACCTTGCTTTGTGCACTTGGTCACAGTCATGATGGAACCGGAAAGGGCCTTCCCCAAACTGTTTCCACAAAGTTGGAAGCATAGAACTCTCCTAAATGTTTTTATGTGCATACTCGCACAGAGCCTTATGAAAGTTCTTCTGAATGAATGGGCAAAAAAATTCTACAGACACATTCCAATATCCTGTGGAAAACCTTCCCAGAAGAGTGGCAGCTGTTATGGCGACAAAGGGGGGACCAACTCCATATTGATACCAATTTACAATGGGAACAATGGGAACATGTCTTTCGGAAATATGGAAGAAACAGTGTTGCATGTTGATTCCAAGGGGGGTGGGTTTATGGTGGGGTTGCAGATTACAGATTACAATGGGAACAATGGTGTCATAAAAGTTCCTGTATGTGTAATGGCCAGGTGTCCCAATACTTTTGTCCATATAGTGTTTACTTCACCATTGAAATACGGGGAATTGATGTTTCTGTCATCGACAGTCTGTGCTTTTCTTACCCAGAGGCTGGGGAAGAGCCAACAAATTACTACTTAAAGTTTTTTTTGTTAATTTCTGGAATAATGAAGGGTTTTGGGAAATACACAGGGATCTCTATTCTTTATCTACTTCGTTCGTTATCTTGTCCATTATTCGCTACAATCAATTGCTTCTGATAAACACACCACATTCAGGACATAAAAACATTTTAAATGAAAGAGCTTTGAATGTCAGGATTTTCAACTATCTTTTAATATTTTCTGATGGAAAGAACAAAGAGATTGGTACACACTGGATTATTATTCAAATTTGTCCTCTTTTCGTTATTAAGTCAGAAGCTTGTCTACAGCTCATACCGAAAAAAGAAACATACACCGTAAACACACCTACTCTCAACCAGAAAAAGGCTCAGAATTTCCAATTCAGTTGCTAAGAAGTGACTTAATTTCCATGCACTGGAAATGTTCCTTAGCAGACAGAAAGACAAAAGATATCAAAACAACTTGACTGAAACACAACAAAAAAAAAAAAAAAAAATGTTATACTTTGACTTCAGTGGTTCACAAAGGAATGAATAATCTAAATTGACAAAATAAGAACTAGAATGAAGATAAATTTCTCTCTCAGTAATTGATACTTATAATAATATGCAATTATACATTTCATGTTTTAGTAATTTTGATATACTGCATGTAATGTCATCCATCCATTTTCTTGAACCGCTTGTCCCATTATCCAGGAGGCTATAGGCACAAGGCAGGGAACAACCCAGGATGGGGTACCACACACCATTCAGTCACACGCGGGATGGGGTACCACACACCATTCAGTCACACGCGGGATGGGGTACCACACACCATTCAGTCACACGCGGGATGGGGT
>JAODJW010000026.1:12371424-12387818 GCA_026777045.1 Hyperopisus bebe
CCATTCACTCACACGCGGGATGGGGTACCACACACCATTCACTCACACGCGGGATGGGGTACCACACACCATTCACTCACACGCGGGATGGGGTACCACACACCATTCACTTGCACATGCTATACCTACAGACAATTTGGGAACTCCAGTTCACCTTAGCATGTTTTTGAATTGTGGGGGGAAACCCTACGACGACATGGGGAGATCATGCAAACTCCGCACACATGGAGCCATGGCAGAGACATAAATCCTGGTCGCAGAGGTACTATGCAACAGCGCCAAGCACTGCACCCCCGTTCCGCCACTTGCCACATACAGTACAGGAGTGTGCTTTTTATATTCATCTGCATTTTGTTGAATGTTTCATTCCCTTGGTATTCAGTGGTTAACTTCTCCACTTAATGGTTAACTGTGCTTTTCATATTTGGCCACTTGCAATGAAAACTTTATCGTGTCTTGACTCCAGTATTCGTGTGCCCTATACTTTCATATAATAATATTCAAATCAAAAATAAGTTTGTATATTCTCCCAGTGTTATGCTGGTTTCTTTCAGCAGAGGAACTGGGAGGGCATGTATCCCCCAAATATTTAATTTGGTTTCATTCATCCTCCCAGTAAATAGATTTTTTCTTATTGTGGTGCAGCCAGTAAATGGATTTGTATTTAAATTATTAAGTTGTACAGCTCCAAAATATTATATTCTCTCTTACACCATTGCCTTTAGGTTCTTCATTTCTCACTTGTCCAAAATTGTGTAGGAGTGGATGTGTGGCCTCAGTTTTTGCCATCATGTTCACACACACAGAAAACATTTCACTGTTTTTTTCCTAGCCATGTTTCCATTCTTTGATTAAGCCTCCACATTCGTTACTAAAACCACACCCTGTGAAGTATTTGGTCGTTCTTGCATGTGACTTTGCAAAGCAAAATCCTTCATATCTATTCTCTATAAATGTTGAAGAGATTAAGTTTTCCAAAAACATCGTCTGATTAGCCCAAATTAATCACTGGATTTGGTATTTAATAATATACTGCATCGTACCCATGGTTGTTTACACATATAACCATATAAATATGGGAAATTGTTTTCTAGGTATGCTAAAATAATTAATAATTTGTAATAATGAATAGGAACAACACAACAACGAAATAATTCACTTCAAATGCAAGTTTATTTGAAGGAGCACAAAGAAATTAAGATAATTGAGTAAAAAGCAAAAGTAAATTCTTGTATATAAAACAATTCAGAGCTACTTATAAAGTGTAAAACAATAAAGTATGTGAAGCAAAAAACTGAATCTTTTCAAAAAACATTGTGCTGATTTACAAAAAAAGTTTTGTAACACTGACATTTCGTCAGAGCTGACAATTGCCGTTTCTCTACAGTCATCACTTCTTTGCCTTTGAGCCCTGAAATAGAATTTTAATAAGCATTTTATTTCACTTATTTCATTTTTATATGTATCAAACCTATAGATGTACTAAGAAAAACATTACATTGTTTTAAATTATTTATTTATTTGTATTCATGTTTTTATAAAGAGCCAAATTATGCTCGACCAGGATAAGTTTTTGAGCTGCTTTAGAATAAAATTTTGTAGAAAGCAGCATTCAACTTTAAGTCAAGAGAAAATGAAAAACAAACATACCTTTAGTTTCCACACAACAACGAAGATGAACATTCCATACACGGCACTCTTAGCGATTAATGCCCCATAAGACAGCTTTGCCCACTGTGAATTGCTTATAACATCATCTGAAGATAGAGAAAGAAAAAAAAAACACTTGTAAAAATCACCCTGGTTCATAATACTTGAACAATTTCTAGAACAAGTATTAGAAAATTACCTTTCTGTAACATATCACCTGTAAATAAAGGGACATAGGAGAACATAAAAATATGCTATATTTAAAATTTCCACTTAAAATGATATACAGAAAAATCAGCTGTATGTGAGAAAATTGTGTAAGTTGATGTAAATTGTGGTTTTATGTTCTGCTGTGTTATAAATTATACATTTAGAATGTCTCACCTCGAACTCCATTTATGGTGTTATAATAAGTCTTCATTGACCCATCAAAGAAGCCGGCCAAACAGGTGAAGCTGTTCCTGATATTATACCACCTCTTGAGTGAGATTCGGAGTCTGCTGGTGATGCTGTACTTTGATGTTCCATTTCGCAATGCCCTGTTATCTGTCTGGTAGCCATACGTGATGTTGATTCCATTTTGCTGCCAGTACACTACAATGTGGTCAGGGTAGAATTCTGTGACCACACATACCAAGGTCACTGTTTTTTTTGTTGCACAGGTCTCGTTCTTTGATGGATTCAGCACTGTCACTACTGGCGTATTGATCTCTGAATCTGTGGAGATTAGGAGAGGAACATTTACTCAGCAGTACAGATGTATGCATTTTTCCAGCAACATCCTCTGTTTTATCCTCGTATCATAAGTTGTTTATCCCAAATGAGAATGTACAGTGCATATAAAAAGATAAAAAGGTAAATGCACAGTATTTTAAGTGGCAACCAAATATATGTATGTTGCAAATTATATCACTTCTAGATTCCTGCATTCGGTTATGGAAAATGGATCGATGTTGGAACCTTGTACTCCAGTTATGTATTTATACACCACAGAGCAAAGAATGGCCACACATACATCTTATCATTAAAAATAAATATGCCTTAATATAGGACTACTTCATTACCAATTACAAATTATAAGACATTCTTAATTCTTACAAACAAACAGTATGGTCATAACACTTCTCTAAATAAAACGCTCCTCAACTGAAATTCAATGCCTGAAATATGTTAAACTCCAAAGCATTTCAGCTTGTTTGGTTCCCAAACACTGAATTTGTTCTTACTCACCAAGCACTGTTAGTTTACTGCCCGCGCCAAAGTACGGCACATCTGCTGAGCACAGTTCTCACTCCATGTGTAAAAACAGATGTATCTTTATCTAATTTAATTATCTTTATCTATTCGTTCTTAGCGCACACACTGACCTAAAGCTAAACTGGACAGAAACTCCATCATTTTGATGACACTGACCAAATCCAAAAACTGGATTAGATCAGCCGCAAATCTTATTCAATGCTTTAGATTTTTTTTTTCTGTAATACTCGTTATTTTTGTGATATTATTAATTTACTTTTCTCTATTTGTCAAAGCTGTGCTAGATGTGTTTCATTGCAACATTCATTTAAAGCTTTTATGAGACACATATGGGGAGTCTGTATAACAATAATTGGCATCACTCTACAGTGAGGCTCCCTTTGCCACTTATAAATGGTAGTAACTCATTAATAAAAAGGAAATGGTGGTATAACTTGTTCATAATTGTCTATTAATGATTTACAAAGTGTTACAATAAACAGAGTTGCCTGTACTCTTGTTATTGACAAAAGTGACTGGTGGATGTATGGAATTTGTACTGCCCTCGGATTATTAATGAATATTATTGCAATTTTCACCACCTGAAATACAAAATCAGACTTCGTGCTGACATTATTTGACACTTTTGTTAACATTCTGCAGCGATACCTCAGTTCACATTGGTTGCTGTGTTACTAAACTGTCACTAAAGTGAAACCCACAAGCTGCAGGTTTGCTTTACCGGATGTATCTTATCGACTTGACCCATTTACCAGCAGAGTCTTACACCGCCAGACCCCCCCCCCCATCCCCCTCTGACAGCCAAGGGTGCTGGCTTAACGATCACAATATGAAACACTTTTTTCATTTTCACAAAAAATATACTGAAATTGTGCCGTTTTCATATGCGTAAAAGGCTATATAAATTCACATATTAATTACTGTAAAACAAAGTAATAATATAAATAAATACCATAAAGTACATTTTTCGCATATTCTTGCCATCCAACTTTTTAAACTGTAATTCTAACTGAATACGTCGCTCGAACCGTGGATTAATCAGAAACGTCTAACTACTTGCTTAGAAGCAATAGTAAGAATACAAAAAGACAAACTGTATACAGTAGCTTCACCATATTTATACATAGGCTAAGCTGTTACCACTACAGAAGTTATTTGAAGATGTTAGAAATCAGTATAGACTCGAAAAAAACAAGCAGAAACGCATTTCTTACCCAGAACAGTGAGTCTAGTCCCCGGTCCGAAATAAGCAGGCAGATTATTCACACTGTTTACCGTCAGCAAAATAACTGTATCTCTCAGAGCTCTTTTGACGGGCAAAGTAATTGGCAAAGAATGGGCGTTTTTAAATTACATAGCAAGTATAACTAACATTATTTATACTAATTGTATCATACAAAATGAGCTTACCTATTAATTATGACCTGTTTATACATGCAACAATCCCGGCTCATACTACTGCTATAAGAATTGCACAAGAAAAAAAAAAAATCTTACCTAAAACTGTGAGTTTAGTACCGTTGCCAAAGTAGGCTTGTTCGTAGTTCACGCTGATAGCAGGCAACAGATAAAACTACCCGTACGCAGGCTATGTGCTGCCCAGATGTAAGCCGTACAATACCATTATATTTTAGCGTAAACATCTGCCCGATGGATACACAGAAACACGCAGAAACAGTAAACACACAACAAATGAAGCATTAAATGCTTAAAGGTTTAATGGCATATAGGAAGAGCTTACCTAGTACTACGAGTCTGGTTCCATTGCCAAAGTAAGCCTGAGCCTGGTTGCTCACAGCCGTACAGGCTGATAACTACACCGTATACACTGGGCAGCGAGCCAGGAAAGCGCGTAGGATAAGACGGTGGGCAAAACGGGACGAATTAAAGTGAATTGTGCCGAACTTTCTGAGTTTTCGGATTAGACAGTACGGACCAAATCAAGAAACCGTCGATAATTTATACATTTCCCCCAACGTATATACCTTTGCAAACATCTTACACCCATTGATTTGTTAGCATATGCAAGTAAAAAGCGGAGTTCTTGTTCGCTGTCTTACCTATAACGGTGAGTTTAGTGCCAGCTCCGAATACGGCTTCAGAGTATGAGCACGCAATGACAGGACCGTCTCATAATGATACAGGATTCCCAGCTCTTAGCTTTTCTGCCTTTGCGAGACTGTACACCAGCATTTTATAAACTGGACTAATATGCGAGGAACACTGACATAAAGTGACTAAACAACTTTGTCCACAAAACAAAACTCTCTCTATATATACATGTGGCATGGGTTAAAACAAATAAATATAAAGTATCAGTGTAATTATAACTGCTCAAAACAAGGCAACAATTAATGAAACATTTCTTACCGAGTACGGTTAACTTGGTTCCATTACCAAAGTAGAGCTTATCAGCACCAGAGACACAGTAAACAAGTCTACTGACATTATTCTACAAATGTAGCTTTACTGCAAACATCTCTCCTATTCTATGTGACTCAAATGCTCGAATATAATCAGAAGCTTCTCTGTAGATCATAGAAGATGTAAGACACTCTGAACAAACAAACAACAGAAAAACTTACCAAGAACTGTTAATTTTGTACCAGGTCCAAAATAGGCTTCATAGTTGGCACAATGCACAACCACCATGTCAAAAAGTGTTGTAAAGATTAAACTGCTTTTCAGTTAGGGATAACTAATCAGCACTGTACACCAGTTGTATGGCAGTCTGAACAAATATATTATATAAAAACTTACCAAGAACGGTTAATTTTGTACCAGATCCAAAATAAGCTTCGTATTGGCACAATGCACAATCACCATGTCAAAAAGTGTTGTAAAGACTATAATATATTTCTATGAAGATCTTAGGAATAACTGATCACTATTTTGCACAAGCTGTATGACATTCTGAGCAAATAAATTACATAAAAACTTACCAAGAACTGTTAATTTTGTACCAGCTCCAAAATAGACTTCATTATTGACACAATGCATTATCACTATGTCAAAAATTGTTGTAAAGCCTATATTATTTTACAAGGAATATTTTAGGATTACAGTTTTTATATTCCAGTGTCTATGTCATTGTAAATTATCCTATGACCCCAAATAAAAAGGGCATCAATTTAATGTGAACCTGATTTCATAATTAGTTTTACTTAGACAGCATAACCTGAAGTACACATTTTCATTTAATTCTATTAATTTCCATTTCATTCTAGTAAGACCTTTGATTCATTTAAGATCCAATTTCACTTTTCACACAACATGTTTTCTTACCAACAACAGTCAGCTTTTGATATAACAGTCCCCAAGAACAATAGGAATTGTCATGGTAAAACAATCTTGTGCACAATATTAGCATTAGTCATGTTGTTCTTTAAATGATCATTAATAAAGGAAAGCAGTGAATTTCAGTCATTCTTACCTAAAACAGTCAATTTAGTTCCATTTCCAAAGTAGGCAGGATTTGTATTGTCACAGTAAAAGACTGAGTACAAAATTCACTAATATTTTATAAACAAAGTATTTTACCAACCAACACAGAGAGATGCAAAGGGAAGTGTTTTTAAGCAAATGTCTAGTTGTAATTAATTAATAAGACTAATTAATATATTCTATTCATATATTTACTGCCCCATTGTGTCTTTCTGGACTGCTAACTGTATATGTAGTTTCTGTTTAACTTAATGATGATAAAGTATTAAGGAAAAATCTTACCCAGAACAATCAATTTGGTTCCATTTCCAAAGTAGGCAGGGTCATTGTAAGTCACAGTGCTATTATACTTAACATTAAATTATCTTTCAGAATGCACGCAAACCTTTTCTCTCATTGATTATCCAAAGCAGTGTTTTTCTCAAAAAAGAAATGCGTGGTGTATGCTTAAACCTTCGTTCATGAAGTCGAGTTTTAATTTGGGGTTCAACTTACCTAAAACAGTCAATTTAGTCCCATTTCCAAAGTAAGCCACACTTCCAGTGTCACAATGCAGATTTCACTGATAAAAACTCATATTTGCGTAATTTGAATTTTAATAGAAAAGAATGTTAGCACTTTTCTTAAACAGAATTGATATATTTCCTTTAAATCATAATACATTTTTTGTATGAGGAAAAAAAATCCAAGATAATCTTCAGGCAACTGGTCCAACAGGTAGATATTCCTGTGCATGTAAATGATTAAATCCTTTAGTAGAAAATAATTAAATGAATCACAAAGTCTTATTTCCAGAGCATGCCCTTTACTGCTGTTGTGTGCTGTGGTAATTTTCCATATGAATCCACTGTGGCAGAGGGATCTTGCATTTCCCAATGTGAGACAGACGGTTGGAGGTTTTTGTACAGCGGCTCTATGGAAATGTATCACCGTGGCCCCCTGTCCCCACGGTGTTAAAGCATCACACAAAAACAGCGACGCCTGCTTCGCTTTTCTCACCCCTCCCCCCCGCTTTTCCCACGCTTGGTCTGCCCCTGTTCACTCCTTATGTCACTGGAGTCTGCGTCAAACTGAGCGTTTCTATTTATATACGTGACAGTGTACAGAAAAAGGCAAAGGGGCAGGGCTGCTAAAATCCCTCCCCATACATCCCACCAGAATAAAAGGAGCCCAAGAATTCACTCTTCACCCCTTGTGTCATACATGAGGATGTTGTTTTTAAATATTACATGGCCGTTCTATTTATAAAATCACACGTTTAATGTACTTGACATACCTTGTGGTTTATGGGCTAATTTTCTCATGATTAATCCTGCAGAATGTCTTCCACTTTCCTTGTATTGTCTAAAATTGATATAATCTAAAATACAGCATGTTAAAGAAACTTGTGCCCCCAGGGAGTGGCATGGTGGCACAGTGGGTAGTGATGTTGCCTCATATCTTCAGGATTTGGAGTTTGAAAGCTGGCCTTTGTGTTTTGCAGGTTTTTTCTTGGTACTATAGTTTCTTTTCCCAGTCCAAAAACATACAGTTAGATAATTACTGTCTTTAGATTGCCCATAGTGTGTGTGTGTGTGTGTGTGTGTGTGTGTGTGTGTGTGTGCGTGCCCCACAATGGACTGGCATTCCACCCAATATCAAAATAAACATTTGATTTGTCCTGCAAGTTAAAAGGTAGTAAAATAAATTTCCAGCTCATGCTTAGGAGATTGTTTATACAACAACATAATTGAAGTAAAAGTAATACAGGTTTAAGGACAAGTGTGAGGGATGCAGCAGATGACCCTGGTCCACAGGCGGTTGTTTGACTTCGCTTTTCAAAAAGCACGGTGATGTTGTGGTCTTCGCCAGTAGGTGGCGTTAGTTTTACAGTTTAATAGTCAGGTTTTATAATGCAAGCTAAAGTATGCCAGTTACTCGGAATTTATGTTTTATGATGAGAGGTTTTATCAAAAATTAATACAATGATTATTTTTTAAAAAATATATGACTGTTATTATGAAAATGGTTTCAGTTTAATTTTAATGAGTAACAAATAAGCCAGTGAGTTGTTATACAGTCTCTTAGAGAACATTAGAAATTAACTTGAGTTTATCACTTTAATCCAACATCCAGCTATTTGATTCACAAAAATCAATAGTGAGGTAAATCACATGCTTCAGTAATCGATGCTTCTGTATCCATATGCAAGAACAGATTGGTCATTATCATACGTGGGTTTAAGACTGATATGGGAAGATACCAGGACGTTTGGGTAACAGCAAATTAAGAGCTTTTCTGACAACTGCACAACTTCTCCTGTAGATGTCATTATTTAATAACTTCTGTTGGTGCATGAAAGGTGGCGGGCTTTATGTTAGTAGGTATCATTGGCATCAGTAAAAATACTATTATCGTTTAAAGGGAGACATTTTCGGTCGTGGCGTGTAAGAACGAAATAGATATGAACTATTTGGGTGAGTATTGTTAAAGTGGGACACTTTCTGAAGATTTGCTTTCTGGAAAAATCATCTCAATATCTTGAATCCCAACTGGATACCATTCTGAATGCAGTAGTGCCCCCTGGACACTAATTAGTATTGAAAGTAAAGTGTCCCGTTTTCACAACTCTCACCCTGTTATGTTTGTAATGAATTATTTGACTCGATTTGTATAACTTGTACGTCACTTTAGACCAACCCATTTCCTAAATAAATGTAAATATAAATACTGTAATAACAATCGTAGTGCAGATTTTAGAGAACATATACCGAATTTAAGAATGGTAGAATTTTCTTGCAGAAAATGTGGTTAATGGTTATTGTACAGCAGCACAACTGTTGTGAATCACTGTGCAATACTGGAAGCACAGTAATACGTAGCTGAGTCTGAGGCCTCTAGATTTTTGATCTCAAGCGAAGACTCCTTAACTTCAGGTCGGGTCATTACGTATTTGGACTGATTGAAGGGTGGCTCAGTATCTGCTGAGTTTTTAGAAGGCGAGAATGCCAGCAGAGTCATCTCTCCAGTGTTATGCTTATACCAGTACATATTGAAGTGTGTAGCATCATCATGTTCACAGTCCAACTTCATTGAAGCCTCCCCAGTTTTTGCAAATAAAATATTGTGCTTTTGAGTCACACTCACTCCGTCCGTTGCTTCTGTAGAAAAACAAACAAAGCATTTACTCAAGCCCTTAGTCCAGAATTATCCATTGAGAATCCATCATTATATAGCACATGACTATGAAATTATGGATCTAAGATTTAATGCAATTCATTCAAATATTAGTGAGCACATTAAATATAATCAGAGTGTGTATAAGGCAATTCTTACTGGCAGTGAGCAGGAAGGTTATTAGTAACCAGAAAAAGTCCATTCTGTTCATAATGAAGTGCTCTTCGCCTTTTTTTTCACCTTTCTAAGTTGCCTCTTTTTGTGAAGATCCAATATCACACTACATATGAGTTTGCAGAAGCTTTTCCATGTACCAAGGACACACAGTTCCTTACAAAATAATCTGTACAGTCCGCCAGAACTCTGACCAAGAACAACTAACAAGAGCTGCACAAAATAAGCGACAGCAATTCTCTCTCCTCTTGATGTGGTCTCTCCTCCTCCTTACCTTCTTGTAATTAACAAAAACATTTGATGGTCATGTGATTTTGTAAGCTGACTCCCCTTGCCCCATCACCACCCAGAAGAAAGAATAGTTCTACATAGTACAGGTGCAGCATTGGCCTTTCCCTTCTTCTGAGAGAATGTGGTTGCCAGTTATTGTTGTGCAGCATAGTCGCCGTGTGTCAGTGTGTCATACTGGAAGCGCAGTAATATACAGCTGAGTCTGTGGCCTCCATGTTTTTTATCTGTAGTGATGATGTCTTAATATCTGGTCGGAGCATTTTGTATTTGGAATCATTAAAAGGTGGCTCTATATTCACTGTGTTTTCGGCCACAGAATATGCCAGAATATCCATCCCTCCCGGATGATTCTTGTACCAGTACATGTAGTAATAATTGCTATCATCATGTTCGCAATCCAGTGTCACTGACGGACTCCCGATTTTGGTAAAGAGAACTTCTGTTTTCTGAGTAATTTTCACTCCATCGGTTGACCCTGTGAAAAAAACAAGAGGATTGAATATTATAAACGATTTCTACATATTTTAAAAACATTCACACACACGGACGTTACATCTAAAGGACAACGAAAACATTCAGTGTAACAGAATATTGTCAAATGCAAGTAACTTTTTGATTTGAGCTTTTTACGGTATGAGATTATGTTCTTACTAGTCATGAGCAGAAAAGTTGTTAAAATGTACTGAATCTCCATTGTGTGCCTCCTGTTGTTTTTTGGCAGTGAGTAAATATTATCTTGCAGGTGTTTCTTGTCCAAAACTAATAAGTTATCCACAATGATACATTGCTAAGAGCTGGAGTTGGTTTAATGCGTGATAGGAGCAACGGTGACATTTTCCCTTCCTGTGAGGTGGCTCCTCCCTCTATTGTTCTCATACCTGAATCCCTATTATGACAATTGTTAAAAGTAATAGCTGGTTTATGTAATGTGTCTGATCTATTATAATCCTGTTGGTTGCAATTACATAACTTTCTACTGACAGTTTGCTATGTATTTGGTCGACAGAGACAAATTATGTGACATTATGAAATTCATCGTTCTCACTTGCCAGACTCCCCATTGATGTTGGGGAAATGTAGTGATGTGTGATGTGTAGTGGTGTTTCTTGTTTACTGGAATTTAATCATCTGAGCGACATTCCCCAGGGGCCTGAGTTTCAGGTAAAACATAAATTCTGCTGTTTATTAGAAATGATCAGACCAAGCATGTACCAATACTGACAACTTATACTGAATATACTGTATGAATATATTGTACTATATACATAGATTATGCATGAAATCTCTGTGTATTAAGCTTTATTAGTTGAGATTCATTGTTTTAATTTTAAATTATACCAGAAAGTCAGAGCTTTCTTCAAGTTAAATCAGTAGATGTTTTGTGAGCTGTATTCAGGGCCCTTTGCTTTGTTTACTTTTTATGTTGTAGCCTTTGGCTAAAATTGTTTAAATTAATTTTCTCCCCTCATTGGTGTAAACTCAATACCACATGGTGACAAACCAAAAACAGAATACATTTTTTTTGCAAATTTATTGTAAATAAAAAAAATAAACATGGCAGCCTGCAAAAATATACAGGTAATTGGGATCTTATGTAACATATTCAGAAAGAATAAGGACCTTAGCTATGTGTGTCGGGGCAGGAGGCACGGGAGACGGAGGGTGCAGGCAAGTGTCCCTAAGGGGGGAGGTTTATTAAGAGGAAAGTGGGAGAATATCCAAGAGAGAGGCAGCAATCCAATCAGGGTGGTCATCCTCTCATGACCATGTGAGCGGTGAAAGCCTGTGCCATTGGCTTGCCTCCCCAGTGTAGCTCCACCCCCTGGCTGTGACAGTTAGTGGGCCCCAGCCACTTTCTCCAGGCCCTTGTTATGGTCAGCCATAAGAAAACCATGGTTACTGTAGGCCCATAAGGTGTTGAGCACCCCCTGCTGGTATGGTGTAGCATCTCTGTGGACATCACCCTAAGTTTATTTAAAGTGTTTTATTAAAGTGTATTTAAAGATTTTATTATCGTTTGTGCATTTAACCATGAAAGGTTCATTTCAGTTTGTAGGAAAATAATATGAGAATTCTGTTTCAGATAAGACAAAGTAACTCCGCCGCATTATTTGCTTGTGTAAACAATGCATGGATTAAACTTTACTATTTCAGTCATTATCACTTTCAGTGGATATCTTGATGGCACATAAAAAATAATGGTGAGTTTGGAGTTTATCCTAGGAAGAACTGGGCAAAGTGGGGCGCCCTGCTGCTGGGAGACTGGGCAGACGTACACACTATGGATGATTTAAGAACACCAGTGTAACTGAGCTGCCTGCTTTTGGAATGTGGGAAAAAAAATTTAGCCACATAGAATAAGTTGTACAGTATAAATATATAAGCGTATTGAAGGGGTTACTAATGAGCTGCAACTTACCTGAATTGCAAATTATCTTTGGATCGTAGGTTGAAACCACAGTGTGGCGTGGGGATGTAAACACTGTGAGCTAAAGTGATTTGGTAATGGAGATATATTCTGGGAGGTTTTTTTTGAACACTCTACACAAAAGTGCATTGCTGCTAGGATGTTCAAGTTTTTGCAGAACAGAATTCAGGTCCCGTTTTAATGTTTTTTCCATGAGTGTTACAGATGATTGCATCAGCAAGAAGAGAGATTGACTACACAGGCGTAACTGGAAGGTGGGTGGAGCTGACAGAAACAGACCTGACACCTCACACACTGTCAGTATAGACTCCACAGCCCCTTCTCACACTGGAATATATTTTGCCAAAAATGTCTTGAGGTCAGTGCTCATTTCAGAGGCCTTGGCGGGAAAAAATCTAGTGACATGTACGTCTAAAATCTAGAAAAAATTGGCACGATTATTCTTAAAAAATTCATCGGTAAAAGAGTATGAGAAACCACGCCACCCCCCGACCAAGCCAGCTGCACTCCTCCACTCTCCGCATTCTTGTACAGAGACCTTGACAGTCTACTGCACTGTGACTGGCTGCGCAGTAATAGGTAGCGCTGTCACTGACTTGAAGGTTGGAAGCCTGCAGGCTGAAGTTATTGTTATTGCTGTCGGTGAAAGCCTTGAAGCGGTTCATGCTATCAGCGCTGTCATACTCATTGGTCAGAAACTCCACAGCTCTCCCCTGGGAGCTTTGCCGATACCACTGCATGGTGTAGCTGCTCATCGACACGCCTGCTGACATCCCACACTGCAGGAGCACTTCACCACCAACTTTGGCCATTAGGAACTTTTGGGGCTGCAGTACCTTTGAGTCGCTGGATAAATCTTTATGGAGAGAACAGTGACATCGATTCACCAAATGGGTTTTGAAAGCTTGGGACGTGCAAATGATCATAAAGTATGGAAGTACGCAACCTGTAAAAGCTGCATAGCTTCTTTCAAATATTGCTAACTAAAAATAATCACAGCTTGAAATGTTCAACCTCCTGAGACTCAGTATATTGAAGAGAAGTATAAACTGTATATTCTCACGTGAGGACAAGCAAAATAGCAGACAGAAGATGAAAACTGAAAGCATTCCTCCTAGGATCTGGAGTCCCATCCTGCCGCTGTTGATCAGAAATGCCGCTCTCCCTCTCAGCGCTCTGCAGACACGCCTGCTCTCAAGAGAACTGGACTCTCCTTACGTGTGCTTCCGCTATTTTTTTTGCTCAGTGAAACTTGCAGCACACAGCATGACGGAAAGTAGGTCTATGACTTCACATTCAGCAAAGAGGTGTACACCCCTCAACCCCACTCACTTCTTCTTGGATACAACTGGGAAAATATACAAAAGACTGCAGATAAGCCAGTGATATTTTAGATTTGAATTCAAATGTGTATTTTTCATTTTTATATGTGCACATTTTTATGCATTTAATTGTATACATCCTTTGAAAATGTCATTTGGCAAAACATTGCTATTTTCCATATGATATCAAAATCAACGACAATGACACAAATATGACAAATACTGAAAAATGTAATAGCTGATCTACACGGAATCTATATCTAGGTAAGAAATTTCCACAACAAACCATCCATCCATTTCCTGTAACCACTTGTACTATTCAGCATTGCGGGGGGCTTATTTTCCAGTTTCGTTCCTTGTTTTTGCTCTGTTCACTAGTTGTGTTACGTTTCATTTGTTATTTTCCCTGTTTTGTTCTTGACCCTTCGTGGTTCCCCGTTTTGTGTTCTGCTTTGTTAATAAATCCTGATTTGTTGGAGCTGCTCTGCAGATCTTTCCCCTTTGTCTTCTTCGTCATGCCCCGCAGTAACAGAGCGGAAGTGAGACTCTAATCCCCAGCCTGGGAGATGTCAGGTGCCCAGCCGAGTAATTTGAATTATGATTCCTAAATTATGTTTTGTAAAAAATGTGTAGCATAAATTGGAACTTAAAAAAGAGACTCCATAATCACAAATCATAATCATCGTCTTCACTTTTCCGCTCTTTTTTGTGAGGGTAGCAGCAATAGATAGACTCTAGCTTGTTCAGCAGCATCCCAAGATGTTCCAAAGCCAGCTGGGAGATGGAATCCCTCCTGTGTGTCCTGGGTCTTCATAAGGAGCAGATGAAGTCCCCATCTTGTCACGGAGAGTCCACTCATAGGATGAGCTCACAACCCACATCTGATTTTCATAAGCAAATGGTAGGAACATAGATTGGCTAATAAACGTTTTAAGACTTTACTCGTGCTTTGACAACCTCTTTGCTTGCAGGACCACAGTTGCCACACCAATTTCACGTGCCCTTTTACCATTTTTCATGAAAAAGTCCCTAAGGTGGACATCGCTTAGCACTGAATGGATGAACTCTGTGCTGGAAGTCCTGGTTGCATGACATTTCCCTGCATGATATCAGATGCCCTTCTAGCCATGGCTGCTACCTTGTCCATGAAAATCACAAACAGGAATGGAGACAACATGTGCCCCTAATGGAGTACAACACTGGAAAACAACACCCACTGGAAATGACTATGTGGACACAACATGCAGTAGTGGTCATAGTGTCTGTAGTATCCCTACAGCAGCTACCACAGTATACAGTATACTGGGACATACTATCATATGCCAACTTCAAGTCCACAAAGCACATGTAGACATAGGCGCAGGAGGAGGTTATGAGCTCAGGGTGCTGAAAGTCAGAAGGGCCCCGTAGGCTGTCTTTGGTAGTAGCCTCCATCCATCGCTCCCGCATGTAGGCTGTGTTAGCATATAGCATATAGCTCTGCTCAGGAGAAGAGTTGGTCCATTGTTCCATGGGCAGGCCAGAGACCACCTTGCTTCTCCTAAATCCCAGGGGACTCCTCTCTGGTAGCCTGTCACCGGCTTTTCCTCCCTTTTTAAGAATAGGAACTACCACCCACCCCTGCTGTCTAGTTCACAGGTAAGCCCTGTTGTTTTTCCCTGTTGTTATCACAGTTTGCAGTGGGGCCTGGAGTCTATCTCAGGCAGCACAGGCCACAAGGCCGGGATAGACTCCCAATGGGATCCCAGCCGTTTACAGGACACATACATGAACACAGAGATAAACACATACAACAAATACACATATTTGTATTCCTGTCTTTGTGGGGACCGTCCATTCATTTCTATGGGAAAATGCTAATCCCAGCAATGACCCCTCTATCGAGCCCTAACCTTCGCCAAAAGTAACCAAACAAAAAAAATAAGTCTTTTCAGTTTTTTGTTTGCAGTCACAGACTTTTATACATTTCAGTTTCCCCTTGTGTGGACCAAAAAATAATCCCCACAATATCAAAATAACAGGCTTTTAGTAAGAAATATTCTTTAGAAAGATTTGTGTTTGTAGTTTGTATTTTTAGAATACATATGACAATAAAATTTGAAACTAGATACCTTTCTATCTCCCACTCTTGCTCTTCCCTGTCAGAGATGTAACGTCCCACCTTTTCAAAGACATTCTCAATTAGCAAGGTCTAGTTTATCTAGGTCCTTCCCAGTCATTGGTTCTTCTCGCTTACTGTCCAAATGCAACTTCATCTGGTCTCTCCTCACAGACCTGTGGAACTTAGAGAAAGGGGTTCTGAGAGGCTAGGAACAGGGAGGAAGCTACACTGGCCAGCAATTTACTTAAGAGATTCCAGCATTCTGTGTGATATATATGTCAAACAGTAACAAAAAAAAAAAAAACAACAGAAAATAAAATACATTCCAGAAATTACCATTCCTACAACTTTCCTTTCCTCTGTATTTACACCACCAATACATATTTCAAAGAATAATTCATAAAATAATCAAATGCTATGATCGTTACAGCTTGCCTCACCCAATGGATTTCTGGACTTTGTGAATATAGAAATCTAGGCGCTGTGGCGTAGGGCTGATGGGAGCAGTGGCTGGCTGAGGGGTTTGTACATCATGCAGTGACATCATGACACTGTCAGGCCCCTGGGCAGT
>JAODJW010000026.1:12407532-12420401 GCA_026777045.1 Hyperopisus bebe
GTTGATGTCTGGATATGCCATACTTTTTCTAACCCTAACACTAGCCTCAGCTAACCCTAACCCTAATTTGGGGCCTTAGGGTGAAACAACGGGTTGTTGAAAAGTAGGCAATAAGCTACTAAAGCATACTAAATTGTGGTTTCCTATCCTATTGGGGAGCGGAACTGTCATAAAAACACATGTTGATGTCTGCATATGCCATACTTTTTCAAACCATAACCCTAGCCTCAGTTTGCTAACCCTAAGCCTAATTTGGGGGCTTAGGGTGAATCAACAGGTTGTTGGAAAGTAGGTAATATGCTACTAAAGCATGCTAAATTGTGGTTTCCTATATGTGTGGGGAGCAGAACAGTCATAAAAACACACGTTGATGTCTGGATATGCCATACGTTTTCTAACCATAACACTAGCCTCAGTTTGCTAACCCTAACCCTAATTTGGGGCCTTAGGGTGAAACAACAGGTTGTTGGAAAGTAGGCAATATGCTATTAAAGCATCCTAAATTGTGGTTTTCTATCCTTTTGGGCAGCAGAACTGTCATAAAAGCATATGTTGATCTCTGGATATGCCATTTTTTTTCTAACCCTAACCCTAGCCTCTGAGTGCTAACCCTAACCGAAATTTGGGGCCTTAGGTTGAATCAACAGGTTGTTGGAAAGTACAGTATAAGACAAGTTAGACCAGAGAAAAAACATTTCATCTTCTGTGATATATGTAACACTGCCCTTTGGTGTTAAACTGAGAGAATTTTATCTTCAGCATTTTAGTCTTGTTTTTTTGGTAGGTTTTGTAGCCACAATATTCATGTTTGCCTTACATTTATTATGGTAAGACTGTCGGAGGAATCCAGAGTCCATGATTAATAGGTGAAAATATATTGCTTGTCATCCTCAAACTCTAAAAGCCTTTCTATATTTAAATAAATGGCCAAGATCTACTTTGTGACCAAAAACACAAACCTGTTGGACCCAAAAAGACTCACTTCCAACTAGACAGAAGTTGAGAAGCATGTGGGCTGTTCTGATAATTCTACAAATCTTATTCGATTCTATAGAAGTATAGGTAGTCATATTTATTTGTGTTTTTTTTGTAAATGAGTACAGTTGTAAAGACAAACAATGATCTTTAGAAGTTTAAGACTCAATACACATATAATACTATAATGTCAACAAGGATCTTGTGCTACAGCTGGCAGTGAAACACAGCAGTCCGTGGTAAAACTCACGTCATGAAGTGAAGCCAGAATTGACAGATCAGGTAAATGTGTTGAATCCTGACTGATTGTGTAATGGAATGCCTTCGGTCCCTCGAAACTCGGCGGCGATTTCATCAAACGTCCGCCCTTTTGTCTCGGGGATCCGCAGAAACGTGTAGCTCAGAGCCAGGAGGGCCACAGTCGTGAAGAGGAGGTAGACATATGCACCGCATACTTTCTGCACAAGGAAATATAAGAGAACTTTTACTTTTGTATGAATAAATAAGTGTACGCAGTAATGAGCAGAACAAGGGGGTCGTACCAGCAATGGTGGGAAAAGCAGAGCCAGCAGGAACTTGCCACCAAAATTGAGCATGCTGGTGAAAGCCATGGCGATAGGTCTGGCTGGCTGGTCAAACAGCTCGGCACCAATAAACCAAGAGATAGGACCAGGCCCAACCTCATAGGCCGAGATCAGGATAAATACCAGAAGGACTTGCAGACTGCAAAGAGCTGGGGCAGTTTGCTGAATGGGTAAATAGTCGGGAATTGAGAAAATTAAGTAAAAATAGGCAAATGAAATGCAGGCTACATACACTAAGAGTAATTTTGAATATGTACGATGCTACGGCTTAAAATTTCTCCATCCATTTACCAAACTTCCAATCATTTATCAAGTACAGGATCACAATGTAAAAATTATTTTTAAATGAATTAATATTGTGCCATCATTGAAATAGGTTAATCTAGGTTGTTTTGAATCTCAGACTTATAATAATTGATTTTTCATTTGTTCTTACCAGTAATGTATCTGTGATGGTCATCAAAAGGTTACATATTGCTAAAGACAGGAAACCGATTAGTAGAAGTTTCCTGCGACCCGCCCTCTCCACTAGAAAGAACTTGAGAAAATAAATGGTGATTAGTGTCCTGCATTGCAAACCCATAATGACAATGGCCTTTCAATAGAATTGACTCAACCAATAGCTGGTTAGAAGTTCCATACAGTGAAGAAATGTCACAATTGCTCGAATAGTCTTAAAAGTAAACTCACCGCAACGACAGTGAAAGTAACATTGACAGCCCCCACACCCAGTGTCAGATATTTGGGCTTATCAAAGCCTGACCTGGAGAAGATCTTGGTGGAGTAATTTATGATCTGAAACAGATTTAAAAAAAAAAAAGTTTATGAAGCTGTTGTTAAAATGACAGAAGCCGTTTCCTCTGTGCTTAGTCCCATTTAATTACTAGTAACGGATTTTAAGAGAAGTTGCAATGTTACAAATAGCTAATTCTTTACATTTCTTAAATGCTTATTTTTTAGTTTTGCACTAATGTTCATTAATGTAATGTGAATACTGTGTCATGCTAGGAAATCAGGACCATTACCTGAATGCTTTTCTCGTAATGTTTTACAAGGATTTGCTCCAGATATGTAAATAAAAATCATAAAATGCTAAAACTCTTACAGTATCATATATACCACTGCATCAGTGTCAAACAGCATTAAATACATTTCTTCTTTTTAATTATAAGTACAGAAACATAAACAAACATATACAGCAAATAAACAGTAAAAAAATAATATAAAATTATGCAGAAATTAAGAATGTTAAAATAAATAACGCAGGAAAGAGGCATGACTATAGCAAGCTGATAGGCTTCACATTGCTTTATATATTCTGCACCATTTTGGTTTCGTCACTGACCGCATTGAACCCGGAAAGCTGACTCCCCAGATTGACAATCAGAACAATGAAGATTGGCTGTTTGTAACTATGCTTAATGAAGAACTCTCGTATTGTGACTCTTGACTGGGTGTGAGAGGCCTCCTCTTTCATTTCCATCAATTCATTCTGCACTTTGTATGTACTTCTTCTCAGTCGGCACAGGGCTGAAATAAAGGTCAAAGGTCACTGTCAGCCATTCACGGAGATTTCTCTTTTTTCATGGTTTCCTTCATAGGTTACAGTGAATACCAGGCACAGTATTCAGGATCTTTCACAAGAGTAACACTCACAGGTGTTCAGGCACCAGGCAAGATTATTTCACCAAGTATGGTTCCAGTAGTTCTAACTCACCTGCTTCCGCTCGCTCCTCCTTCCCACAGTTAATAAGGAGGTAGCGAGGGCTTTCAGGACAGAAAGGTAGGGTTAGAAACTGCAGCAGTGCAGGGATGAGGGACAGTGAAAACATCAAGGCCCAGTACTTTTCTGTGCCCAGCACTGTATCCAAGCCCACCACCTACAATATGTGATGTAAAGAGATTAGTCAGGCACTCAGGTATTTTCTTGCTAAAATGAGATTTAACAGTCTGCAATTAACTTGAATAATCTCACCATTCCAAAAAAAATGCCAGAGGCAAAGGAAACCTGGTTGAGTGTTGCAAAGGCCCCCCGGAGTTCAGTGGGGGACACCTCCTGGATGTAGAGAGGGATGAGGCTCATAACCAGGCCGCAGAACAGGCCGAACACTAAGCGGCCTGCGATGAGCACCTCGAAGGATTCAGTGGCCTTGGATATGATCATGAGGCAGGCACCCAGCACAGACAGCGAATTGGCTATCAGGATGGAGTCACGCCTGCATTGGTCAGATGGGCAACAAACAGGGATTCTAGCCAATCAGATGGACTTTACTGCTCAGCATTCATAGTGTGTCATCATTTAGGTAAGGTGCTATTAGGTATTTGTATTCAAATCAGTCCTAAATACAGAATGGTTCTGTCTGATGAAGGTGAGATTTAGAGAAATCTAGTTAAGAGTTATTTATCATAATATATTTATGCAAATGACAAGGTTGAATGTTGCTAAATCGTCAACCAATGTGGAGACTTGCTGTGGCCCTCACCTGCCAAAGGTATCTGCCAAGCCTTTGACCCCCAGTGAGCCCAGCAAAGCCCCCAAATCCTTAATGCTGACCGAAAGCGACCAGAGCATCGTCAGGCTGCCGTCTTGCAGAAACTTGTTATGGCGAGACGTCCAGGTCACATTGAAAAATTCCTGAATTATCTTCAGTGAAAAAAGAAATGCTTAGCTATGTTTTCCATTGTATGTCACTCGTATTGTTTTTTCATACATTAATTGAGCTTCTGGGTAAATACAGTCATTCAATGGACTCTAGTACTCCATGTTACCCTGCATGCAAGTCAGAGCAAATACTACCTAAATTTACACTTACCAACCAAGATAAGCAATGTTAATGCATTGATTAGTGTTCTATTCACTGTATATATTGTATTTATTGACTCAATTTAGAAATTTACCACATAAACGTTTTTTTAAATTAGTGCTTTCTTAGATTTATTTTAAGTCTAATTATTAAATATGTATAATAGATTATAGAGGTTTTTAATTATTAAAATGAAATAGGATCAGTAGAGAACAGTAACTCGTGAAAATTGATTGGGAACTAGTAGATTTTTGGTAAAATTCTAGAATTTGATTCGAAAACTGAATTGATCAAACATGCCGCCATTTTTATTGCTGGTGCTTTAGCTGAGTTTCCTCAAACACTGACACCATGCACAATTTCCATTTCCATTTCAATTATGTGTTACACTGTCAAATACAGAATAAGGATTCACCTACATATTAAATCAATTTTATTAACAATAACTATATTAGTATGTGATGTTTTACAACAATTATGTATTTGATACTTTTTATAATTTAAATACAGGCAGCTCTCGACTTACATGAAACAGATGTAAAGTAAATTCGGACTTATGCAAAAAATATCAGAGACATGTAAATTTACACAATCTTATTTATTTATTATGTGTTCTTTAAGCATTACTAGTATATTTCTGGTTTATGTGTCTTTCAGGGTGTTTTGAATGACATGGGAACGTAAATCCAATTTATGTGAAATCTGACTGACGTAAAACCTGAGTTATGTGAGGGTTTATGGAACGGATTACAGTCAAACCTTCCACATCACAGGCATTAGACATGCAGGCCCCCTGCGATCTTGTAAAAGTCGTGTAATTTTTTTGGCCCCCTTAGCGAGTATGTTAGCAGAGCAAAGCAAAATGAAAGGATACAAAAATCACTGCAAGATAATCATGTGAGAGGCTGCCGTGAACACGCCTGTCATCCTCCAAACCAGCATTGTACATAAATTGTATAAATTTATAAATTACAAAAGCTTTTCTCTCCCCTCTGCTGGCCTTCACGTGTCGGCAAAACTAAAAAATTCCCACTTAATTTTTATGCCAAACCCACGAGATATGGAAACCGCCATGGGGATAATTGCGATGCACTCAGATTGACTGTACTTACATCAGTCGAGAACTGCCTGTATTGACGAGGAATACATACAGCAGAAATGCTGGGTATCCTTACCTTGGCTGGGGCATTGACATTACCAGTGTGGTATCCAATCTGGAGAGAACCTAATACTGCTGCCCCAATGGACATCAGGAGCATTCGTGTCATGGGGCTCTGGACCCAAACCAGGAAAGGCCAAAACATTTATCACATGATAGTTAATTCCTCATATTTCTCTACAAGTACTAATAATGAATGTCAGATATTCTACTTGCCAAACATTCTTCAGGTAAAGGAGATGCACTGACCTTCTTCATATCCATTAATTTTGTGGGAAGAGAAATAACTTCCTGAGAAAAGAATGATTGGTTACATGGTGTTTGAAGATAAGACTTCCTGTTGGTAAGGTGTCACGGAAGCTTGGAAGTTCATGGTTATTTAGGACTATTGCCCATGATTATCACATTTTTTATAAGCCAAAGTCTTGTGCAAAAGTCTTATGCAGTCAGTGGTTTAAGACTATTTGTCTGAGTAGTAAATGTATATTTACTCTGGAACAAAAATCAATTTGATATTAGAACATAAGCAAACTAAGAGTGACACAAAAAAAACAAGAAATCTTTTCTCTAGGAAGTTACTGATATGGGTGGCTGGTTCTATATATTCATTCTATATATTCATTTAATTTCACCACCAGCTCAATTAATTAATTTACTTAATTTGTTATATAACTCAATGAGGTACTGATTTGTCAAGCAAGGTGGGGTTGTGGTGAAGTCAAAAAATGCATTGGTGTATTAGATGGTTGCTGTAAATATTGGGATGATTTTACAAGAGATTTTGAAATATTTAACCTGTCACACTTTGACAGACATAATATCATACTTTTACGACAACATAAAGATCATTTAAACAGCACTTTCTTTGACTAAAACTTTTGCACCGTAATATATATCAGAAAACTGCACACTTTGACACATCTAGTCCTTACATGAGGTGGTAACTAGCGTGACATGCATTATGTAGCATATGCATTATGTAGCATATGCATTATGCCTTATGTGTTATTGCTATCACTTTAGGGCTCCAAGTAGAGTTAGTTGCAGGATCCCTTTAGTTTTTATAATAATAATAATAATAAATAATAATAATTATTATTATTATTGCCTGTTATGTATACATTAAAAGGGTATTGATGAAATTAATAATATTTATTACCTGACAATATTTTCAAGTGGTCTGTGTCCCGAAGTCTCTTATTTCTGTCTTTCTGTAAACGAATCAGCATCAATTCAATGTCAGTTATTTTATCACTGTGCCTTTGTGTCTGTTGACATTTGAAAACATGACAGGTATTTTTCACAGCAGAGCACACGACAATGTGTTGATGTAATAGGCACAGTAAGACATAACATTAAATTTGTCACATTAAGGTTACCAACCTTTAAATATCTTGATCCTGTGCAGAGTCTTTTGGTTATTCTGATTAGTTTGTATGTCCAGCCAGTCTGTGCCAGATTTGTTTGTGCTGTTTCCATCCATAGGTCTCAGCGTCCACCCAACCCCACACAGTCTGGCCCAGTGCGATAATGTTTGATCCTCACTCCTCCTGGCCTCCGACCAAAATCCCATGTCTCCAGCCCCTGTTCTCCACGGCTTCAGTCCTATAGCAGAGGTGACAAAGTTACACCTGCCTGGCGAATTTGAAACTAGTCTGAAAAAAATGTCCGCAAGGGGTCAAAGTTCTCATTACAAGAAAAGACAATCAAGTACTCTGTTCTCCCATCTGGATGTGCTTTTTATGCGACACTGTGTCTTTAATTAGAAAATATTTAAATTCACTACATGGACAGGGGCAAGTAACAGGCATGCTTAATGTTAATTGGTTGGGTTCCATTTGCCAAGGTATCTATTGTTTACAGGTGTATTACATTAAACAGAATGTCACAGCACTGATAAGAAGAACTCTTTCCTTTCAGTCTGAACACTCAATATTTAACAAAAAGCAACAGAATATCAAAGGATCAATCCTGTCTCTCCTAATAGACCCTGATTTTGGAAAACTTACATAGCCAACTATCCAAGGCAGCGGGTAAGGTGGTAATAAACAGTTAAAATTGACTCTGGATTGTTCACATCCAGATGTCACAATTCATAGATACATAGTTTAACTAGCTAACAGAAATTTTAAAAACAGCCAAAATACAAACCGAGTGTGTATTTTATTTTATTGCTTTAAATTTAATATAAACATAAAACTGTCAATGTTGAATAAGTTTTTTTTAGTTTTAATCTACACTTCCAGGTGGTATGTTCTTTGGTATCCCTGAATAAATTGCGACTGATATCAAAAATGTACAATACAATGATGCAATGAGAAGTTGGAGGGACGCCGTGTGCTGTTCGCATGGGATTGATGAGTAATGTGTGCTATTGATGGACATTTTAACATTATACTGTAAAACTTCTCTGTCTAACCTATTTATGATCACCATTAAACTACTAAGAACTGAGACATTTTGTGCATAATAGAAAAGGTTCCTTCAGTTTAAATTGCTCTGTCAAAAATATGATTTTGAGACGTTTAGCTTTATATCTACATGCATTTGTGTTGTTAAAATTTCAGAAACAAAGAAGCCTACTGGACAATATTTTCACAGTATCCAGAGTCAGCTGGAATAGTAAACTAATACTGGCAGGCAGTGATTATTATATTTGTGGTGTCAGGTTTAATCCCAGGCAGATATATATTTTGCATTTCTCATTTCTGACTCTGTGACTCATATGTATTATAGTTTGCCTCCACTTTATGTTTGACGAGTTGCACATTCAGGGATTCCTTCTGCACACGACTGTGGCACTAAGATGTTATTTTTACACTTGTGGCTGTTCTGTTACTGTTAACAAGTCTGGCCACATTATTCTCTCATGTTTTCAGCCACAAAATTTCCACTGACTACATGTGTTTTTATTAATTATACCATAATCTGCAAAATTATGGTAGACATACCGGCTGTTTCTGAAATAGTTTATCCACCAAGACTGATATCAACAATTATACCATGTTTAAAATAACTCAGATTACACATCTTCTAATATTTAGCCACACAGTAACTGGACATCTTGAATCTCTGCGTGTGAAATATATTCAGTGCTCACAGGAAGTCTTGAGACAGATGCTCAGTTCTGTAAAAATGTTGCAAATGTATTGGTTTCATAACAAAAATTGTTGTGGCAATTGTTCTTTTCTGATAACACATTCTTGCTATTATACCTTCTGTCCTTTAGTAACTGTTCAGTAACTTTTTGATAAGTACAGTTTTTTGCAGATTGCTTATGTAATTATCACAAGCTCTTTCATTGATAAAGTAACAATATCTTCATTCTCTTATTGAGTTTGGATCCATTGTACAGTGGCACCTTGGAACACAAACTTAATTCTTTCCAGAAGGCTGGTAAAGTTGTGATTTGGTCGAGGTCCAAGTCAAATTTCCCCATAAGAAATACTGTAATGTAAATTAATTTAATCCATTCCATACCCCAAATGACTGCCTATTTAACCCTACAGAAGTGGACAAATTTGTTGGTACCCTTCCACAAAAAAACAAAACAAAAATATCTCTGAAATAACTTTGTTTAATGACATCCTTTATTGTTTATTCCATAACACAAATCAGACTTTGCTTTTGATTATTGATTCAGTTGAATATTTTTTCTAATTAAACAAATTAAAATGGCAGGGACAAAAAAGATGGTACCTTTAATTTAATATTTTGTGGCACTACCTTTTGCAGCAATCACTGCCAACAAGCGATCTCTGTACTTCACAGTGGTACGTCTGCATTTACCAGCAGGTAGTTTGGCCCCCTCTTCCTGAACAAATTGCACAAGCTGTTTCAGGTTTGAAGGGTGGCGTATCCACACTGCAGTTTTCAGATCTTTCCATAGATGTTCAATAGGATTAAGAGAGACTCATGGAGGGCCATTTAAGAATAATCCAAAGTTTTTTTTTTCTCAGCCATTCTTGAGTGCTTTCAGCTGTATGTGTTGGGTCTTGACTCGTGGAACGTTCTAGTTCAAATGTAACGTAAGCACTGCCACTGAAAAAAGCACGTTCTAATCAGGTTAGTTTGCCAGTTTGGCAATGAAAGATGGAAGAACTGGGAAGCATGGCAGTTTTCGCCTCCAATGATTTCTACAATTGTTCTTTTTCTGTAGCAGAATGACTATACAACACACAATTTTATATACAAAAAAATCACAAATTTGATACACAAGTCTGAATTTATCGTTGGGTTTCTGAAACCAACACGGTCAAAATAATACATACAGAGTCAAAAATATATGTACACCTACTTCGATAATTAATTTAGTGGTGCTCACAATCTTTTAACTTGGTATCAAGGCCTCTAAACTGACTGCTAGTCATCATGATGACTAGAGCTAGTAGTATTCATTAAAAGGGTTCTTCTGAAAATGATCCCGTGGATTGATTTGGCTAATAGGCAAGATGCCAGAAGTTGGTTTTAAATATATTAGTGACGACAGCAATTGGTATAGAAGATGGATGGATGGATGGATGTTTAAGCGTAATGTGAGAAAGACCAAGCAGAAACTCCAACAGTTAGCACAGGCGGCCACCAGAGGGCATAACAGTGCATCATCCTGAAGGACTAAATCATAAAACATGGAGGAATAGTTGGGTTTCTGCAGTATTTACTATACAGACAAAAGTACTGGCACCCCTGGCCATTACAGCTACAGGACCTTTTATGACACCCCATTCTAAATCTATAGGCATCAATATGGAGCTGGTTCTCCCTTCACAGCTATAACAGCTGCCACTCTTCAGGGAAGGTTGATGGGAATTTCTGTCATTCATCCAGAAGAGCATTTCTGAGGTCAGGCACTGATGTTGGATGTGAAGGCCTGGATCACAATGTCCATTCTAGTTCATCCGAAAAGAGTTGGTTGGGGTTGAGATCAGGTGCAAGCCAGTCAGGATCTTCCACATCAAACTCACTCAACCATGTCTTTATGGACCTTGCTTTGTGCACTAGGGCACAGTCATGCTGGAACAGAAAAGTGCCTTCCCCAAACTGTTCCTACAAAGTTTGAAGCATAGAATGTCTTGGTTTACTGAAGAATTAAGAGTTCCCTTCACTGGAACTAAGGGGCCAAGCCCAACCCCTTAAAAACAACCCCATACCATTATCCCTCCTCCACCAAACTTTACAGTCGGCACATTGCAGTCAGGCAGGTAACGTTCTCCTGGCATCCGCCAAACCCAGATTCATCCATCGAACTTGCAAAGAAGCCTGATTTGTCACTCCATAGAACACGTTCACAGTGCTCCAGAGGCCAGTGGTGACGTGCTTTACACCACTCCATCCGATGCTTGGCACTGCGCTTGGTGATGTGAGGCTTGCATGTTCATGGAAGCCCATTCCATGAGGCTCCTGGTGCACAGTTTTGTGCTGGAGTTAATGCCAGAGGAAGCTTGGAACTCTGCAGTTTCTGAGTCAGCTGAGAGTTGGTAACTTTTACTCACTAGGCACCTCAGCACTCCGTGACCCACTCTGTTACTTTATGTGGTTTCCCACTTTGTGGCTGAGTTTCTGTTATTCCTAAATGCTTCCACTTTGCAATAATACCACTTACAGTTGGACCAACTTACCATGGAATATCTTGCAGGAAAGAAATTTCACAAACTGACTTATTGCAAAAGTGGTATCTTATGACAGTACCAGACATGAATTCACTGAGCTCTTCAGAATGACCCATTCTTTCACAAATGTTTGTAAACCCATTGCATGATTAAGTGCTTGATTTTATACACCTATGACAATGGGTCTGAATGAAACACCTAAATTCAATGATTAAGAGGTGTGTTCCAATACTTTTGTCCATATAGTGTATTCATCAGTAAGAAGAAATATTGTCCAAATCCAAGTGCAAGTGAATTGTAATATACATTGGCCCAGGAGCTGTGTTTAGATGTAGCCTAATTAAGCTTATTGGTTATCTTAAATTTCTGTTTTATTACTGTTAAAGGTCTGTTACAATACTGGAAGTTGACAAAGTGATAGAAACACTTAGTATATATGAATATCAGAGAATCAATAAGGAATAAGGACACTAGTGTTGATTAAAACAGCTTCAGTCCTTCCATTAATACTGTCGTAGTTCGAGAATGTAACGAAACCTGAGCATTGTGAAGGGGCATATTGGAAAATCAAATTCATTCAGAATTGGAGGAGGGGGAAATCCACATTGCACCCCAGAATTTCTCATAGGTTCAATAATGTCCATATCTGACAGAAAATGAAATCCATCTGATGACTGGAGAGGCCAAGACATTTGGCTTCATCCTGATGATCATGAATTCACCCTTAAATGTGTTTCGCAGTGTGTTTTGGAACATAATGAGGGACTAATGTTTGCACCAGAGAGTGCACATGATTCTGTAAAATGGCCTCATAATTCTTGGCTGTTAAACAACAATCCAGAGCAGTCGGCCTAGTGGGTCCCTTGAGATGGCAGCCACACAATTACGGATTCCGGTTTAATAGTTGGAAATAGACATTGTTGGAAATAGACATAGGCATCCTTTGGCACTGTACGAACATAAACCCATACAGTTTGTTGTCTTATGCTGTCATGATTTTTTAAAGCGCGGCATATGTAGTAATTTGGCAGTTTTTGTGAGCAATGCACCTGCAGATTGGCCACCAAAAATTTGCCACCTTTAAAATGCTATTAGTTTCCTCTTGTTGCTTTGAACGCTCAAATACCAAAGTGCTGATTATCAGACCCCTTTAATAGCCGATACATACTTCTAATTGGCATTGAACCTAATATGACTCACCTCTGTAGCTGCATTTCTAACTGAGTTTTGCTTCAAAGTTAAAGTCCTTTTTCATGTGGTACTTCTGTTATTTTGCCCACCCCCTGCACTACTGCACGCTTCCTTGAGGTACGAGTTGCGTCGCTGGTTTTCAGGTTCTAATTATGTATTACTACTGTACCATTTTTTTGAGAAGAAAACCATTGAAATGCACATACAAGTGTGCACTAAATTGCTCAAAATTAGTGGTTAAACTGAATTGCCTGCTGTGTGTGAATAAAGGAAAGGCATCCAGGCCCCGGAAGTTCCACTGCTGTTCTGCACAGGCCGTCATGCTATATGATTGACTCTAGGGTGCTGTTCTGTGGTTTTCGCTCATCTTGCATGATGTGTGTCCATGTGTGTCTAGCAGAGTCAGGGCACCAGTTATACAGCAATAAAAATCACCTCATACACAAGTTTGAAAGGCTCCCGGGAGATTGTGGTAGTGGCGGCTTCCCTTAAATCTAATATGTGGGAACTTTGTTTATTTTACATTTCCCCCCCCCCCCCCTTGCCG
>JAODJW010000026.1:12420501-12430562 GCA_026777045.1 Hyperopisus bebe
CCCCCCCCCCCCCCTTGCCGAAGTCTTTAAGCAACTTTCCAGATTATGTTTTCACGTTTAATATGCATGAACGGCAGTTTAAGGCAACTCTAGCAGAGGAAACTGAAATTACACATTTATGTATTAAGTAATTCAACCCAGATGCTGTTAAAAATATAAAAGAGGGAAAATATATAACGCGGCTTAAGAAGTGTATGTGTACGCTAAAAAAAGAAGAAAGCAATAGGTGCTTGGTTATTGATTGACATTTATAGGCAGGAGTTACGAAAGCGCCATCTGAACTACATATACAGGACACATTTCCGCCGAGACAGAAGGCCAGTCTGTGGCACATAGATACACTGTGGTTACTTCAAAGGCAATGGCTAGCCTGTGGTGTTAGCATGTAGCGCAGCAGGCTAAGGCTCTGTTCCTGTGAACAGAAGGTTGTTGGTTCAAGCCTGTGGGCCCCTGAGCAAGGCCCTTAACTCCCAGTTCCAGGGGTACTGCTACAGGTGGCTGCCCTCTACTGCCAAGCTTGCTCTCACACCTACTTGTGTGTCATGGGGGAGCAGGATGAGGTATGTGGAAAGAGAATTTCCCCACAGGGATCAATAAAGTATCATCCTTTCATGCTGTGTTTGTGAGAGAAACCCATGCAAACGCCAAAAGCAGGGAGGCGCTGGCCTTCAAACTCATAACCATACAGGTATGAGGCAAAAGGGCTAGCTACTGAACTGCAAGTCCCTGCCACTCCAGGGAGGAAAAGGAACTCCCAAGCACCCCCGGGGGTTGTCAGTATGGTGCTATCGTAGGCCATCAAAGAAATGGTTAAAGCTGTTTGTCTGGGTAGTAATTAAGTGTTTGTGTACTCAGAAAAAACACAATGTAACATTTGGATATATGCTGATAAACAATAAAAAGTAACAAAGATTTCTTCTGCTGTCCAAAAAGTTACTGATACCTTGTTTGGTAGCTAGATGAACACCACTTTGGTTCCCAAACCTCTCCTCTGGGGCATCTCAGCCATTCCATGTATTTGTTTAATTTTACCACTACCTCACTTAATTAATCATATTAATTAGTTCAAAAAGTCAATTAGGTTTAGATTAACCAAACATAGTGTGCTGTTGGTTCAGTCAACAAACACATGGGTATGTTGGATAGTTACTGAAAATACTGGGGAGACTTGGAGAAGGTTTGAAATGGTTAAGTTGACACACTATGACAGACATAAAATTATGGTTTTACACCAACATAAAGATAATTTGCGCATAATTTTCTTTGGCACCCTAAGATTCCTGGCTCCTTATTTTGCAGTAAAACAAAAGGTCCCATTGAATGTTTATGCACTTATTCTGTTTTTTATATTATGTCTGAGGTAATGAACCGGCTGGTTATTATAAAAGATAAATTGTACCATTGAAATACTTGCACAAATTATTAAGTACAATTCGGGCTTCAGTTATGCATAATGTGTGAGTTTGCTCTCCTTCTTCGTCTTTAGTAGCATAAACTTACACACACACACACACACACACACACAGTCGGGTAAATATATCTTTATGGGGACTGCTCATTCATTTCTATGGGAAAAATGCTAACGCTAACTATGACAACCTTAACCTCTACCCAGGCCTAACCATAGCCATTAGTAACCAAGCAAAATGCAAGAGCTTTTGCATTTTTAGTGTTTTCATTGCAGTTATAGATTTTTCTTAAATTGAGTTTTCCCATATGGCAGGGGTGGCCAATCTTATCTGCAAAGGGCCAGTGTGTATGTCGGTTTTCGCTGTAACTCCCTAATTAGGTCACTAATTAGAGGACTGATTGGCTGAGGAGTCCTCACACCTGGGTTTGAACAGCTGACCTAAAGGATACCCCAAAAACCTGCACACACACACTGACCCTTTGCGGATAAGACTGGCCACTGCTACCTTATGGGGACTAGGAAACTGGTCCCCGTAAGGGAAAAAAACAGATATTCATCATGTTTTGGGGACATTGTGTCCCCATAAGGTAAGGTATACCCACTGACACACACAAACACACACACACACACACACACACATGCAAAAAACGGCTCTCAGACACCTGCAACTTTCTGCCTTCTTTCTCCAGCTGAATTCGCAATCGTTGTGTGTAGGCCTCCCTACTAAATAACCTCTGACATGAGGACCACGGCCTCCTGGCAGGCGACCTTTGACCCTCACAACCAGACTATGAAGTAGCAGTGATTTGCTCACAGGGAGAGAGCGTCAGCTGCAGATGCTGAACACCCTTCAACCCCCGAGAATCCATCAATAGTAACTGCTGCCTACATTATATTCCCTAATGGCTCCCATTATTATTGTTAATGGACTTTAAAAAAAGAAACAATGAATGAAAAGAACGCATTCCTAAAGATTAATAAAGAATAATAACGTAAAAAACTAATAGGGTTCTCACTCAGTAGTCTACCTTTAAGCCTTTCTTCTTGTGAAAATAATTGCAAATTTGTTTACAATTAAGTACTCCTGTCTCATTGCGAATTAAGACAATATGTACATTTTTCAAATTCTATAAAGCTGTCTAAGAGAAAGAGTAAAATCTCAAACTAAGGTGATTGTGCAAGGAAAGAATTGATGTCAAGGACCATACTACTAAGGATTAAAAATGACCCTTACTTAGATATACATTGATGTATGACAGATCCTAATTAGGTCATACGAATTGTTAAATAAAGCATGAAAATCTTGTATAATTTATAATGACATTTTGTTTAAAGAAAATCAGGATTGTTTAAAGAGTAAATGGCTGATAGCAGAAGACGTCAGAGGCAGATGACTTGGGCTGAAATCTGTACCTGTCAGTGCTTCCATTGCCTGTTTGTAGAAATTAACCTGAAGATCAGAAATAGTCATTTTTCTGCTTTAAAGATTTTTGACGATATGATTGTCCCATAAATGTATCTACATGAGATTCACAAACCAGCTGGAAGTTGTACGTCAGTAATGAAAATGGGACCACATGCAAATATTAGCCATTTTAAAATGTGTATAAGTCCTAAAATATACACTCACCTACCCCCCCACCCTACACACACACACACACACACACAACACTCCACACGTCCCTGAGCACCTGCATCATTATAAAACTCTTTTGAACTTCAAACTGGATGTCAAATGCCACATGTGGCAGTACAAGGCAGATGTACTGCAGATGTACTGCAAACGTCCCAGTTCACCCCACCAGCCCCCCCAATACCAATCTCCATTTCTAAGAAGCTTCCACCCCCAGTCTGCATGTCGAAGAATCCCTGTACACTAATTCTCCCAGAATTACCCCATTGCTAGACAAAGCCCCCTAGCAAATTATATCTGTGATAGGTTTCACTCATAAACTAATTTGCAACACTTAACTCTCTATTCTCGGATTTATCTGAATTTTATGAATGCTGTTCATAAATACGACATTTGTGTGTTGTGTGTTTTGTGTTCCCTGAGGTGCCAGATCTCATGCAGATGGTTTGGTCAATGTACTCTCCGTAGTGTCCTCACTGTGGCATATGGAACTTTTATATTGTTATAATAAACCTCCCTCCCTCCATCCATCCATCCATCCATCCATCCATCTATCCATCCTCTACACCCATAGGACAAACCACCATATCTGATTAAAAAGAAAACAATAGATTTTTCAGAATTTTTATTTCATATTAAAGAGGTCAACAGACTAAAAAACCAGGTATTGCCTTTTCTCATATTCAAACAACCTCTCTACAAGGGATCGCTAAATGAAAGCTTGGGTTTTGGCCCTTTAGAAGAGCGGCTACTTATTTCCACCAGTAGGTGCCATTAATGTGCTCTACAGCATTTCACATCAGCCTCTCAACACAGGTAACAAATGAAATATACAGTACACATCACATTTGTCATAAGGCCCGGCAGATCAGAAGTCCTGAAAAGTATTGCTTTCCTTTTGTCTGAACAGTCCTCTATAAACCTCCATCACAAAGGCCTTTCCTGTAGATTAACAATGATTACACCCATGTCTGTTCCACTAAACAATTTGGATGTTTAAAATGTGCCAGGGGTCTGGAAGTACTTGAGCAGACACACAGAGCCAGTGTTTCTAAAGACCCATGAGCTGAAACAAACCATGAGCAGGGTGACTATGGACCAGGCTAGACCAAAAGGACTCAACTATAAACACCGCAATACTGGCAAAATACCAGAAAATCGAATAAACAGAACTTCTGCAACCAATTGTTTCAGAACGTTATCTGAAACACTTTTGTTCAAATATGCATTAACAAATTGCGGCATATTATTTCAATACTACAGAACCTTTACATTTTTGACAATAAATCTGTCAATTTACCAATACGGCTGCTTTTGGAGTATAAGTGAAACCCAAGAATTAGGGAAAAAAAAAACAAAAAAGTCCACATAAAAAGTATATAATACATATTTACATAGTGAGTAATTTAATTTACTTCCATGAAGTAGGGCAGTGGCTTCTTGGTACAATGTCAGTAATACACAGAAAACTAGTAAATGAATCACTTCAAATTAAAATAAAATGACCACATGGGCAGCAATAACTTTTTTCACGTTTTAAAATCTTGTTGACACTGTTGTTGTCAACATCCAGAAGAAATAACAGACTAAAAACATGATTATGATGACATAATGTCAATGTTGCAACCATAAGAACAAAATGAAGCTATTAGCATGCTGCTGAAAAGAACTCAATGTTCCCTCTTTGGATCAGTGACTCTGCTATTGCTTTGTCAGCTGGCAAAATCCTGAACATTTCTATTGATATTTTGCCCTACCTTTCTTTTACTGCTATATTTTTGCTTTTTATATACAATCTTAATACATATCCCATTGCATCACATTCTGTGACAAACTAGTACTTCTGAAATCGACTTTATTGAACGAAAATTAACCACTGCTGCAGCAAAAGTTTAAATTGTATATAATTAAATTACTATTTATTAAGCTACTTTATTGTTATCGGACTAATGGTGTGAGAAAGGATAGGCTTGAAAACAGGATCAGATTCCAGATTTGAATATGGAGGTTCTTGAGATTTTTACTAAATTAGCTATGATAAAGCTTGCAGATACTTGTTTTGATCCCATAAGCATGAATAAAATTCTTCAAACCTTAGGGAGTAAAACGTGTTAATAAGTATTGGAGGAATCCCCACTAGCTAAGGAAGACACTGGAACAGAATTTTCTGTGATTACCTCCTTTGCACAAATATCATTCATATAATATCAGTTAAACAATTAAATTGAAAAACAAGTCAGAAACAGAACAAAAAAAAACTGTCTAAATGCCTAACAATGGGAGGACAAAGTGCAAATATTTTGGTGCCACTTTAATAACTTGAAGTTGACTAATTCTGTGTTCCGTCTCCCTCACTGAGTGCACACAAACTGTTTCCCTCCGTGCCCTGTCTTCTTCCCTCATCTCCAGGAACCGTGTCTCTTCACACCAGACGCCGTACTGGGAATAGACAGAAAGAGGAGTTTTAGGTAAGCGCTCGGCTATCCAGTACGCAGACATGCACAGATGCACTAATGATTGAGGGCCGACCCGGTTCTCGTCTGCAACAGGTCATGCAAGACAAACAAAGAAAGTCTGCTGGAGAAGACGCAGCCCGGTCCTGCGGGTAGCTGTGGCAGGTGCCGCAATGAAAAGCCGCTCTAACAGCTGCCTTGACGTCTTACATAAAATGTCACAGAAGAATGTCCAGGATGCATCAGAGAGGGGTTAGGGTTAGTCTCAGGGACATGTGTGAAATAGATGCACTATGTGGGGCTGATTTGCCTTACCGCTATCTGCTTTCTGTGCTTTAGTATTTCTCTTAAACATCCAAGAGAGAAATAATGTAATTCTGACACAACTGTAGTACCACTCAGTTATGCTTATAGCTATGATACATAGGCTCACAGGGCCAGGACAATGCATCAGATACAATGTCTCCTCATGGGCCCATCAGCTACAAAGTAGCTTTAGAAATAGTGCTCTCAGAAAAGGAGATGGACAGGGGGTCCAGATTGCTTGCAGATGTTTTTGGAAATGGGACTAAATATGGGGGCAGGGCGAGCAGTGAGGGGGCTCCTGGGTTCTGCAATGGACATCAGAGGCTGCTGGTTGGGGGGGGGGAGTGATTTAGCAACAGGGGGTTGAGGCGGGGGTGTACAGGTGAACTATTGTCAGATGGTGATTTGTTAAAGGCTGGAATCATTAGCTTAACTCTAAAACATGTTATTTTAGCATTTTCATATTCACTCTCCACCATGACATGTCTGACCGATATGTAACTCCATCTATATTATCAAAGGGCACCTCAGTTTTCCCGTGCAAAATCTGGCGTATTATTAATCTCTACATAAACAACATTGTTGCATACATCCATCTTCCATAACCACATCCACTGCAGAGTCACTATGATCCTGGAATCTGTCCCAGAAAGCAGAGGCCACAAGGCAGGGGATACCAGACCATCTCCAGCCAAACTTTCAGACACTAATGGCAATTTAGAGACAAGAATTCACCTAAGCTTTTTTGGATTACGGGAGGAAACCGGAGTACCTGGATGAAACCCATGGAAACCAAGGAAGAACATACAAACTCTAGACACACAATGTGCCTTGGTGGGAATCAAACCCACAACCCTGAGAATGTAACCTACAGCTTTACCCAATGAGCCACCGCACTGCTAAATTTGATCCAGATTTTCATTATTTCTAATGAGTCAGTTTCAGAAAGCAAAGGTAAACAATAGACTCAGGGACAGAAAAGTTGACTTTGAATTGGGTTATTGTACAGTTGTTTCAGTTCTGGATTTTTTTTTAAAAAAGTGAAATTCTCTTGAGTTCTGGGCCTGATTGATTTTATGCCATTCTGTTGGTTTTGTAATATGTGTAACCATATTCTTACAAATGAAATTTAAATAGTTTACATTTTACATTGCTCAATGATACATGAAGAAGCAATAATTTACATTAAGTACATGCATACGTTTCTAGCGTGTGTATTTATCATAGAATTCTGCTTGAGTGTGAAGGGTCACAAACATTTACAGCCTGGGACCCCAAAGGTTAGAAAAGAAGTGGAGATTAAAGGACACCCTTTTTCTTTAGAATGTAGACTTTCTAAACATCTGTCCATTGTATGGGTAGCTGCATGGTGTAGTGCTTAGGACACGATACCATTAAGCACACAGACCTTAGTTAACCCTTTAAGTACTGGATATTCTACTGATAACCAGAAGTTCACTGTTAAAGTTTGATATTGTTATTACACAATAATAACAATTATGGAGGTATGTAATAAAAGCTGCTGCCACAGAGCCCAGACATTTTTTATAAAGAAATATAATAAAATAGCAGTTTGTATCTACATGAATATTGCACACGATACAATATTGTATCTACATGACCTTAAGCACTCATTCTACCATAATGTGCTACACACAATGCTTTGTTAGAATACAAAATAAATTCATTTATTACAGTCATTCTAGGAAATAATTCCTGAAAGTAGGAATATAAGAAATGTCAGTTTTCCGGGTTGTTGGAAGTTCATTATCATCTTTAAATAGTGTGGCAGGAAGTAGACACTGGCAGATCGAGTGTCTGGTACTGAGCTCTCAAAATCCAGTGCTTTATTAAAGAAATAATAGGATGCCATCTTGTTAAGGGATTACTATGTATCAATGTGCTTAGTCACAATGTAATAAACAGCTGAATCCTGCAGGGAAAATATGCCAGCAACCACAATGAATCCTTCAGTGAACAGCATACATTACAATGAGGTTACCCGCAATTAAAATTTACCACACTGGGCAATTAGGTTTTGCAGGGGCGTCAAGATCTCATGTGCTTCTAAAGCTGTGTTTCCCAAGCCGGTCATAAAGCTCTCCTTTCATGGCAGACTTAATGACAAGCAGTCAGATCGAGTTTCAAACTTAAGTGAGTGAATACATATGGACCAAAACTTTAGCACGTCTACCACACTTTGTGGGACAGAATTACAGCGTCTCCCCACACGGAACCCAAACGTCAAATATGGTGTCCTTGCACAACCTCACCTTCACGTTTCAGGAAACAAACATACATTTTTGAAACAAAATGTTTTTCTGGTTCTCATATGGCAAAAAACATCATTTACTCAACATATAATACATACGAAACATCACTGATTAATCTATGCAAGGCGTGATAAAAGGATACAAGACCCTACTAGTCTCCTTAAATCAATCAATAAACCAACCAATTAATCAATCATTCAAATAATTAGTTTATTAATTGTATTAAATTAAATTACATTTTATTTTATAGGATAATGACAAGGGAGGTTTTATTTGTCCCAGTGTTGAACATCCAGTCATCTATACAAGTTTGTTCCTCATTGGGTTATGGCTGAAAACCCCTCCCCTTAAATATCAGAAATGGCCACCATTAAGTATCATGTTAAAATTCAGCTAATTATATCTCCTCATATCCTGTACGGAATAGTTAACATGGCTTTCAACTGTCCCTCTAATATGTAGTATATTTCTGATCACTGATATTAACCTGTTGTCATTAGCTTCCACTAAGTAGTGACTCACAAGAGAAGACTAAACAAGCACTTGCAAGTGATTTTTTTTTTGATAAATTCGACAATCAAAATACTTATCAGATGATTCTGACACCCTTAATAATTGAGCAAGTTTTGCCACATAGAGGCGGTAATGTTATATATACACTAATGGCCAAAAACATTTCCAATTTTTAGATTACAGAACTTTATTGCTCCAGTTACTTATTTAATCATTCGATGTATGATATTTGTAACATTCTTTGATTGTTTATAAACATTACCGCCAATATTTGTGTAATAATTTTTAAAGCGTAATGTGAAAAATGTTAGGTGTTCCCACAATTTTGACCACTAGTGTATATATACATAAATACAAAACATATGTCGAATATAAACCAGTGAAGGTCATCTACAAAATGAAAAATTATCCTGAGTCAACAGCAAGGATGACATTAATATACCCAACAGATGGGGTAGGAGGAGGCAGATCGGTTGTGTGAGGTTGTACCACCACAACCTTTACTTTGGCCAGACGTAATGTCAAGTCAAGTCAGTATTTATTTATATAGCACATTTAAAAACAGCCCCAGCAGACCAAAGTGCTGTGCAATTTGTCAAAAACATATATAAAAAAAAAACCTACAGATATAAAAGATTCTGGTTATAGGTTCAACGTGATCCTTTGTATAGAAGGTGCTTTGCATAGAAAAAAAGTTAAAACAGAAGATTCACAATAAGAGTAATATGTTATCAAGAAGCATTTTCTATATCATATATTGCTGTTTGAAGCTACTTGTGGAATTTTTAGAACAAGGAGTGTGCACTTGTTACAAAGCCGTAGTGAGACGTGTCCGTGTACTAAGAACGCATAATTTCAGCAAGAGCACATGTTAGTGTCATCAGCTCTTATGTATTTGCTCAGTGTCACACATACGGATAATATCAGGACTTTGTCCAAATGAGACGCAAAGAGGTTCTTTGGACTTCAATCGTATTTCTCACAAGAAACACCTGCTGCAACATTATCAAAAATAGTTTTTCTTCTTCCTTTAAAATATAGTATTAGATTATTTTGGTTTTCTTGTGACTTTTGCATTTACAGTCGTAGTCTGTGGAAATCCTGAAAATAATACATAATATTTACAGACAGGACACCGTTAATCACTCTTTTAAGGTCAACTTTGATTATAAAACAACACCCTAACCCTGCTTTTGGCTCCCCCCTAATCAGTACTGGTCTCAGCCAAGGCCGCTGCTGAATTAGCACCTCCCCCGGAAGAACAAGGCAGTGAGACTCTTGCATTCCTCTCCCCCAATCCCAAGGACACCTGGATACACACACACACATATACATACGTACAGATACGCACTCACCGCACCCTCCCCCCATCCCACGCCGCTTCATACCCCCAGCGTGAACAGGCGGGTCTGTGACCAGCGCCTCTATGGCTGCAGGACCGGATGGCTGTTTGTCTATGCTGGGCTACCTCC
>JAODJW010000026.1:12430662-12441459 GCA_026777045.1 Hyperopisus bebe
TTCTCTGTTCTTCCTATAGTCCCCTGTCCTCCTGACCTGTCTACCCCCTATAATGTGATGTTTGTATATGTATGGTCAGGTTGACGGCTAGTTTTTCGCTGGTACTTGTGACTAGTGACATGGTGCATTACAACAGCAATAAAGGGTTTTCATCATCATCATCATCAACTTTGATTATAAAGCAACAAATGTGAATGTAGGACTTTAAATTTCATGCCTCATTTTATGTTTCAGATCACTTCCTATTTCAGGGATACGTATCATAAAAGACCAAAATGTTTTTTTTTTTCCAATTGCCTGAATCAGAAATAAAGTAACATCAAAACACTTCACATTTCTTATATACTGCTGTGGTTTGATTAGTTAAGTGTGAGTGTAAATGTACCTATGAACGTTACTCTTAGTTTCCTTGTAACAGATTGACAACGACCAAGTTACAGTACTCTGGTGAGATTAGGTGCCACAGTTCCAAGCCTAGTGTCACACAGAAGACAGTCAGATGTTTTCTACTGCATTTGCCAGTCTTGAGAGAAATACTCTTAGCAGATGTCTTTGTCCCCTCGTGTCAGAAAGAATAAATATCACCTGAAAAAAACCTTCCCTTTCAGCAACCTGAATGTTCAAGGCTGATCTTCTCTTGAAAAGACATATATCCCAAACAACAGTGTTAACAACAGTGTTTCATGCCCTTCATTTGTCTTTATATTATTACTCTTAGCTGTAGTAGTACGATAAGATAAAGTTCATGGAACATCAGGAAAACAGGGCACTTTAAACATTTCTGTACCTTAATCGTAAGATTCGGTAAAAGTTCCTGGAGTGAAAAATCGTGTAAGCGGGGTAGATTTTTGTGCACTGTGTACCAGCTATGAAATAGGAGTCTCAAGGCTCTTGCTTGGACTGCTGTGCACCACTGAAATTGCTCGGCAAAAGCAAGAAAATGTGTTTTGGTCTTCAAAATATATACAAGTGGAGTTACACGTTTGAGGCATTTTCTGTCCATTTACCATACAAAATCCCTTCAAGTAAGCCATTATGTTTGGCTTGCTCACATTGTGATGATATAAATGCTCTTAAATGCCACACTAACTGTGGCCTACTCAGTGTGTATGTGAAAGAGGGGAGAAAGTAAAATAAACTTTCATCTGACTGGTATTGCCCCATGGTTTCCAAACATCTCACTGTTTATACTGGCATGCATGCCCAGTTCCACAGGTCTGACAGTGTGCCCACTATGAGCCACTGTTTTTGGTTGCGGTAGGTAGTTCCAGAATAAACACATGACCTCAGGGCCCTCTGGTGCTTTGTAGACCATCAGGCCAGTGTAAACAAGGACAGAGAGGTTAAGGGAATCCCACTGGGCCGTATGAGACATAAAGTACAGCAACAAGTCCCAATGACCCAGAATGATTTCTATATGTGTTAACTGAGTGTTCACTATAAGGATAATCGCATTCTTATATAGTTGCTTTGACCACATGTGTTGGCTGGATCAAACAGCTGTGATCACTAATCGTGGCACAAAGACCCCCGGCAGTATAGCAAATTAGCACTGTCTTGTCAAAAGTCAAAGGGATTAATAGGGCAGGGTATCTCATGCTACAAAGTTACCTTGTTATCCATTCTTTATGTCTCCCCTTTTAAAATAGCAATTTTCAGAAAATGTTACAAAAGCTCAATTACAGACCACCAGTTGCCAGTTTCTTGTCTATTTGCTTGGACCTAAACCCCCTCCCTTTTTACAGTTCATAGTACTCTATAGCTTTACAGCTACCTGTATTTTATGCTTTGTGAATTTTAAATTCAATACTTTTCACACTGCAAATTATTTAGTCTGGCCACTTAGTTGGGTACACTGATATTTACACTGGTATTGTCTAAAGGGACATAGAAGTGAGGGTCAGAGAAAAGGGCCAGACAGTGTCCCAGAAGAAACTGGAGTTAAGGGCTTTTTCCCAAGGCCCTAACAGTGACAACATTCTACTACCTAGAGGATTTGAACCAACGACCTTCTGACCACAGGTTCAGAGCGCAACCAAGCCAGCTGCCCCAGATACACTGCTCCAGATTTTTGACTTGGTTACTATGCATTGACATCAGAAAAACTGATTTTCATAGTTTTTTAAATTATTATTCCTGTTCCAATTTGTATCTGTCACCTAAACACTTTCTTGTTTTAACTTTCTCTTTGCAATGTAATAGAAAATATTTTATTAGTCGTTTTAGCTAGATATTAATTCATAGATCCTGATTTAATTTTGAGTGAATAGTATGTTACTCTGACTATCTAACAATGGCAACGGAAAAAAGTATTCCGGGAAACTTAATTACCAGACGTGCTTCAGACATACTCCTGCGGAACATGCAGTTCTGGTGGGACAATTACCTCTCACAAAATTCAAAAGGAACAAAGACAGAAAGTAGAAGTATTTTGAATTTTAGATCTGTTGTTCTCTTGTTCTTATCCACCAATGAACCATGAAACCACATCCACAAACTGGTTTCAATTGGCATTGTGATACTTTAATGTTATTGTTTTTAGATTTTTTTTCACTCAGCCATGCAATATACGATCAGCACTACATAAGCAGCCTTCTGGTGCCCAGTTAGATTCCTTCATGACTCTGTCACCCCATTAACAGAATCAGTATCTGGGTAAAATTATATCCTTTAAAATAAGCAATGAGAACAAATGTTACTGATTATTTTTCAGACATTCACAGTTTTTCTGAATTGCTGTGGCATATTTTGTGAAGCATACTTAACATTCCCAAGACTATAAGAGCATTTCTCAAACCACTTCATGACTACAGCAAAGCACTTTTATACTGTAGCTGCAACAGCCTGTACTTACCCAAACAATTACCTCATGTCTCAAAAGCAAATAATTCCACCAATGAATTAATCAGTGCCACCAAAATGAAAAGTACAGTCAGCATCATTTTAACCATGAGAGTCAGAATGCTTAGATATATTGTCAGTATGTCAGTGTATTTCTGCTCCGGAACTCCACAATGCTGAATGATAGTCGGTTCCCGCTTTCTCATTGTCACCGACTGATAGTTTTTCTTTGGCAAATTGATACTTATTCATGTCAAAGACACCAGCTTCAGCAATGCAAGGCTCTGCACTATAGTATGTAAAGTTCACTGGCAAGAGAAAGCACTCCGTGCACTTCTTCACATTTCCAGACACAGTACAATAGCAAACAAAAAAGCCACACAGCACTGTGGCAATACAAAAATAACAAAATGAAAACAAAATCATGTACTGTGTGAAGCAAAAACAAAAACGCTGTATCATTACAGTTTATGGAATGTATTTTTAAATCATTTTGAAAGCTTGGTTAACTGTTTTGCATTTGATGGCTAACACAGTGATCACATACATACAGTATATAGTTTTGGGTGTAAAATTATTACAGTGGGAAACTACATAATCTATTTTGACCAAGACTAACGCAAATGAAAATTGTGCCAAATGATGACAACTGTACGAAACAATTTCCATATATGTAGTAAAACATTTGGAAATTTGTGTGAACCAGTGGGAAATGATGTTCTGTTGTGCAGATGTGACATTGTGGTGTGGGGATAAGATGTTTCGCAAATGCTAATCGCCATTTGAGAAATGTTCCGAAGACAGTAACAGCAGTTCAAGCGAAAGCATATTAGTATGGCTTACTGAACAAATGACTCCCTTGCCTTATTCCTTGGTTGACGCTGGTCCTTGAACTACCTGCTGGAATAAAGGGAAACACAAGTTTACTTGTTCTGCATGCAAGCCTGTACCAGAGCCTCACTTCCCAACAAAGCAGGCTGCTCTTCCAGGGCACTGACTTAATACATTTTACACAGATGCCAGTGTGTACTTGTAAGCAGTTTCCCGTACTGAAAGCCAGACAGATGCACCCTGGGAGTCTGGAGGTGTTCTTTCCATTTGTCCTTCCCTGCCCTGCATTCCGAAGGCATTTATTTGCCTCTGTATTTTGGCAAGCTAAGGCAAATAAAAGCTAGACGACCGATTTCAACTGATCTCAGCCATGATCAGCAATATCCAAGCTATAGAGCTAACCAGCTATAAATCAGCAATAGCTAAACAGACAAGACTGACAGACAGACAGACAGATGGATAGACAGACAGACAGATAGACAGACAGGCAGACACACAGACAGACAGATAGATAGATAGATAGATAGATAAAAATGACTGCCTAGCAAGAGTATTTTTTTTAAACAGAATAAAAACGCAAACCTATTGGCTCGCTGAACTGGATGCATATGATCAGAAGTTTGTATAGAAAAGTTTATACTGGCTTATTGAGTTGGGTCAACATATCAGCAACTTATCCTTCCTCCACTCATAGTCATCCTCACCTCCATCCTTACTCACTCCCAAGCAGCCCTTCAGCTCCAGGAGAGAAATGGCCTTATCATTATTCAGGTCACAGTAGTCAATGAATTTGCGGGCACACTTCTTGGGTTTGGCTTTCTTCTTCACGTAACGCTTGAAGGGCTTAAGCTCTTTTTTATTGATGTCACTGCTTGCGTTGTTATCCAGCTGGGCAAAGTACCAGTGAACCACCCGCTCCTCCAGTGTGTGGGTGGGGTCCGGTTCCGCAAACCTGGGCAGAAAGTAGAACGCATATTAAAACGACGCTATCATGGAATATTTGCTAATTAGATAAAGCAAAATAATATATGGGAAGGCTTTATCAATGGTAGTGCTCCATGCTCGTGGGTCTGTTGAGTTTTAGGATATTGTATCACTTACCTCCCACCACCAGAGGGGGTGGGTGAGTTTACAGCCTGTACCATGTCTGTGGTAAGTGCATCCAACAAACTGGTAATGAATTCTACTTTCTTTGCCTCTGGGCAACCTGTCATAAGTGTGAAAGGAATTGCAAAAAAGAGTGAATAATTTGCTTCATCGAAGGAACAGCAGCTTGATCTTTTCTCAGTGGGTGGCCCCTGTAAGATTTGGAGGTCCCCCTGTCTCATGCTCTGTTCTGCCTGCGATGGGCTCCAGGCTTTCTATAGTTTGATTTCTGGAGTGTGCACGTCATTCCCATGTTCACGTTAAATGTCTTTCGGATTGTCCTGTATAGATAAAGTATCAACTATGTGGAAAACAGACATTTTAATATTTTATACATGCTTGATAAAACATATATTTTACCCAACATTCTTTGCATATGTAAAGGCACCTGACACATTATACAATACAGTGTAGACAGAGATTAGAAAGAAAGAAAGAAAGAAAGAAAGAAAGAAAGAAAGAAAGAAGGCAGAGGACTGGTATAACCGAGCAATGTTGGAATTTTGCAGCCCTGTTAAATTTTATGACACAGTGGCAAACACTAAGGGTAACGTGTTTTAATTGCCCCGATGCATGTTTTTTATAGCATGTTGGATGAGCGCAAACTTTTCCACCTTAATTGTGTTTGTTAAAAAGACACTTCAAACACTGTAACATAATAAAGTAAGCATCTAATTTTGTAGGTTTCTTAACCATTAATTCACTCTCCAGCTATGTACCACCTAATACCAACACTGTTCCTTCCTTTATATTGACTGAGCGTGCTTTGCGTGATCAAACAGCAAAACAGGTCAATCCAATTAGCATCTCCGAAATATGACAACGCAGGAACACAGTGCCTTAGGGCATCGCTATCCAAGTGTTAAATTAGTCATTACAGTAATGAAATGATCGTGGTGAATATATCCTGGACAGGACATCTAATATAAAAAACCTCTCTTGTTTTCCTTCTTGAAATTATTCCTTTATCTAGCATGGAGAGTGTGGAGCTACAGTGGCTGACCGCCTATCATTTGTTTTCCCATAATGTGCATCTATGTTTTGCCAGTTCTGATGTTATAAAGGCTCCCCTGAGCCCCACATCCCTCACATATGCTGTAAATCTGCCACACTTCTGCAGGGGAGTGCAAACTCGTGCATCACTCTGCAGAATTCACAGACTTTAGCATTAAATAAGCATTATAGTAACAACTTTAAATCACGGGTAAAGAGCTCAGCTACAAAAACAAAGTCAATGGTAATGAGGCTAGAGGTGTATCACCAGATTATGGTATCAAAAAGTAATACATGGGAAATGTGTTAATACATTCTACTTCCCTCTAAAATAGGACGACATCAAGAAACGCCTGTAAAAATGTCTGAAGTAAGTTAAACAACTTTAAGTTTAGGCAGAATCATTCTGATGTTTTCTAGCGCTGAGACTTCAGTGTCTAACAGTTTTTTTTTGCTCCATAATTATTCAAAACCCAAACTTGTAAATTCTGGCCATTGTTCGATTCCCTGCTTTACCTTGCAAATCTCTGTCCCGGAATGGATCGTCCGTCTCAGAGGCTTGTGATCGGGCACCACTGTCACAATCAGGCATCTGGTATCTAATGTCATGATAGAGACAGGGACAGGCAGGCAATATGGACATTGGTCACAAAGCGGTGTGCAGAAGGAGATGAAATAGGGTTTGGCCCAGGATCCAGAGTGTAGGGACCTATAATGTGATCAGATTTACATGACTGAAAAAACACAGTTCTCCATGTTGTGATACCATACCTTTCAAAACAAAACAAGCCACCAAAACACTCAAATGAGTGGGTGATTTTTTTTTTCCAAATAAAAAAAAATTCTCAAATACTAGATTAGAATAAAAATTAAAGGCAATTCTGCACTTCCATATTTTTGATAATGTGCCAAAACAACACAAAAATATAACCTATTTTACTAGACAATGTAAGATTAAAATGACAATTTTTTTTGTACTTTGAAAATCACTATTGTACCCTCTTCACACTTCTTGGTTTGTTTCTTTGAAACAAACAAAACAAAGATCTCTGAAATGCAGACCTCAGAATTCCACAAACAGACATTAGGTGTCAGTCAATGGTCAGAGTCAGTTTCTTGATCATATAGCCATCAATCTTCTATCCACTCACCCTGGTCAGGGTCAGAGGAGGAGGCCTAGAGCCTAACCCAAGCAGAACAGGATACGAGACTGAGGTACAAGATCCTGGACAAGATGTGAGTCCATCAACACATAGGTGCATATATACATTACAGACATGGAGACGGCAAGTGGTCAAAATACATGTCGTTAGACTGCCAGAGGAAACATATAGAACTTGAGGAAAACATACAGAGACACACTGAGCAAAGGTGAGGTTCAGACTGCCAACCTCTAACTATGTGAAACAACAGTACCAACCCCTCACCTAAGCCACCATCTTGTACATATATTTCAAATAAATTTAGCCTGGATAGGTGAGCAGGTAAAAAAGTCAAGCAAGCAGCAGGGTGCTAGCCTAGTAAATTTATTGTTATATTTTTTATGTTATCCAGGGACATTTTGGCAGCCTCAAATAAGTGAACAGGGACTACATTAGAGTTGGCTAGCGCTTCAGCATGTCGGGATACTCCGTTGTTGTGGGAATCATAAAGATTTGAAATACTTTATAATTACAAGTTGAGCAATCCGTGTTAACCCCTGTGGGTAGTCCATTCGCCCTCTTTTTTCTTTCTAAATGCGCTTGGATTCCTCATGAATTCTGAACATTCAGCAGATTTCTCTTTCTCTGATTCCTATCCATAAACCCTTAAATTCTCAGAATTCCATTCCATCCTTTATTTCTCATCTATATCATTACCTGGTGGACGTCCCAGGGATTGGCCGCCCAGTATCCACTATAACACACCAGCAGTAACCTGTGGACTGGTGACACTGGACTGGTTTGTACAGGCCTCCGGGGCCACAGTCTGGAATGAAAATGGCCTGTCTTGAGTTCTGACGATCTTCATCCAGTGCACTCTGTCTCTCCTGGTCACAAGAAGGAACTTTCTCTAAAATCATGAGAAACACACTCAATGTGGAGACACGACAAAGAACACATAATTTTGAATATATATAATTCAGATACCCAAGCAAACAGATATCTTTAAAAGAAAATAATAAAACATTATTAAAATTGAGACAAACCAAGTATGGAGGTGAATTAACACAGCATGAACTTTTTTTTTTTAAACACTGTATTGTTCAAGGATTTCCTAGCAATAACATTCTATTCCAATTATCTGATATTATCTATTTAATACCAGGCTGACATTTGAAAACAGTTTCATTTTGCAAGTTGTTCTGTTGTAATCTATTTATATTTAAACCCATTTAGTCCACCGCTCAGCCTTACATGTTGGGATCAACACAACAAAACCTCCTACTGAAATTCAGACTATTTTATTGTAGTGAAGTGTGCTTTGCCGTTTACTTTTATCAAGTGTGCTTACAAGATATTACCCTGAAACAACCCAGTTACGGCTCCTTGTTTAACAGTCAGTTCGAACAGAGACTAGCATGTCTTTCATAGCCATATACTACTAAAAGATAACTACAATAAATAGCATATTATAACCATCTCCAAAATATTGCACTTGTATAAGTTACAAATCTGTCTCTTCTTATAAACCCCAGCCATACTATTATAGCAAATATATCCCCTAACTATAATTTGCGCTGTCAGAAGAGATTAACTTTCCTTTATTTTTAAACTGTACATTTTTTTTCTGTCAATTTTTGTCTGGAGGGATGGAAATACTTCTAAAGTACCACCCTGGTACTGTAAGAGAATATAGGAATTTCCCTCCATTTTTGTCCATCATACAATAATAATAATAATAATAGTAGTAATACCAATATTGACAAAACTGTAAAGTTCACTGTTGCCCCTCAGGGCATTTGTGGTACCTCAGAAGGTGCCTATTTGCTGTGTTCGTCTGCCATCAGCAGCATCATGCTCACTTATGTTTCCAGAAAGGCTGTGGGCTCAAGCGTTTGCTGCAAAGCCTCCCAATTCCCGTCAAGGCTCCTTCATTTCCAAATTATTTAGCACTGTTTATTATACAGAGGGCATACTGGCGCCAGGCAGCTATGATCCTCAAATGTTTTTTATATATATATACATACAAATAAAAAGGGATGAATTCTTAGTATTTTTTCTTTTTCATTCTTTTCTGGTGTATGAGACTCAGCTCACGTTTCATGTTTTTCCCTTTTGTTTTGCACCATGGCAAATGATGGAATTCCACAAATAAACAGTAAGTATTACAACAGGAACCAAAATTAGAAAACGTTGAAATTAATGAAATTCTTTGTGCTTGTTTTCCTTCTTTACTGTCATTGTTAACGTTCCCAGGTTCCCATAAAAGGTCCACATAACGTGAGTCAATGAGTAATTATATTTATTTATGGCTCATAATTCAATAATAAAAACTTTTCAGCTTCGTCCAAGGAAACCTGCTGAGCTCACACACACCATTCGTGGAAGATTCCAGTAAAGATCCCTTTTTGCTCTCAGCAGGGTAGACATTTGCCATCCTGCATGCCGCTTATTTTTTCTTCTCCATACAAAGGATATCTATGATAGTCCAGGTTCTTGTGCCAGCCCCCTGCAAGACTATCTTCACTGAAAAGAGAATCTGTCTGCCTTTTTCTTTTCCTTAATCTTTAAACATACTTTATACTTTTTTCAAAGACGGATCCGGTCTTGGATGCAGGCTGAGTGCAATGGAAAGGCATACTGTATTTGCTAATTCGCAAGTACTTTAATTGAGCCCATTAGATTTTGATAAAGGTCGACTAAATAATGTATTCCTGAAGCTATTTCTCCCAGAGTCACACAGGTCCAATTTCACCTTTTCAGGACTGGCAAAGACAGGTTTAGAATACAGCATCTTGATTCCCAGCCAAATGTACCCTTTAGGACAACAGTTGGAACCCAGTGAAGTGACGACATCTAATCCCCAAAATGCCCCCCCTCCATACCCCCATCCTCTGAGGACACCAGATGCTAATTAAAAGCAGACAAGCAGTAGGATTACTACAGAAATTTACTTCCAAAGAGCTGTCACTGTGAATCTCTGTCCACCACACAGGCCTCTCAGACTGCTTACAATTTCCCCAAGAGAAAATGTTCAATAGGTGTTTTGTACAGACATTCAATCTTATATGTTACATTTTCTTTGCTATCAATAGTAAAGACAGCATATCTGATTTCTTCTATAAAAACATGGTGCGAAAATCACCATCTTCTTGCAGGTAATGTACGAGAATACCGATACTTCTGCTGAGAGCATTTTGAAACTGAAATTGGTTTTGTATGACTGTCAATTTTTTTTTTACATCAAAAAGGAACAACAGCAGGCTAACATTATGGCAGGATCTCATTTAAAGGGTCTATACTCATCCACCCAACCATCTTCCAGAACCACTGACCCAGCTGTGTGATGGAGGTGTGCCTGCATCCTACCCTAAGAAGTAGAGAGCACAAGCCAGGGGGAATTCTGGACTAGGGTGACCACTTTCCCGGATTTTGTCCAGACGGTCCGGTTTTCCAGACCTCTGTCCAGACTACTGGCAGGTGTCCTGTTTTTTGCCCCCTTGTCCTCTTTTTTTCCTCCTTTTTCCTTGAGTTAATGGCATTAAAAAATAATCGCAAGCGCTGCCGCTTATAATAATGCATAAGTAAATAATGCATTCCAATTTCACCTTTTCAGGACTGGCAAAGATAGATTTAAAATGCAGCATCCTGAATTTAGAACTTATTTAGAATTTAACACTGCTGCATTTGAAATAAACTTTTAATTTGACGCACTTTAGCATATCAAACTTAATCCCTCAAAACTTAAGAGTGTTGTACTGCATCAGGGGATTAAGTGAATAAATGAACACAGTTTTATATAGCTTTGTTGACTAATGTCGTTGGTCCATCCATCCCCCACCAG
>JAODJW010000026.1:12441559-12451610 GCA_026777045.1 Hyperopisus bebe
CCTCCCCAATCCCCCCCCCCCCCCCCCCAACCCCAGCAACTTTCCAAAGGGCGTCCTCCTTTTTGACCCTTTGTCCTCCTTTTGGGACACACTTGCCCCCCTTTGTAGGGTCATGCCAGTGGACACCCTACCCTAGACGGAATGCCAGTCCATCACAAGACACATCCTCACGCAAACGGTTATAGACAAAGAGCAATTTGGCGACACAAATGACTTTCTGAACTGTGGGAGGAGCCAAAATATCTAGTGAAAACCAATAGAAACCCTGGGAGATCATGCAAGCTCCAATCACACTCAGAACAGGAATCCTGACCTCAACCCTGTAAGAGTGAGGCCTCTTAGTAACCACGTTGCTCATTCTATATCCAGAACTTTAAAATATCTATGCTGACGTCCTCAATTGGTGTAAACACAAGAGAGAAAGAGACAAATACAAATTTCTCTCCTTAGCTAGGATGGATTTTAGCTTAGCTAAAGTGTACAGTATGCAAGCTTCTTTATTTTTCTTGATTTATGCGGAAAAACGTAAAACTGCCAGCCACCCGCTAGCTACACTGCTATTTATGACCCTTTACTCAAACATAAAACTAGCAAAGATTGACAGAACTGATCACCCATTCCCCAAAGGTGCCATGGCCTTTTCAATATAAGTTATCAGGGGACAGAGAAAACTAAATAAATTATTCTGCATAAAAGAGAGCGAAAAAGGGCAAATGAAATGTGATCTGATGCTGTACATTTTCAGTTCACCTCACATGGTTTCTAATGAATCTTAAGCTTGAGATGAGTGGACTGTATGACCACTGGATCAGACACTACAGCTAAGTACAAAATAATGAATGGTTTGAAATCAGCAAAGATAATTCTAATGCTGCAGTTTTCTGGTATCTCAAGATGTCATTTTTTACTGTTATAAGAAGAGCTTTGTGTTTGTAAAAGAAAAAGTTTTAGTTTACAGTTGGTCGGACTAATTTCACGCACTCATAACTTGTTCTTAACTGATGCTGAATGATACATCCATTATTGTTGTAGCTGAGCACCATCTGCACACAAAGAATGAGTCAGTAACTCAGTAAGTAGGACATTTTCATCTGAGAAAATTAAACTGTATCACACAGTGTACAATAGCACCAATAAGTGAATAGATGAAGAAAATGGGACCTTTTTTACCAGTACTTGTAAAGCAATGTTTTTGGACACCTTGAAAGAAATTTAGCTAATTTTGCTGCATATTGCTTGATACACGCTATTCCTTTGGATGACTTCAATCGCTTAGAGAAGAACCTTTCATTTCAGCTTAATGCTTCTCTTACCGGATCTCCTGAAGCTGGAGCTGTTCTGTTTATTTTCTTTGTAGTCTAGCTGTTTGATCCATAAAGTCGGGGCAGTGATCTCTACACATAGGGGACAAGGATCTAGTATAGTCATCACATACATTCTGGGAAAACTTGAATGGATAAAGAAGCTTGTTGTGACTGTGATGTCACAGACAGGAAGACATATACTGTAATTACAAGTGCAAATTCTTAAATTTAACTAGCTTTTATTGCCATGATAATTTTAATAGCTTGTTTCATTACAAAGGAAACAAATACTTCATGTTTTTCCTTCTGTGTGCTAGTCAGGAAATCAGTCAGGATAGTGAACTCACAGTTAAAAAGCAGTATTTAAAAAGCAACACTTTGTCTTCCCGTGATTATACAGTAACATTTCAACATCAAGGTATGCACATGAAAAAAAATGCCCTAGTAAATCTGAGGAACGTCTGATCTTCTTGATACTTCATACTCTAGGCTTTTCCTTAATGAAATCAATGAACCTTCTTACCGTCGCCATCAGATACAACGTGTGTCTCCATAGTGGGTGTTGGCTTGGACCCATCATCTGGGTTGAGGGTGAGAAAGAAACGGAAAGAGACTACCATTATTGAGGTTAATACAATCTACTCTCCAGAACTGTTGAATGGTTGGGGTTTGCACATTGGCCCGGCCAAAAGCACAGAGGAAAACAGACGGAGAAAGAGGAAGAGGTGTTTAGATAGTGAAAAAGTGAAGAGAGAGATTGGTGTAAAAGAAGGCCTAAATCCTCCCCTACTACCCCCCTACCCACAAACATAGATAAACACCCACATTACCCCCCTTCCACCCATATAATATATGACCCGTATAAATATCGCCGCCTGAGTCGTAACACCTGCTCCAAAAATCAGCACATAGTGGTTGAGCGTAAAACAATATGGTCTCTCCCATAAAAAAACCTTAAAACAAATATGAACATGCTGACCTGAAATAATTCATATTATGGTTCCAAATTACTAACCTAATAATTCATCATAATGCATTTAATGATGTTGTGTTTGGAATCCCTATAAGCTACACCTCCCAATGATGCCCTTTTTAATTGTTCAATCAAAATAGAATTTCAATATGAACATTTTATACAGTAAGTTTCACTGAAAAGCAAACGTCTACCCTTCCTTTTTTTTCTTGCATTTCTATTGATTACATATTTAAAGCGGCGTTTCCCAACCTGGTTTGTGGGGACCCACAGACACTAAACGTTTTGCTCCCTCCCAGCTCCTGGTAAAATGCAGACTGTATGTGGGGACCCAAGGACCCGATTGGGAAACAGTGATGCAGAGGATTACAGTACTTAGCAGGAGAATGTGACCTACTTACCTATGCGTGGAATGCTACAACCTGTCCTGTATTGCTTCTGCCCGAGACCAGTGCCAAGCACATACACCCCATGGAAAGGCCTGGTAAGGGATGGGGTTGGCCAAACTACCAGAAAAGCCAGCTGATTGGTGATACAAATCAACTAACCAGAGGTGAAAAGTTCAGGTTCAAGAAGTACAAATCCAGACCAAGATTTTGTTTCAGCCGACCGGTTGAGCGTAAAGAGTCACATTCACAGAGAACTCAACTGGTTGGTTGAATCAAAATTCTGGTCTGGATTTGTATGTTCTGGACCTGAACTTTCCATCTCTGCAACTAACATAGAATTAGATGACAGTAATTTTGTGGTCACAATACATCTTCATTTATTTATTTAGTACATACGTTTGTCCAAAGTTACGCAAAAGCTAAGTATATAATACATCATCATAAAAATATATTAAAAGTTCCTAAACGGCTTTAAATTATTGAATTATACACGTAATAAAGAAATATATTTATAAAAGTAATGTAAAATAAGTATAAAACTAACAGCAAATTTATGTAGCTGTCCGTGAGAAGTCTATGCATATAACACTGCTGATTCGATCTTCACTACAACGGCCTCCAAAGGACATCCGCCCAAACTGGCAGCCCGACTACATAGATGCCTTTCTGAGACAGAGACAACTAGAAATTTCCTACCCAGTCTTACATCATCTTGCTGTACAGAGGGGAAAAAAAATCCTTCACCAAGAGCAGACGTACAGCTACAGTGAGACAGAGCCTGTTTGTCAAACGACTGCCAGCGAGTGACGTCACCTGTGGGATGATTTGCTGGGTTATCGATACTGAGGTTCCTAGCGAACAATGTATCTGCATTCTGCAGACTCATTAGCTTACAAGTCAATGTCTGAAGAAGCAAGAGGATTTAAGATCCAGTTCCACAGGTTCTGGTCAACCTAACTGAGTAGATATAAATTAAGTAATGCACAAAAAATGTACATTTTACCTATTTTCAGGTGTCTGTTAAATGGGGCTTTCCAAAAGTTAATAATTTCACCTTTTTGAGTATTCCATTAAGGTCTGAATGTATAATAATACAGAGTAACAACAATTATAATAATACAAAATGATGACATTTTATCTACCAAAATGTTGACAGTTTATCTAGGGTTTTATTAAGGATAACAAGATTTCAGGACACACCTTGATTTGAATTGTTAATTATATGGAAATATCTTATCAGCGCCATGAAGTCAGATTTTCCCTGTGCTGGGCGCCGTGGGTATTATGAAGTCAAACCTTTGAAGCCGTACATTACTGTACATCCATCCATGTTCCACTTATCCAGTAAAGGGTTACAGCCACACAGGTTTACAATATTACACAAACTACGCTCAGAAATGTCACATTACATCAGTCTAAAAAGGCACCAGCCGCAAACCCATAAATGATACTCAGGCTATTGAAATATCCACTGCTTTTTAGAAAATCAGATTACATTTAAAATAATAACTCAGCAGCCTGCATGTACCTGTATATAAATTTACACAGCAGGGATCAACAGAGCTCGATTCCTGTGTGTGTGTGTGCGTGTGTGCGTGTGTTTGTATGATCATATGATTTTATATAATTACAGAGACGAGACTATGTATGCTGGTTATTCATCTACATGAATAAGTAATATTATGTAATTTATGTCATTTATTATATATTATATATTCATTGCAAAATATTTATTAAATATTGACTTCATGAACAAAATATTGTTTGCGAGTATTCTTGCTAAATAATAAAAATAATAAAATATAATTTGTTCCCTCTTGTTCAATTTTAACATCAAATTAACTACTTTATTCATTCTAGAAACAAAAACAATTCTGGGGAAACAATCTTTACTTGTTTCCCTTGCTGGTACTCATCCACTAACATTCAACGTGGCACAGTTAGGAAGTCACTGCAAACGCAGCTAACTGTGTTAACACAAGATGAGATAACAGTTCAATTAAATAAAAGCACAGCTAGAATGGCAGCCAGCATATGCAATAATGCCAGGAGAGCGGTCACCATAGTTTAGCCTGCAGGATTTAATGCTCTCGTTAGGCACATAGGACGTTATAATTTTATTTTCTTATTTTCACAACTCATTTTTAAAATTGCATGCTTTCCATAGTCATTTGCTGAAAAAAAACTGGATGAACGATCACCACAGACACTGAAAGCGTTAGCAAAATGTCATCATTGTCAATTGCATTCCACAGAACATACTGCCAAAGCAGATGTAATAGTAAATACTCTGTTTGGCTTACAGCATTTCTATTATAGCAAACCATAAAGAATGCTATCAAGATATATGTTTAAAATACAGCATAACATATTGTATACACTAGTGACCAAAACTGTGGAAACACTACCAATTTTTAGAGATTGCAAAACTTTATTCAACTGTTGCCCGAGTTACTTATTTAATTAGCCAGTGTATGATATTTGTAATATACTTTGATTGTTTATAAACATTACCGCCAGTATTTGTGCAGTAATTTTTAAAGTTTAATACCAAAAATGCTAGGTGTTTCCACAATTTTGGCCACTCCTGTATAACACATACATTAATTACTACATATCATTAAAATATTAAGACTGAAACAGTAAAAATACTGCAATGGCACTAAAATGTAATGTTATACCTGTGCTTCTCACATCATAAATACACTTTTCTGATGGGTAAGAGATAAGAAATTTGTTAAATCTAATGTTTCACATGTGATAATTAGATAAATTTTTCAAACACAGTGCAGAGAAGAAAAGAGTGAGACTGAAATAGAAAAAGTGGGAAACACTGCTTTTCAGGAAGAAGTGTGAGCCTATGCTAACCCTATGCTAAACCATGCTAAACTATGCTAACCCTATGCTAAACCATGCTAAACAATGTTAAACTATGCTAACCCTATGCTAAACCATGCTAGACTATGCTAACCCTATGCTAAACCATGCTAACCCTACGCTAAACCATGCAAGAAACATTTATGCAATAACTACTCCAAACTCACCTTTCCTCCCAGAACTAGGTGGCCCTGGTGTCTTATCCGTCGCTGAACCTTTAAAAATAAAAAGTACAGTACCTTGAATTTGGTAAGCGAGCTAGTGCAAAATCCTGAGGAATAAACAGCAGCCATAGCTTAGAGACAACTTGTTTGGTGTATTTCTGAATAGACAAAAAACAAATTTATCTTGCATGAACAATGGCATAATTGTAACAAAAGTGGTTGTACTCAAGACCTCAAAAATCCTCAGTGTAGTCTGTAAAATTGCCTGAGACTTACCCATACAATAAAAAAATGGAATATGTCAGGCACAAAAACAGGTCCCGACAGTTTAAACAAAAATTATAACTTAATAAGTTAAGTACAACTTTATTACAATATTGGGTAACACTTTACTTAAAGCAGCCATTTATAATGCATTATAGACACCTTCATAATGCATTTTAATGCATTCATGAAGTATTATAAACATACCTATAAATATTTATAAAAAGGCATAACACATTATCACCATGTTTATGATCTTTTACTACAAAAACCTGATACGCAGATCTAGATCAAACATCACCACAAATCTGTTTTGATTGTTTTAAAAATTCAGCAATAAAAGTTTTCATTGTCCCAAATCTTAATAAAAACTTACTCATACTGATTTTTCAAAATAACCATCAATCTCATTCAAAAATCATTCATAGGGCCCTAACATTATAGCATATGATGTACTTACTTAATGTTGTACCGATTCCAACACACCTGTATTTTTTATGCATTTAATAATGCAAACAATGTTTATTCACCAAGATCTCTGTATAAACCTGCATGCATGGATTCCCTAAGCTTGAAAAATTAGACACTCAAAATTGGGAAGGCAGGAAAAATCTGAAGGCAATCATGAAATTTACTACCTGACAATCCACTTGTCCCAGCATGAGTGCCCATAAATTCACGGAAGTTTCCTGCAAATGTTTGCATGGTGAATAATTCTCGTCATTCAAACAGGGCCATTTCACCAAGCAAGCAAAGGAGGATCTTAGAGTGACTGATCTTTCTATCTAGGGCCAGTTAAAGGGTGCCTCTTTATGCCTGGTTCTCAGCTCAATACTTGTGGTATAAAACTCCTTCATTATTTACAACACTCCACTTATACATAGCTCTATGCAGCAATTACAGCCATTTACTGTATATATTTTCAGGTTATAAATAAAATTGTGCAGACCGCCCAACAACATTGGCTTTTGCAAGGAACCAAAGTGAAAATATCGGATCTTATGCAGGACAGAATTGGAACAGGTAGTAAATATACTGAGCGGCTATTATAAGAAACATATATATATATTTTTTTGGTTTGGTTAAAATGTCTAAATATCCATTTAATCATCTGAACTGTGGCTAAATATAAATCTTGCATGTTTTGCATGATTATTGTATGATTATAATTAGGTATTGCCTGAATGTCTACAGTTGTCGATAGGATCCGGGTCAGGAAAAATTCCAAAGCATTAGTTTGATTTTGAACAGGAACCACTTGGGTAACTTCCTGATTAAAACCTGATTTAATCTGCACCTGCAAAAAGTGCCATTTTTAAATGAATGCCGGGTCAAAAAACGATGTGAGCGTAGCCAACTTGGCACCACAGGGTGCGTAATCCAAAATCCTCAGTACAGATTTAAAAATGAGGAAAAATACATACATTGTCATGAAGCATTCCCGGCCATTGTGAATAGCATTATGGACCCAGTGCAGTACAATGCAGCATGCAAACGAAAAGGCAGACAGCTCAGGATGCCAAAGTGATAGAGATACAGGTAGGATTCAGTCTTGATATAACCTACTTATTAACCAGGAAACAATTTCATATACAGTGCATAGGTGTAGTCAGTACACATACATGTAAGTAAAGCATCTATAGCAGCGATTGTTCTATAAGCAGTACCTGAACATACTGGGGTCCTGTTATGTACCGATGAACCACTCACTGGTTTGCCATCCGGGGTAACGCACCAGCAGTACCCTGTCAAAGTGTGACACTGCACCTGGAATAAAGGCAAAAGGGAGACAGGTGTGCTGAGGGTGCAGTGTGTTTTGGCACCCGAACTGGAGGGTGTTTTCCAAATGGAACGCTCGCCCTCATTCTGAAATGTGATATATTGCTCTCTGTCAAATGCATCACAGGTATGTCAGGAATAAATGAACTGTTTTCAAACACCACGAGAGAATCTCATCTTACAAACGCTGCCAGAGTAGCCTTGCCAGAAAACATTTTACTTTTACAATGAATAGTTTTTAACCACACTGCTTAATCTGTAAACGCTTCACTCGGTGTATCGAGTACGTTTGTGAGAGTGTGACATTTAATACATTTCACCATGTATACATTGCTCTCCATGATGCATGATCGTAAGCTTGGCAGCAAAGGGCAGCCACTTGCAGTGGTGACCATGGAGCTGGGGGATAAGGACCATACTCAAGAGCCAACAGACGTAACTATTTGGCTCGAACTAGCAACCTTCTGATGAAAGGCACATACGTTTAGCCCAATGAGCCACAAGCTACTCCTCTAAATGAGACCTTGTTTGGTTTAAAATATTCATAATTGCCTAATGATGTATTTATTTATTGGTTGGTTTACTAATTACAATAGGATGGGAATGCATGGATAGTGCAGAAGCAGCATCACAGCACAATATATTTAACAAGACCCTTTAACCTTAAACAATGATGAAATGGACATTTGGTGACATGAAGTGAAAAGGACAAAGACCAAAAATCACTCATGAAACCAAATGATTCTACCTTTGAAGAAACTAAAAACATAAAACAGCACCCAATATAAGCAGTATCTTTCTCCCTCCCTCACAGTCCCTCAGTCTCCCTGCACGTCAGACCAGTGCAAATAATCGATTTCTCATAGACAAATTTTCACAGAACTGGAAATGAAAGGCCATGAAAAAGGAAAACCTTCACAATCGAGGCCAGTTCTCTTTCACTGATATAATAGTATATAGTAAACAAAATAGTACAGATTTAAAAAGTCATACTTGTCATCCATCTATCTCTTCCAATCACATACCCAGGATAGGGTCACGCCTGTCCCAGGGCCCCCTAGATGGGGTGGGACGTCCGTACATTGTGGAGGACGCATACTAATGGGAAGTTCAGAGACACAAATTCACCGAACTGCAGCTGGAAACCTTTACACACGCAGATAGAACATGCAAACTCCACAAGAACAGAGCTAGGTGGAAGTGGTTTTAACCACTGCGAAACTATTCCACCCTGTTTCACATCAATTTCTGCTATATTCGCTATATAAGCATGTTTAAACTTACAAATGCTTGTTAATAAAATGCTAACATTTTTCTCTTTGTGTTGAATCCCTCGGCAATGCTCTACAATCCCAGGCTCCTGCTCTGCAATCGTACATTTGAAGCTGCAACCCTTCTCTAGTTTACTTATGGCACTACAGTAAGAATGTGCCTAAAATTCTAATGTTACACAAGGGCCTCTTGTGTTAGTAATTTCTTTTCCATTACACAATTAAAAGCAAGCTCAAAAAGCCCACAAGATTACTGTGAAATCTCACTACTGACACTATTCATTAGGACACAAAAGTGTTCTGGACAAAGATAAAGACTTGACTTAAAGCCAAAGATACGTATAATTATAGCCTTACCTAATGGCTTTACTTTGTTACAAGAAAACAACGTAACTTGGGGCATGGTGAGAGCCTAGCAGTGATCTTTAATGAACACATACAGATAAAACAAAAAAGGAGATAAATCAATTAAATGTCTTTCAAGGTACACACATTTACCAGAATATATGGATGACCTAATGTGATTTAATGATCAAACGTTATTATATTGCAGTGTCACAAAACTGAGCATTAATGAAAAACCACTGAAGTACTGTCTTCCTGTTCCCATGGACTAAAATTGTACTAGTTTTTTTTAGTGTTTATTGTAGTCAATACAAATGCTCTTTTTCTGAACAGACAGCCCCATCTAGTGGGGTCAGAAAATACAGCAAATGGTTCATGAAGCATCGTTTTGGCCATCATTAGTTGGAACTAGTAAGCTACAGCTACCATGCAGTCGAGCTTGCACATAACACAAATATGACAGATGCGGAGGGGCACTGAAGGCAACAGGGCGACAGACAGTCTACGAAAAGCAAATGTAAGTGAAATAGAAAGACATGGCTGTGCATTTATATTGTCGTACATAATCACAATGCATTGAAGGGTCAGGCCCGTAACAGCTGGTTAATCCCTTGAACGGATAAGCAAGGGGGCAAAATGGATGGATAGGATAGTAATGGAAATTTTTTACTGAGGAGATAAGAGT
>JAODJW010000026.1:12451891-12483039 GCA_026777045.1 Hyperopisus bebe
GCATCGTTTTGGCCATCATTAGTTGGAACTAGTAAGCTACAGCTACCATGCAGTCGAGCTTGCACATAACACAAATACGACAGATGCGGAGGGGCACTGAAGGCAACAGGGCGACAGACAGTCTACGAAAAGCAAATGTAAGTGAAATGGAAACACATGGCTGTGCATTTATATGATAATTTGCCAAATATTTTTAGATTTTTAGAATCTAAGACTTTGATCTATGCAATGCGTGGATGTACCTACAAAAAGTTAAATTCTTTTAGATTTGAAAATGGGTTCGACTGATTCACTAAAAAGAAACGGTTCTAAAGAACGATTTGTTCATGAATCGGACTATCGTTAACTTGGATAGCTGTTTTGTGCGCAAGTGGTATTTTCTGATAACACCATATAATGTTGATGTTTACCTAGTGCTTTTCTCTTCTGGCCACCTACCACCTATCCATCAGATAGGTGGTAGGTGAAAAAATATTTCATGATCCCTGGCATTACCTACAAGGTCCATCCTAAAAATAAAGCAATACATTCCCATATCAAGCCCTTTCAACTTGCACTCAACAAGTGCAGAAAATTCCTGCAGTCCAAATTTCTTTCTTTCAAAAATTCCTGAAAAATTGTTGCCTCTAAATCACATATACGTTTGGATAACCATGTGCTAAAAATATTCTGGCATCTATCCCACTCAAGGCACAGAAACGAATTTAAAAATACGACCATGTTGCATCTGTTCCCATTGTTCTTCACTGACTATCACTTTAACATAGACTTAAAGACTGTCGTACATAATCACAATGCATTGAAGGGTCAGGCCCGTAACTCAGCTGGTTAATGCATTTGCTTTATGCATTTATATCAGATCTCAGTATAAGGACTATATGCTTGTGTGCTTATTCTCTTCCACACATGTAATTCCTTCTATCAATGTGACAAACATAACCTACATGCAAACTAAAAGGCATAAAACTTCAACTGAGTCACAAAGGGTTTTGAAAATTAATGTAAAATTTATTTTTTAACTGAATTTGATTTTGAATAAATGACAAATCAGCATGTTCAACTTACAGTTATGTACTTCAATTACATGCTTGTTTTGTGACTGATCTATGATTCAAATAATATTATGTAAGCATAAAATTGTTTCCAATCAAACTATGCTTTTTTCCAGATATACTAAAATATTAATGTCATTGAGTATATAGATCTTTTTTACATAGTACATGGACAGTTGAACGTCACTGGCAATGTATTGAAAAGAACCAGAAAGAAAGATCTGACCTGGGCGAAAGATCCATCTTCATTGCATTCTGGGATGAATTCCTTAGGATGCTCCAGCGCTTGATTCCTCTCTGCTTTGCACCTTAACTGGCCAATATCTGTAACACAAACACAGCTACACTAACTCATTATGCACTCTAACCTCCCCCACATACATGGTTTCATAATGTCATGTAAAAATAAAAACAGAATGAATAGAAAGTGACAACATATCTCCTTCTTTGTCTAGTTTGAATCATGGTCCTCAAGGGACAAGCACTTCTGATTTTCCAGTCTTCTGTGCCCAATCAGAATCGGTAATTAATTAACTAACTACCTGTGAGAACTGAAAACAAGGCCTGGATTTGGAATTGAGGCCCTGCTCTTGATAGTGAGAAACTCCATGCTTATTTTGTTTCTTCAGGTAATATATTGTGTTACCTTCTAAATACAAGAATGAATTAAAAGAAACAGAATCCCATTATTAATATACATTTAAAACTAGAGGAATATTGTTTTAAGTCATGACTATAGATAGAATTGTAGATAGAACACAATCTGGTTGATTTGATAGAACACAATCCGGAATGTAGGTACAAATGCTGCTGAAAATGAAATTGGTCGGACCAGATGACCAGTTCCTCTGCCTCCTTGCACATAGTAAGCACTTTCGACGGTGGACAGGGGTCAACATGGTCACTCTGACTGACCTACAGGCACGTAGCCCCATATGCAACCGGACTCAATACCTTGTATATCGTTTCTTCTGCATTCAACATGTCTACTAAGAGTACTCTTGTACCTGGGCATTCACGTAGAGGGTCAGCCTAGCTGCACTTGTACCCAGTCGTCTCCTTTACAGCATGAGCATTTGCGATGTGCTATTTGCCTCGCTGAGAACTCTAATGCAATGTCAATGCCCAAACACAACAACAATACTCACTGCGATGCACATAAACTCATATGCTGAAATGCTACACGTTCACTGTTCCCCATTCATATGTCTGCAAAACAGTGTCTTTGGGCTGATTTTCCAGACTGGTCCAAATAATAAAATGTAAAAAAGGAGGCAAGGCAGTTTGCTGATCGATAATTAGAAAGTACTGTAAATGCAGAAGCAGCCATGTTCCACTTGTCTGCACCTGTTAAAGTCTAAGAATACCCTCACACTTCAGTTCAACCAAGCAAATAATCAAGACGATGGCATCAAATGATAACATGATCTTGCGGCTGTTGATATTTACATGCGTCCAATGAGACAAGAAGTGCCTGCTGCCCAAATTACCCCTTATCCACCAAATGTGTTTCATTTATAGGTGGGCTGTCTGTTTTTTTCCACTCAGGTAATGCCTGAGGCATTTCCCTTCAGATATTCAACCATGAAGCAACAGGCAACTTGATATGCAGGTTAAAAATGTTGTTTTAAAGACACACACCTCTGATTTCAATGTCCTTGCTCTCTGAAGAGGATGTTGGTCCAAAGCCAGGAAGGGGCTGGTCAGTTCTTGCCCAGTTTTTACCTGAAACAACATCCGTTACTTTTCACACTTTGTGCGTGTTTCTGTCTGTTGCTTCAAGTAAACGGAAATGAGATAGATGAATGATCCGCAGATGTTTAAGTCGTCTTATGAAAGTTTATATTAAGGACTGTCTCACCTTTGCAGCGGCCACGGTGGGCTATAGTTAAAGACCGGTCCTTGCACTTTGCCTTCTGTAGATCGCAGCTGGTCTCATAACTGCGGCCGTCTGAGCCACAAACCGGTTTGCCCTGGGTCCGTGTGCAGATGGCGCAGTGGGACTCCCGGTCTCCAATCAGCCACTAGCGGAGTAACAGCGTGAAAGGTAACAATGACAGTGAGGAAACGTGTCATGAAATTCCACATATTCACCAATCCAAAATGGGCACAATTAAAGAACACACAGGTAAGCGCAGCGATGCAAGTAAAAATACCTTCCAGTATGGAAATAATTAGCATTTTATGTCAGGGTCAGCTCCTGGAAATAAGCTGATGAATTTAAATTCTTATAATCTTTGAAAACTGCAGAAAAAATACTATAGATATTAATTTTAAAATAAAATAAACAGAAACATTCTGTGTATAGATATCCTGCATATTTATGAATACCAGAAATAAGTCATATCCTGAAACAAATGGAAAGCAAGCCAAATCAAACCTTTTCTAAGGGTACAGATTTTTAACATACTGAATAGAAAAGCATTTTTCCACAGAATTAATGGCACAGGACACCTTATCTGTTCTACAGGAGCCCAACAGTAGAACAAGCCAGGTGTATAATACAGAACATTTGTTCCACCTTCAGTCATATTACACTTTATTTTTTTTTTTTTTGTTCCCTCGAGTTTCATCTCTCTGAAAACAATAACAGACATAAATTGTTTTGCACTTTATTATTCTTCCTGATGGCATTTCTCTTGGCTCACTCCTCTTCCCATAAATAACTTCCTAAGAATCAAGTGGAGCAAAAACATGGATCTAGCTGAGTCTAGAAGTGCTGCAAGAGCTGCAACAGAGAGAGACAAAGAGCAGCAAAAACATTCAGGCTGCCTCCTGGGAAGCATTTTTATAAGGTTATTGTTTTAGTGAAAGAGCATCCAGGCTGGAATGAGCTTCATATTAAAGTCCAACAGCATTAAGACCATGACTTAAGCAAATCCTGTATGCAGAAGACACAACATAAGTGGCTCTAGCTTAGCTAATAAGATGTCCAGGAAACTCCAGGAAAAGCCCAACTGCTTTTCTGCTAAAAACAGGCAATATAACGGGGAAAGTCACCTATAATGAAATAATATGCACATCAATCCAGTTTCTAGTGACCCTATATAGGTCAAGAACATGTGGAAAATGAATGAATGAATGAATGAATGAAGGAAGGATAAACCAGTTTTTATAAAAGTTATTTAATTATTATGGTTCTCACTATCAAGGTGGAAATTTTAATAAGGCCGACCAGTTCAAGCAATGATGGTTGAATCCAAAGTGTGACACAACTTGAGCATTAGTCACTGCATTTATATATATATTCTATAAATGCATAATGAATGCACATGCAGTGCAGTTAACATAAAATGCTACCCAATAGCTGAATAATATGTGTCAGCGGTCTAATCTGTAATAGTCACAACACATATAGTCTCTAGACTGCAATGTGGTCAACATTTTATCATGAGCTTTCCTGCAAGGCTGCAACATGAGGCAGAGTAAGAATTCCAGACCTTCACTAAGGACCACACTTCTGTGGGTTTCTTTCATGTTCATTTCATTTAAATGTACATCCATGCAATACCCCATTGTTTCCCAATCCAGTCATTAGGGACCCAAAGACAGTCCATGTTTTTGCTTCCTCCCAGCTCCCAATAAGTGCAAAAATGTAGACCGTCTGGCAGCGAGCTGGGAGGGAGCAAAAATGTGGGCCGTCTATGAGTCCTCGAGGACCGGGTTGGGAAACACTGCAATAGCCTATTTCTGGGGGACAACTACAAAAGCATTTACAAAGGCTGACACAAGCTGTTCAGTGTAAAGCATCCTGGAATGACAGTCTCAGAAATGGACTGGACCTCAAGTCTGTACTGGTGGAAAAGCATTTATGAATCAGTTTAAACCAAAAACAAGTATTTCATTTAAATTCTATTTTAAAACACATAGTGGTCTGATAAATTATGAATGAAATTTATATTCAAATTTATATGCAAAATTTATTTGCTTGTTGTGGAAATAAAAGAGTGGTTAATCTCATTATTCCTCAAGAAGGCTTTCCTCAGGGTGTACTCTAAATATTCTGACATGAATCCTTTTTTTATTGAATAACTAAACAAAGATACCCAGCCTTGCAAGCTTGGAATGCTGAATTGTTTTGTTGCTTAAAGGAATTGAAATGGAAATCCCACAGGAGACAGCACAGTCATGCAGTGCCTGGAAAAATTTGTGAGAGAAAAATAAAAGAAAAACCACTCGAATCCGCATGAGTAAGTGAGTGAAATAGATACCTGCAGGTCATCTCCAAAAAAAAAGCATTTGCAGCCATTGTCCGTGGCATTAGGCTATTGGAAAGTATCCACAATGGTTGTCAGTTGTTCATTCTGTTGTTGTTATCATTCGGTGCAGATGTGGCTACCATGCTGCTGCTGCTCATGCCCTGCCCCTCCTGGTGTTAGTTAGCCTGGATCAGGACCAGGGAGGTACAATAGATCCTTCACACTGAGTCTGTGTCAACTGTTTTCAAACGTACAGCAAAAACTTGACGAACTCCAGAAAGCAGAGCAAATAAAGGAACAAAAATGTTTCGTTTATGTAGATCAAAAGCATACTTCTGCTTCTCTTAGTGTATCACAGTAATGCACAACAACAACTGGATCATTCTCAGTACAGGGTGCCTTAGGGATCTTGTATAAGACATGCTGGCCTTCTCGAGCAATGAGGACATAAGGCTAAGAAGCACAATAGAGTGGACGATGAAAGGGTGGACAGTTTTAGCTAAAGTGAACATCTGATGAAAATATGATTGACCTACATTTAGCAAAATTTCCAGTTGATCGAGGTGACACTGTTTATAAATGTTTATAAATATTTATTTTAAAAGATAACTGCATGAGCATTGATCAGGACTGGGTCCCATATTGATTCATATAAATAAAATTTTCACATAAATTGTTTAGTATGCTAATCCCAGTTACTAATACTTTGCAATTAACAAATGCCTCACTCAAAAACTCCATGAAAAAGAAGACTTCATGTAGTAATCTGTGTAGTGGATAATTTCACGATCCATTGGGATTACTTAAATTCAAGTTTGCTGTTGCTTAACAATGACAAAAATGAACAATGGATTAAATGAATAAAGTTACATACAATACATACAATCGAAAGCAGCTAAGAGGGTGATTATCATGCCTAAGATAAATGGACTTAAATAGGCAGACTTGTAAGCTGATCTACTTAATTGTGATTGTGGCACTGCAGAGAATTCCTGTCGTAGCCAAGACTGACCATTCATCACCCAGTCTTTTAAACTTTGAAAACTATGCATTGAGCCGGGAAGGCAACATTTACATACCCTGTAAAAGCACAAGATTTGCTACTACAGACAATTTCAGAAGAACTGCTCATCATCTTACTGGAAACCAGTACACAAATAATTATATTTTCAGTGTATTATTAACACAAAACGTTTTAGATTCAGATGCCAAAGGATCTTCAATCATTAGACATAAAATATGTAGAGTACAAGATAAGACGTTACCATTTACTACTGGATATTTTTGAGCAAGGTGACTTTACTCAGTTATACAGCTGAGTATTTTACTGGATGCACTCATTTTAAGGACTTGAAATTCACGGCTCAAGGCTGCTCCAGCTGTACCCCTGCTGTGAGTTTGTGTCCTTAATCACTATGCAACCTGCTGCCATAGCTTTTAATGAAACCACAACACATTTCTGAACCACCCATTAACGGGGGAAAGATCCTGTGGAAGAGTTCGAGCTAACGAACAGTGAGTTACCCGTCAAACACATCAACCAAGTGTGTTATGCAACCTAAATTTATATAAGCTGAGTAACACCTTGGAATGCGATGAAGAAATGAAAATGGAGTATAAAAGTTTTTTTAAAAAATTAATTGATTAAATGAATTAGCTTACCAAAAAAGCAAAGAATCTTAGGACTGTCTTGCGGGCAGACAAAAAAAAAACGAATGTGCAATAGTGTAAAAAAAATGTAAACATACCACATAAAGGTAAAGGTCTGAAATCATGGGTTACAGTCCCTCACAGTGCATTTATCTGTTTATGAAAGTTCAAAAAAAAGTTTGGTGACTACCCTGAGTCATCGTTACTGACTCGTTAAACACATAAAAAGGACAACTAGGAGTAACGTGAAAATCCAGCTATTTTCTGCAAGTGGTTGTTCTACCCAGAGGGGGTCTAGAGCTTAACCAGGGTGTGAGGCAGAGAACAACCCAGGATGGGGCACCAACTTCATAGACGTGGAGTCATAGGCTCACACCCCAGACTGTGGCCCCCGAGGTGTGAGACAGTGCTAACCACTGCACCACAATGCCACCCACAATGGGAAAAGTAATTCTAAATATTCTTACATTGTGCAAAGATTAAATTAGATTACAAGTATTTTCAAAAATCACCAATGAAGTGGGCAAACAGGTGATGACATTATAAGATAAATGATCCAATTCTGCCCCCCTTCGCAAGCAGTAAACAATGTACAGTAATTGTTCTCTTTCCTGTTTCTGCCATTTCACTTCTCAGTTCCATACATCTTTAAAACTTTGCTTTGTCTAAAGAGTTAAAATACGATGGCATGCCATGCAAAAATTGTGGACTGGAGTGCAACATGAGGGTTTTAGGACAAGAGAAGCTTTTGTGGAGGACTGGAAATGAATAATGAATTATGGCCACAAGGCAAAACTGGCAGATATGCAGAGAGACTACTCCACTGAAAGGAATACTACAAAACAAAAACGATGGAAGGAAAAGGAAAAGGATTTATTTTGATGCTACATTTTAATCATGTTGATATTGATGTAATACTGAATTAATGTATCGAGAAGAGCACTCTATATGCTCTGCATATGTGAGACACACGGATACTTCCTACTGTATGCCAGTGAGACAACAGGCGTTGCTTTGCTTTAATGTTACTATTACTGGATAATTTTAACTCTAAAAAAGTCATTGTCAGTAAAAAGGCTCAATTTTGTAGTAGACCTCCTTCACCTGGTAGTATTAGCACCACTCTACAATGACCACAAATATTGAGTATGAGTCCACAATTTCCCACATATTTTATAGATAAGGATGATGGTCATTCACAGAGTTGCACTGGTGGTAGAGTGATTCTCCAGAAATCACCCTAAACTCAGGTGTCATGCTCGTATAAAGTTTTTTAAATCTAGGTTATAGCTTTTTTGTAGTCTGTTTCACATTATTTTGTGAACAACAGTGCATCTAACTATCATCTCTATTAATTGATTTTTTCTCCTGTATTCATGGTCTTTAAATATTTTCTGTGCAGCATCCATTTCTATGTGCTCGGTTTGCAAGTGCGTTTTGGCAGTTATGCGTACAGTAAGTCGCAGATGAAGCTATCAACCCTTCGAAAAATAGCGCAAATTAGCCTCTAGTACTAATTCTGAAGTGAATACAATGTCTATTGTCAGATATACTCTTTGTGTATTCTCAATGCCCACCCACCCTGTTAAAGATCAAAGGGTTACGGCACTAAGTCTGCCAAATAAAATTGCAATCACCAAGCAGAATCAGAAGCCCCTCATTCTGTGTAGTTCACTCTCGTTATTCTTTCTCCTCTGTTAAACCTTGTCTCTCGCTGCCATACCTCTTGTGGAAATATACTGTGCCCATCAGAATCATGCAAGCACCCTGATTCACTACTCCTCATAAAATACACAAAGCAAAACACCATAAACATGATTATTAATGATCACCACAAAAATGCTTTTGCTTTTGGCATGAATTTGACTGTATTCTATTACCCAGCCTCAAACCATAACTCAGGAGGTGTTTCACATGCAACGCTTAAGAATTTTATACCATATAGTTTTAAATCTTAAAAGTTTAAGCACTGAAACAATTCTGAGGCTTGATGAAAAACACGAGTTTATTCCAAATGGTTCCAAACCACATAAAGATGTTGAGTATGTAATAAGGGTTCTACAGCAATAAAAATAGACTTGCTATTGATTGATTCTATACACATTTGAACAGGTTCATTTAGTTGGAGAGTTTCTACAATAGAAAATAATAAAACTCACTATTTATATTTTGATTATTTGTGCTATCCTCACACAATGTAGTTATTAATCTTTTTAGGTTACGTTTTAATAGTCTGCAAGGTTATGCTCATTACAGTTTTGAAAGTCTGCCCATAGTTTAATTTTTGGCATAGTTATGGATCAGTGTTTCTTCATACCCATGCAATGTACTAATGCCAAGCCATGGAAAGGAAAGAGAATTATTATAATTTGAGATCATGGGCTTATTGAAAGACAATATACTCACAAAAAGTAGTTTTGGGAGGTTGATTGGTTAGTGGCTGTTTTCGAACCAAGGATGTACTGCTTTAAACACAAGATTTCCCCCATAGCTCATAAAGAACTTTACTCAGACACGGGTTCCCTGAAAATCTATCCTAACTAAATCCGGGGGGGGTATCGGCATCTTCTGAGGGGACATCCACCCCCTCAGCAGGTCGGCAACGTTTACCGTTGATGTCCCCCCCGGTCAACAGCTTTCACCATCACCACAGATTTCTTTTTTAAACCACCCTCTTGCCCACAGCTAGGCTGACATATATGTGTCTGAGGCAATTGGTGGGGGGGGGCACACTGAAGTTAGTCTAAGGCGCACCTACGCTCCTCATTTGCAGTACTGGTGGAGCACATGTTGGTTCCTTCGTACAGGAATAAAGACATTGCAGACAAGCGAGAATAATACATGACGACAGTAAATCAACTAACAGTGGGAAAACTCACAGACCAAATCTGGGAAAAATTAAAGAAAAAAGAAAACAGGTGTGAAATGTTATGACATACATTCACAACTACACTTTTAGAAGTCACTCTGGGATTCGACCTTGATTCCACAGGGAACCCACACTCGTGCTTTTGGTCAAATCACTTCTGGAAGGGATACTGATTCCGTGACCGTTAGAGGAGCCAATTCCATATGATAAACATACCTTAACATATGATACAGCATTTTCCCCTTGGACAGAGCTACTGCAATAATTCACATACCAAAAACAAGTCCCCATCATATAATCGCACGAGCAGTTGATGGACGGCTTGCTGGGGGATCCTTATAAATTGTTTTTAATATAGGCAAAAACGACATTCTTAAAAATGAAAAGAAAAAAAAAAAAAAAACGCAATTTTCTAATGGGGAACAAGAAACATCATTTATATTACTGCCAGTACTAATTGCATATAATATATGATTTTACTAGGACAATTTAACTTTGTCCATGAATTAACATTCTGGTATAAAGAAATCTATAAAACACATGGAATCTCTCACACTGCTTTAATTAACACCCTAAACGTTCTTATAAAAAGAGGAGAGTAAAGAGGAATGCATGAACACCACCCCCCCAACTCCCCACGCCTTAGAATCTAATTAGGTTTGACGTAAAAAGAAGCCTGTAATTTAATTTTTTTTTAATGTTCTTAAAAAAGATTAGGCAGCGGCTTGTTATGAACTGCCGAACACATGGGTAACAAGATGAGACTTCTCACTGGAGGTGTCAAGTGAGAGTCTCTCTTGTTGCATGAGAGAGACTCGTAACTCTTTGATCCTTAATGCTCTGCGGCCCTGGTCTGCTGGCTACTGGAGTTACCCTTTTGTTACCCTGACTGCTGCAGACATGAGATTGTCTTTAGTTAGTGCAGCATTATGACAAAGACATGCAGAATATAAATGCCGGGTGTTCTTAATACAAAGTGCCCCCCCTTTAAATATTACAAACAAATGTCTGGTTGGTTGCCAGTTCGTATCACTCCACAGTCCTCAAGTGCCAAGGTAAACTATCATCTGCTGTAAGCAGCAAAACTGGCTTAATACTCACAATACTCCCATTTACTTTAAGTAACCAGGTTATTATCAGCAACAGGGTCAAAGTTTGACGTCAAAGGGGAATCAAAGGGATGTACATCCCAAAATTAGAGCCCTTAAAATATTATTTTAAGCCTAGTGACAGATGAAGTAAAACAAAGCTTCTGTGAAGTAACAAAAGCAGAAAGACTCATACATCATACTGCTTTTTGTACGTTTTGGACACTACAGTTCTGAGTAAGGACAAATCAAATGAGAACATTCCCAGTTTGTTACTAATGCCCTATTCTGACCACAGTACAATCATCTTCATGTTCACTAGATTTCAGCCATAACTGTTTTTTTACCCCTACTGGCAAGGAGAAGATGCTGTAATGAAAGTATGAAGTGGACGGAATTGTTTTACAGGATTATTTCAGGAGATTAAATAAACTACAGGGTCACAAATGAACTCCATATTTTCTCTTTTTCAACAAATATTGTGTAATTCACTCGTAAAGGAGTGAGACATGGAAGTGTTTAAGCAGTCCAAATATTATGTGTGCAATTATTCTCGATATCAGTGCAGTGAATCCTATTCAAACTCAAATGTCCTGTAAACTATTTTATAAAGAGAATAGAAAATACCGTGTTAGACACTGGGTAATTAATCTATGAGAAATGGAATAGTAACATAGGGACCAGAACCAAATCCAGTTTAATTGTTTAAACCCATGACCATGTACATGGAGACAGATCTCATGATTATTGAACCACTAAAGTAATGGGGTTATGATGCAATGCTGCCTATTGTATAGGGATGACATCTTTCTTTCCATGCTGTCCCATGGTCCATGCAAAACTGTTGGTGTTTTACACATAAAAATTACGAACAATTTATTTCTATTGTAGTATGCATGTTTTTAACTTCTGATCAGAAGGAGAGAAACTTAAAATGGAGGAGAAGTTGTGTAAGTGTTTTTTTTCTGTTTGAAACATATTCAAGCTGGTTTGCCTATTTTTGGAACATAGAAACTGGATTCCTCGTACATCCCTCCTGAATTATTTCTCTGGTTTCCCCACAACAAAAGCTAACTATGCGGTCAGTTTATGTCTTCTGCGAGTCAGGCACTGGAGTTCAGAGCAACAGCTACTTCAGCCTGCTGGAAATCTCGGTGTAATGAGTTCTTTAAAGACTCTGGAAACACTTACAGCGCAGAACCACAAACTACCAATTTCCTTCCCAGAATTCCACTTGATGATGGGCATTAATTGCAAACTGGATAAGTAAATATCGAGCACTAACACCTTCTGTTCAGGTTTCACTTACTAGGCATTACTTTAAATCTTGGTAGTTTTAGGAGTACATTCTGCATCTTACAGTGTTTTATGGTAATTATCATCAAAAACTTAAAGACAAAATAAAACTTAATTACAAACATTAAAAAATATTGCATTGTTGTACCATTCCAAATGTTTCATTCGTAAGTTGTACAAGTGACATTTGTATTTATAAATTATAAGGAAAAAGTATCATGGAACACTGTGTTCATTATTGGCATTTTCCACTGCTACCAAAAACCGAGTCATACTGGAGTCGACCCACGAGCAATTCTGTCTGGTATTAAGTCATTAGTTATCAAACATGTGACCTTTACTATTTCAGTGCTTTGCAAACATGCTCTTTACTATTTCAGTGCTCCTGTATCCATCTCAGTGGTCTCCCCTCTGAGGTGACCACACAGCCTGTACAGGTGGCAAACACTCTTAGCTACACATTACTTTCTGTTCCTGTCTCGCTCTATTTATACAAAAAGCTCTTGGGCACACAGAGGAGACAAACCGCTCGCACCTGCATTTCAAGGCACTCACGTCTGCACTAATAACAATCCTGGAACACCGGCTTTCTCCCTCTGATGTGACTCCTCAAGCAGAGGGAATGCAGTCCTGGCATAGAGTTTCTACGTGGTGGTTGTGTTTGTTCCTTTTAATGGCTTTACGAGTTTTCAGTGACGCATTCTCTAATGGAAATGCCGCCCTTTCATCTTCGCCTGTCACACCACACCAACATAGCCTTGTTTAATTTAACCTCATTTATATTAAGAATAATTGATTACTATTCGTTGTTTCATTGGTCGCAGGAACTGTATCAAAACTATGACACACTTGCATTTTGAGAATTCAGATAAAATCAATGATAAATTGCCAGAAAATCACTACATTTTAAAATCAATTACCCAATAATAAAACTTTTTATTCTAGAACTAAAGACATATACTGCATCATAGACATGTTTGGAAAATGAAACATCGGTAACACTTTACTTGAAGCTGCCATCTACAATGCATTATGGACACCTTCATAAAGCATTACAAAGTATTTGTCATGCACTATTATGATTGGTATAAGAATTAATGTAGCATTACAGCATCTCATATTAACAGTCATATGGCATTATAGTGTTAATTATAATACATGGACAAAAGGATTGGGACACACCTCTTAATCATTTAAACCAGGAGTTTCACTCAGACCCATTGCCACATGTGTATAATATCAAGCACCTAGCCGTGCAATCAGGTTTTCAAACATTTGTGAAAGAAAGAGTCATTCTGAAGAACTCAGTGAATGCAAGCATGGTACAGTCATAGGATGCCGCCTCTGCAATAAGTCAGTTCGTGAAATTTCTTCCCTAGTACACACACCACAGTCAACTGTAAGTGATATTATTGCAAATTGGAAGCACTTAGGAACAACAGAAACTCAGCCACAAAGTGGCAGACCACATAATATAACAGAGGGGGGTCACCGAGTGCTGAGGCACATAGTGTATAGAAGTCGCCAACGCTCTGTTCGCTCAATAACTGCAGAGTTCCAAGCTTCCTCTGGCATTAACTCCAGCACAAAACATGGGCTTCCATGGCCAAGCATCTGCATGCAAGCCTCACCCCACAAAGCGCAATGCCAAGCGTCGGATGGAGTGGTGTAAAGCACGCCACCACTGGCCACGGGAGCAGTGGAAATGTTCTGCGGAGTGATGAATCACGCTTCTCTGCCTGGCAGTCTGATAGACAAGTCTGGGTTTGGCAGATGCCAGGAGAACGTTACCTGCCTGGCTGCATTGTGCCAACTGTAAAGTTTGGTGGAGGAGGGATAATGGTATGGGGTTGTTTTTCAGGGGTTGGGCTAGGCCCCTTAGTTCCAGTGAAGGGAACTCTTAATATTTCTGCATACCAAGACAATTTGGACGATTCTATGCTTCTAACTTTGTGGGAACAGTTTGGGGAAGGCCCTTTTCTGTTCCAGCATGACTGTGCCCCAGTGCACAAAGCAAGGTCCATACAGACATGGTTCAGTGAGTTTAGTATGGAAGAACTTGATTGGCCCACACAGAGCCCTGACCTCAACTCCACTGAACACCTTTGGGATGAACTAGAATGAAGATTGTGAGCTAGGCCTTCACATCCAACATCAGTGCCTGACCTCACAAATGCTACATTAATGGCCAAAAATTCCCTCAGACACACTCCAAAATTTTGTGGAAAGCGTTCACAGAAGAATGGCAGCTGTTAGAGTTGCAAAAGGGGAATCAACTCTAAATTCAGGCTGATGGATTTAAAATGGGATATCATAAAATCCTGTGGGTGTAATGGCCAGGTGTCCCGATATTTTTGTCCATATAGTGTATTTCATAAGAAGTGACATAATGCTTGTGAACACTTGTGATGATGGAGCTTATGAAGTATTATAATCAACACTACAGTACCTTATGACTTTCAATAGATGATGTTATGCTTTATTAATTCTTATACCGACCATTTTAATGCATTAAGGATGAGAGCATCATTGGAGCTAAAGAAGTTTTATAATCAACACTATAATGCCTTATGACTGATAGGAGATGCTGTAATGCTTTACTCATTCTTACAGCAACCATTATAATGCATTATGAAGGTATCTATAGTGCATTATAGATGAGAGCTTCAAGTAAAGTGTTAGTGAAACATCTTTTATGAAGATCTGTTTTATTGTAAGATTAAATTGCTACATTTCAAGAATTCAAGTAAAGAATAATAGATTCTTCTGAAAACACCTGAAATCAATACTTGAGGTTAATAAACACAACTTATTAGCACAGTAAAAGGAGCATTTACCAGAATTACAACATCTAAGCCAGCATCAGCCTATGTTAGCAAACTATGACTTGTTTTCAATCTTTCAACAGCAATAGTACTCAATGATAGTCATGCTGAAATGTTTCCCATGCAAGCAACCCAGCCATCAAAGACCAGGAAATATTAAAGCATTCTGAACAGGTTATGCAAAGTTTATTTTATTTCAAGAACGACAGCTATTTGTAAAAGCTTCACTGATTCCCAAATCACTGCTCTGATTTTTTACTTATTTCCAAATACAGTATACCTGTAATCTGATTGCCACTTGCACTTTATAAAGCCAGTGTACTCCAGGAACAACAGAATTAAAAAAATGTATTTCATGTGCTAATAGCACCTTGTTGCAGTCATACATATCCCGAATGTCAAAGGCTAGACTATTAATCACCAGAGCCTACCCACAAACCAGTACTACTTAAACATATCATAATATATGTCATTCTATACAAGGGCAGATGGGCAGATGGACCAGGACGGCATCTTCTTAGGGGGTACTGACCCAGGGAACCACCAGCGCCCCCTTAATACTGTGTAACATGTGGGCCCAGGGAACCACCAGCGCCCCCTTAATACTGTGTGACATGTGGGCCCAGGGAACCACCAGCGCCCCCTTAATACTGTGTAACATGTGGGTAATCCTTAAATGGATTTAATTTCAAGCACTGATATCGTATAAGCTTATAGACATATAAGCTTATGACCAGCTATTTTAATATCAATCCATATAAATATTCAGTAACACTTTACATTAAGTGCACCTTCATAATGCATTCATAGAACGTTATCCCCTAAACCCAGACTTGTCTATCAGACTGCCAGACAGAGAAGCGTGATTCATCACTCCACAGAACATTTCCACTGCCCCAGAGGCCAATGGTGGCGTGCTTTACACCACTCAAATCCGACGCTTGGCATTGCGCTTTGTGGGGTGAGGCTTGCATGCAGATGCTTGGCCATGGAAGCCCATTCCATGAAGCTCCTGGTGCACAGTTTTGTGCTGGAGTTAATGCCAGAGGAAGCTTGGAACTCTGCAGTTATTGAGTCAACAGAGTATTAGTGACTATGTGCCTCGGCACTCGGTGACCCTGCTCTGTTACATTATGTGGTTTCCCACTTTGTGGTTGAGGTTCTCTTGTTCCTAAACAGTTCCACTTTACAATAATACCACTCACAGTTGACCATGGAATATTTAGCAAAAAAGAAACTTTACAAACTCATTTATTGCAAAAGGTGGCATCCTATGGCGGTACTATACTTGAATTCATTGAGCTCTTCAGGACAACCCTTTCTTTCACAAATGTTTGTGAACCTGACTGCATGGCTAGGTGCTTGACTTTACACAGCTGTGACAATGGTTCTCAATGGAACACCTGAATTCAATGATTAAGAGATGTGTCCCAATACTTTTGTCTATATAATGCATCGTGGTTACACTGGCATACAACATCACAATGATTATTATATAACTGAGTTCTCTGCCAATCTTCAGCCTGCAAATCCTTCAGTTCAGCTTCATCCGTTCACTTTACTTCAGTGCAGGTAAAATGTAATTCATAAACCCTACAGTATATTTACACGATTTAACTTAATCCCTATAAGTGATGGAAAATGCGGAGAAACGCGGAATGCAAAAGCGCTATGCTAATGCACATCCACAAAGAATGCTGCTGCCCTTGATGGCTTAATGGTGCTTTACAATGTAAATTAATAAAACTGGTCAGACATAAGCTCTTTGGGGCCTGGTTCAAGATGAGTTGGCTCCCCTCCCACCTCAGGGGAATTTCATAAATTGATGCATTGTGACATCAGTATATGGAATGGGGCTTACAGCAGCTGCAGGGCCCTCGGCAACCTGCCTATAACCCATAATAGTAGGGCCGCCAGTGACGAAGTTACCCAACTGAATGGTCTGCATTCCTCAGAAAAGCACACACACACTCACAAAATTATTACTTATATACATAGTTATCTGCTGTGCTTTAGGTCCTTGAAGGAAAGTCCTTGATTTAAAGGCCCACTTTTTGTTATGTAAAGATACTGTTTGAGGGACGAAAACGTATTACCATTGGTGCCTGTTACCACTTAAATTCAATGAATGAGCTGACATATACAAGCCCCTGGTCTTCATGCCATGTCACAATATCTAAGAATTTGTGTTTTACTTTATAAATAAAGATTTTAAAACAATTCAGTAATCTGAATTCTCATTCATAGTGAATTATTTTTTTTGTCTCTGCACATGAACAATGCCATTCAACTATCACCTGGTGTCTGTAATATAATATACTAAGAAACACAACCTTATGGAACACTAACTGATAGTTAACAAGTCTCAAAAAGCATGCTAGTGAGTGACACTTAAAAATATCACTGTATCATGACAAATTATGCATTAATATTCTAAGTTACAACTTTTTCATAATATTTTTTCTAAATATATTTTTATGCTTCTTAGTTTTTGTTTTTTAGGTTGTCCAAAGACGTTCTGTTCAAAAATCATAATTCATCCCTTCTTACTGGATTTTTCCTGCATTTACAAAAACCATATCGCCAGTATCTTTTCATACTGTGAGGACATTTATCAAACATAAGTATGTAGTGTATGACACGACAAATACACAATGTATCTTACTTAGTACTGAAAATGTATTTGACATAATCTGTGGACCAGTGATAGCTACATTTTTAGTTACACATAATGTGACTTGGAAGAGAACAAAGACAAAAGAAAACAAACTCATTTTGTATTCAGGGCCCGTATTCACAAAGTATCTCAAGGCTAAAAGTAGCACCTGAGTCGGGAAGAACTAAAAATTAGCTGAGAGGACTCCTAAGTCACTAAAACCAATTTACAAATAGTTGCAAAATGGCTGCTGTCAATCCACGTCGCAATATCTTGGAAACATTAAACGAATCGTGAATTACTTAAAGAAAACTGCCTCAGTCGGGAGGAAATAATGATTGTTGTGGAGCTTGTGAGGGATGGAATAACATCTCCAACAAACCAAAACAACCTAATCATATACAGTGGAAATTAATCGATTACAGTGATCACTATAACCGATTTTTCCTTTTTCTTTATGTCTCAGGCAGATTGCCATCTAATTCACACTTGTATATTTATTACAAGAATATAGGGTAATAAAACGGACAGCGTCACCATATGTACTATATTTGTTATTGAGAGAAAATGCCTTTCTTTTTCCTGTCATGTTTTCTGTGCATGCTGCATTAGCCTCGGGTAGCTAGCCAGAAGCAGACGGGTTACCGCAAGTCAAAGTAGGGCGATCAAATTAAAATAAAAAAATAGCAAAAATTGCTATTAACAATTACTATAAGTGAATTATAAGCGATTACTACAAGCGAATTATTTAAACAGTATTTGTAGAGGAGCTTTTTGATCCATATAAATGGTTGATCACTATAACCAGAGAAGCCTGATTCTAAAAGAGGTTTCCACTGTATGTATGTTTATGGGATGTTTCGCGTACTTTTTCACCAGTGCATGCTGGCCTTTTATCAACCAATCCCCGTGGTTACTGCAGGCAAGCTCGTGCATGAGAACTGACTTCAGCCAAAGCGACAGAGTCTTAGCTTAGGAGTTGGATCTTTTTCTGTTCTCATATATGTTTTTTTAAATACCTATTCTATTTCTTGACCCAGCATTGGTTTTTGAAATGTCTTGCATGCTCCAATCTTATATTTAACAATATACATTCAAGGTATAAACAGCATTGTGTGTATGTATAGATACATATATATGAAATTAAAAATAAAGCCACAACACGCAGACTTACCTGTTCTCTACTGGTAATTGCATAAGGGTTTACAAGTACCAGTATTTTGGGCATGTGTTATCTGTTTTCTGTTGTTAAATTTGTACACAATTCAACAGACTCCAACACTATTAATTTCCTTACTAAGATTCTACATTTTCTAACACAAATTATATATCATGTTACAAAATGTAAAATGATATATGTCTTACATTTTTTCATCAAACCATAGGAAACACAATTTTGTCTACTGTGATAAATAATTATCAAACACAGGCCTTTCACACCGAAACAGAAAACTTTCACCACTTTTTCTGCTAAACTTTTTATTTTTTTATTTACGTTACTGTTTTCATAAACGTATTGTTTAATCTCAATAAATGTATAACATTCTCTCTATGGTATGTATATTTTTATATACGTTGGTACTTCTGTCATTGTAGATCATGAAAATGTAATGCAATTCCCTTTTTATGAATAAAAAAATTGACCAATAAAACTTTTGCCGAATTAAACACAGGTTTTTCTCCAGTCATCGTCTGACCTTCAAGCCCATTAATATCTAACAGTATCAGATGTGACTGGGATTTACTGCATCTTTCATTCTGTAATATTTTGATTTGCTGAGAACCTTGAAACTTTCATCAGCAAATTCGAAAGGCAGATTTTTATTTGGAAAGCGCTACCTACAACCTAGTAAAGTCTATCACACATTCCCGCCCCCCCTCGCCACCCCCAGAAAACTTCAGTGCCCAGTTTCACTTTGTTATGAGCTGATACATGTCAAGCTAACTGCAGCGAAAACATTGAGACGGGGAGAGGGACACTGGGGGGGGGGGTTTGCTAATTCGGCAGCCCCTCTAAGCCACTGCCATCTTGCCCTTGTCAGCATCCACCCCTGCTGGTCAGCATTTAATTTTGCAGTGCTTCGCATTATTTTTTTTTAGATGATGGACCTGGACAGTCTGCAACCTGTGCATTCGACAAATCAAGGATCTTGAAAAGACTTTGTGACCTTCCTGTCAAGATTTACAGTTCAGTTTGTTGCCACAATGCCTCCAAGAATTATACACTAAGATTGTTACATGGTTAAAACAACCTTTGTGAAGTTTTTATACATCCATCTTCTGCTTATCCAGTACCAGGTCATAGGGGTGAGCTGGGAGCTTATCCCAGGATGCATAAGTCACTAGTCGGGGGTACTTTCTAGGTGGGATGCTAGTCTGTCACATACAAGTGCTACAGGCAACTTAACCATCAACAATTCACCAGACTGCATGTATTTAGACTGTAGGAAGAAACCAGAACAAAACCTGGGAAGAGTGTTCAATGTCTAGGCAGAGTAGGGACAGGATTTGAACCCATCATGCAGTATTAGGTCATAATAATTAAAATAATAACAAATACTTCCGAATTTTAAAATTACGATTTTGATTCTAATCGGCCGGCTTGACAAAACATTTTCTGCAATAATATGACACAGCCCTACAACAGAATTGGTTACCATGCCAATACTGGAATTAAAATGACTTTCTCATGTCTCTTATTTTACAATAATGTGTCCCCCAGCATTTAAAAATGTTTCAATTCGGCAGAACAGCTTCCTTTGGTAGTAATCTGTCTTCCTTCTTTGTCGACACTCACAGTTCACACCTAAGGTCACTACAGCCTTCAACATTGCCGGACTGCCGATTGTCACAAACATAGCTGGGTGAATTGTACTGACTTATTCTCCCTCTGTTCATATTTTTTGAGTTTCTTACAACAGACATGGTTTATATCACAGGAATTCAAAGCTAGCTGCATAAGGTATTAGAAAAAAATCTGGAAACAGGGCAGACATTAACTTCATTTAACTCAAAAGAGTTCATTCCAGTTCTGTGTGGGCTACTTAAAATGATAGTTTTCATTAAAGTTGGATCTCAATTAATAGTGTATTGACAGAGCTGTCGATTGACCCAGAAAATGAAAATGAAGTACACTTGAGAATTCGTTACATTTATCTCCTGTTGCCGTGCTATCTGTATAACTATGAAATAGTTATTAAATATATTTATTTTTTACTCTTGCTGAAAAATATAGTCAGTTGTGTTACTGGTTTCCCTGGATTTTAACAGGGTAGTGTCTATTACTTATCTACCAAAACCAGTGTACAGTTTTATTCATACTAGGCTGATTCTGGTTCACTGTAGAGGTCAATACCCTCTTTCTTGTCTGCAGCCGCCATCTTTCAATCTTCCAAAGTGACACATTTATGTCATAAACCACCATGCCACCAGCACAACGAAAAAATATTATTGATTCAAGAGATTGTGCAGGAAACATTTGTACTAATAGAATAGTATAATGTCGAAAAATCTATTTATCTGGAGCCAGATATTATACTACCAAACAACAGTAAAGAAAAATGATTTGTATTTTTTCTTGCTTAGCCTTTTTTTTTTTTAAATGAGAATTTTTAAGTTAACAAAGGAGAAACACAGAGCAAGAGAGAAAAGAGTTTTGCTTTAGAGAGGGTGAAGTCCAAGAACACAGAAAGGACGGATTTGGCAGTTATCATTAGCAAACACACACGTATACTCCCACTGGTTAGGAGAGCAACACCAACAAAAAGAAGCGCACTTATATACAGCACTAAAAGCTCAAAAAGCCCATTTGTCAGCACAAGCCATGATTCCAAAAAAAGAACAGCTCCAGAAACCCGGTGTGCTGGTGTGAAGCAGATACTTTGCCGCATTCCAACACAGAGGAGTCCACGTCTAGCGGCAGTAACTCCTCCACAAGGACAGGGTGCGTGACCAGCGCAATGCACATGTGACCGACAGACCTTCCCAGGGATTATGATATTGCTGTCCACTGAGGACTTCATAACTATCATCACAAGAGCTGCCAAACCATGCTTCTTTCCTATCGAAGAGAAAAGTTGCACTTTTTCTCCGTTTACAGTTCACAGTGTCTCACTGTGTCAAAACTTCACTTCTCAGTGGAAAAAACAGCGACAACGTATGTTGCAACACTCAATTGTAGCCTACAAATGTTGCTGTTTTTATCATTCAGCTTTTGTATTATTTTGTCCAAAATAACAGTTAGTGTGGATTGTTTTTTTCCTCTGAAAGTGCTTAATTTGTTTTTTTAAACATATCCTATAAAACTTCGGCGGTTGAAAGTACGTTTCTCGGAGCAGATTTCCATCCATCAACATGTCATCTCTTCTATTTTTATACATTTCCACTTTACTCTGTGTCTCTAGATATTTTCTCTAGCCGTCATCCGATTGACTGCGAGGCTGTAATTTATCTGACATGCTTTATGAAATCAGGAGTTCTTTGTAACCAGTTACCGGTCACTTCATTAAACATAAGTTAAAATCAATCCACAATTGAATATCTTTTTATCTTTCTTAGAGATTATAATTCGTCACCAATTTACTGTTTATGATCGCATGTAAGCTATTTCAGATGAATCTACGATAAATAAAATGAATCAAACAACAATCTAAATAACGTAATTAAACTTGGGTCGTAACATGTTCGAATAAACCGAAATGACCGACTGTCATGCAGATAATTTAAATCTAATTTACGGTTGTCTCACTCACCCGTGGACCTGTTGATCTCTGTCCGGAGATCTGCGGCAGAAGGCACAGCAACAGCAGCGCAAAAAAGCAAGGAAAAAGGAAAAACACGAAATTTCGAAGAAACGTAATTGATGGCATTGTCTGAAGGGTGTGTGGTGTTCTTTCCCGGTGTCTGTTTGGCCGTTACTCTGTTCTGTTCAGTTTTTTCAGAAGTTAATTTGACCTGACTTTAAGAGTATTGCATGAAAATATAAAACTTTTCTCTAAATATTTTGCATTTTGTGTATTTATATTTATGTATCGTTACATTGCTGAAAATGAGGACCTGTCTTTTACGATTTGATGGTCACCATAGCGACTGATTTTATTCACTATGCAGCGGAGCGGTGATCATGCCGAATGCCACAGGTTAAGTATCACAGCTTCCATTGGGAACCATTTAAAACTGAAAGAGGTGGGCAGAAGGGCCGTGACTGACACATTTTACCTCCAATGGGAGTTAAGAATCTACCGACTACATTCTATGAAGCTCATCGAATAATATAAACTTGCTCAAATGTCACTACAGACTTTTTTGTTATTAGAGTTTTTAAATTGTTGCTTTTAACGGGATTATTTCAGCTATTATGTGTGGTTCAGATTCCTTTTTCAGTTTGTTTTTTTTCTGTCACTTCTTCACCACTTCTAACATTTCATACCCATACAAAGATTCCCATATAATGTAGCAATTGCAATAAAATGTAATAATTCAGTAAGAAAAGAACGTTTATTTGTTTTCTCAGCATTACTTCATCGCCAAATGTTGACCAATATATTCAATGTATAACTCTTATATAATTATGCCCAGAAATGAGTTCAATTGTGAGACTTAACATAAAGAATCCATATGAATATATATAAAGCAGTGTAGTGAGGGACCAGAGGCTGCCCCTTTATGCAGCGTGTAATGTTGCCTCTGCTATGGGAATAGACTGGCACTTGGCTGCAGTGTCATTCAGTCTCTCTACCGGGGACACAATGGTAAACATCTAAAGTCAATAGCTGTCACGAGCACACTAGGAGGTCAGCTTGTGCATTTGTAGTTTGGGGGTGGGTGCCCAGAATTGCCAATAGGTCCTAAGCAGCCGTCTATATCCTTTTCCTCTCCCTTTTTTGTTGTCATTCTCTGTTGTCTTTTATTCTGTTGACTCTTACCACATAATTTATTGGGCAATATTCATATCGAGATATATTTATCTACATTTATTTTTTAGGCTGACATAAAAGATTGTTTAACCTGGGGAATGAAACATTTTCACTTTTTTTTTTATGAACACCAACCAAATGTAAAAATGTATAATTCAATAATTAAACATTATAGAAAACATTTTCCACTTATGGCTGTATTTTCAGCCTTTGAATGAATTTGCCCAAGCTAAAACATATTTAAAAACATGCAGAAGCATGTACTCATTCACATATATGCGCGTGCACAAAGAGAGAAATTCTTCTCTTTGACATAAAAAGGACAAATGAAAGAGAATATGTATCCAATTAACATAATTATGTTGTTATGTACAATGAGCAGGAAGCTTGGGTAACAGGCCTCAGAGAATCTGGTCTCTCCGCTTCTCTACTCTATGCACCCCCTGCCCTCTTGTCTCTCGCCTCCATCTCTCTTTACCTTTTCAGGTTCTTTTCAGGCCCTTTTTTCCCTTTTCTTTTCTGGCTCCTCTGCAGGGCCAGTATGTCTGTGTGCATGTGTGTCAAAGGAAAAGAGACAAAAGTCCACAATGTAGATGTTCACATTCCAGGCCAGATTTCTACCTTTTCATTGTCACAAATGGTCATTTTTCCAACTATAAACTGCATTCCTCAGACATTTGAATAAAAATCACCGATTGTTCTATAAAGTGCAAAATGTACACATGAATGTATGAAGAATACATTACAGTCTTTTCTAGCCTTTCATATTTTTGTTGCTAGATGTTCCAGTATCAGAGATAATGTCCTCACACAATGTGTCATGAAACAATTTTGTATGACAAATGAATGCCACTGCTGTCGTAGATTAGCGATTTAAATTGTTTTCCAATCCCCTGGTTAAACTGTAATTATACTACACACTTGAGAAAGAATCATAATAGTCAATTGTGATAGTTAATTCAAGGCAAACAATAACAACAGCACTGTAAAACAATTTCTACAGGTGTCTATTTCAACAGTAGAATGTTTTTCTACATGATGAATGGGAGTCAGACCTCTATACCACATCAGTTTATATTCCCTACAAACCAAAATGCAAAGGTGAATGCAGACGGTTCCTACAATTGCTTAATGTCATCTGAAGGCAAAAGAAAGTTCATATATTGTTGTATTGATACAATCTACTCTTGTAAATGTTCTGGTTGGAATTTCAGAATAATTTTCTTGAGTATGATCAGGCGATAAAAATGCCTGGGAAAAGCATTTTTAATTCTGAGAAGCAATGTAAAGGAACATTGTTAACTAAAAGCATATTCCTGATGCACATAAAATTTTCAAAATGACTTATACTCGGAAAAATCTGTCATATTGAAAAGATTAAATGGAATTTGGAATTGATATTGATATAGTTATGCCACTGCATAGATTATTCCTAGTATACTTTTTCTCAACTGATGGGTTGTGACCTAAAAGTGGGTCACAGAGTGTGTGACAAAAAAAGTTATTTTGAAATTTTTTTCTAGTGTTAGATTTTTTTTTTTTTTAAATCAGAGCATGAAGACATTGTGCAACTGTTACTGCACTCTGTGCTATTTACTATTCACACTCTGTTTTTGTGTGAAACTAATCTGGTTCAAAATTGCAAAAATTTGGGTTGGAGCTGAATGACCAAGGAACAATGTGGGTCCTGAGGATAAACCAGCTGAGAACCACTGATATAGTCAATGCAATGTGAAAATTTACAAGAAATGCAGGTTTTCTTTGGCTGTTCATTTTAGATGTGAATTTGTAACTTTGATAATTTATTTTAAATGTCATTGATTAGAAATACAATCTAAATGGGAAAAAAATCTAAATATATATTAAGTGACCTGGCATTAAGGATTTCTCCATGTGTCCTGTTCAACAGTAAAAAGTTTTTATAATGAGTGACGAATGGGTAAGATTATGAAAAATTAGATATATGAAAAATAAGATTAAGAAAAATGAGAGCTGGGTGAGAGTAGAAGAGAATAGGGAAAAGAAGTGAAACAAAAGAAAAAATGTTAAAAAATATAAAATAGTCATAGATTCAGCTGAAGAAAAAAACAGATGGGAATATCTGCTTATAATACATTATGCTTCTACTCTGTAGAGAGTGTGCACATTCCATGCCAATGTCACACAGTGCATCCACAAGAGTGCAGCGGTTAACTCTGAGCTACAGCCTAGCATATGGGGGTTGTGTGACTAAAACCCACTAGCTGTGCGATGTGCTGAAGAGCTCAACCTGTATCTGGGTTTCAAAGTTACACTGGGGAGGTGAATCACTGGCCAGAGGGGAAAGGATGGGCAAGGCTAATGGAATGTTAATGAGGTCACTTAATGTCCTGTTTTCTCTTTTTGTTAAACTATGCCCACCACTAAACAAAGACTGATTTCTCTGGGGTGTAAAAAAAAAAAAAAACCACGGCTTAACACAAACTGTTGTCATTTGGCTGGAGGAAAATAAAGAATTAAATTATGAATGAAAAAATTTATTCCCCAATTACTAACCTTTCGGAGATTTTCAGTGACTGGGCCAGGCCTGCTCTCAGTACACAGAAAAACATTAGCATATGTCTGCAGACATGAAAATATTAGACTGGGCACGACGGTGGTTCCCACGTGTCTGGACTGATGTTGTAGAGAATTAAAGGTAACGTGAGAAATGAATAGGAGTAAAAAATTATATAATGTGTAATGAATGGATTAAATTGTGCACGGATCTTTTTTGGAAGCCAAGAGGAAAAGATGACTACAGTAAATCCAAATATATTACATTATTTATTGAGACTTAGAAAATAATGTTTTTATTTTCCGAAGTACTTGCGCCTAATCAAAAAGAGACTACACGATTCTCACTAAAAGCACAAACTTCATTGCCTTACTGAGTATGTATACAAGACGTATGTGCATTAATCCACATGTTTCAAAGTGGTTTGGATGGGAATTGAAAGCGAGTGTACAGTGGTACTGAGGGTGCGGGTATAGAGGGTATAATGGAGGGTCCTGAGAATCCAGAGTACATCCTCAAGTTGCCCTCCTTACCCTGACTGGGCTACAGCCATGTGACAGGTGCCAGTCGGTTTCTGGGCATGGCCTTCAGCTTCCCATTTCTGAGAGCATACAGACAGAACGATGGAGTCAGGGGAAGAAAGACAGAAAGAAAAGGAACTTTAAACTGAAAAAATGTAAGGTCAAATAGAAAGCCCCCTCTTTAAAGTCCCTCATCTGGATTTCATTTGATAAATTCCACACCCTTTACATGTACTGGCTGCAATTTTCACCAGTTCCCAAATTTGAGGAGCAACACAATTCCGGCTCCAGCTGAAAAACATGGACGCCGGTGACTCAGACTGTGACTCTTTCTGCCTTTCCCTATTTCTCTCTGAGTAACATGCGCGCAGAGTCTGCGCGCCAGCCATTCGCACCATGCACGCTACCTCTATTGGCATCCCATTCTCATCTGGCTTTGATACGGAGCGCCTGAAAATGGAGTGCATGAAAAATGGCCAAAGAGAGCCGGGGGGGGGGGGTCCCAATGAAAAAGGGGAAAGGGAGAGTGAGTCTGGTGTGAAAAGAACCATTGAGACTGCCCTGGGTGTCCCGCACCTGCGCTGGCTATTCAGCCCACTGTTTACACACTGTCGTCCACAATTAATGCCTCCAGGGGCCTGGGCGGCCTGCCCTCCGCAGGCCCCCGGACCCATCCTGAGCCCTTATGGATGCCTAATTGAGCATACAGCTCTCTTGATTGAATTAACAGCTCTGTCTCTGGGACCTTTTTCCCCTAAATGACGGGGACCGGCCACAGCCACCCCGGACCCTTCTGCCGTTGCCCAGAAGAGAGGAGAAAAGCTTCAGGGTCAGGGAAGGGGAGTTTCTGAAGCTGTGAAGAAAACGTGGCCCATTCTGTTGGCAAACGCAGGCTGGAAATGTGAACTGAGGGCAATGAAAGGTCTTGGTCTTCACAGCAGCAGCCCCGGGGTCCCAAGCCCCCCCCCCCCTGGCCATCCTCAGACAGCGTTCAGCACAGACGGGAACTTACAAAAGAGATGCAGATTGCTGTAACGCAGATATTTAATACTCCATGCCTCCCAGCACTCTAAGGGTACTGCCTCCAGCCCATATTTTCATACGGTCTGCAATTTATTGAGAAATACAGGAGAACAAAAACAATGTAAAAGTGATCAAAATAGTACATATGTGGTAAAACACTAGACTGCTGTTAAGGTTGTAGTACCATACATTCCTGGCAGTGGAGGTGTTTAAAAAATATTTGAAACAAAAATACATCCCTTGGTGTCTTTGGAAACTGGAGAATGTTGGGATTAACTGTACGTGAGAAACAAAGACAAGCAGCCCTTTGCCTTCTGCGTGTCTCAACACCCGTAAAGGTTCTGGCAGAACAAATCAATGAGATGAACAGAGTGAGTTTCACATTCATTCGCAACCACAGCCACCGAAGGAGTAAATCATGCAAACAGCATCATAAGTTTCATGCCTATCCTGTCACTTGGCTCCTGAAATTCCGGATTTTACGTTACTCGACCGCAGGTGAACAGACACACTGATACCCGTGATAATGAGAAGCCAGTTCTCCACATATGGAACAGGACGAATAAGCAAAGGAGATGGAAAACTGAACAATTTTCAAAAGAACTGGACAAATCGCAGGATAGCAGATAACGATTCATAGGCCACTTTCCACATTAATAGTACTTTACAGCCCTGTCTGAATCCTACAGATCTGCATTTTTAGTTAAATTTTGTTTGGCCCCAGGACCATGATGTGGGAAGTCAGTAGCGTAGGCCTTCTTGTGCAGATGTGGACCAAGTACCTCTTTGTGAACTCCCAGGGTGGGATGATGGAACAGACTCCTGCATCGATGAACTCTGCACTCATGTCTCTCTTCCCAGACAGCTGCCCATTTAACGAGCCAGACACGCGCATTTCTTCTGGTCATTTAACCCCCTGCTCCTCTGATACAACATATCACTAAAGCAAAGTACACCCTCTGCCATGACCATCTCCCCCACACCAGGTCAAGAGTTTAGCAGGTCAGTGCAGTGAATTCCAGTGTCTGGGAACCCTAATGCAGTTTGGAGGCTCTGGCCGACTCGCAAGTGCAATATCTCTTGAGAATCCCGGTATATTTTTTAGCAGAAGCCTTATAATCTCCATTTTATTGTCCGTTGTACATTCATACCTTTAAATAATTTGTCAGTTTTTCATTAATTTGTTAACAGGAAATAAATCAGTTTATATATAGTTAACATCTTGTCGTCTTGCAAATGATTTTCTTATAGAGTTTTGACGAGGATGATATAAAGCCAATATTTTAACACAGAACACATCAAAATCATTGCTATAAAGAAAAGATACATTGGCCATTTAAGTAGGTTTCATACCAAAGTATCTGTCTAACATAATTTTTTTTCATCCATCCATCCATCTTCTAATAGTTTATCCAGGTCAAAGCTGCAGGGATAACTTAACACACATAAACAATAAAACAAACAAAATATTACACACCAAGGACAAAGCTTATAGTTTTCAGATACATAACCACTTTCCCACCCAAAAAAGGTCATGACAAACTGCTGCTTAACAAACAGCAGATTTACAAAAGGGGGGGGGCTTATCTTCATTCTGAAAAGCACAGCCCAGATGATCATATTGTATTGTTACTGTATTGTAAGAAAACAAAGGGCATTTGGAGCCTTTTTAGCTGGAATTATAGCATCAAAGCAACAGGACAGCAAATCTAAAATATAAAGTGTCACAGTAATGAATTTTATTGTTTGACGGGCAGCTCTATGGATTGGGATCAATTGTAACCCAGTGAGATAATATTGCTGTTAAAGATTTGATAAGTATTCCTAAATAAAACTGTTTAACAAAGGGTGATATTCTCTTACTCTTTAGAAAGGAATCCAATACTTCAGCTACTCACTGTTCACATAGTGCCCCCTTGTGGGTGTGAATTTATTTAGTTCAAAGTTACTTTTGCCACTTTTCTTAAGTGCTTTTGAACTTTGATACAAATATAGATACTAAATATATTCATTTTGTAATGTGAAATACAAAAAAATACTTTGGGGGGAAAGATTCATTTTTTTGAATGTGTCAAAAATAATGAAATATATATGAAATGTTGAAGACATGATGTCATTTCCTTAGGGGTAAAAACATAGTTCTATTTATATATGTTTCGACTACAAGAATGCATGGACAATTTTCCAGTCCCATTATAAAAATGCACTGTTAAAATACCTGCATCAGGCATAGATTATACATCTGCGTGCAGGTTATATGTTGGCCAAATAAGAAAAGTCCAACACATGTTATAACCCATTCATTAATATTTAAATCATCGCAGGTCAGAAGTTACAAAATTAGGATGATGCTATTTCATTTGATGCCTGACAATGAAAACATAACTACATTAGAATGCTTTCTGATTAACAAATTATTACACTAAACTACGTCATTCATTTTTTACATTTGTCAATGTTACTTATTAACATTGTTCACTTATTGTTGGACACTTGATAGTGCCACTTTGTATATACTTTTCATTGAGAATAAGGTTCTTTATGTGAATGTTGCTGCTTTTTAAATTCAACAGGTTTGCCACAAGGGAAATTCAGAAGCACCAATCTGGCTAAACTGCATGTCTTCGGCCCGTGCGTGAAGCGAGGACGTATGGAGGACCCAGGGTGAATCAGAGAGAACCTGAAAAGTCCACACAGGGCCAGTATGTGTCTCAGACCCATAACTCTGGTACTGTCCTCTGACCACCAAGCTGCCCCCATTTCAAAATATAAAAAGAACGGGGTGGATTATCTTTGCAAATTGTGGATATTTGGGATGCTCACATTTAATCTCCATGCAAATATCTCAAATGTCAAGCCGTAATTGTTAGGATTTTGATCAATCTTCTAACCACCTACCCTGGACAGTGGTGCAGGAGACCTGGAGCCCATCTGAAGCAGCACTGGGGACAAGGCAAGGATAGTCTCTGAATAGGAGAGCACACGACCAGGCACATATACAGACATGAGAGGCAATACAGAGATACAAACTAGTCTAATAAAGTGGGAGAAAACTTGTGAAACACAAAAAGATCATTTACACCCGCCTCTTTCTTGGGAAGGAATTGTTTAACTAGTTTTGCCTGCAGCAACAAGACAACAAAGTAATTTATCTTGATCTTAGAATTTTGAATGACTTTGCAGTAATTTCCGTATTTCAGTTATAATTCATATTCTCATCAACATCCATCAATCCTTTAACCTTTTATCCCACCATCAGCATATAAATGTTATTTTTAACATATATAAATATTGCAGGAAAAATGTTATACGTTTTTGAGATAGTACTAGACTAATTCCCGGGGACCGGCCGGGAATTGCACCCCCTATCAACTCTGGCTCTATATGTCCTACATGAATGAAATTTGCTCAGTTAGTACACTTTGCCACACAAAGTGTACTGTCCAAAGCATTTAGGGATATCATCACCAGAGACAGAGATACAGGGGAGGGGCAATTCATGGCAGGGGACCTGCCGG
>JAODJW010000026.1:12491750-12503596 GCA_026777045.1 Hyperopisus bebe
AAATGGGCCAGAGACAACATTCTTTTTTTTCCATTTTTAAATTTTATTGTGTATATGTATATATATATATATATATATATTCATGACATTCAGATTTTCAGTGTATTTTTCATTACATTATTTGATTATAAGTCACTACATGTGTAAATGATCACCCTTTGATAGAACTGTAATAGCTGATATTCTGAAGTCCGGTTGTCCACAGCAAATTTACCTATTGGTACCTTGGGAAATGTGTCCTTGACCACTATGTTACGTACTCCCCCCCTCTTTACCTCACATGATGCAAGGAGTATTATTTCTGCTAGTACTTAAATTAAAAACCAACATCCACTAAATCCAAAATAAAATAATGCACAGTACTGGGAAAAAATAAGCAAGTCTCAATCTCTCTGGGAGGAATTAGGCATTAGGCAACACAAATCTATATATGTAGATGTACTATCATGATTTCCTAAAGTAAAATAAAAGTAAGATTAAAAAACAAAGCTTTTTTAAAAAGAACAGTTTCTTTTGTCTAACATCCTTTATGTCTATTGTTCATTTCATGATTGTAGACTGAGATTCTAGGCTTTGAGACTAGACTATTACAAGCTTTTGTAAATTTGCCGCATCTAAAGCTGTTCTAAATTTCTTGCATGTACGTCTATTATCACTGCAAAACACTGTTCTATGATATTCCTGAGCGGCTGATGGATTCTATGGATTCTTAAATGCTACTTTGATGCAAGGTAACGTTTTCTACATTCCCAAAGACAGTTTTCATTTTCTAAATTAACAAGATGATGACTTTAATCAGACATTCTGTGAAACTGGCATCCACCTATTAACTCTAAAAGGAAAGTATTTTTTCATAACATTGTAGGACTATTTAAAAACATTTCTGTACTATCAACAATATTTTTATTATTAGAACTTAATTAATGTCTGCCATCAGTCTTGGCCCTGGTCATGGCGGGCGATGATCTTATAAACATTTTCTCGTAAAGAGCTATCAAAGGAAACTTGACGTGCAGTTTTCTTAAGATCTTCCAAAGAAGAATCATCTCCAGGTGGGAGGATGAAGGACTGAGATTGTCCTTCTGACCAGCAGTGGGGTGATGAGGGAAGGGGAATGGTTGCAGCAGAAGAGAATGCCAGATCAGAAAAAGCAATTCTGTCAGAGTTTATTTGTGCTGAAATAATTTTCATCTGTATACAGTACCAGTCAAAAGTTTGGCCAATCCTATCCATAGAAATGTATGTTTGTACCATTCTCTACATTTAAGAATTATTATGAAGACATAACAACATAAATGGAATTATCCACTGACCAAAAAAGTATTCAATGAAAAAAATAATTGGTTGGTAGGGGCAGCTCTGTGGGTTGTTGGTTGTTGGTTCAAATCCCTGGGTCGGCAGAGTGATCCCCCCACTGGGCCCTTGAGCAAGGCCCTTAACCCCAGTTGCTCCAGGCACTGGCTGATCCTACTCTCTCCTCTACACCAGTTTCATGAGGTGGCCTCCTGGGATGCTTTTCCAGCTGTCCTGAAGGAGGTCCCACATATATGCTGAACTCTCATTGGCTGCTTTTCCTTACTCTCTGGTGAAATTCATCCAAAACCATTTCTCCATTATTTAGGTCAGGTGGCCGGGTCATGTGATGCGACATTCTATCACTCTCCTTTGTAGGCGACTTGGCATGTCCGGACTTTTGACTGGTACTGTACTTACCTTCAGATATAAAATGAAATAGCTGACATTTGTGTGTGTGTGTGTGTGTGTGTGTGTTACTGTATTTACTCATGAAGCCGTCCCTCCCATGCCACTCACTGATTCCCCTGAGGTTTCTGGGTGACTTCTTGCGAATGCGGCAGCTCTTTATGCGACGCACTGTAGCCTTGTGAATGTACACGGCATTCTTCATGATGGCCGGCAGCTTGGCCTCGATCTCCGCAGCACAGATACAGTCTTCAAAGAACTCTGAGGGCAAAAGTCCAATTAACCATCATCTCAATAAAATGACAGACTTTAAGATTTAAGACAGACAAAAACAGACCGATTATAACTTTGTCAAATACAATAAAAAGATGAAAATCTAATGCTCAACTATAATTATGTTTCATCAATATATAAAATTACAGTCACTTAAAAATAAACTAAGATAATTTTAATGTAAATCTGATCTGTCTTGGCGTACACTAATCAAATTCAAGTAATTTTTGGAATATTTAGCTCTAATTGAGTTGTACGGCACGTACTATGAATATCTTAAAAAAACACAAAGAAAAATCGGTATAACATGCCTAAGCCGTACTCGTTTTTGTCATCCTTTCACATCTTAACTCTGCAAGCAGTTAGGACTGTGAATCCTTGCCACTGAGCGTGTGCACATGTTTGCGTGTCAAAGCTCACCTCTCAGCTGCCGTACGTTGCCTTTCATTCTCTCCTCCTTCTCCCGGGAGCGACTGAGGCTGTTCAAGCCCTCCTCCAGACTCTGCAGAGCCTCTTCGGCCACTTTCAGTCTCTGCTCCAGCTCCAGCCTTGACTCCATCTCTGCCTGGTGGTGCAGAGGGACAACAAGGAAACAAAACGTAGGGACAAGGTGGGGGAGAGAGTGTATTCAAAGAAAAAGCCACTCAGTACGACAAATGAGTTCCAGAATAAGCCTCTAGAAAGCGTTCACCTTTAGTTCGGCCTCTGTGTTCTCCTTCTCAACAGTCAGCTCTGCCAGGGACAGCTGCAGGGTTTGGGCTTGGGAGTAGTAGAATTCGCGTTCCTCCTGCAACACATGCGCTTGCTGCTCGTTTGTCTTCAGCCTGCAGGGGGAGACATAACCCAAACGTAGGCAGTCCCCAGGTTACGAACCAGGAGTGAGTTTCCTGAAGCCTTCTTAACGCTACGTCATTCGTTAGTTCTATCTTTTAACACAGAACTTAAGAACGACGTAGCGTTAAGAAGGCTTCAGGAAACTCACCCCAGATCCGTTCCCTAAGTCAGTCTTTAAGTCCAATTTGCAGGTAAGTCGAAACAATAATAATACAGTGAATAACAACAACAACAAAGTTAACTATGTATGGTACCGTACTTGCAAGACATACAATGTTTTGACGTGCATCACAAAGAAGTGCGTGCATTCATTACCATGAACCATTGTATTTAACCTAAATTTTTAATATAACAGATTTTTTGGCAGTGCGTTCATAAGTACGAGTTGTCTGAAAGATGTTCTTCACCCGGGGACTGCCTGTGCTCACAAGCCGCTTATCCGGAAAAAGACACAACGTAAAATATTTGCTAAGGGTGTAACTGTCATGTTCTTGCTCTTGGTACCCAATGACGTGCAAGAACCACAACTTTAGAAAGGGCCTCTGAGTTCTGCACCTTCATGTTATTTATACATTCAGGCTAGCTTCCATTTGTTTGTGATCGATACCCTGGACTGTCAGCTGATCACTGATTGTTTCTCCTTTAATGCCCTCTGCCAGTCCAATCACAGGGAAGCTGATGCTGCTGAACAAGCAAAGTATTTCTAGGTTATAATAAAGGCTGAAAATTATTATGGATTGGAATTCTGTAAAGAGCATACAACGTATATCCCCTTGCTTTTAGTTATTGGCAACCTATGTTGACTGTTTCTCGTATTGTTGCACTAGATGTTGATTGTTGCCTGTTATAGTCTGCAAGAAGTTATTCAAGTAAGAATTTCATTGTACTTTGTACCAGTACACTGAAAATATGACAATAAACCTTTGAACCTCGAACCTGAAAATGAACAGAGGTTAGTGAGTGATTAGTTACTGCTCAAATTTGTGGTCCTCACTTCTCCTCTGCCTGCTCTTTCTCCCCCTGCAGACTCCTCATCCGATCCTCAATGAGCTGCAAGTTGCCTTGCAGGACGCTGGCATCCGGAATACCCTGTGGAGATCCCAGCGCCGTCTCCTGCGGCTCCAGCCCTTCCGGATCGCTCGTGCAGAGCAGTTCGAGGGTTTGCTGCTTCTCCTGGGCCAGCTCCTACAAGAGGAGGGTTGTTTGCTGGATAGTTGCCTTTTGAATACATAAGCAAGAGTACATGTGTGTTTCTGGTTAGTACCTCCAGTGACTTCTGCAGCATTGTGGTGAGACCATGAAGCTCCTCCTTCTCCAGTTCCACCGCTTTCAGTGATTGGGCTGTCCCATCCAGATCCCTGACAACAGCACACATCTTGCAGCAACAACTCTCAACCCATGATAAGGTTTGTATGACTGTGCATGATAATTCCATGCAAAAACAGGTCATAGATTTATGAATTACATACATTCCTTTCCAGATAATAATATAAAAATGAAAAAATGATATGTTTGTATCTATTAGGGGTGCATGATATATCACTTCAGTCATGCATAATATATTGTTTGCATGCATAATAATGGCATCGCGTTTGTTGACACACTATTAGTAGATAAGTTACATTTGGCTATAGTTTATTTTGAGTAACTTCATCTCCTTTTCCTCTTATAAATATCACAGTATTACTCCTAGAAATTTAACATATTGCCACGTAATACTGTGCAGCCCTGTTGCGTATATAACCCTCAACAATGTACAGCTTGTGTCAAATATCCATAATCAAACCACTGCGAACTTTGGCATCTCACATTTTGATCTGTTCTTGTTCCATCCTTAGTTCTGTCACTACTTCCTCAAATTTCTGCTTCTCCTCCTCTAGAAGTTCGTTCAGACGTTTCAGCTCCTACATCAAGCAGAATAAAAACGAATGCAACATCTACGCATGCACTGACAAAAAGTTGCAAAACAAATCACTCTGAAAATCTTTAGTGCAGTAATTGTGTCATTACACTACAGTTAGTTTATGTATGACTAACCTCTTTCTGTTCTCTCTGCAGAGACAGTTCCTCAGTCTCCATCATCAACTTGTCTATACTCAGAAAAACATGTATAAGAATATACATTGATAAACTCACTTAGTATAACAGCATTTACATTGTACATAACAAATGTAGTAATATTTAAAATTTTCAAGTAAAGTGGGCATGAGGAAAAGATTATTCAGGAAGTAAAAATTATTGTTATATGCAGATGCCTGTCTCTTCTCCGACAAATATAGCTGCAGAAAACAAATTAGATCACTCTATATTTTTAAACAAATCTGCATTTTTGAAATTACAGTATACTTGTGGTTCTGCTGGCAGAAGGCCATGCTGGTCAGCAGACAGCATCCAGGTGAAGCATTTGTAAGACCGCAGTACGCAAGAATACGGCGAAGCAGGAGACACTGGCAACGACCAGAAACCTGCCAGGTAAAGGGCAGAAGGCCATTCTAATACCAGAGTTTCTCATGAGTCACAGGATGACATCAAGTGACCTTCAAAAGGAATGGGAAACATTAAGCGCAGGTGTGAAGTACACTGCTAGGACAGGATATATATATATATATAACTCACAGACACACACCCATAAACTGAGACTTGACTGAAACTAAATATTGTGCTATTCTCTCATTTTTTTCCGCAGCTGTATTACTATACTACACAGCACAGGTATCGGTATACTACACAGGTATTGCTATACTACACAGGTGTTGCTATACTTCCTCACCCAGGTACTCCTGCTTCTCCTTCGCCAGCTGCAGTCCTTGCGCCTCCAGACTCTCGATCATAGCCTCACCCAAGAGTGAATTCTTCCAGGTGCTTCCAGGTTCAAACAATAACCAAGTCCAGAGCGAGAGAAGGCAAGCAAGGTCAAACATCAACACAAAAAATTTGCTTTCCCTGCTTTGTTTAACCCTTTAAACTCCATTAATAAAAAAAAAAAACAGTGTTTAGACTGTGATGGAGCGGCGTGATACTGATATCAGTGTTGATATCAGCATGTTAAGTTCATGGTTCCCCTCACACAACTATAGAAAAGCCAGAACTATATGAACACTGCACCTTATTCTAAACGTAATGAAGTACATTTGCACTGATTCATGATACCACTGTATGAAATGCTGTGTGGTGGTTACAGAAACCAGAAACCCAGTGCACACTGATGAAGTCTCCCAGACAGCCTGATATCTAGTGTCATATGACACTCGGGTTCGATCCCCCTCAGCAGGTGTGTCTTTTTGTATACCACCATCGATTGGCAGTGCATTAGCTTAGCGGACTCACACTTTGCTGGATTCCTGCAGCTGCCTCACCCACTGGTTCTGCTCCAGCTCTGATTCAGCAGCCAGGACAATGTTGCCCTATTATGAAACCCAAGAAAAAGCTTCTCCTTTGTCTTCCACTGATGCATAATAATTTTTGTATTACTATACTTACTGTTGCATTTATATTATGGTAACTGCTAGAACTTACTGAGAAATCCTGATGCGTGATTGTCAAGGTGAAGGGCATCCCCTGTACTTCATTAGAATTTACCACGCATCCTCCCAAAGGGAGAACTCCCTGAAAAGCAGGCTTATGAATGAGAGAAACCCAGGGCTATCTTACTGCATATACAAGCAGGCCATGGTTTACAGTATATACTGTACAGATAGAGGCATTAATTGCCCAGCTATTAATGTTGCCTCTGGCCTGCTCACTGGGGGCTTTGGGTGGGGATAATGTAAAGCGCTTTGAGATAATGTTATGTTGTGAAAATTTGCTATACAAATAAAAATTGAAATTGAAATTAATGTTAGTATTTTGAATCTTAGGGTAACACTATTAGTGAGTTATTTTCTAAACACCAGCACAAATATGTGACCAGTGCATTTCAGTAACAATGAAATAATACATTTTCAGCTTTATATTTTTTTTAAACACAGGTATTATTGTGTAATATGATTTTATGTGGTATGATATGGCCAATAATAAGCTAATTTCATATGCAATTTTTTTTTTTTTTACCAGAAACATATGAAGCATTGTTTAATGTATCATCGCCACAAACACTTTTTAAAGATGTATTTTTTTTTTTTTATCTTTTAAGGTGACCTTTCAAGCAGGGTCACTGAGGAAACCTTACTTTGGGGTGGATGTTGAAGTATCGGTTTGTCTCAAAGTTCCGCTTCTCGTTCTCAGCATAGTAAAGCAGGAAGCTGTCTTTAATAATAAAAAATCTAAGGAAGCAACAGGTAGAGGGAAACTGAAATGAACTGAAGAAAAAGTTTCTGTTAATATCACACAAGCTTGTGCATGCTACTCTTATAATTTTAATATACGCTAACATACTGCTAACCCGTCAGAACAATGTCAATATATTTTCACCAATATAGCATAATTCCTATGATAAAACGAAAAAGAAAATAAACATTTTTTAATCTGGAAAAAAACTGATGAATATTTAAAAGCAGAATTATACTATAGGAGTGGATTTTAATTTTTTTTTTGCTACTAGCCCACTGGACTAATTCAGTAAAAAGTGTAGTCCAACATGCAATTGTTTTTACAAGCTAGCAAGCAACTTTGGTTTTTTGTATTTGAGCTTTGTGTAAATGTGCTAGTGGTGAGCTTAATTTGACTATAAACCTTCACAATTTTTAGTTCAATTCAGTATCACCAAACATGCTCTTAAATAAAATTTAAATATCTTACATTTTTAACAATACTTCTACACATATTGCACACATATGTGAATGATTTAGATTCTGTTATATTGATATTGTAAATGATTTCGATTTTTTAATTCTGCAATCTGTTCTCTCTTACATTAAATGCACATGCCACAGTAACGGTAATATACAAACTCACAGGAAACTGTGACATCTTTCCACTCTATTTTGTCACACTTAACGGCATCTGGAATCATACCTTCGTGACCACTTGGAGGAAGGGCGTCCAAAGGGCCTTTTCCAGAGGACACCGTACAGCTGCACCTTAGTGCTGATATCCAGGGCATCAGTATCACGCTGCTCCATCACAGTCTAAAGCAGGAACTACGGGGCTTGGAGAAAGCTAATTCTACTACCAGGTGTAAAAGTAATTTAGCAGATAAGAGACACAAAAAAACAGAAGGAACAACATCTAATAATTCATTCAGGCAGAATGATCCGGTTTCCAGTAACACCATGAGCTTACTGCAGCCGGAGCAGAAATAAAACCTGCAAAGGAGTACGGCGGGGAGGGGAACGTGTCCATAAATATGAAAGTGCTGGTCAATATCCTGGCTGAACTTCCTGCCAGACACAAATCACGAGATCATATTTAGATTAGACCCCATGACACGGTTGGGTGATTTTAAGTGCCATTCTAATGGGGGCTGTGAATAGAATCTAATTCAACTTACTTGCAGCATTGTGACGACATGCTTAAGGACGGTGTAAAAATACTTCCAACTAAAAACAGAAACAACACTAAGACCTGCGACTGAACGTAATGTACTTTTAACAACGTTTATTACTAAAAATGCGTTTCACACTCTACCCAATTCTAGTTTCATATTGTTTGGTTTAGATTTTGTCCTTCATCAAGATGTCTGATGATATATGAAGTTTATAACCTATATACACACACTAAGTGTTCCTGTTGGAAGATCAGTAATTAGTGCAGAATATTATTAAAAGCTCAATCATTATTTTCATTGAAGCCCCTAGATCCAGCAGAATTGCACACTTTACATGAGTTATTCTGTTACGATATGAAATAGATATCAGATCATGTACCGTGTATCACAATCACTACTTAATCTTAAGTATTCCAACTGCCAGAGGAAAAAGGCTTCACAAAAAGGACTTCATCTATGCTCAAATGAGCAGGAGCGTTGCTTATTCATTTGTGTCTGTACAGCAAAGACCTTCAGGATCCATAACGGAATTCCTTGAAACTCATAGGATAAATGAGAATAGAAGTGGGTGACAGGGAAATTATGGACTGTAGTATTCAATGAGAAACAAATACTAATTTAACTTCCAGAAGTTTTTAATTAAAAGAAGCAAATCTTTAATAGGAAATTCTTAATTTACAACACTTTCTTCAGATTGCACCTATTTAAAAGGAAAAAAAAAGAAAAACACCAAATCATGAGTTTTGCTATGTCTTGTAAATTTTCACAATCAAGAGAATGAGATAAGGCAGACTCCCCATGGAATGTAAATATACAACAGTAACCACTAGTCTAGCCCCCACTACACCCAAACCCTCTGCCTAAACCATACAGAAATCCCTTTGGCCATGGACAGAGGGGGGGGGGGGGCGGCGATACCAGGAGGAGTAGTGGGTTGGGAACAGGAGGGTTCTCTGTAATTAACACTAGCATCTAATTTTAAAATGGGTTATTAGTAGTATTTTAACTGCAGCACCCCCCCCCCCACAACTCGCATTACCCTTTGCCCTCCCGTGACTGATTCCAAAGATTATGCTGCGTAAATACTACCCAACATCCCCCTCCAGTGGGAGAGAGGTCATCAGGTAACAAACAAGACTACGCAGCCTTGATTCCTGAAGTGGGGGTGCGCAGATTACAGGCTCAACCAGGAATGTGCAGGATATTAGGAGAAGACTGCTGTCGATAAGGAAAAGGGAAGGTTACATCTATTTCAGGTTACAGATGAATGGAGCAGATGGAACATAATGCAGGTTTTTAATTAAGTGTTAATTACATGGACCCTTTCCCTTTTTGTTTAGAGTTAAACCACCTTATTCATCCAGTGTTTGACCCACCTAGACTCCTTTGAATGTCATATTTAAAAATAACAAATACTGAACCATCGGCGAAGAACTCCAGAACAAAGACCTTAAACCAAATAAATTTGAGTTTAGAAATTATACTATATATTTTAAAATAAGTCTGCTTCAAGGACTTCAGTTTTGACGGACAACCACAACTTCAGCTGGGAAAAATGGAGAAGTTTCTATACTCTGACTCATTGATGAAGTCAGGGACTACTTTGTTTCATAATTATTGCTGGTATTCAAAAAGGCTGGGATCTCAACACCTTTAGAAAAGCATGGCAACTTAGGTCTATTAATCATACGGACAAGGCTTCTCCTCTCCCAGAACATCAGTACATAATTAAATGTATTAAAAAGGACCCCACACTCCAGTGGTCTACAGACATGAATGGACCACCTGCAGACCTGAACTTCCACACCTTAGAGTCTATGCTCTGGTCCATTGAAGGCAAAGACAAATGTTCAAGAAGATTCAACTTAATTCCCTCTTGTTCAGTACAAATAATTATTTAAAAAAAAAACACATCTATTCATGTTATTAAACTCACTAAAATAAACTAACCATTTTAAAAACTGTTTTTAATGCAATCTGCACTGGAGTAACCATTGAAAAACTGGCATTTTAGAAAACAAGGGGGAAAAAAGTGTTCAAGTGCAATTTGACAACTCTGCTGCAACTGGACAACACAGATGTGGAAGCAGAGAAGCAAGAGATGAGATTCATCAAACGGTAGAAAAACAAATGTTTCTCTGCAATTCACTTGGCAAAAGTTTAAGACAAAACTCAGGAGAGCATGAGCATGTGAATAAACAGCCATTTACTATGGGAACAATTCATCTGGAGTATTCCGTGTTCTCTGTTTGCGAATGCGAACTTCAGTTCACATGTTCATGTGCAGAAGCAGCAGATATACCTGCTGAAGCAGCTGCATTTGGGAAAAGACCCAAAACAGAAAGCAGCTTTTTTAACCAAAATGGCTTTAGTACTTTTCAAACTATATGAGGAATATGTTGCTATTCAAGTTGGTTTGGGTAACATCAAATAATATATATACACAACTTGGGTACCCTAACAGTTAACTGAAGCTTCAACCACAGATTACAACTGACCAGAACAGCAACAAAAGTAATTTTTTTTTATTCTTCTTACTAGTGTTAGCACCTTTTTCTGATGTTTACCATTAAATTTCTGTTTCAGGAACAACTCTAATGACAATGACATCTGAAAGTTTACCGATTACCCTTGGTGACATAAACTTAGTCGGTATGCTAACATTACTGCAACCCAATTCCCGCTTACTGCACTTACCCTAAAAATATTTTAAATTCACAATAAAAAAGGAGGCCGTCAGGCTCTGTCTTCATGAGCAGAATGCGTTCACTCGGTACAGCTTCGAGAGATGTACCAATTACACTATACCCTCCTAACAAACCCTGTCCACTATACCATATTACAGGGCCCTCACGTATGGGAAAAGCAGTTTCCCATTCGTTCTGAGTCAAGGTGCCCGGCGCCCTTGACAAATAATGTCTCCTTGCTGGGAACTAAAAGTTTCTATTTTTGTAGTTGATTTCCACCACCATCCTAAATCTCCATGCACTCCCTCTGTCATGCTCTGTCCTCTAGTGCTGGTGTCCGATAGAGAGCACCAGAGGAATGAGGCAGCCCAGCACCAGGGCCATGACCTCCACCTTGCTTAGTCCGCTGCTCCCGCTTGCTCCGCCGGGGCTGTGACTGTGGCCACCCCCCCCCACCTCGGGCAGCACGTGTACTGTAGCCACATACAGAAAGGTCCCGGCAGAGAAAAGCATGGCGACTCCTGTGGCATTAACCTCCGACAGTGCCTCCTTACTGCTCTGGAAGGAGAGAAAAGTACAAACAATCAATACATTTATACCCAATGAGTAAGATACAAAAATCAACAACTAAACAAAAGTGAAATAAAACAGAAACGAACAAGTACTTTAACTTTTTTTAAAATAAGTAGCTAAAGTAATGATTTAGTTTGTCTGTAGTCACCATTAATACCATGAACATGTTTTGCCCATTTTGAGGACACAAGGACATAATGTGTACTGTTTATTCATATAAAATACATATATATATATATATACACATATATATACATATATATATACACACACATATATATATATATATACACACACACATATATATATATATATACATATACATACATATATACATATATACACACACATAC
>JAODJW010000026.1:12503696-12529598 GCA_026777045.1 Hyperopisus bebe
CTAATAAATCCACCCTGAACACTAACTGAAAGTAATCTGGATTTCAAATGAAAATTGAAAATATAAAAACTAAATTTAAATACATAAATAAAATTGTTGTGAGAATTTTTATTGCACTTTCCCACTGCTACCAAGAATTGAAACATACCAGACCCGAACCACAAACTGGCTCTTTTCCACCGCGCCGAACCCGAGCCGAACCCGAACCGAACCCGCACCGAACCCAAGCGACATGGCCCTGCTCGCTAGAAGGACCGAGAGTGTGACCAAACTGAGCCGGTTGTTGTCACCACCATCCGATTGTTCAAAATGCACAGAGATACCGGTGTTTTGTTTATGGATTATCTGAAGAAAAATATTTTACGTCACTGTCGCTCTCCAAACTCGGCAACACCTTTGCAGAGCAGAGCCTTCTGCAGTGGGAACCAGAGCTGTAACTAGTCTCGCTTCTCATTACGGCTTGAGTACAGCTCGATTCCTGTATGCCACTGGAAAAGAGCCATTATTCTTCACCTCATTATTAGTGGTAGAGGGCTTTACGATATTCAGGATTTTTTTCATTAACCTTGTATGTAGCTGTATGCAAAACTACAGATTTGTACTTTTATATGCTAGTAAGATAGGTCTTAAATGCTAAACTTAATCTGATACAATTCTACAGCATACCTACATATGAAATACAGTACAGACATATTTTGACACGATAATATTTTAATCAGTTATGTGCTAATTGACTAGCATATATAGATAAATTTTGTATGTAGTCATACATTACAACAACAGAATGTTAATTTTAAGCAAACAGGAGGGAAAATTAGATTAGACAAACTTCAATATTTTTAAAACCAAGAATTAATACTCGGGAACAAGATGGGTAAATGACCGAAGTACCAAATTTACTGACCGTGAGGTACATAATATTTACCTGGCTGAGGCCGAGAAACGTTAGCATGGAGAGGACAGGGGCAGCCAAGGCAAATACCAGCAAGTGTTTGCGAATCCGATTCCTCTCCAGCCCGGCGTGCATCAAGAAGGACACTAATCCAAATGCAGCTGGGGCCTGACCAATAGCGAACGGCAAACAGGGATGGAAAGTGGTCAAACACACATTGCAGTATTCCATGTCCATGACCCACTCTTTTTAGAAGGTACATGTTTATCATATTCACCAGTATTCATCATTGCAAAATCAGTATGACTTGTACGAATCTCTTAACTCACAACAGGTTTGTGATTTTTTTTCCTAAGCAAATTAACAGCTTGGCAAAAAAATTCAACAACAATTGATCTATGATCTGTTAAATGACAGACTAACTGCAACAGAGTATGACTGTATCGTCAGGTTTAGCAAAAATTGTATTTATGAGTGAATAAATGGAATAAGCACAGAATGATTAACTGTGGATATGTATAAAATTCAGTATTCAGTTTTAAAAACGTAAGCAATTCTCATAGCCTAATTTCTTTTTCTGTACCTTGTGCAGCATAATGGCCACAAAAACAATAAGTTGGACGCTGGTCTGGGACGTGGAAGCTGCGGCTCCCAGAGCCACTCCATCAGCTGGATAAACACAGCACAAAGTTTCAAGATTTATATTAATGGAAGAAAAATGTGTTATTAAATTTTCACTATGCAACTACCAGAGATATGTCAAAGGACGCATCTTTGTAAAAGAACGAACATTATACCATTAGAAATCTGTAAATATCAAGACACACAATAAACAAAATCCACAACTAAAATCAAATAGGCTATAACTAAAAACCCGACAGAAACAGAAATACACATGCAAGCCCAACAGATGAGGGCTTTTGTCTGCCTGATTTTTGTTTACCTGCAGCATGAACAACCAGTCCCAAGGTAGTTGTAATTTTTGAGCTACCAGCCCGTCCAGATTCTGGATCTTAAAAAAAACAACAGTTTATGATGATGTTCACATTCTGTTAACTGGCACTTCCCACCATGAACAAACACTTTCTATAGTGTTACGGAAACCTAAAGAACTTAAAATACTCGCCAAAATGTTAACAGACCCAGTCACTATTTTCTGCTATTCCACCACAACAAAAAATTACACAACATTAATATGAATGAGTTGTGGTAAGTTGTGCATTTCAATAAAGCTGGTAACCATAACTGCATGTTTATTTAACAAAGCAAGTGACACTTTACACTGCTGCTAGCATACAAAAGGTTTTGGTTGGATATTACCGATATTAAGTGTTTTACCACTATTCAAAGAGGATTTGCTGGATACCGGGAAACGGCAATTTAATACCAACAAACAGGGTGGAAAAGCCAAGACTGGATATTAAGCTCACCGACTGGCCTGAGGACAGTAATTTAGACAAAGGGCAAGTTCGAAAAGCTGAACAGTAGCCTGGTAGGTAGTAAAAAAAAAAATCAAACTATTCCAGTTGGCTAGTAGTGAAAATTCCACCTCTGGGTACAGCATAGAATTAAGTGTAAGGAAAATTAAAATGTCACTGGCATTTAGCAATGCCTATATGTTTGACGCCTACTGCTCACTGCGGTACACTGTCTGAGGGAGAAAAATACCAAAAAGGCAGATGGGAAATAAAATCAGAACCAACCATCAGTGCTGTGCATATGGGAACTACCAAGCTGGTCGACGAGGAGCATGAAAACGAAGCCCAGGACGAGCGACACCCCGATGTAGGCATGCAGCTGCTCATGACTGTGTAGCTGGTTGCCGCCAGTGCCTGCAGATCCATCCACTGCGACTTTCTGCTCCGAGACCCCGGCCTCTTCAACTTGCCCATGTGCGTGGTGACCAGCTTCGTACAGAAAGACTCACTGTAAACATCTGCCTTGCTCATGCAGACAATCTAATACAGACACGTAAGAAACTTGCAACTGTCTCTCATACAGACCTTCCAGCACCTCTTCATACAGTGCATGAACCCCCTCTGGAATAATAACTGCAAGTGCAGTGCCGCACAGCAACCCTGCCCCCAACACTGTAACCAGCTTCAGCCGCTCCTAGCAGGAAGTAGAGTAGTGGACATGTTTTCATTCTCAAGCAGAATATAATCACTATTATGACCATGAAACAAGGCAACAACCTTTACTTTAGATTAATTTCTGGGATTTAACAAATTTAGACTTGCTCCTAAAAATCTTTTTGCATTATACGCAACATGGGTCATTAAAGTCTAAATAAAAGTCAAAACAAGAGAGACTAATGTCTGAGTGTAAATGGATTGGTAATAAGTAAATGGGATGACAATGGGAGATCAACACTGACCATACACAAAGATACTGGTGGCTGACACCAATCTTTGAATATCTCCACCGTGTTATTAAAAAAACGTTCTGCATAAAACTGAAAAAAATATTCAAACCCCTGAAATAAACCTGTAGGAATGCCAAACACGAACAAGTCATTCATGAATATGCCATAACTTTATGATACACACTGCATTCCATCAGTGTTGCTACATTACAAAGAAAGATTGACTTGGATATATAATTGTAAAAACGGCAAGTTCGAATTCGCGTTTAATACCTAAATCATATGATTTAATTCCACTAAATGTTAAGATGTGTGACCTGAACTTTGACTGTGGGGAATGAACCAGATTTTTTCCCACCAGCAAAACGAAAATTTCGCATTCCGCTCAGTTCCACCATTAAAAGCAATTTAAACAAATTACTCACCTCAGAAAAGTTCACTGCTAAGGGGATGGTCCCGGCGATATAACATCCCACCAGCATCGCTAAGGAGAGCAGGCTGATCGACACGAATTCATCCATTTTGCCAAGTTTTCTAGCCAACGGCTCGAAGTCGATTATTCGGCTATATACGGCCGCTTGTGGCCCGAACAACTGCGATGTCGCTAAAACCTAGATGTCAATGATGGTCCTAGCAGTAGGAATATATGAACAGCGATACTGATCACCAGAACAAAATACTCAGCCAACTGCATGTATCGTACATTTGCCAAAATTCAAGACAGGTGTCGCTAAGACTGTAACACTATACGGCACAGAACAGCTATCGCGCAAATGTAAAGACAATGTTTCAGCTGACGCTCTTTTACAATGAATTTCGGTCAAAAAAGCAAAACGGTTTACCTAGCTAGCCTGTGAGGTAAACTAACCTACGGTAATATTGTATTCGTGATTGAGCGATTAGCCAATACTTTGTTTCTGTATATTGAGACGTTGCTATTCTTGGTTAAAAAAACTACCGCATAATATTTAACATGATCGCTAAAACCTTGATTCGTGCTCGGTTTGCTGCTGTTACTCAGTACAAGCACTTAGCCGAGCAGCTAAACAACATCCACGGTGCTGCGGACTGTTTCCGGTTTGAAGCGAACTTATCCGGTTGACCCGAGTCGCTGAATCTGCCACGTGTTCGGCCAGTAGGAAAACCGGCGGGGGCGTAACTACATTTGAAATATGATCACAGGCGGAAAGAGGTCGCCCCTTTAAAATCTCCAAATAGAGCAAGTTATACAGCTAAAAATAGATGATGTGGTGTAATTTTGGAATATATTAAATTAATTTTTATAACCGTTTCTGAACATAATCAAACTTTTAAACTTTGTTAATCTTTATCTAGAATGACAGTAGAATCGCCAAATGTCATCCTGTGTTGCTATACGTATAACAGGGTTGCTAACGCTTACGCATCTGGCGTAACACTCATGCTTTCGGACTCGCGCTCACGCAAGAAATATTACGGCAAATCTATATTATTCCATTATAAACCTAAAATCAGGTGTATCAAAAGCATTGGGGTAGTTTGCAAATCCTACAATTTGCACGGTAATAAAACTGTAATATACATGTAAATGTGTGCGCAGACTCGAATAAAAAAATCTCACTAGGGCAAGCTGACCGAAGTTAGCTATTCTGGGGTAAAGGCTGAGTGACGGGGTGGGTCACTCCTCCGCGATTGTAGGTTCAAATCCCACTTCCACTATGCGTGTTTGGAGTTCGTGTGTTACATGGTTTTCTTACCGCACTACAAAGACATGGAGTTAGGAAGATGTGTGTCTCTAAACTGTCCTGTTTGTGTTGGGAGCTCACGCATACGTTCTGCAAAAGATTAGTATCCCATCCACGGTATACATATACTGTGTGTTCTGCACTGCCTGGAATAGGCCCACGAGACCCTACACGTCATAAGCTCTCATAGGATCTTGGTGAAAAAGTTTGTTTTGAAATCCATAAACATACACAAGAGCTAGGCTGAATCAAAATTTCACAGTTGATTGAAATAAGTAACATCCAATACTTCCCAATCATAAGACTTTGTAAAGATGGATTGAGTGCTTTTGTCATCATTTGGTAAATAGACAATTTTAGTGAATTTCTAATATATCTCAAACCCACTGCCAACTGTACACGATTCCCAGCAAAGTACCGCTGGGAACAGGCTCCAGGGACACACCCGAAAATAAGCAATTACAAGATGGTTGAATATTGTAGAATTGAACCAAATGTCACAATAAGATTTGACTGCATTAAGTGGTATGAATCTCAATGGCGTATAATTTACAAAATTACAAAAAGTCAGATCTAGGTTTCGCACAATCTAAAAACCCATTGTACTATTTTTTTTTAGTACTTACAGGCCCATCACGTATCTAGGGGTTTACACGCTTGTGTGTGTCCTGCCATCCCATCCAGATTGTATCCTACCTTGTAGGCCGCGACAAACCACAGGCTGCCCCAATACCCTGGTCCAGGGTAAGCAGTCAGAAGACAGACGGGTGTAACATGTAAGCTTCGATATGCCACTATCAGCATTGGGCGTGCACTGCACTCACATGAAACTCCATCTGCTGCCCCTAACTTACACATTTTAAAATAAATCAAATATCAGAATTTAGTATAATTTCTTAGGCATGAGTATTCAGTACAGGGGAGGGGAAATGGTATTGCAGACATAAAACAGGACCTGGCTGCCTATTCATGTGAAAGCTGAACTGAATAAGTGAATAGATTGGCTGGATATGGATATTGATTTTATTTGGCAGCTTAGGCTCCTTAAAATTTTTTTTTTTTGTTTTTTTTTGTTTTTTTTTTAATACAGATTTTTACAATTTCTCATTACACCTTTGCTTGAACCAATTCAGGCAGTGCCCAAATCAAATGCTTGTAATTTCTCAAACATGAATAGGCACTTGATCCATTTCAGACATTATGCCTGACAGAAAAAAAAAAACAGTTCCTTTTAGTTTAAAAAAAAATCATTTTAATTTCTCCAAAGTCTACAAGACAATCAAAGGGACAAAGTTGCAGGAGGAACAACTCTGACATTTCACTGTGATCCTCTTTGTGCTGTGACCTGTCAATAGAACCTCCAGAACATGAACAGGGGGTCGGAATAGGAATTGTATGTTCTGGGAAGCGTCAAGCTATGAAATCAGGTAGGCATATCACTCGATATTTAAATGCTTGGTTAAACATAAAACTAGTGTATATGCACAGATGTTAGCTGGTCAAAAGCAGAGTAACTTTTACAGTCCCAGAGCAGTGTCCCCTCAATAAGGAGGAAGAGGGGGGAAAAAAAAAACACATTTAAAATTAACCAGGGTACAGCAGTGATTTTTCACTGAGAACCATGTGAAATATTACTTTCACCCACTGTGTCAACCTCTTATCTATTCTGAAACAGAGGGTAATACGATTTTGGAAATGAACATCTGGCCATGCAGTTAGCGACATGGGCACTTTGATATTAGTGCACATTAGTGCATCAACATACACAAACATGCAATCTCACTCACACACAAGGGAGGAGCTGCAGTTCTGTCAGATGTGCAAGTCTAGTGGGTGGTGGGGAAATGCCCATTTTTACACCTTCCTCAAGAAAAAAAAACCCAGCGTCCTTTCCGTGGGTTATGTTGGGGTATAGAATGGTTTGTAAGAATCATAAGAAAGAAAACGGAGTCCATTCAGTGCTTAAATTATTTAACAAGTCCAATCTTCTTGGCTTCAGTTTCATATATCAACAACCTCCACATTTTTACTATGAAGACCTCTGCCTCTTCATCCAACACCTACAAGAGGGAGGTGATAAGTGATTTTCACATGATACACAAGACGTTATTCATCCAAGAGTCAAGATGACTTCCACTAAACGGAAAACAAAACTTTCTGGATACTCACCATGGCAACATCATCCAGTATTCCCTGTGGTGTGCTATGCGCCATTACCTGGGGGAGAATTAGATGCAGTTCATATCAGAACCATGGGCAGGCAAAACCATACAGAAAAGTATACAGCTCCTTCAGCGTTCGGAATTACTCAAATCTCTATTGTGTAATGCAGAACAGAATACTATTTATAGTAAAAGTCATCTAAAATGAAACCCATCATTAAGCAGTACATTCAAATACAGAAACATACCTTTGAACAGACAAAATCAACTAACGTGGCCTCCTCTTCCCCAATGTACTCAATAATCTTCTTGTTAATCCAAGGTCTGATACGCCGCTCCATTAGTGTCTGTGAGAAATTTGACGCGATTTAATTTAAGAACTCTCCACCTTATTTTTCCTTATACTACTGGTATTTTACCTATGCAATAAATACCACATTAGGAAACTAGTACAATCAGCATTAAAGCTGAAAAGTTTCAGGTATCATCTGTCTTTATTATGCTAGCTGCTTGCTTTTTTTTTCCTTTGACGCAATAAAAGCCTTACACAACCACTAAGGGCTAGTTTCTACATTCTACCCTGACAGACTAAAATACAATAAGAGCATTCAAAACGCAATCTGACCCAGGAAGTCATCCCAAAGGTATCTCATTGTTTTTCTACACATAAAACACCCTCTGACTCCACTGCCGCGGTTCCCGAAACATCTCACCGAGTCAACTATGGCCCAGTCCAGTGGGTAGGAGAAGAGTTCAGGCTTGGCAGTGGGGATCTTCTCAATTAGGCTCTTTATGTGTTTGCGCTTCTCCTCGGTGTTGACGCTGCCCTTGGTGCCTGCAACTTCAGCTCCATCCAGGCCCAAGCCGCCCTTTTCATCCTCACCATAGTCCAATGGCACGAGCTTCCTCTTTCGGGGCAGCTCATCAGCTTCCTCATCATCAAATTTGTTAAAAACACTGTCCACTGCGAGCTTCTTGCGTTTCACTGCATTTGGCTGGCTCGGACTGCTTGTTGAACCTAGTTAAAAACAGGAAGGATCCAGACATTTTCAGTGTCGGAATGAATCCAAACAAACAAAATGTGACACGTGAATCAAAGTTAGGTAATTCTTTAATGCTCCGAGACTTACCAAGTTTAAGACTGAGACCGATTTTGGGACGGAGCTCCTCGGGGGGCGGGGCCTCGGGAGAATTCTCATGGGGAATGATTATGCCGCAGGGAGAGTCATCCCCAGGAGTGTTGGGTGAGGCATTCCCGCTGGCGGATGACACAGACGGGGCTGCTGTGATGGGCCGCAGCGTTGGCTTCAGGCAGGGCTTTGTATCGGGCACTTCATCGTCCTCTTCTTCGCCTTCCTCAACTTCATCCTCTGACTGAGGGTCAGCCTCCACTATGTCAGGTCCTGCTACACCACCCCCCCTCTTCTCCCGTTCTTCCTTCTGCACCTTGTCCTCCTCGGCCTCCTCCTCAGACTCTGGCTCCTGCTTCACTGGGGGCTGTCGACGGCGCTCGGCCTCCTGTTCCATCTGGAGAGAAGATATGGGGGGGTCAATCGAGCAGAAGCTCACTGAGAATGACAGGATTTGTGGGCTTCCCCACACAGAAACTGGATATGTACTTACCCTCTGGAGCTCTGCATCGGGGTCTGGGTGTCCCTCCGCCAACAGTCTCTGTCGGATTTCTTCAAGCTCCTCCTTCTCCCGTTTCCTATCCCGGTCGTCCACCTCCATCTCCTTCTCTCTGTCCCGCAGACGTTTTTGCAGGGCGCTGCCCCTGAAACACAGAAGTAATAAAGAACCCCTAGTTGTACTACCATTTCACACTTTTTTTACATTGGCCCAACGTGTGCATAATTTTTTTTCAGAATGCACTACATATTCAGTGACAAACTCATTACATACAATGGAAAGGTATTAGTATTGGCTATTTCGTGCTAAGCTTCCTGACCTTGCTTTAAGACTTGCTGCAAGCAAAACTTGTAAGGAAGAATAATCTTTAAAAATATTCAGATTTTAAATCTAACAATTTTAAATAAAGTGAAGAGGTCATTGTCTATAAATCCATAATAGATATAAATTCCATTTACACGTTAACTGGTTTGCACCTTAAAAACTTACCGATAGTATTTAGGGTCATCTCTGTCGTCATCGTAGTCCTCCAAGAACTCTTTCAACCGTTTGGCTTCTTTTGCCTGAGGACCAATGAAGGGTTTAGCGCAAATTCTTTGATCGAAAAGAACAAAGACCTCGGCTAAGGGTTATTTACAGTTACCATTTCTCTACGACGTTCCTCCTCTCTTTCAAGCTCCTTTGCATAGTCCCGAGCCTTCTTCCTCTCTCTGATCTCCCAGTTTTTCAGGCGCTTTAGGGAACCAACAGAAGTGGCACCATTAGTAACTGCTTGGGACACTGGAATCTCTCCAGTGCAATCTTACAGTGCACACTCACTTCTTGGTAGGCGGCCTCCTTTTCTCTCAGCTTCCTCTCGAGTTTTCTCCGCTCATAGGCTTCCTCCTCATCTTCCTCACGGTCGCGTTTCTTTTCCTCTCTGTTTTTCTCTCTGCAGCGGTGGGTGGGAGTAGGATGATTTAGTCATGTATGGGAAAACGAGGCTCCAACACTCACCATCACCGTGTCCTGCACTCACCTGGACCTGCTGCGGTCTTTACTGCGGTCACGACTCCTGTCCTTCTCCCGCTCTTTTTCACGCTCCCTCTCTTTGTCCTTCGTCCTCTCACGATCACGGTCTCTCTCCCGCTCCCTCTCCCGCTCCTTCTCCCTCTCTTTCTCCCTCTCCCGCTCCTTTTCCCTCTCGCGGTCTCGTCGCTCCCTCTCCCGCTCTCTCTCTTTGTCTCGCTCCCTCCTCTCTCTCTCAATCTCCTGTCGCTCTTTCTCCTTCTTTCCCTTCTCCTCCTCCAGTTTCTGCAGACCCATAGGAAGAACAAAAAAGGGGGAAAGACAGAAGAAATATTACTACAAAGAGGCCAGGTGACACTTTGGAGTGACAAAGCAGCACAAAAAGGACACGTTGAAATAAAAATTTCACAATTCTAAGACGTGCAGTAGTGCAAAGATGTCAAGTGGTTTACAGTCCCTGGCCCAAAGATGGTGCACAGAACTCATCTCTGCTGCCATGTGGAGGAAGGGAAGTAGTTCCACAGCATGACACGACCCAAGTCAGATGTTTTTCAGAAGAATGCCAATAGTCTACCAGACCAGCAAACCCACCCTTATCAAGGCCAAAACACTACAGAACAAGTACTCAACCTAATTATTTGGTGAAAAGGGGAGTAGGATGAGATGGAAAGACAAGCTTGCTTATAGGCATATTTTGCCAAATTTTTCTATTACAGTAGCAAAAGTATTTAAGTTACTCTTTAGGAAAAAATAAGCTGTTAAAAACCCTTCTAAATCAACCGTACTCAGACAAAGTGTGACAACTACCATCATTGTTTATGACTTGGGTCTGGGAACAAACTAAAACTGTCTATAAGTCCATTTTTCACAGTATAGATTAGGACCTTTCATAATGAAGTGCTGAGGAACCCTTCAGGCTGCTCAAATTAAGGACTTTCCAATGCCTACAGATCCTGGCTTCTTAACCTGGGGCACGAAATGCCAGTGCATTAAATTCCTACCTATGAGTAGTCTAATGTTACCAACACATGCTGGAACCTACCACATACAATCTGCACGCAACCATTCAGAAAGAAAAAAAAATAAGTTAAAAATCCTTAGGATATGAAGAAATGCCACTTCATATAGATGAATAGCAACAGTGAGGTTATACTCAAAAAAATTCCTGCGTGAGATACACATCCTGAGACCATCATAGCGGCCAGACAGACAAATGCTGGAAACCACTTCATTATTTAAAGGACACTCTTCAGCATTCCAAATGACAAGCATTGAATGTAATTCTGGGGGCTTCCCTTTACATCAGCACAGTTTAAATTTGAATTCTTTTTCAACGCAGATAAGATGAAGACTCTCTCACAACAGAAAGATCGATCCTCGTGGAAACTAGTTTGTGACTTACAGGTGTTGAACTATGGATTCAGCGCTTCACCGCCCCTACAAGCCTATTAGCTAGGCCTGGGAGGAAAAGCAGGTAAAACGATTCATAGACATAAAATAGGAGGGAAAAAAAACGGGGGGAAAAAAAAAAACGTATGCGATCCCTAGGACCAATAATTCATTCTTACGAAAAAGTTATCCACACACACAAAACATTCCCAAAGTACTCCTAAATAAAAACACACAGCATGGATACATCATGAGGCATTGTAGGATTTAAATTTTGGCAAAAGAAATGAAATCAGAAGCCGTCTTACCCATCTGCAGTCTTCTGATGCTTTCCCAAGGCTTGTTCTAACCAACAAGCAATGACAACTCTCCTACCAGGCAGCATGGCACCCAGCGTGCACAAAGTCCAGTATAAATTACTCAAGGCCTTCAACCGGCCTTCAGTTACATTTCGTGGTCAGACTGTTTTGTTAATCACTGCAATCACTTAACCATTACATAAAACTTCACAGACCTCAAAACAGGAACGAACGGTTAATTCTCAAGCGTACCTGGAGTTCACTATGGGTGCCATGCTGCGATAGGCGCAGTGAGTGACATAGGATAGGACAGGAGAGAGACCAAGAGAAAGATAATTCATCTGGGAAGGAGGGAAGACATGGGAGGACAAGGAGAAAAGAAGGGAAATCAGGGAGGAGGAGGAAACACCCTACATTATAGAGGGTCAGTTGAGAGCAAATAACTAGCAGTCTCTGAATACTCTAAACAACTTACCTCAGCTACAGTAAAAATAAATTAATTTTAGCAAGTGCGGATTAGAGCTGGGCGATATATCAGTATCAATGATGGACAAGTAACGCAGTGTTTAACAGCGGCTACCCGGCAAATGCTACATGCGTCGGCGAGGAAGGCTTACTCTACACACAAAGCAAGACCTCTGACCTGGCTTTTCGTTTCTACCTTGTAGTCCATGCTTTACAATTTACAAAAAAAATTAAATGATATAGGAAGGTAACTAAATAACTTAATGGTGGTATGCAGCTAGGTCTTACCATAACTGAATTACTGCATTACATGATCTGCCACATTTTTAAATCATAATTATACCCAAACCCAGTCAATCATCTCCGTTCATAAGCACGGTCTCCAACACCCCCCGCCCAGTAAGTCTTAACACTGGCTGTTAAGCGGATTATCTGTAAAATATTTTCCCCTGCTTTCACGTTTTCTTTCGGTAAAAAAAAAAAAAAAAATTCTCTCAAAACTGTCTATCCCGATGATTTTTTAATTAAGATTACTGCATTTTAATTTCAACATCGCCCAGCCCTGGTGTGGATGACAGAACTTTAAAGCTAAGGCAACCGCTGCAAATGGTTGTTCTAATTAAAATGCGCTAGTGGTCGATCTATGCAACATTCAGATTAACGTAAAAAAAAATGGCGTGTGGGAAGTTAGGAGCAATAAAACTGGTTTTATTAAGTTAGTCTAGATGCACAGTCAAACAATGCTTCAACTATTTGGTTAAATAATCCTTTTCTGTCCAATTAGTTAAAGACTGCCAGAGCTGCATAGAGCCTCTCAAGTCTCCAAAGCAAGCTTTGTAAGCCAAGCCTGACATGTGCGCATTCTATTCAGGGTTTTTACCGAATTAAGAACTCATACTGAATTAATATTTACGGATGTATAAAGATCAGGTGGGGAAACTTAAATCTGACCCTAAAAACTGATGCAAGAGGAGCAAAACATAAAAAAAAGGTACTGAACATGGTACATTAAGCATGGAATGGGAATTAAAGGAGGCAAAAGGAAGGAGAGACATGAGGAGCACAAGTGGACAGGAACAGACGTCTTACCTGGCAAGTCTTCAGAGCGCAGCGTGCTGTGGAAGGGCGCCCCCTGCTACAGTATAGGCTGCAGCCAAAATCACTGCAGTGGTTAATTGTTTTTCACACTGGCCATTTACATAGGACTCACACAGGTTCACTGGGCTCCCCGAGTCCCGCTGGCATGGTCCAAGTACTTAAGGTGGGCGGGACACATTTCTTGTGAACAAATGCCACACTAACGCCCTGGTTAATTCCAGTACCGCAATTATGAAAAGTTGTGAGTGCGTCTCGGAGCCTGTTGCCCCCATTGCAAGTCCTCCAGAAGGGGGCGCCCAAGATGTGTAAAGAGGAAATGAAAGCTCATACTTACATCCTATCCATGTAACTTTTTCCAAAGCTCTGAGATTCATCTTGCTTTAGTCACCATATGATCTCTATCATAATGGTGGGGTTTAATGAATAGATTAGCTTGAAGGGAATTTTACATTAGGTCCATGCATTTTGTGTGGTGAATGAGCCCTAACTTATTATTCACACCTGCCTGTGTGTCTCCCATAGATTAACATGAAACGCATTTCTACAGCTGAGTCATCTTTTGGGAAATTAAATCGTAAGGGTACACTCGAGTTTGTAAAGGTGATCATCTTCCTCACAATGTGATTTTTTCCTGAGTAGTGTTTACCAAATCCATTACAATGGCAAAAATGGTTACATTTCTGGTGCTTCCTCAAAAATGAAATTTAATGTGAGATTGTTTTTGGCAACCCCAAGTAAAATTTAAGCTTCAGCAGATGTGCAAACTGTCATCCAAATGAAAATTGTCACACAAATCTGATGGTGGGATTACAGTAACCTGCGTTAACTACACACATGAACAGATTCCAAAGTTCATACTACAAGACACAAACAAGCGTGCATTTTACCTTGTGAGTATCTCGGAATTTACTGATCTCTCGGGAAATCAAGTCTCTCTTGTCTTCCTCCATCTCAATGGCATTAATATCCTCCTGCAACAGAAAAAAAAATATCAATTTAATTTAAATCACGTTTAGTGGATGCAAAAAATTTATGAAGCTCTCAAACATACGTTTAACCAAAATTATATTAAGTCTTGGTTAATGCTCATAAGCAAAACTTATTTGAGAAGGAAAAAAAGTGTGAAAAAGTCCTCTACACAGTTTAATGAAAGGTTTAGATGTAACTGGTTACACCTATGAAGAGAATGCAGCCAGGCTTCCTGAAATTTCAGCTTTTTTCCATTCAAAGGGTGAAATCAAGACAAATAATGTATGCACACCTTTCACCTGACATTTTGTGGAAACATTATAGCAGTAAGTCTGTTCGGACAGATCTAAATTTTGTAGTTTTATCCCACCCTACTCAACAGCTCAAGTTCCGTCAGACTGCAAGGGTACCTCCTGCACACACTGCATTTTAGGTTGGTTCACAGATGTTACATATGAACAAACATCTGCAAACCAACTGGGCCATTCCTGGGTAATGACTTTAAGTGATTACTTGGTTGTGCTGGCTGTGTTCTTATTATGGCAAAACTCCTTACCTTTCCAACAGAGGGCAACAAATCCCATGCCAATATCTTGTTCTTTCCAAGCTATTCATTTTCCCATCTATGCTATCCAACAATTCTTACTATAAAAAGGCAGCCCCACGGCCAGATGTTGCCTCCATGACTGACAATAGGGGTTGGTTTCGAGCACTTAACTAGGCAATTTTTTTACATGCACTACAGGTAAAATTGATTTTTACATTGTGCTGTAACACAATGTGTAGGAATTCCAAATCAACAACGCAATCATGAGAAACACCCTGCGCTACCTGGGTGTTCTGTTATAAGCATCTTGCTTCTTGCCGCCCTAGCCCAAAGCACAAACTTGTGAAGATCACGCAAAAAATTGTTGTAGAATACAAGGAGTGGCCAGTTACTGCAACACACTGCCGCTGGCTGCAAGTAACCTGCCATATATCCCCCACTTAATTTCAGGGAATACATTGAAAAACCACAAATTTCAACAGGAAGCTATAAACCCATTTTAAGTAGCATGTTTTCTACTTAAGTTTTGTGAAGCGCGTCTTAGATCAGTAATCTGATAAGCATCACCAAGTCACAAAATGTAAGTAACTAGATTCTTAATTCAAAACAGATTTAGAAATGTAAGGCTTGCATTTTTAAGATCAGTTTTAATAATCAGTGGACATAAAAAGCTGAAATGAATTTTGAAGGAGGGAAAACACTGCTGCACTGCTGCCAAGCCGGACGATTTCTGCTGGAATGTGTGTGATCATACTCAGAGTAACTGGAACCATGCAGAACTGCATTGAGAGCAACTCGGTCATGTAGTGATGACCCAACCCAAAGAGGTAATTCTGGGAAACAGGAAGCACTTGTGAAGCGGACTCACTTCCTCCTTCTTCTCCTTTCGTTTCTTGCGGTGGTGGGTGTCAGCATCCTGAGAAGGAGCGTTGAGCTCGCTGGAGTACTCTCGTATCAGGCCCTCGATCGCACCTTTCACTATCTGGTCCCGTCGCTTCATCTCCTCATCCAGCACTTCCTCTTCGTCTTCCTTCTCTCCATCCTCCGCCTTCCCTGTCTATTGGAGGTAAACAGGAAGATGAAACGCTTGATGCTGCTTTACATCACAAAAAAAAGTAGGAAAGAAGGAATGGCAGTTCTGAAGACGGCCATGGTAAAAACTGCAATACATACACTACAATACATGCAATACAATACATACACTACAATACATACCCCATTCGAGTTTTTCTTCTTTGCCTTCCACTCATCCAGTTGGGCCTTGGTCTTTGCATCCACCTTTACAAGCAATTTCTTGTCACCTATTTGGAGCTCATGTAGAAGTCGTAGTGCACGTAGCGTGGACTCTGGTTCTTTATATTCACAGAATCCAAACGCTTAAAGGAAAAGCAATCATATCACATCAGTCAGCCAAGGACTCAGCTTATTAACTTCCAGGACGATGACAGTTTGGCAGAAGAGGGAGAAAATTTTAAACTGTTGCACAGCTTAGACAAGAAAGGCGACAAGAAGGACACTGCTTGGTGACTTTAGGCAACTCAACTGGGCAAAAGCAGTAACTATCGCTTAATAAAAAAATCTAGAAATCTAAACCGAAATAAGCAAAAGGTCATTTTTATAGCATGGCTTTACTGCCACTCAAGACATACAATATGGGGAAACCTGTTCTGCTAATTATTTTTGACAAGTACTGACCCAGCATGCAAGTCCCCATTCAGCAGCAACTTCGGCAGATTAGCAAACCCAAAACCAGTTAAAGGATTCAAATGAAAAGGTCTGAATATGATATGCAGAGGAAGGTGGGGAAAGTATTTCAGAAGTGTTGTACCTGTTTTATTTTTACCTTGAAGTTTTCCAGAGGCTCCCTGAACCCGCTTCCAGCTCAAGACCAAGCCACATTTCTGCAAAGAAGAAATACTTTTGTGGAGGACATATTTGTTGGGATGACATGGTCAGACACACACACACACATTTGGAACAGGTGCATACAAGCCATCTATTCTAGGTATTACCTTGTAAAGTCAACCTTACAGAAAATTTTACTTTTTCTGCACTCAGCAGACATTGACTATCACAGATAAATGAGAATATGGACAAAATAATGGAAAACTGTCCTCAGTGAATAGTAGGATTCCATTACCGCACACACAGCTCAGAGTAAGAAGCCGATCTACCCTCTACCATGTGCATTAGATACCAACTCCTACCTTTAAGAAAATCTAAGAGGAGTGGTTAAATACCCATTAATCTGGTGGCCAAATGAAAACATTTAAACCACTAGACCTGAGCTGCTCTGTAACACCAGAGAATAAAAATATATATCATGGCAACTAATGAAAGCAGAAACACACTCATGACAGATAGCTGAAATGTGCCAAGATATCACCAAAAGTGAATCCTCCTGGAACTTTTACACTGAATAATGCATGCTAGGGGGAACAGTGCAAAAAGCAAATAAACACTTAAAAGGGCATTTAAGTCATTATCGTCTTATACCGTCATTTCATTGCAGATTGTGCTTTAAAAATCCTACACAAATTTCTACAGTATTCTACACATTTCTACAGTAAGCGACTGCACCTTTAAATTGAACAGAATTTTTATAATTATATATCATACTGGCATTATAGTGCCAAGCCTAAAAGTTACAAAAACATGCATCAGTAACAAGAACTAACATTACTCAAACTTAGAACTGTTTTTAAGCATTGGTATATTAATCTAACATAAAAATCCCTTCAGGATCAGAAAAACAAATCAAAAAGGTACAAACAGACTGCACTCACTGCTAGCAGTTGTCTGATTAGCATGTCCGAAGCCTTTTCCGAGATGTTCCCCACAAACACTGTGGTAGTGGGACCCCCACTCTCCTCAGTATCCTTGGCCCGTGTTCCAGTGGTCTCCTTACGGGGGCCCATGGGCTTCCCTACCATTGACATCGTGGTCGGTACTAGCACCTGTCGCAAAAAGCGCTTTTCGATTAAATGACCTAAACACACAACAGAAATCCTCTGTATAGCAACCATCTAACATTCCAAAATGTTCCCCACAAATAAAATATATATTTGTACTCAAAGTCTACTGCAGGCCTATCATTACAAATTCACATGAATTCCAAGACTAAAACCACAAACAAATGCGATACAGTTGAAAAAGAAACTGCAGTTATTTACTGTGGGAGCTGGAGTCATAAGGCCCATGTGGACAGGAATCATGGGTGTTCCTGAAAGAGAGAAATGACTAAATGAACTGCACTTTAATGACCAAGGTACGTCAAGCATACTACTTTTGCATATGCATAACTAAACTCCACACAAACGCATCAGCTCATTTTATGTCAAGATGAGCACAAGGGGTGCAAAATAAATTCAACAAGAGGAATATTCTAAAAGCCATTATTTTGAAGCATGGATAAGGTTTATGTACATCTCATCCTCGCACGGCTTTTTCTGGAGAGGGTTCATGTGGCACAATGCCGAGAAGGTCAGACGTTTTTCTCCACAGCTCCAGAGTCTAGCTTCTACTGGGTGACCCCCAGACATTCCCATGTCATCTGAGAGATATAATCTCTCCAGCATATCATGGGTCATCTCTGGGCTTCCGCCCAGTAAGACATGCCCAGAATAGTTCCGTTGGGAGCCAACTTGATATATGTAAACATACATGAATCAGATCAGACCTAATAATATTCTAAAAGTATCTACCCTGTTAAATTGTATTTCTGCACCTACCTGGTGGCACTGCTGGAGGAAACCCCGCGAACTGCGGAGGAGGGATCCCAGGAGGCAGTTGCGGTATCCCAATCTGTTGTCGATTGAGGTGAGGTGGGTAGGACATCTTCGCTGTTACCGACCTGCAACAGATAAATGGTTGATTAGGACCTAAACGACTGGTCAGCCTTCTCAACAAGAAACATGCAATTCTTCTACAGTTTCTTCAGAAATTGCTAGCATACAATATAAATTTTACTATGAATTCATGAATCAAGTCCGAAGAGCAAACTAGACGATAATCATGCACATATTTAATGTACTGACAGCACACCACTCAAACCACCGGTCTGTTTAGCCAATATGCGATTCCAAGGTGACAATTAAATTTAACGTTCTCAATTTTCCAGTCAACAAATAATATCTATAACACCTGTACGATCAAACATGTAGTAACATTTAATTTTTTAAACGTTTCAGCTTTCCTACAAAATAATATGTAGACATTACACTTTAGAATTTAGATTTCGACTAAAGCGTCAAACATGCTGAGGGACAATTACTCCGCTCTGGGACACTTAAACCCAGACCTTGCGGGCGAGGCCTAAGAAAACTCCCGGTAGGTAAAAACCGCACAATGGCAAAACAAGTTCTAACGAGTTAGTCAGCATAACGAAAACCACACACGCTAAGACATTTTACCCGGCGAAACACGTGCAATGAAGCGCTTAAAGAAACCGTAATCAAAAGACGGCCACACAACGAAATGACTGTCTGAACCCGCTGTATGGCAAAGCTAACTAGCTAGATAGCCCGGCGACTATGTGCTCGAGTTTAAATAATATATAAATTACCGACTTGCTTCAATTTCAAAATCCAATCGAATTGCAAGTACGCTTCTTTAAAGATGCCAATACTCGGTTATTATCTACAAATAAAACAATATTAATTATCTTTGCTTTCGACTCCTCATCACAATAACTTGACCCGCAGCAAAAATGGCGGCTTAGGTTTTGTCGTCCTCGACGGATAGTACTTCTGGATACCGATCAAACTTAACCATCTTTATTATAAATATCTTACGGACTTAGTACTACAAGATTTTCACTTTACTCAAACTACGACTTACCCCAAGCCAGGCGGCTAGAATACAACACAAAGAGACCTTGGTTTATCGGGGATTACGATGACAATTACCCACGACGTTAGCTTCGCTCGCAGTCTTTCCGACACCTACAGCTTAGGACAACCTTCTATACAACACTATAGACATGCATTTCAGAGAGCTTTCCGCCGTTTGTGCCGCATTGCAATATGGGATGCAAAAGCATGCTTGGAGGTCCACGCACACTACCACTATCCTGCCACTTGGGGGTGACAAAAGGTAACAACGTATTTCAAAATACTGTATTAAATGTCACGTGTATCAGCATCCCTGGTGGTATGTTAAGTTCGTTTTCTTTCTTTCCGATTGTTTGTAATGTTGTGTCATTTGTGGCTGTAGCTGTCCTTCTGGCTACATTTCCATTCGTTGTTCTAATTTCTTTAGAAAACCTTATATTTCTCGTTTCCATGTGCGATGCTCTGTTTATACATTTAAAAATAATTTAATGCTAACGTAAATACGTACAGTATAATAAGATTAACTGGGTGCTGCTATAGAAATCTGTTCTTACTGCCGATATTCGATTTCATCGGAGAATTAACCATTGACAAATTATTATTCAGTCTGCTTAAGTCTGACGCAAGATGTTACGCTTTGTTTGTACGAATACATCAAATGCATTAAATATAATAAAAATGTAGCAAAAATGTGTCAAAATGTGCTTTCATTGCTGATTGTGCTTTAAAAATCGTACACTGAAATTGTACAAAATTTGAAAAGCTTTTTGTAGGACAATATCAGAAGAAGATGCATACAAGTATACGGTTTTTACCAATATTCTTGTAGTTTGTCACTATGTTGGTTTCATTTGGGATTTTAAAGGTGCTTCTGAAGTTCATAACGTTAACGAATTTCGGCACAAACATTTGATTAGATTAAAATTGCCCTACAAAGAGCAAGTTGAGGGAGTCATAAAAAGAGTTTCCCCACGGGGACAATAGAGGACCAATTATTATTGTCATTCATTCCACATTCAACATGCATTTCAGTCATAAATGTCACTTTAAGTATGTGATTCCTATATATATATATCCATAAACCTGTGATGTGGTAGAAAACTACTGAAAGATAAACCATGACATAAAGAACTGTGAAACTATGCAGATATTAGAAGATAAAGTCCATGTTTCTAGGTTGTGGAAGGAAATGTCATCTGTGTCTTCTTTAAAAGGCAAAATTAAGGTCCACACACACACACACACTTTTTCTGAAATGGCATGGTCAAAAACAACATATTCCATGTTCCTTAATGAATTGCGTGATGACTCAGTGGATTCCAATGCTTCGTCACGCGTATAGGGGTGTGTGGGATTTGCATATTCCCCCTGGGGCTATGCTGTATGGTTTCTCCCTGTTCATTCCAGTTCCTTTCTGTAGTATTAAGGCACTAAGGCAAGATAATTACCATCTTTTAATTGCCCTGTGATGGACTGGTATCCTGTCCACAGTGTACCCTAGCCTTGTCTACTATACACCATGGGAAGGGGTCCAGGACCCCCCCCCCCCCCAAAAAAAAAATACTCTAATCTTGCTAAATGGATGGAAGATGGATGGACTTTATGTCATATGTAAGCTACATTTAGGCATACCTTTCGTTATTAAATATTCAGTGTCATTGACTGAGTGTAAAGATGATCAACCCAGGTCGGCCACCTAGTGACCACTACATGATCCTTGCACCATTCGGTAAGATATGGCAGTCTTATTTTTAATGAATATGTGCGTTTATTAAATTATAGCACACTCTGGTAGCATGCCCGCGGAAAGTGGGTTCGGGGGTTGGAAGTTATTGATTCCTCTCCTCCGTTGTCTTCTATCTCTCTTATTGTCTTCTTGTTTTCCCCGTTTCATCTGACATTCTCTATAAATAATGTAATAAATGGTTGCCATACACGCGTGTCACAACACACACACTTTGGGGAGACTATAAAATAACAGGGAAAGCGGAGAATGTGACTGTGTACGGAGCCCCTGAAGGGACCTGTGCGACAAAATAAAATGGTCTTGCTTTCGCCTGCCGACGCCTCGGTTGATTTGAGATTCTTATCACTTCTTAGGCGTGTAAATACTGTCTGGGGGAAAAAAATAACGCAGGGCGTTTCGGATCGAACAACCTGGCAGGATCGACTTCCGATAGTTTATTTATTTAAAGTCGAATGGGCAATTTATTTTACCTAGCATATCTCATTTTTTATTATTATTAAAAAGCCCATCCAAACAAATTTTTCTTGCGCTCGAAGCAATGCAAAATAGAGATATAGCTACATGGAACTTTTTGCAAAAAGTTCGAAATTACCATTGGGCGGAAATATCGTTTAGCTAGTCGAATCCATTTAGCTAGTCGAATCAAATGTGTTGCTTAAATACTTCCAATATGGTCGTTTTTACTGGGTTAAATAATTCTTTTCTAAACAGCAATATTAGCTTGACTTATTGGTTATACTGGCACGGGCATCTACTGATTTCAATCAGAACACCGGAACATATCTGACAAAAACGTAAACTTAATATAACGCGTTTCGGGGTATGTTTTCTGGCCATTCACCAATACTTTGTTAGCTTCTGATGTAAATGGAGCTGTCCAAAAACGCGTTGTGACAGTCCCCGGTTTTATTTTAGCCCGTGTGGAAATTTCCGCCAAGGATAAACAGCGATGGTCACCATGACGCGGCACGGGTGTCTAACACGCCCCCAAACAAGCCCACCGGCTTAAGCTCTCCCATTGGTTCATAAGAAGGTGTGTCACCGAATCAGACGCAGGTAGGCGTTTCTTCGATTATTGCAATTTTATTTAAAAACGAATACTTTGAAGTCTAACCATCTTTGGTCTGACAGCTATAGCAGTTCCGTTTTTGCAGTAATAGCTAAACTTCATTTTTGTTGTATGCTGTACAAATGCGCACGTTTTGAACCGGCAGTGCTGCTACCAGACGCCGTCTCATGAATATGAATTAGGTTGGAGGTTTAAGACGTAAATTCCCTCCGCACTCGCAGAATCGGTGAGAGCGAGACTGTAAGGAAGTGTTAGCCGACGGTTTTATTTTTCTATCTATCTATTTATTTATTTATTATAAGATATCCCCTTGGAAATTTAGCATCTAAGTTTCAGCTCTTGCTTGAGGAAATATTTAACATTTGGGGACAAAAAAGACAAATGAAATGGCTCTGAGCGGGTCGCTGCTTCGTGTCTTCAGGACGCATCTCCGCGGCCCCGCGCGCCAGCACGTTCGGGCACATTCTGTGGCTATTTTAGGGGCGCCATTCTCTAAAGGACAGGTGATGGAGATTAAAGTGTAGTAATATTAGCGTGAATTTAAGCAGCCGCATATTAATTGAATCGTGCGGCTTTAGGGAGCCGGAATACGCGGAAATGTAACGAGTGTTTTTTTTTGTTTCAGAAAAGAAGAGGAGTAGAGCATGGACCAAAGGCGATCAGGGATGCGGGTTTGGTTGAGAGGCTATCCAGTTTAGGTGAGGAAATAACTGCATGTACACACACTTATACGTTCCTTTTTATTAACACGTAGATGTGTTTTATAAGGCTGTGTATTTTTTTACAACTTTTTGAAGCATGTTGAAGATGGAGCATGCTTTCACGGATTTGTCAGTAGGGGCACGTCGATCAGTTGTATTTCATACAATATTTTATAATATAAAATTTGAAAAAGGTCGTTTCTCCCAGCCTATACATTGAAACTGGCTGGGACAAGCAGATAAACATTCTGAAATTTTAAAATAAATTGTACTTGGTACTGATAAGTTGGAACAAGTATATAGCATTCGATTTTCTGCTTGATTTCAAATTATTTCAAAAACTATAATATGGAAGTGTTTATTAACACGGAACGCAGTGATAATATATGAAATTCAAATTAAAAGCCTTGTTTTCTGACGCAATGGGCGTAGGCCAGGACACGCAGTATCCCGCTGAAATGAGCGTGACGGAAGGAAACAACTGGCGGCGGAGACCAGGCAGATGCGCTTAAAGTTATTCGGGAAGCTATGCATTAATTATTTTATCTAAGCTGAAAAGTCTTTTTGGCGAGGTGCCGAAATCAAACGATGTCACGGTGGTTGTAAAGATGCATCAATGCACCACTTTTTATTGCTATGTTTAAATAATACTAGGCTATAAATAATAGACCTGTTATACTTGCGTCACAACTGATGTCAGTACCAGCTTGTTGGGGAAAAGTCACGCTGTAAGTAGCCTAATATTTAAATCGGTACTCGTTTTAATGGACAGGGAACATTTTTCTGAAATGGAAACTTCAGTCCAGCGTATTGGTTGCACATTGTCAGCTGAGATCGGGAATGTCACTGCAAGTAATACAAGACGAGTTTGTTCCGCTAACACTCAGCGAGGCAGACAAACATTGGGGAGCCAAAATGCTTAGCCATTCACACGTTATGTAACCAGGTCAATGCTTGTAAGATGAGAGCCCTATGTATAGACTGAATTTTCCGACGCTGGCTGGGGTACTGACAGGTTTTTTAATCTAGACGCAACCCCCGATACTTCTACATGTTTTTCGCCACGCTCACGTGTGTATTCAGACGTTGCGTCAGAATTGGCGTAAAATTAGGTGTGTTCAGGCACTTTTTTCACAGGAAATGATGCAATCGGCGTAGGCATTCTTTACTACTCCTTACAAATCCGCATTTAGCCGCATCTTACGGATGGGCTGAAAGAACTCCGAAGACTTCCGGGAACCTTGAGTGGTTTAGCTGCTAGTCTTATTTGCAAATGTCCATAAACTAAACACATGTATTCCGCATTTAAAATGTAGGTTGTTCTGTGTTTTACCCAGATAAGCCACTCAGTCACCTAAGGCATTGTTACCTCACAATAAGTGTATACGCATAAACATAATGACACACTGTCTAAATCTACTGCATGCTGTCATAACTTTAAAAAGGAAAAAAACTGAATCTTCTGAACTGTTCTGTGAGTGTGTAATACTGGAGAAGGGACATCACCACTCTGATAACTTGCTTCCTTTTAATGTTACAAACATTCACAATTTCCCTTTTGTCAGCTGTACCCTTATAATTGCATGCAGATTCTCTAAATGAGAGCTTGTGTGGTGACCAGATTTCCTGTGTGTGTGTTGGTGTACAACACTATTCCTATTGCACTCATATGTACTCAGAATAGGCTCCGTGTCATTGCGACCTTATTTTGTTGCATGTTGTTTGCAGTATATGCTATTTATAACTGTAGAAGTCAATGTAAAACAAAGATGTTGATTTAAAATGCACTTTACATGATGCAACTGTTTAAAACAATTTTAATAGTAAAAATATACCAGTTTTTTGTAAGTTATAACCTGCAGGATAGATTCTGTGGTGTTTTACTGAATTGTGAGGCGGTGTCCCATTGCATTCCACAAATCATAACTGCTACCTTGCGCATTACTCATTTTAAGCTCGTAATGATATATCTGATTTCTTGTTTACCTCATGCCATATCTTGGATTGTGCGCATTGATTTCTAAATGAATCTTGAGTTGGTCTCTGCTTGGAAAATGCAGAACATGAAGTCCCGCCCAAGTGTGTCAAAATATGGAGGAATACACAAATAGTTTAAATATTTAAACTCCAGCATATGAGATTCCCACATTAATGTAGTGTTATTGCTTTATTTTGCTTCATTTACAGAGTATCCTGTACATGACTATGGAGATCTGAACTTTCAACATCTGGATAAAGATGAGCCCTTCATGCACGTGCCTTTCCCCCGCACCGTTGGCCGTGCCAATCAGCTACTGTCCTCTGCAGTTAGTAGGGCTGTGGGTGCCGGGCATACCTGCGTCATGCTGGGGGGTGATCACAGGTGAGCAATCAGCAGAACAGGTCCACAAAGGAGACGTCTGTGCCATTCAGAATCAAAATGAAAAATCCGTGTAGACCCATGGGCGGATCAGTGATGTCTTGTTCAGTGGACCATAGGATAGAACATAGAAAATTAATACTTGTCTTATTTGTCTATTTATAATTTGACTAATGACATCCCTTTCCCTACCCTAGTTTGGCCATTGGCTCAGTTGAAGGTCATGCCCAGCAGTGCCCAGACCTCTGCCTGATTTGGGTAGATGCTCATGCTGACATCAACACTCCACTTACGTCGCCCTCCGGCAACCTCCATGGCCAGTCTGTTGCCTTTCTTCTTAAAGAGCTTCGGGGCAAGGTAAGCAAACGGATTACTCAAATACTCCCATCCTACTGTCAGTTGTAGAATGCATATTTGTATAGGGAAAATACTAGGGTTGTTTTATAGTGCATTTGCCTCCCTTCTGTTTTAGATGCCTGAAATTCCTGGTTTCTCCTGGATGAAACCCTTCCTCTCCTCTACAGACCTGGTGTACATCGGCCTGCGAGATGTAGACCCTGGAGAACAGTATGTACAACATGGATGATCGGGGTAGTTGGGAAATTGTGGGGGGGGGCAAACACCTGCGTAAAGGGGAGGGGGGGGGG